>CM024757.1:9839524-10439524 GCA_014218235.1 Colocasia esculenta | reverse complement strand
GTAGTTTCCTACCATGCTACGTATGTAAGACTGTAAGAGACCGTTTGTCTCCTACAAGTGCATCCACGAGCCATTCGCATAGGTGCAGTTCTCTTCCTCAATTCCTCTTCTTGTCGCACTCGGCTTGGCGTCACGAACTGTTCTTCGTCTTCCTCAGTTCCTCTTCCACCTTCCAACTTCTATTTTTCTATGTTCATTTACGGCACTCTACTCTTTTGTTATTTTTCTTCTATAGTTCTATGTACAGGATTATTAGAATACAATTTTAAACTTGCTGATCTCCTCTGTAAAGTATTATTTTGTGATTTAGTAGTAAAAATCTTATTTCTGAATAAATTTTTGTACTAGAAATATTAATTTCTGAATATATTTTTGTAAAAATATTATCGTATAATTTAGTAGTAAAAATCAGGGTTTGACGTGGTGGAGTGAATTGGCCCGATTTGGGTGAATCACATCGAATCAGGAGAAACCTGATTCGCCCAATTCCCATGCGAATAGGGCCGATTCATATGAATCGAATCAGATTTTAAAAAAACCGATTCGGGGTGAATCGGCGATGCGCCAAACCTTGGTAAAAATGTTGTACTAGAAATATTAATTTCTGAATATATTTTATAATTTCAGCAATACCAAGTCATTGTTAAATGATGACTTCTGATGTAGGTAAATCAGATTTATTTTTTTCATTGATGCTGCCATTTCAGTAATGGGTGTGTTTTCTAAATCAGTTTGTTTTTAATTCAATGAGAAATTTTTGTGATGCTTATATCTTCAAGTATGAAGGCATACACCCTCAGCACTAACAATCAACAAGAACCATGCATAAACAATGAAAAAAATAATCCTGAAAAAAATAACTGACTTAAACTTGAGGTGGCCGACTCACTGACTAATCGGTCCATCCGACTCGGACTGATTAATCCTTTTTAAAACATTGGTGGTAATGGACCTTTATTGGCCCAGCCTACTCTTCAGCATGGCTCTTGCAAGACCTGGGTCGGGCTACTTAGGCCCTTGGCCTTAATGGGTCCATAGGCTGGCTTTCAGTGATATTGGCTTTAGTGGGCAGATTGAAATCTCCGCTCCCCAGTGACTAAACAAGGAGAAATCTGCTAGCCCGGATACTACTAATCCCTTCACAAAATTATAGTGAATGGACCATCCCTACAGCTTCCCTTTCTGAAAGATGTTCTGAGAATATGGTTTCAACTACCAATAAGTGATCTATCTCTCCTGTGTGTTTGTTGCCTGGTACTGATGTGTAACCATTGCAATGGAAATACCTCTTTTTTAGGATTCCTTGGCCCTTCAAACTGAGAGGATTTTCTGAATGCACCTTGCATCTTTACCATTAGATGAGAGAAATGAAACCTGTGATTGCCCTATTTCACTCTTTAGATGATTCCACATCCACTTATCAACAATACAGCAGTTTACAACATTTCTTAACCACTTGAACCATTTAATAAAAAACCAACATTAGAAGACTGGTAGTGGATTAACGAAAATGGTTTTGGCTATGAGCATGATTTGGATGCTTTTACCAGTGAAGTCTACTTAATAACCACCTCTTTGATGCAGTTCCAGAAACTCCTAGCATATAAAAATCTCTTGCATTTTTTTGTTCCTTGAAGCTTCAGATAGTCAGCTTTTCATGAAAATTAATTAGACAATGACCGGATAATTTGAACATAGAATCAAACAATCAGACAGGGTTAGGGCACACTGCATTTTGTTCCTTGAAGTTTCAGATAGTCAGCTTTTCATGAAAATTAATTAGACGATGACCGGATAATTTGAACATAGAATCAAACAATCAGACAGGGTTAGGGCACACTGCATTAAAACTGGAACATCTCACTCCAACATATTACAACTTTGCTACACCTCCCATAGAAACTTTGAACTACACATATGTATAAAATTACCATGCAGAAGAAATCAATTACACCCAAACCTGAATTGCATCACTGAACTTTTTTGAGAATTCTAATCTCATGTTTTGCCCCTCAGTTGATACTCTCTGGCATTCTTCCTGTAAAATTGAATGCATAAGCTAAACATTAGAATCCAATTTTGGGGGCATTTCAGAAGAAGACATATGCTGATTCAAGTTTTAACCTTAGTCACAAGATGAGAAGTATATAACATAATTAATATTACCCAGAAATTTGTATTACATAATTTAGTATCACAAAAATCAATATATGCAAATGCTATTTAACAAAAAAAGAGTTTTTTTTGCATATTACAGAAAACATTTCAAATTTACCATCCGTAAAATTGATATTCTTTAAAATATCATTCCTGCCAATGAAACATTTCATATTCGCCATCGACATTACAAGGTGTTACCAAAGGCCCATCAAACCATAGTTCAATATAGCCCATGGTATGAAATGTCTGATTTAACCTTTAGTATAAAAGAACCCATACACCCTTTACTGAGTGAACTATGTCGTGTATGTATGTGAGAGAGAGAGAGAGAGAGAGAAGGGGAGAGGGGTGCTTTCCAGGGATACTTTTGAATCTTTGATACTTGTGTTATAAAATTGTTGACCTAACAAGACTAATAGAATCTAGGAAGAATATTCAATTTTTTCTAACACAGTTAACCACAGTGGCAAATATCCAATGTTTCACTTATAAGAATGATATTTTATTTTAAAAAAGAGAATAATATTTTATAAAATATCAATTTAAGGATGATAAATTTGCAACTTTTCTTGTAATGATGGTTCCTAGGTAAAAAAAAAACCCAAAAAAAAAAATTTGTGCAGCTTGACTTCCGATAAAGGTAAAAAACAGGCCAGTCTGGACCTGAACCAGCTTGACCTTATTCACAGCTTCTGAGTCAGACTGGCCAATAAATTAAAAGGAAATGGGTAACAGGGAGAAACATGAAAATTTCATGGTGAATCAGCCAGATCCATTCAATTTTAAGTATATCTAATCTGATATCCAGTTTCTCCAAATCCAGATAGTCATGTAGTGAAGATGATCATAGATGCAATGCAAACAGCCTATCATGACCAACCTCTGAATTTGACAAGGCCAGCTTCTTGGGCTAGTGGCATAGAGCTAATCATGCTTGATTTTTGACAGAAAATCATAAATAGGCGGGATATAGTATTTTTCTTAAGCCACAACAGCCACATGTTGTCATGTAAAGTGTACTGCAGAGTCAAGAACCTAGTTCTGGATATAGATTATCCAGTTCAACCAAGAACCAATCCTCAAAGCTTGTCAGCAATGTTTTCCCAAAATGACCCACTTCCAGATTAACTTCAAACAACCAATTTATTCTTTTCTGCAAGCTTTTGATAGTCAAAGCATTATTTGGCCTGCATGAAGAATGTTGCATTTTGTGCCTAATTGATGAAAAATGCAAAATGCATCACATTTGGTGTTACTTCAGCAGGCTCTTATCAAAACAGCAAACTAGTTAACTGAACCAATGTGTTCTCTTCATGCAATCAAATAAGGTGCTATGATCCACAAGTATGCATATATTTTTCAAGTATGTACCATAAGCATTTTGTTCTGACGCTGCAGCTCCCTACAAAGTGATTCAAGTCTTTCTCGTACAGCAATAGCTGCATAGGAATTTAATTAGCAATAATATAAATAGAATCTAAATTCTAACATTAGGAGATTAAAAGTACTGCACAAGAGGAAATCAAGACATGGTCATAATAATAAGTTTATCAGGAATTTACACATTGAATGTAACATGTACAAAAATGATCCGATGTAAAACATAACCAAGTTGAAAATTATATCATTTCAAAGTGTGGAACAGTGGAAATAACTTAGATGTACATGGCTGTGACATAATAGTTCATGAAAACATAGTAAAGGGAAAACTAAATGTACATCCTTGGGGATGACTCCTCTGCTCAGTCATTCTGACCTCAATGTAATGTGCCTAGCATTATATGGTCCATCCTATGTGTAAAGTGCATTCAAATGAATATCTTCAAAAAGCCTAGGACGGTAGTGTACCAAATCAGTGAGAAAGGCACCTCACTAATAAGGGAGTTATTCATCACTTTGTAGACTAGGTTAGACAATGTTCATTCAGTACGTGATCTGAGTAACTTTTTGTTCAGATTGAAATTCAAAAATTTTGGCTATATTACTCATCAACTTTAAGTTACTTTAGCAATGATCATGCACTATATGATCTGACTAAATACATTTTTGTTGTAAAGACATTTGAAAATGTTGGATATAGATTAAACATAAAGCAAGGTCAATCATGGGCTAGATTCAGTTTTTCCAAATAACATACAAAAGAATGTAAGTTCATAACAATATATGAAGATCAAGGGCCATATTTGCTGAGCTAGAAGACTATTAGAAAATTGTGTCTCAGTAGTTTACGCATAATATGCAGTTAACAACAGTGACGAGTCCAACCAGAGTACGATGCCAGAAAGAAGAATAAGGATCCCATCCAATTTCATATTTTCCTCTATTCATTAATGTAATGTTAGTTTGAGACACAAAAGCAAGGTCAACGTCAATGGAAGAATCTTAATATTTTACCATGTTGTCTAGTCCCAGAAAAAATTTTAGTACATATCATGCCATTTATTTTCAAAGACATTTAGGTAATTGGATATGATCGAGAAAAAGAGACACTACCATCAAGAAAAGGTGAATGTGTAAACCTTTGAGGTCGCCAACCCATCAGAGGTGGTGTCTAAGCAGGCCACACTAAGCATCTAGGTGGCCACTTTTCAAAAAACTCAATGACAAATAACCTTTATCACATTCAATTACTGCACAACCAATACATAGAAACAGCCAAGTCTTTTGGTTTATTCCCTAAACCTTCGTTCTTTCTATGTACATTGAACAACTGTCTTTATCGTTATAATGATAAAAAAACTAGCCCTATATAAGCACATGAATAACACATTGATGAAAATTTTAGAATGTTGGAAGAAGAAAAATTGTGGAAGCATGGAATATGACTGCACTTCTTTATGTTATAATTTCTGATAATTCAAATAATATAATTGGTGGAGAAATAAAGGTATGGAATTGGAAAACTTGCCTGCATCCCTTTCTGCTATAACTTTTTGATACTTCAAAAAGTTGAATTCTGGGGATTCTTTTGCTGATTTTACGTTCCTCTTTCCAGCTTTACGTTTTGCTTCAGAGGGATCCTAAAAGTCATCAAAAATAGAAATGGCATCAAATGATAGTCAAAAGAAGAATGTATTTCTTTTGACATGAAAGTCATATGCAATTTGGAAAAACAATGGACAACTAGTAAGCAAGGATGAGTAGAACCCTGATCATTTGAGAATTAATTGAGGAAATTTGAGTCTTTAGTTAGCTCTCTTGGGCTGCTGAACAATGAGTGGAAGTGAAACTCAGTAACAGCAAATTACAAGCTTAAAAAAGATTCTGTGGAGACTGCATGCAGAGATATGCAAAGATGTTTAGCAAAGGGAGCAATCCAGATATCACAAGGTTGTCAGAAACATTTTTCTTTCTCATGAATGATCACTATGATTGCTCCTACAAATATGAAAACTTTGATGTTTTTGGTATTTCTACCATCAGATTATTAAGAATGAAGGTTTAACTCGTGAGTCATGATGGCTACCCAGTATGGGGTATATATCCTGTTTAAGACAATCATCTTTCCTATTATATCAATTGATTTTCATCTTTAAAATTTTTAATAAGTGTTCTGCTTCTGCAAAGACAGCATAGAAATACAATAGCATTTATCTTGAATGTTGAACTTCAGTAGCCCAAGGCACTGAAACCAGATAGAAATGTTTGATTCAACAATCTGTTTTATTGGGTGAGATGAGAATGCCAGACAACGGCAATTTAATTCCTTCATTTTCAAAGAGCAAGTCAGTGTGGTCATCCTTCCAAAAAGAATAAAACTTATGGTTTGAGTTCCTCATCTAATGTAGCATGAACTTCTTTTGACATTCACAAGATAATTTATGGTAAAAAAAAAGAGGACAATATTGAATGTCACTTTCATGTGCACCAAAATTTTCAAACTCCGTAAACTCAATCAAGACAAAGTGCAGAACTACTGACTATTGTTTGATTCTTCAAACTTTCAGAATTCTCAGAGGCGGGAACTTCTTTTGATTTTGAGTTCGTTGTGTGAGCCATTGAGAATTCTAAGGTCTCTGCAAAAGGTAGGAAATCAGTAAGAGGACGAGAGAGTTAAAAGTAAACAATGTACCATGCTTATAACTATCAAACTAAAAAATATAGCAAGCAAATTATGCTAATATCCTGCATTACATGGATGTTGATGAATAACCATCCACTGTTTGGGCCTTCATACTATGTCTTCTCAGAAAATGTCATGTATAAGCTGCTACACCTTGAATCTTTTTCTTTCTCATTTGTTCTTTAACTATGGTTGTTGAGGACAGACTAAATATTGAGGTGATGTACCCAAATGCAATTAAGGAGACAGACAAACAAAAGTAGCACAAAACTTGAAAAGGAGATCACCAAATTATTTATTCTCACAAAGTTGACATATATCCGGTTCCCCAAAGCAATGCAATATCTTTCAATTACTGGGCTACAGATCTTCTTTTACACTTCAAGCAACAAAAGTGAGAATGTTTCCCTTAGGGTGTAACTGAGTAACATTTGATGTTCTCTACATAGATAAAAAAAATTTAGCCTATTTATTATACTTCATTCTAGATGGCATATTCCAGTCTAAAGACTTGGAAAGACTGCAATACTTTTGGAGTTGTTAAAAGTGTCTAAGAAATATCACCAACAGTTGAAGGTTTAACAAGTTATTAGAAGCTACATACCCTTATGCATGTTTTATGTCAAGTTAATTGTTTCTTCTTTGCTTGGTTTAATTATATATAATGTAGTACAAAGCCAAGTAAAATCAAACTTGAATGAAGGATCATGAAAGAAGCAGAGACTTACTATCACCTAATCTTGTCTACCAGATAGAGATATTTGCATGGGGTATCTGATATTTAGCAATGCAGTGAGTGCGCAGTTGTGTGTTTATTGGGTCAAAGGGTGTTTGCAAACCAAAAATCTTTCATGTTTTTTGTCTCCACAAACTACTTAAGCGCGCCTTTCAAACAAGCTTTAGTTGGGAACCAATTGCAAATCACAAAATGTTCTTTCTTTCTCAGATTCTATTTCCCAACACCCTTCTTCTCCCATCCCATTGCAGAACATGCCCAAAAGGTGACTGTAACTAGCCACTCCAGCCATCATGAGAGGATGGAGAAGGAAAGATATTCTTAGTCAGTTTTCATGGCTACATATACTTCCATAACGACCACTCTTGCCATCCAACTGATCAGTTCTCCAAACTTTCATCTCCATACTGAATTAAATAGTGCCGTACTCAGACTGCAATTCAGCCCAAAGAAATGTCATCCTCTATATTGCAGACTATTTAACTATAATGGCATCATCATCATTGGTCATTCTGCGAAGTAGCCGAGTATGTTTTAGTAGGCATTTGTCGCAACTACAGCAATGGAATGATTGTTATTTTGCCTCAAATTCTGATATCTTCATGTCTATGTTTCTGCACAAGTTCTACTAACTCCTCCAAGTGGGGGACGAGCACATTCAAGTGGAATGGAGATGAATGAAACATTTATGCCTCTTGGATTGCGATGGGAGCAAAAGAAGGGGCCACAAAGAAAGATGAGGGCGGTACATTGTATGACTACAATTTTAAATTTTTAATTCTAAACTAGGAAAAGATATCTAATTGCCGAAAGATACTCCATTTGCATGCTACAGAAACATCTTCCCATATTTCGTCTTTGTTTCAATAAAACAATTCGCCGTGTTCTCGACAACGTTGTTCCATCGTACGTCAGTAGTTAGTACATGTTTAACTTCTGTTGCTTGTTTAAACTAGACAGGGATATTTTCATTCCAACCCTAATTCTTACTTCCACAAAGTATCTCGCATCCCCCTTCTACCACAGAAGGCCTCGGCATTACAGCAACATGTAGTAGCAAGTATCTGTAAGTAATGAGACAGTTACCTCGTCGCTCAGAGCTCCCGCTGTCCCGTCCAGCTCGCTCGCTACCCAGCAGAGACGACATGCCATGCCTGGGCTTCGGAACATCAACAGGTCCGGACGTCGAACACCCACGAGCTACCTCCGCCGAACTGCGACAGTGCCCTAGGTTATCGTCGCCCTCTCCACAAGGAGATGGAGAAGGCAACGCCGTCACTCCATTCTCCACGCGATCGGCCACCGGTAGGGGGTCGGCGACGGAACCGGAAGAATCGGGCGATCTGCGCATTGGATTGCAATCGGTGTCCAGGAGGACGTCTTTGTAATCGACGTCCTCCGGTGGAGGCGTCGGAGAAGAAGGAGAAGGAGAAGGCTGGGGCTCCGCGGAGCTGTCGACGAAGCCGTCCGGCAAGGAGTCGGCCTCCGGGAGGCGGTCTTCGAGTGAAGCCTCCATTGCTGAGGGGTTTTTGTTGCTGCCGCCGCCGGAGGAAACCGTCGCCGAGGAGGAGACTGGGGACGGCTTTGGGCTTGGAGCCGCGCTACCAACCTTCGGTTTAGGCGACCTGCTAATCCTGAGAACATGGTGCACGTGTGAACAGGGTCTGGATCCGCGTCACGTGCGAACTAAGATACATTATGCCCGTTGTGGAATTTTTTAATTGAAATTTTTAAATAACAAATTACTTAATAAAATAAAATAGTTCTAATTTTCTGTTGGCCGTTCCATTTTTTATCTTATGTCAGTCTCATTGTTATCGATTGAGAGACCTTTAACTTGATTCATTTATGGAAAAATTAATTGGGGGTCATTGTCAGAGGGTGGTACTTTTTCCTCGTCTCTGTCAGAATACTAGAAGACATAGAGTCTTTATTTTTTCGCCCAGTTTAATTTTCAATCCCTACTTTTGAGACGTCACTATTTACGACCCTCAATTCACAAGTTCCGTCTCTTTTACATCCGTCTCTTTTTCTCATTCTCGTCTTATCTTTTCGTCATTTTGAATGTCTTTTTCCCAATCGACACTGACGTTTCTATCCTTTCGAATAGCCGTGAACTCTGATCGATGGAAAGTTACTCTTACATAACGTGTCGAGCACACTTACAGCAACCATTGACATCACTTACACAGGTCCTTTTGAAGGCCCGTGAACCGTTCTTCACAACTATAAAAGAAACTCAGGACCTCATATTTATCATTCACAAGCTTCTCTGAGTCTTCTTCTTCCTATCTTTCTTGCTCGTCTTCTTCCTCTTTATTTGCAGATGTCTTCATCTGACGGTGCTCCCCACAGGGATGGCAAGACACATGCGTCACTGGTGCCACCGTCGCCCCCGACTCCCCTGGCGCCACAGGCTCCACCTTCGCGACCAACCTTCAGCCCTGACTACTGGAACGGTTTTTACATCGGCTGGAAGATGCCTTTAGCCAAAGCCTCTCGGTTGTACGGCCACAAGGGCCTCACCAACATCCGCCCTGACATCGGCCCTGAGGCAAAACCCATATATTCCTCCTCCCCTCCCTCCCCTGCCCGTTCCTCCTCCTCCCCTCCCTCCTCCACTAAGTGGTCGAGTTAGGGAGTTTAGAGAGTTCATGTAACAGGGCTTGTTCATGCAATATATTTTCGTTTTATGCAGTCTTCTATGGCCGATATAAAATCTATTATATGTGCTATCTATCATGCAAACTCAATATGTTAGCAATAACATACTGAAACATGCTATTATCTATACTATAATCAACAGTGTAGGTTATAGTGTAGTGCTCAAACTGTAAGAGTGTAGTGCTCGAACTGTAACATGCTATTATGTATACTATAATGAAAATAAGTAAATATTGTAACAGTTTATTACGTATATTGTAATAGTGTAGGTTAGAGTGCAGTGCTCGAACTGTAAGAGTGTAGTGCTCAAACTGTAAGAGTGTAGTGCTCGAACTGTAACATGTTATTATGTATACTATAATAAAATAAGTAAATATTGTACCAGGTTATTACGTATACTGTAATAGTGTAGGTTAGAGTGTAGTGTTCGAACAGTAAGAGTGTAGTGCTCGAACTGTAACATGCTATTATGTATACTATAATGAAATAAGTAAATACTGTAACATTGTAGGTAAAGGACAATTATAGAAGATTTTAATTCATTCAGGATTGTGGGGTGGGTTGCTACAAGTTCTTATGTTGTGACCTATTTATTTGCACCTTGAACAAATATACGCATGCTCTACTTCTCCTCTTGAATATATTCTCCTCTTTCTTGGTCTTCCTGACAACCTTTTTGTTGTCGGTGGCTTAATGAGAACATCATATGGTTGAGGCGGATCCAACATGTCAAATGTTGGGAAAGGTTGAATGTTTCTTTCGTATGCAGCCATATACACTTCTGTGCTATAAAATGCTGAAACATATTAAGAAACAGCCTCCTTGTTACTGTAAATTGATGCGCATGCATGCTTGCAAGGAATCTTAACAAGTTGTCAGTGTCCACAGGAGCATGTTTGTTGATGGAGATCTACGGCGTACGTCTTCATACTTTCAATAACCTCAAATTTGATTTCGTCTGAATGACGGATTGCTAAGCTTCTTCTTTCTTGAAGGTTTTTTTTGATGATTTTTTGTATTTTAGGACAGTATGGAGTATCCCACAAGGCTGCATCAGTTTTCCTCTTTGCAGCCATTTCCATCGTTTGAACTCTAATTTTGTCAACCATCTGTAGTATTGGTAGACTTCGCGCATCATGTATCCAATTGTTGAATGACTCTACCAAATTAGAGTATAACTCGACAAACCTATGAGACAATGTAAAGAAAATTAGTTTAACATCATATATCTGTAACACGTCTTCACTACATACTGTAACCACATTTAACACGTTCTGTAATAGCTTATATCTATAACTGTAAGATAATGCTTACGTAATATCTTATATATCTGTTACTATAAGACTTGTCAACACCTAACTGTAAGAACATAAATGGCGGAATGTAATAGAACATATCGCTTGTGTAATTGAAGAGGTGAACCTTTGTCCCGGGAAACGATTATAGGACCAGTGGTCGACATCATTTCGGAGCACCCATTCTTTGGCATCAGCAGAATTAAGCTCCATTGCGATCATTGCGTCTTGGTACTCTTGTTCAGTGACAGCATAGGCAATGCGCTGGAGGATTTTTCTAAGTAATTTCTTGAAAGGGACGGCATATTTTCCTGAACATTGGTCATTGAAGTTCTGCATGATGTGCTGGAAACAGTAGCCGTGATGATCATTTGGAAATATGTCAGGAATCGCTTCCTTCAGACCTTTCCCCCTGTCTGATGGAAATGTGATCCTTCTATCTGAAAGTAATGCCTTTTTAAAATTTTGTAGAAACCAGACCCAGTTGTCATATGTTTCTGAATCTGCGATGGAGTACGCTACAGTGAATAACTCATTGTTACCATTTAAGGCACTTGCTGCAAGTATAATCCCTTGTACTCTATGTTGTTTGATATGAGTTCCATCCAAAAAGAGCATAGATCGGCAACCAACTTCGAACCCATATGCAGATGCCTGGAAGCATATGAAAAAGTGTTTGAAACGTTGTGTCTCCGGGTCCACTTCTAGGGACAAAACCGATCTCGGGTTTGATTGTAATGCACGTTCGTTGTACCAGTGCAACATATAATAGCTTGTTCTGAAATCTCCGTATAGAGAACTGACAACAACTTCTTTGCCCCACCATGCCTATTGATATGGTGATACATGGTATGTTAGATGAATTTATACAGTACTATTTACAGACTACTTACATATTGTTACAGTACTTGTCCTTATACCTTACAGATTATACTGTTGTTGATACAGTGGCCTGCATAGATTGTTACAATATACTTTGTAATGATTACAGTTGTTACAATACGGACCCTTACAGTATATGATTATAGTTGTTACAATACAAGCGCCAGAAACTTACAGTTCTCATTGTATGCATTACAGTAGAAGTCGTGATGTGTTAGAATTAAAATCATGGCATACCTGATGATAAGGGATGGAGATACCGTAATCCCGACGTATGTCTCTCATCATTTCACTTGCTCTATAAGTGGGTTTATCAACTAGTTTCCCCTTCACAGCATTTGCAACCCACTTCTTAGATGTCCTAGGATGTCGATCGCTCATAATGTCACACCCACAACTGTGAATGTTGTTCAGACTCTTGATTGTAAATTCTGGACCTTGACGAATGACGGACTCATGAAGGCACTATGGGCAAACATCTACATTGCACCGTACAGTTAATCGTACATAGTCATTTTTTAAATATTTCCAATTAAATCCTCGTGTGATCGCGTAATTTGTTAATTCCATCTGCAATTGCTCTTTGCTTATGAAGACTTGTCCTACTGAATATATTCTACCTAGACAATATTGCGTCAAAACTGGTACTTCACCTTCTGCTCCTTTTGTTCGGTCGTCGTACAATTCCAGACTGCTTCTTGGTAAGTGGGACGGTTCTGTGGTTTCCAAAGAAACGCCATGCGTGTTTGAAGTACTTCTGTAAAAATGTACATACATACGTACATGATGCATGGGATAACATGAAGGTTGTTGAAGAATGCATGGGAACGACGCATGGGAGTATGTACCTGTCAAGTGGTGGCGGATCACTTGACTGACGACTAGCATGCGTATTGAGGCAACGAGAGTCCACCGCATGAATGTGTAGATTTATGAATGATGTTCCTTGACACTCGTGAAGATCAAACATAGCTTGGACATCTCCATCGTCATGCAACACATGTTCAACGTGGCCATAAATGGGAAGAAGATACTTCAGCATGTTCTCCTGCATGTTTATACCCAACCTTTCTGAAACCCTGGCATGTATGACGCCAATTTCATGTCCCTCCCTATGAAAAGAACGAAACTTTGATCTCCAAATGCACATATTGCAGGGAGCTGTTCCATTGCGTCGCAGAGGAAGGCGAATGAAAGACTTTTTTATCATAGAAATGTGGCGCGCAGTGTCTATAAATAGCATGGTGTAAGGAGATGAGCTGTTGTGGGTCAATTTGGCGGAAGTGCGTATCATGCAAGCAGTATTGGCGGGAAAGCGCCAGACGAATGGACGTGATAGCTTGGACGTCCCATCGTCGAGAATACTGATTATGTTCAGCCGCACGATGTTCATCATTGCAGTGCACCGCCATTCCGTCGGGTCCACCGAACCCATCCCTGCATATATCGCGGCATTCCAGAACTCCATACACCTGCATCGCCATTCCTGCACTAGCCCTCTTCTCTGTTACAGTTTTCCATTCTTTGAGTTACATCTACAGCCGAAGCAATCTCTCCGTCCCCTCTAACGATGGCAAGCCATGAATCTCCTACGAGCGCGACGATTGGTCGCATTGCGGCGGAAGCGGAGCAAGAAGCGTTAATGGTGATGGAAGTGGATGAAACCGCCCTCCAAGTCGTCCGAAGTAGTAATCTTTCTTCTTACTCTGTGTCTGGTCTTTGTTGACTGAATATTCTTTATAAAAAGTTTCGATCTT
Source organism: Colocasia esculenta (assembly GCA_014218235.1). Taxonomy (NCBI): domain Eukaryota; kingdom Viridiplantae; phylum Streptophyta; class Magnoliopsida; order Alismatales; family Araceae; genus Colocasia; species Colocasia esculenta. Next base: position 10,425,967 of record CM024757.1, on the reverse strand, counting down.
CTCTTTGTAGACAAGGATCAGAATCAATTTAATACGCGATGTTCGCTTTCATGGTACTGTAGCGTTATGTAAGACTTACAGTTTAGGAGCGCGCATCTCAAGTTAATGAGAAATTAACCATTCCACGCGTATGTCAAATGCGAAGTGGTGACCTACCCTATTTCTCTGATAGTCGATCTGATAACACGTTTCAAAGGAGAATATCGTTTTAAGATTGGCCCCTGCAGCTTGCCTTTTCGTCCTTCAGACCTGGCAACGGTTATGGGTATACCCAATCATGGTTCACCCATCAATCTAAAGGCGGATGGGACAAAAGCTAGTTTGCGCCGCATCCTTGGATCCAAACAAACGATGGACATGCATAATGTCTTGCGAAAGCTTACGGAGTACGTTCCACAAGAGGGTGAGCTAACTGTTGAAATTTTGGTGAAGCTTTGGTTTGCGCTTCTATGTTCTTGTTTCTTCTTCCCCACAAGTGGGAGGGCGGGGTTGCTGTCCATTCTGCTATATGTGGACGACCTCCATGAGATGAAAAGCGTCAATTGGGCTGCTGTCATTCACAAGTACCTGATATCGGCAGTGCAGCAGTGCCATGAGCATGTGAAGGCAGACAGGAGCTCTGTTTGGAAAAACCATCTTTCTAACCAGTTGTGTTCCCTCTCTTGGTGTAAGTAGTCTTTTACATACAACATATGTATCTGTTACAGTACCCGAAGTAGTCTTTTACATACCATACACCGCTCTGTTACAGTACGCAAAGTAGTCTTTTACATACGACATATGTATCTATTACAGTACCCGAAGTAGTCTTTTACATACCATACACAGCTCTGTTACAGTACGCGAAGTAGTCTTTTACATACGATATATGTATCTGTTATAGTACTTGAAGTAGTCTTTTACATACCATACACCGCTTTGTTACAGTACCCGAAGTACTCTTTTACATACGACATATCTATCTGTTATAGTACCCGATATATCTATCTGATACGATTTATCTATCTGTTAATGATGTAGGCATGGTTTTTGACGCACCAGTTAAAATTGAAACCAGAGCATCCCCAAAGAGATCCCCCATTTTTCTGTTGGGATTGTCGGGGTAAGGGACAGTCCTTATCCGACCTACTACGGGGATTGCGACGCTCTGATGTAAGTGTGACTTACCCCTGGACCTGTGTTATCTTTGTATATGATATCTTCCTATGACTTTACTTCAGGTATATTTGGAGGTTAATGTGAGGGATGACCGACCTAAGGTCTCGCGACGATTGACGACATCCACGTCCACCACTTCCAGAACCCCTCCATCAGATAAGCATGTTGTTGGCATTCTTCAGGAGCTTTTAATAGTGTCCAAACAACAGAGGGAGGTCATGGAGTTGCAAAGCAACCTCTTATAGCAACAAAACAATATCCTCCAATCAATGGACCAAAGGCTACAAAGACTGGAGGAACAATTTGAGCGTCAGCCTCACTGGCAACATCCACCCGCGGAGCCACAATCTACAGTCTTAGTCCTACCCCCACCGGAGCTCCCTACAGCTTCAGTACCATCACACGGCGTAACAAAGACGAGTACCCGACGCCAAGGTAATGTTTTACAGTATATATTTTATACATTTACAATATCATTCATAGTTATTAACAGTATTTGATATATTCAGTTATAATATATGTTTTATACATTTACAATATCATTCATAGACATTTACAACATTTCATATATTCAGTTGCAGTATATGTTTTATACATTTACAGTATCATTCATAGACATTTACAATATTTCATATATTCAGTTACAGTATATGTTTTATACATTTACAGTATCATTCATAGACATTTACAATATTTCATATATTCAGTTACAGGAAGGAGAACCCCCTTGACAAGGTTGCGACGATCAATGTCAGAGTGGTAGACGTCGGAACCAAAGAAACATAGGAAGAGGGGGCGAAAGGAGGAGGCCGACGAGAATAAGAGAAAGGAGGAGGCGAAGAAGAGGAAGGAAGAGGAGGAGGCTGAGAAGAAGAGGAAGGAGGAGGAGGAAGAGCAGAAGCGGAAGGAGGCGGAGAAGAAGAGGAAGGAGGAGGAGGAGCAGAAGAGAAAGGAGGAGGAGGAGGAGCAGAAGCGGAAGGAGGCAGAGAAGAAGAGGAAGGAGGCGGAGAAGAGGAGGAAGGAGCACAAGAAGAAAGAGGTGGAGGAGGAGCAAAAGAGAAAGAGGGAGGAGGCAGAGAATAAGAGGAAGGAGGAGGATGAGCATAAGAGGAAGGACGTGGAGGAGGAGCATAAGAGAAAGAGGGAGGAAGAAGAGGAAGGAGGTGGAGGAGGAGCAGAAGAGAAAGAGGGAGGAGGAGAAGAGGAGGAGGAAGAGAAGAAGAGGAAGGAGGTAGAGGCAGAGAAGAAGAGGAAGAGGCGTCATATTCTCCATCCTCATTGTCCAGACGAGTTACAGTTGGGACGAGAAAAAGGCGGCAACCGGAGATATATACAGTATGGTTTCCCATTAACAGTAGAAGATACATAACTTTAACGTTTTGTTACAGTAACCTTAATGTTACATAACAGTAACATTAAGACCCCGTCACAGTAACATTAAAGTCCTCTTATAGAAAATTCTTTTATTACTTACTCCATCGCAGCCAGAGGACTATCGGTCCTACAAAGCTCTGAACGTCAATGTGTCCACTTCCGAACCGATCTTTCTTAGCTCTCAAGAGAGTACAGACACACTTCCAACGGGCAAGAAAGAGGGGAGACGAGATTACGTCGCCCGGGAAGTATTAGGAGTGGACGAAAAGTCTTGGATTGAACGATTTCTGAATGAGTGCATCATTAATGAGTACGTGTTACAGTACATGTATTTACTTTTTACAGTTCGGAGCTTTTCTGTTGCATTATATTAGTTCGTCTATTACTGTATGATATCTCTATTCTTACAGAAAATGTACACCTTTCTTACATGTAGTGATTTGATGTTCGACGACACTCTGGAAGGATACGATAATTTCCTCTCATTTAAGGACATTCGGGATCTATTGTTCGCGGGGTAGAACGAATCAGTCATAATTGACTGCTACGTCAACACTTGCTTGTTTCTCCCCCGTCGAGAGAACCCGAATGTTTTTAAGACTTTTGGATATATGGGAGCCACTTTAAAGGGTTATGTCCAATCGTGCAAAGACGATAAGAGTAAACAACAACATCTCGATTACTCTTTCAAAAGATTGGACCGCGCCCCAACTGAATTAGACCTCCTCTTCTTCCCCATGCACGTTGAAACGAACCATTGGGCTCTTTTGGTCATCAATATTAAAGAAAAAGAGTTCCACGTGTACGATTCATTAATAGACAAAGATCGTCCTGACATTCCACAATACATAAGTGCCAAGTGTTACATACAAGACTTACATTTGTTACAGAGCATGCACACTTATGTTACATATGTTACAGTAAATGTACATCAAGTAATTGGAACTCTTTTGTTAATTCTTTCATGCAGGTGGAGGAAGTGAGAAGATACATGAAGGGCAAGCACATAGATACATAAATTTGGTCGCTACGCTACCCCGACCCATGCCCACAGCAAGGATGGAGAGACGACTGCGCCATTTTCACTTACAAATACATGGAGTGTCTGACACGTAGGGACACTCAAGGTTTCCCCTTCAGTCAGGATGACATGCCAACCGTGCGAGCAAGGTTTGCATTCCACTTCATCAAAGCGTACTTCAATGCACAAGAACGTTCGGAGCGTATATAACTGAAGGAGAAGAACCATACTTGCCGCACGTACAATTTCCTACAACCAGTGTAATGATATTGTACATTTACTTGAGGAAACACTTGTTTATTTATTACAGTGAGGACACTGTCTACTAACATTTTCTGTTACAGTATACGTAATAACATGTTATAGTATTTACTTATTTTCATTATAGTATACATAATAGCATATTACAGTTCGAGCACTACACTCTAACCTACACTATTACAGTATACGTAATAACATGTTATAATATTTACTTATTTTATTATAGTATACATAATAGCATGTTAAAGTTCGAGCACTACACTCTTACAGTTTGAGCACTACACTCTTCCAGTTCAAGCACTGCACTCTAACCTACACTATTACAGTATACGTAATAAACTGTTACAATATTTACTTATTTTTATCATAGTATACATAATAGCATGTTACAGTTCGAGCACTACACTCTTACAGTTCGAACACTACACTCTAACCTACACTATTACAGTATACGTAATAACCTGTTACAATATTTACTTATTTTCATTATAGTATACATAATAGCATGTTACAGTTCGAGCACTACACTCTAACCTACACTATTACAGTATACGTAATAACCTGTTACAATATTTACTTATTTTGATTATAGTATACATAATAGCATGTTACAGTATGTTATTGCTAACATGTTGAGTTTGCATGATAGAGAGCACATACAATGGATTTTATATTGGCCATAGAAGACTGCATAAAATGAAAATATATTTCATAAACAAGCCCCATTACAAGAACTCTCTAAACTCCCTAACCCGACCACTCGGTGGAGGAGGGAGGGGAGGAGGAGGAACGGGCAGGGGAGGGAGGGGAGGAGGAACAGATGGGTTCTGCCTCAAGGCCGATGTTAGGGCGAATGTTGGTGAGGCCCTTGTGGCCGTACAACCAAGAGGCTTTGGCAAAAGGCATCTTCCAGCTGATGTAAAAATCGTTCCAGTAGTCGGTGTAGACACGCCAATTTGGCAACACATCGAGCAAATTCCGTGTTATACCATGATGCCTCGAAGTGGCTCTTCTCCATTAACCTCGTGAGTGATTTTCCCTATCTTTCTAGATTTTTCTAAGGATTTGAGATCTCTTGTCGAGGGTCTGTCGAGCTTCATCTATTCGCGGCCAAGGCAGAGGACGCCCATTTAGAGAGCTGATCCACGGCCGGAATGGTGGACGCGCTTAATGCGCGTCCAGCCGCCCCGCCGCTTTTTAAAGTCAAAGATTCTGACCGCGCCCTGTCAGCTCCATTAAATGGACACCATGTCAGCAATCATGATGTCTGTTTTAAAAGCATCTGGGCGGCTCGCCGCATTTTATAAATATCAAATCAAAGATCGGATTTCATCAAAGATTCGATTTACCTAAGAAAATGCGGCCAGCCACCCAGACGCGGTTCAGAACCTAGCTTATAGCTACACTCATCATGAAAATGTCTAATCGCGCGTAAATCAAGTGATTTTATGAAGCGCGGCCTGTCAGGCGGACGCCGTTAAGTTGTAATAGGCGGCCTCTGGATTGAACGCGATTTTGGCTATAAATACAGACCCAGGAGATCCTCATTTAAGAGAGATCGGAACCACGGTGAAGCCCTGTCAAATTCCCACCCCGACCTCCGGACTTCAACTCTCCAACTTCTAAGGTGGGATACCATCAGCTCGGAAGCGGGTGTTCCGGAGGTGGCACGCTGCGCACACGTCGTCTCCTTCGCGAGCCGGAGCTCCTTGAGTGTCAGGGAGCAGTGGAGGAACCCCATCGGCATCCTCTTCATCCTCACCTCTCTTCGCCACCACCGGGCTACACCGCCACCACCGGGCTACACCGCCGCCTCCGTCTTCCATCCATTTCTCTTTTAGTCCCTTTTTTTTAGTTGCATACATTTCACTGAATTTCCACACACGCACATACATCACACTTTCATCCTACCCATTTTTGGGGTTTAACTCCACCTCCACGAGGTGTGTTAACCTCCATTTATATGTCTTTTATATTCCGCACCCTGCGCATTTCACTACACCTCACAGTCTAATTTTCTTTCACGTGTTTTCCTGTCTTTTTCTTCTTGCAAGGTAACCGGCATCAAATCTTCTTCGTCGGCCGGCCGGCGTAAGGAGGAAGGAGAATCCACCGCACATTCCCACGCTTTTCTTCGGGTGAAGGTAAGTACACCGCGTCATTTCCTTTCCGCCCGTCACATCCGGTGCCTACGTGCGCCTGGCGATCGCGACACTTTCCTCGTGCACACACGCACGCACCCCCTTTTTCTTTTGTTTTGTCATTTTTTTACACCATCAGTCCCATTTCCACCCTTTTCCACCTCTAATTTCCTTTTAAAAATATCTTATTTCCCGTCGTGGGATGAGTGTTCTCCGGAGATGTCGGGGAAAAACACCGTCTACAACTTGGCGATCGCGATGGGACCCTTCTTCTTTTGATCCCGGTTACCTCCTTTGGCACCCTCGTGTGCCCCTCCTTCATACCCCACGTGGTACAATCTTCCCCTTTCCGCACCCCACGTGGTGCCATTTGGGATTCCCGTCGCCATTATCATTTTGTAGTCGTATTTTCCCCTCATTTTCTTTTGCTACACTTCCTACATGGAATCTGTGGATTAAAAAGAAAAAAAAATTCAAAAAAAAAAAAACCACCATGATCCCCTTCTCGTGTACTTATTTTCACCTAAAGAAAGCATCTCCATATGAAATTTCCTTCCTCGCATAAAAATTGTGGAAAGCATATCTGTCAGGTTTCTTGCTGTTTTCTTTATTTTCGGATTGCATGTTTGATTCGCGTCTAGTGCAGAAGATGCCTGTTTCTGTTCCTCGTTTGCGCGGCGGCCTGATTGGACGCTTTTTGTGACAGAGTCCGGAGGGAGTTACCTCGGCTCTTACAGCTTTCAGGAGCTGTCAGATCCACGGTCAACAGAACATACACTTTTTGTGACAGAGTCCGGAGGGAGTTACCTCGGCTCTTACAGCTTCCAGGAGCTGTCAGATCCGCGGTCAACAGAACGGAAGCCTTTATTGAATCGCGCCCACTGTACTGGACGCGATTCAGTCTGTCACAGAGCACCAGCCTTCCTGCCATCTGTGTTATCTTTGTATTGTTTTGCATCTGCAGGGCATTTCGGCCGAGAGACCTCCTTCTCTCCTCCCCTAGGATCCACACACCTTCTCGGTGAGGGCTATCTCCCCATTGGGCTAGAGAATTCTCATCGGGACCTCCGTAAGTCTTCGTACCCCGTGGATTCCCTCACGGCGGACCGAGCCGGTTGTACCACTCTGTTAACCCAAGTTTAGAAGACCTATTGCGTGCAAGGGAATTGTTTAGAAAAAAAATTGAAGTTGTCATCTCACCTACTTTAGGTTCACACCTACTTTGGAGAGACACTGTCATTAAAATCCACATTAAGACATATTGAATATTTAAGTGGACATAATCATTTTCCAAGTATGTGATTTAAAAGTCATTAACTCCTTCTCTCAAACTCGTTTGAGTAGTTGTCTGTTAGTTGCATGTTAAATTACACTGTGTGTCTTTAGAATTTCGCATGCAGCTTCATTCCGGTCGATCCCTCTCAATGGCCGAGAACGATGGTATGACTTATGAGAATATGTATGATGAGTTGTATGATCCCGGCCAGCAACTTCCCCAAATTCAGAACCAGGCTTATGCCGATCCGTCCAGTCCGCGTGTCAACGCGATGGATGTCCAGCCTCCCCACGTCTCGACAAGGCATGACGCTGGGAACACCTCCTCCCCATTTGATATATCCCAAATCATAGATATCCTCCAAGCCTCTCAGCTTCAAGAGGTCCAGGCCGCCCTCAGAGGCAAGTCTGTTGTTGATCCTGTCCATCTCTCTCACCTGAATGCAGGTGTCCAGACTCAATCCGCTCGTGACCCGACGGCCCGAGCTTCTCCCCCCCCCCTCGCGGGCCCATTCCATCATCCAGTCCCGCCCCCACAGTACCGTGGGGAGGCATCCTCTTCCTTATATTCGGCCAAGCACCGACGCGGCAAGGCCCGTTCACCAACCCTGGGTCCCGGCTCATGTCTCCCTACCGACCGGTATCCATTCTACACATTATCCTGTTCAGGTAGATGCCCCCCACCACTTTCCTCCTGGGGCACCTCCCAAATCTTCTGTTGATCAACTCGCCCAAGCCCTCTTAGCGAAGGTGAGTAAGCTCAAACAAGATTTCAAAAGGGTGTCCACCCCTAAAGACTCCTTCGAACTGGCGCTCCCTTCCATGTCAGTCTTTCACCTTCCTCCCTCTGAGATGCCAATTTATCGCCACTACAATGGCACCGACAATCCGTTTGTGCATCTAAAAGAATTCATGTACGAATCTTCCTTTTGGCAAGGCGATAATCGGGCCCTTGCCTTCCTGTTCCGACGATCCTTGGACGGGCCCGCCCTTGAGTGGTTCTATTCATTAGAACCCACAGACACTGAGTACTTCGAGACTGTGCAGAGAAAATTCTTGCAAAGGTACAGAGACAGAGTTGGTCTGGCACTATCAATTACCGATCTAGTGGCTGAAAAGATGAGGACGGATAAAGAATTTGCACATTTCGCTGATAGATGGAGGGCACTGGCCGAAATACTGAGGGACCCGCTATCTGAAGCCGAGCAAGTTAAAATGATCACAGCAAATGCCACGCCTCAATTCAAACACATCTTGGCCATGAACAAGCTAACGACAATGGAAGAATTGTATGAAAGGGCACGGTATATTGAGACACAGCTGAAGGACTCCCCTATTATGGCCATGTTCGAGTCCAAAACTCGGACATTCAAGAAAACCAGTGGTGCTCCGATTGGCGGTCCCACGACAGAGGGTGTCATTCATAATGAGCAAGTGAGTGCGATGGGCAGCCCCAATCTTTCCACCTACCGACCCAACGCCAACGCCGGAACCCCAACGCCCCAACAACCCGCTCCAAGAACCAACAACCCACCACTGTTCAGAACGCCACCTCAGCAACCTCAGCAGCCTCAGCAACCTCAACAACCTTCATATTACCAGCAACCTCAGCGGCCACAGTATCAACAACCTCCCCCGTACCATCAACAACCTCTGCAGCCACAATACCGTCAGCCTCCGCAGCCTCAATACCGGCAGCCTGCTCCCCCCCCCCAGTACCAACCTCAACAACCTCCTCCGGCACCTCCCCAATACAATCAGGTCCCTCCTCCAGGGAGCTATGAGCCTCAACCACCCCGACAACCCCCTGGCCCAAGAAGGACTCACTATCCCCCATTACCAGAAACCCTACCAGATATCTTTAATGCCCTAATGGCCGCTGGCGCACTCACTTTGCCTAGGGAAAGGCTGCAATGACCACCCAATATTGACACCTCGCGATATTGTGAGTTCCACCGAGGCCCAAGCCACACCCTGGAAGCATGCTTCCACTTCAAAGACTACATCTATAATCTGAATGACAGTGGAGGCATTGACTGGGCAGAAATGAAGAAGTTCATTACAGAAATGAAAGCACGAAGGACGGCTAGGCAGGAACAACAACAACAACAGCCGCAGCAGCAGCAACCCCAGCCCCAACATCAGCCTAGTATGGGCATTGTCCAGAACCCACTCCCGGAGCACCAGACTCCGAATCAGCAAGTTAACGCCTTCAGAATATCTCCCCAACATGAAGTTTTCAATCGGCCGACGGAAGTAGTCTCTGCATCCACCCCACCTTCCCAGTCGTCCTTCACCCTGCCGCCCTTCATCCGTACACCTACTCCCGATAATCCACTACCGTCCTTCCTACGCATCCCTACCCAGCACACCACGCCATCCAGACAAACCGCCTACTCACCGCTCACCCGCCAGTCCACCACCCCTACGGCGCCTCCACCCGCCAGCGTACAAGCCCCCTTCCTGCGCAACCCTTCCACTACCCCACCGTAACCAATCCATACATCCCATTCTACCGCAGTCCCACAACCACCATCACCCAACCCACCTCTTCTCTGCACGCCATCAACCGTACCCTTCATTAACCCCAATCATTGAGCCCCCTTTCTCCGTATCCCCACTCAACCCTCCGGTGCAGCAACTATCCAATTGCCGCACCAGATGTTTCCCGACCAACCCTCAACCTCCTCCCCTTCTGCTTCTACTCAGTCGGTTCCAACCACAATACCAGGAAATACTCTTGAGGCAACAATGGTGCTCCGGAGTGGGCGAATGTTCAACAGGATGTTTCCCCAGCAGCAAGAGCAGACCTTGGCACCCCAAGAAGAAGAAGAGGTCCAACCAGAGGAGTCCGTCCCAGGGACGCAGTATGATTTATTGAAGCATTTAGATAAGACCCCGGCTAGAATCTCCATTCTGGAATTGATTAAGAGGTTGGTGGTCCATCAAGAAGCCCTCATGCAATATTTACAGAAAGTAATGGTGAATGAGGACCTGCCAGTAAACCAGATCAGTGCTGTATTAACACCCACAAGCCCGCACCCGGCCATTATGTTTCATAAAGAAGAATTAGCGCCAGTCGAATTTCAGCGGTATGCTATATGCCTCACGGTCAGCATCAACGGGATCCACGTATCTCGGTGTCTGGTCGACTGGGGGCATCAATCAATGTCGTGTCCTCTGACATGCTGGAACTCTGCGGGGTAACGACACAGTTGATCCGACCTGCTGCCATCACTGTAACGGCCTACGACAACACTAGTAGGTCGTCCAAAGGGGTCGTCACATTGAAAATTGGGCTGGGTCCATCTATCACTGAAATAGACTTCCACATTCTGGATTTGGATCCGAGTTATCGCATGATCCTGGGTAGGCCATTCACTCAGGCCCTCGGCGGAGTTATATCTACCGTCCACCAATGCCTCAAGTTCCCATACAAGGGGCGAATCGTCAAGGTGGCTAGCAAGCCCGCAATCGTAGAAGTGGACGCCATGACAGACAACTCGGTCCCTTCCATTTGGCCCAGCAATCAGCCCTTAATGTCAATACTGGGCACGCCAAGCATGTACCCAGGCCTGAATAGTCCGTCTGTCAATGCTACCAGAACAAGCAAAATCATTACTGAAAAGGGATGGCATATTATGAAACATATGGGATACCAACCAGGTAAGGGGTTGGGAGCACAACTTCAAGGCAGAACAGAGATAGTAAAGGACTACAAGATAAGACCCAAGGCAGGATTGGGTTACAAACCAGTCAAGAACAGGCAAAAACTTGAAGAACCCCTCACTTGGGTACTGTATGAACATTTTAGGAAAGGACCACTACAGCCGGGAGGTGAGCAAGCATTAACTGTCATTGTCGGATCCACTTGTCAGTCACCTCCGGCCATATACCGGGATACAGCTAATCACAGGCCAGCTAAGAGTATCAGAAAAGTTGAGTCAAAGCCGGAATGGAGCAAATGGTTCGATATGAGCAATGTGGCAGCTTCTCTCGACCAACTCTTCGCACTGGAGGAGGATGAGCAACAACCAGATACGGACCAAGGCATGCAAGCCAAAGAAGCAGCTGCGGCCGCAACTAGGCTCAGGGCAAGTCCATCCTCCTTGGGCATCATGCCCATTCCCAACTCCTTTCCAACTCCAAATTCGGGCAACACGCCCACTCCAAATCCAACCACGGGCACTGCGCCCATTTCAGGTTCGAATCTGGGCATCACCCCCATTTCAGTTCTCATTTCGGGCATCGCGCCCACGTCAACCTCAGTTCTGGGCACCGCGCTCACTCTTCCAAATTCTCCAGACAACGCGTCCACACTTTCCTCTTCTCCAGGCATCGCACCTGTGTCCCTTCTCTCTCCTTCGGGCAATGCACTCACTTTCTCCCCTCTCTCCAAGCATTGCACCCTCCCTCCTACAGGCCACTGCGTGGTCCTCTTCCTTCCTTCTAAGCATCCCTCGGGCACCAGTGCCCTACTTGGCGATTTCTCGGCACCCTCCCAAGCAGACACTCACCACCCCTCCTCTTCACAGCAATTTTTCTCCTCTTGAACTCCTGCTCCCAGATAAACTTTCTCAGTTGGCAATCTCGCCTCGTCCTCTCCACTCGGCCTCACTGTGATCTTCCTCCCTCTTTCTCACTGCAGTCCTCCCCCTCCCTCAAAAGTGATTCCCTCTTCCTCAAACTTGAACTTTCTCGTCTAGCAATCTTGCCTCACCACTCCCTCCAGACAGACTGCTTGACACTCCCCCTCTTTCCCCAAGTGATGCGTCCTTCCCCTTTCTCATGGGCCCTGCGCCCACCATAGCCCCTTTCTTCCACTCTCTTCTGAAAACCATTGTCTCCCTGCAGTTGAACAACTCTCACTGCACCCCCAAGACAGAAGCTTGCCTTCAATTGCTCTCCCCGACCTTTGAGCCCCTGCACTCCTGCTTCGTTCCCTCCTTTCGCACACGCTAGCAACGAGGGGGCCCCCAAGGCCATAGCTTCGCAATGGTCGATCCCACCATCTCATTTGAGGAAACTTCTTTCCTCGCCCCCGAGTGTGCCCTAGCCGACGGGCAACCCTTCTTCGGTCCTTTGACCAACCTCTCGCCCCCTTTCGCACAGGGGGCATTTGCTGCTTTCAATAATCCTCCCCCTTCGCAGGGGAATGTTACTGCTTTTTTTCCTTCATTTTCCCCATCGTGGGATCCTGCCTTTGCTGCTTTTCCTAATTCCCCCACGCGGGACTCGGTTGTTACTGCTTTTCCCCTGCAAATCCTTCTCCGTCTGCCCCTGCGCCGAGAAATCCTTCTACTGCTCTCAGTAATTCCCTAACGCGAGATTCTGCTTTTGCTATCCCACCTACTGAAAATTCTTCTCCATCTCCCCCCACGCGGGACTCGGTTGTTACTGCTTTTCCTCCTTTAAATCTTTTTCCATCCTCCCCCTCGCGGGATCCAGCATTTACTACTTTTCCTTCGCTTGTAGATTCCAGTAGCTGTAGCTCCAGTCTAGGCAAAGGTAGTGACCAATTAGGGGTAGTGTTAGAAAAGAAGTCCAAGGGTAGGAGGGTTTCGCACCGCTTCCTAGCAGACCTAGCCCGTAGATGCAAGGCATGCTTAACAGTTCCAGAATTTGTAGAGGAGCCTTTGCAGTTGCCAGATCTAGAATGTGAGCAGTCAGTATGCTTTATTGATGATGGGTTCGGAGTCTATGAGATCATGGATGACGACAACCCAACTGAAGAAGGTGATGAGGAGCTTGAGGATGAGGCTGACGCGGTCGCAAGTGGAGTAAAAAGATTTGATGAACCGTCAGCCGCCGTAGAGGAAATCACTAAAGAAATCAATCTGGGAACCGAGGAAGAACCTAGGACCATCCTCATAAGCAGTAATTTATCATCAGTAGAAGAGGAGGCAATTATTGAGGTTCTCAAGGAGTTTAAGGACGCGTTTGCATGGAGCTATGAAGATATGCCTGGGTTGGACTCCGCGCTAGTTGAGCATTGTCTTACCCTTAAGCCGGGGTCCACTTCTGTTAAGCAGCGATTGAGGCGTTTCCACCCCCAAATGGCTTTGAAAATGAAGGATGAAGTCGACAAGCTCCAAAAAGCCAGGTTCATCAGAGTTGTACTCTATCCGAATTGGGTGGCAAACATCGTCCCAGTTATGAAGAAGGATGGAAAGGTTAGAATTTGTATCGATTTCCGGGACCTCAACCGCGTGTGTCCTAAGGATGATTTTCCACTGCCTCACCTAGATGTGCTCATTGACAATACGGCTGGATATGAAACCCTCTCCTTCATGGATGGTTTCTCAGGATACAATCAGGTTAAGTTGGCTGAGGAAGACCAGGAGAAGACTTCGTTCACTACGCCTTGGGGAACTTATTGTTATGTGGTCATGCCGTTTGGACTCAAGAATGCTGGAGCCACTTACCAAAGGGCTATGATGGCTATTTTTCATGATATGATCCATATTTTTATCGAGGTTTATGTGGATGACCTGGTGGTAAAATCTAAGACGTTGGCTGAACATCTCGGGGTTCTGAAGAGAGTCTTGCAGAGAGCAAGGGAATACCAATTGAAGATGAACCCCAAAAAGTGTGTATTCGGTGTTTCGTCGGGTAAGCTCCTATGTTTCATCGTGAGCAAGAGGGGCATAGAAATTGATCCCAACAAGGCAAATGCAATAAGAGAAATGCCTCCTCCTAAAAATTTGAAGGAAGTTCGAGGGTTAATCGGGAGGCTGCAGTTTATTCGCCGATTCGTCTCCCAACACTCGCAGAGGTGTAGACCCTTCTACGACCTCACCAAGCCGGGAGTCGAATTTCGTTGGGATGAGAAGTGTCAGGCGGCTTTTGACGGACTTAAGGATTATTTGGCTAATCCCCCTGTCTTAAGGCCGCCGATTCCAGGTAAGCCTCTTATTCTTTATGTATCTGTCCTGGAAGATTCGGTAGGAGCTGTCCTCGCGCAAGTTGATGAAGAAGGCAAGGAAATGGCAGCATACTACCTGTCTAAGCTTCTCAACCCATGCGAGCAAAGGTACTCCGCAATGGAGAAAACCTGTGCCGCGCTCGTGTGGGTAGTGCAGAAACTGAAGCATTACTTTCTTGCTCACGAAGTCCATCTGATCGCCCGAATGAATCCTATCAAGTTTCTCCTTGAAAAATCTGTTCTAACTGATAGGCTAGCGCGATGGCAAAGCTTTCTCTCTCAGTTTGAGATCACCTATATTCAGAAAAAATCGATTAAAGGCTATGCCATAGCGGAGCATCTCGCTCATCACCCTATTCCCCGATTCGATCCGGTCCATTCAGAGTTTCCAGACGAAGAATTGATGTCCCTTAGCCAATCTGATCCTATGTGGACATTATATTTTGATGGAGCTCGAAATTCTCACGGGAAGGGCATCAGGATTGCTCTGCTATCACCTGAAGGTGTCACCATTCCACAAGCTCATAAACTAGATTTTCCTGCCACCAATAACATCACCGAATATGAAGCATTGTTGGCTGGTCTGGAGCTCGCCCATTTCTATGGTGTCACCCACCTGCGAATCGTAGGTGATAGTCAGCTGGTTTTGCGCCAAGTGCTCACCAAATATGTCACTCGCGATTCGAAACTCAAGCCCTATCAAGAACTCGCCTCAGCTTATGCCAAGCTATTCTCCAAGCTAGTTTTTGTCCATGTCCCTCGTCATCAGAATCTCCTAGCCGATGCCCTCGCCACAGTTGGCGCGACCATGAATATGTGCTATTCTGGGGATCATGATAGTATTCAGATCGAGCGCCGTCATGTTCCCGTCATTCTAGATCCTAACTTTCTATGGGTTAAGGAAAAAGTGCTAAAGAACGCAGAAAGGAGAAGTAAAACCGAGATCATGTTGATGGAACTGGAAGAAGAAATGGAGGATGATGAAAAGCCATGATATTATGAGATAGCTAGGTATTGCAGAAACCAATCGTATCCTGAGGAAGCCACAGCCGATGAGAAGAGAGCAATAAGGAGATTATCCCAAAAGTATACATTGGTTGGAAATGCTCTCTATAGAAGGGGTTTTTCTAGAGTTTTGCTTAGATGCCTGGATGAAGAAGAAGCTGTAAAGGTTGTTGAAGAGGCCCATTCGGGCATTTGTGGAGGCCATGTGAATAGTCAAATGCTAGCCAAGAAGATCCTTAGGAAGGGTTTCTATTGGCCTACTCTAGAAGAGGATTGTTCCATCTTTGTCCGTCGATGTGTCAAGTCTCAACTGCACGCCGACAAAATTCATTCTCCATCCTCCTCGCTCCACCCGATATCCTCCCCGTGGCCTTTCGCTATGTGGACTTTTGACATCATTGGCCCCCTTGGCGACCCCAACTCTCAGAGCAAAGTCAAATCGTATATCCTCACCGCAACGAAGTACTTCACCAAGTGGGCGGAAGCCGAAGCATATGCGGAAGTCAAGGCAACAACCGTGTGCAGATTCATCATGAAAAATATCATCACCAGGTTTGGTATCCCAGACACCATCGTCACCGACAACGGGCCCCAGTTCATATCTCAAGAGCTGCATGACATCTGCAACAGGTATAAAATTGCATTGCATCATTCATCTCCATATTATCCGCAAGGCAACGGCTAGGCAGAAGCCACTAATAAAACCTTGATTAAACTTGTTAAGAAGACGTGTGAGACTAACAGATTCTCGGATTGGCCAGAAAAGCTTATAGAAGCTCTGTGGGCCTACCACACTTCAATCTGTACTCCTACTGGGCAGACACCGTTCTCCCTCACCTACGGGATGGAGGCAGTAGTACCATACGAGATTCT
Source organism: Colocasia esculenta (assembly GCA_014218235.1). Lineage (NCBI taxonomy): Eukaryota > Viridiplantae > Streptophyta > Magnoliopsida > Alismatales > Araceae > Colocasia > Colocasia esculenta. The sequence continues at coordinate 10,409,934 of CM024757.1, read as the reverse complement.
CGTTCCCTCGCTAAGAATCCAGCTTGATAAGGACTTGTCGATCAATGAGCGACGTGAATCGCTCCTAGTCCTAGCACAACTGGAACTCTTAGACGAGAAGCGGTTGGTTGCCGCAGAACATACAAGGGTATACCAAAATAGACTCGCTCGTTTTCATCAAAAGAAGGTTATTGAGAGAAAATTTAAGGTCGGTGAAATGGTTGTTAAAAGAATCTTTGTGAAACTCGGAGGTCCCAGGTCAAAACTCCAACCTAATTGGGAAGGGCCATTCGTGATCAAAGCAATAGGTCCAGGCAACTCGTATAGGCTAGTGAACGCAGAAGGCGAGGAGCTCTCTCACCCATGGAATGGGTTGTATCTTAAAAAATACTACCCCTAGGTGGTTGTTTGGATCTATGTGGCACAAGGACCCCAAGATGAAAAAATGTCAATTTGTTTTTATTATTCTTGGTAAGTTAGCCAGAGGTGCCGACACCCACACACATACACGCCCAGCCCCTGGAAGCCAGAGGCACGGAACCCAAAGAAGATCAATGATGCGCCAAGATCCTAAAGCATTACCTATTCTCTTCCTTTCAGTCTGCCAATAGAAAAGGAAACCCGAGGATTGACCTCACAAATCTGTTCGAAGCTCAGTGGATGTAGGGAAAAATAAGAGAAAATCAATGACAAATCCAAATCCAAAGAGCCAAAACAAGGCTAATCAATTGTAGCACGTCAAGAGTGGCAAAGTCCCCGCAGGGATCCAAATGAACCTGGGCATAAGCGTGCAACACGACAAGAGTGGCAAGGTCCCTGCAGGGATCCAAATGGACCTGGACGTAAGCATGCAAAGAACCTCACAAACCCAAAAGAAAACCGAAATTCACTGAGTCTAGGACGAAGGAGTGACTATTTCCTCAGGTTTCTTGGACCATTAGCAAACTTCCTGGAACTCTCTTCACTTCTCCCCCAGGTGGGTTTTAGGATCAAGGCAAGGCAATGATCAACCAAGGGGGACGTAGCCAAAAGTGACCTTGGATTAAGGCACCACTTAAGCACGTCCAACCTCTAACTAACACACTCAAGAGTAATCAATGCATCTTTAGCGACAACCAAGTAATTGACGGATCCAAGTGCCACAAATTTCCAATTTGAGCAGGCCCCTTTCGTTCTACGCGTCTTCTTGGAAAGGACCAGGCCAGGTTGCGATAGATATCCTCAAAATCCAAAAAAATATGTATTCTCAAAATCCAAAAAAATAGATATTCTAAAAAAAAAAGAAGATATTATCAAAATCCAAAAAAAATGGATATTCTCAAAATCCAAAAAAATAGATATTCTCAAAATCTAAAAAATAGATATTCTCAAAATAAAAAAATAGATATCCTCAAAATCCAAAAAATAGATATTCTAAAAAAAAGATATTCTCAAAATCCAAAAAATCAGATATTTCCAAAATCCAAAAACAAAATCTGATATTTTAAAAATCCAAAAGATCTGTACATTCTACATTCTCACTTCGTGTATATTCGGTGCATTCTTCATACCGTATGTAGATATGACATTTCATGTGTAAATACTAATGCATGCATCCTACTGCATCCTGTTGTCCTTTCATTTCTTTCGCCTTCTTTTAAATAAAGGCTCAGCCCCTTGACAAATCCACAAAGCCAAAAATGACGTTTTATATGCAAGGGGCTGAGCCGGACAGACATTTAACTTGATATGTGTGTGGCCAAAAGGGGAGAGGACCAACCCCTAGTACATCATCATAAAAAGCCCAAGCGAGCGTACATCAAAAGGTAAGAAAAGTACATATCATGATAAGGTGGCCCTAACACTCGCCACCGTCCCCTGCAGGCCGGACACTCTCACCCTCACCCTCCATAGGCCGCTGACGCTGGCTGCTCTCGGCCTCGCCCGGATCTGCCGCCAAATGCGAAGCCGGTGGCCTCATGGAGGCACGCGAACCTGTAGAGCCATGAGCAGCTCACGCCTCTTGGACGTTCCTCTCGTACTGAGAGGAAGATGCGACAAGGCTCCCAGAATAGGCGTTGGACCGCCCCCGCTCCCTCGCGCGCTCCCGTCCGCATTGGTACCGGTCCTCTGCCGCCTGCCGCAAGCGCTCGGAGACTGCTAAACTAGTGCGGGCGTCCACTGACTGCTGCGTCAGACGCTCGCGCTCCTCTTCCCACTGGCGGCGATCCTCCCTGCGCTCCTCCGCCAACCGAGCTCTCTCCCTCTCGCGGTCCTCACGCTCCAAGGAAAGCCTCAAGCGTAACTCCGCGGCGTCACGAGGAAGGTCCGCGTCCCGCTGCGAGGCCGGGGTCTGCAACCCGGACAGCTACTGCGACAGATCAGCCACCTCAGCGCGAATGCTGGTCTCTCGTGTGAGGGCACTCTGAAGCTCGTCTAACTGCAAGGAAGGACGACCATAGGTAAGTTTGAAAACAGTTCAATCCAATGCATATCTGATTAAGGTTACTTACCCGTGCAGAGAGATCGCGCTCCGCCTCCTCTGCCCTGGCCTCCACCGCTGCCAACTGCGCATGAAGGGAGGCCATCTCCAAGTCGGGAACACTCCGGCTCGAAGAAGCACCAGCAGTATCGGCATACTCCACTGACGTCCTGGCAGCACGCTGCAATGATTCAAAGTCAAGTCAGTAGATGGTGAGGTAAATAACGAAGGTACAATTTTTCTACACTTACCAGTGTCTCTGGGGCCGACCGTGCCTCGGCCAACTGTGCCTCTGTATCCGCCAGCTGGGCGCGGAGAGTGTCAATGAGGTCATTCTGCGCATCCTGCATATGCACACATTTGATTAGAATATCATAACATAGTGGAAGCATATAAAGTTTAGAAGTGCATACCCTAGCAGGCCTCATGTAGTCGCGTCCCCCGTACTCCTCCTGGAAGCGCTCCAAGTACACGAGGCTGTCGGCCGCGTCAGACTCCACAGGCTGGCCGCCCTGCTGCCAGTCCGCATGCTGGTCGGGAAAGCAGAGACGCCAGTCAACCGTCTTCGCCTTCCCCCGCGTCTTCCGTCCAATCCCGCGGGGCTCCTCCACCTCGAGCCACGCCTGGTGAAGACCCAGAGTCCGAGCGGCCAACCGTAGGCGGAGCGGCTCAATCTCGTTTAGGCAATGGACCCACAGGTCCCGCCCAAACCGAGGCCGGCCACTCTCCACCCATGGCTGACCCTCATCCCCCACACCTACATAGGGCTCCCACACGACCTACATTGAGATTAGCTACATGAGCATTTCATATCAATTGCACAAGTTATGGAAATTCAAGAGTGATCCATACTAGAAGCGGCGGGAAATCCCGGATGGTCTGGCGGAGGATGTCGAGCTGAAATCCGTAGGTGGCCGTGCTAACCACCGGTAGCCACCTCCGCGCGAGTGGCACCGCGTCGGGACACACCTGCGTCGCCCTACCCAGGGGAAGGTAGTAGTAGCTCCACACCTGCATGCACACACCGATTAGTACCATTTAAGCAATCATAGGAAAATTTAAATGCATAGTCAAAATGAAATTGAATTCTAAGCTTCTACCTGTAGAAAGGGCGCAAAGCCGCCCACAGTGGTCTCCCTCTCTGTGCCGGCGGAGAGGTCTGCAAAGGTGTGGGCCAGAAGGGCCGCACCCCAGGCATACTCACCGACCCGGTCTAGGTCCTCCATCAGCTCCAGAAATCAGTAGTGGATGTCGTCACCCTTCGTGGTGAAAAGCATCTTGCCGAAAAAGAAAGTCAGGAACCTCCGGAGATCCCGGTCCACCCGCTCCGTGTCCTCAGGATCGTGGCCGTACGCCGCACGCGCCAGCCCCGCCGCCCGCTGCACGTACTCCTGTAGCGTCTCTTCTGCTCTCGGTCGCACTCCTGTCAGCCCCAGTGTCTCCAGGAGGGCGACCCGCCCTACCATCCTCCGATCACCGTCCTCCTCTCCCTGGGGGTCCAAACCCAGGAGATCCTGCGCGTGCTCGGTGTAGTCGGCATAAGTAATGCCGCTCACCGCCTCACCGTCCACCCGCAGCCCGGTGATCCGAGCTACATCCTCCAAGGTCGGGACCATATGGCCCCAGGGGAACAGGAAGGCCCTGCTCGTCCTATCCCACCTGTCCCTCAGCGCCTGAATCAGGGGTGGGTCTATGAAAAAGGGCTCGATCTCCAAGACCGGCCCAAACCCCATCCTCCGGACTCTCTCTCTCTGGAAGTCCGGGAGCCCCTGATACGCCGCCAGGACGAGGGGCCACATCGTCCTCGCCTTCATCACTCCCTGCAATACATACACAATTCAAAACAAAAGTCAAATCTCTAGAAATTGCAAATATGTGCACAACTAAGCTAAAAACATTCAGTTTCGGGAGCCCCCCTGAAACGCGTCCAAAGCTGGGGCGCGTTTCAATCCTTAAATTGCGGCCAATAGTTTGGCCGCACTTTCTGAACCGATGGGCGGCCGGACAATGCGCCGCGGTTCTTGGCACAAACCACGCCCTCCTGTCTGGACGCAATTCACGCCCCTTCTTCTCCGGTGCCTACCGCCTTCCCCTTTCCTCTCCCTTCTAACCAGGACTAAGAAGAAGGGGACTTACCATTTTCAGCCGAGGGGGGATGTCATGACCGCGGCGCTGCCGTCGCCGCTCCTCCCACGCCTCATCTTCTTCCTCCTCCTCTTCTTCTCGCCCCGACGCTTCCTCGTCGCCCTCCTCCGCGACCGGCGCCGTTGTTGTCTCCTCCCCCGCCGCCGAGACAATGGCGAGCTCTCCCGGGGCCGCCATCATCTCCTCCACCATCTCCGCCGTCTCCCCTGTTGTCGGCGCCGCCGTCGCCTCTGCCGTCTCCTCAGACGAGCCGCCGCCTCCCTCGCTCCGCCACCTCGCCATCGGGTTAGAAGGGGGATTAGGAAGGGGAGAGAGTAGACGGAAGAATTTAGAGGGAGGAATCGAGAGAAGGAGAGAAAGGAGAGAAGGGGGAGCTCTGGTAGCGAATGGTCGGAGAAGTCTCCCACGGGCTTCAGGAATGTCCGAAATCACGGCCACGCAGGAATACACGTTTCTTTCTTTAATTGCGGCCGGACCGTTCGCCACGATTCAGAGCGTCATCATAGCTTTTGGCACGTCTTCTTAGGTGCTTTAAATTCAAAATAAAGACGCGTCTAACAGGATAGACGCGAACTTTAAAATATATCCTAAAAGGCGTCTGAAGTTTTTGCCGCGATTAAGGAGCAATCATTATACCGACGCAGAGTCCGAGAGGCGTGCCGTTTGAATTTTGAAAGGGAGATCAAAAAGGCGTACACTAAAAGGGACGCCTCTCCTGGAAACGCGGCGCCTAGATTGAACGCGAATAAGGTAGTGGAAGGCGGCCAGTTGGGACGCCGCAATTTAAAGAAGAAGTGCTTGTCGTGCCTGGTTTGGAATTTTATTCGCGGCCACAGCGGTGGACGCTTTTCATTTGAAAGCCGTCCTCTGTAATGGACGCGGTTAGAAGGGCCAACCGAGGCTTTGTTTTGAGGAGAAAATTCATGCAGTTCGAAAGAAATGATCTTATTTCAAGGGACATTCTTGGCCGCGTTAAGGAAATAATTTATTTTTCATTAAGGATTCAATCGCGCCGTTTACAAACGGCCACTTTCGGTCGCAATTTTCTAAGCTCCCTTACATAATTCATCCAATCATTTTCAATCTCTTCTACATTTGGATTCGGCCTCCCGAAGGTGCAAATCTTCCATATGGCTTTTATGGTGTTCACCTCCTCGCCATCATTGTTAGTGCCAATGTCGCGTCATTTAATCGGTGGGAGGTGGGATGGCCCCTCGAAAGTGCATCTTGGGATGCCAAGCTGAGGGAGGCAGCGGTGTGGATTATAGAGGACAAATTCAGACGACCCAATCAATCGCAAATCCACGCCAGGTGCTAGCCGAGTCCGCACATCACGGGCAAGAAGTGGAGACGGAATGAAAGAGAAGGCGCTCTCAGGCATATCTCGGAAGAAATCTCGCCAATCCGCCCGCGTTTTGAGTTGTGGCGCCCGATTCGCCACGCGCCCTTCTAAGCCCACAAGGTGATCCAAGTGCTTAAGTGGACTCTTGGAGAAGATCTGGGACGAACTTGTAATTTCATTGCTTAGACAAAACTTGAAGTGTAGGTCAGTCCAACAAGTTAATAAAAGTATAGATCCATATGGAGGCCTACCCAAGCTCGCCGCCGTGAGCTCGCTGTAGAGAAAGGCGAGCATCGCCAGCCCCAACCTCTCTCCTTCCCAAATGGCGCACACCGCGCCGAGTTGATCCTCTTCCAAAACATTGTCTATGGAAGGGAAGAGGAGCGCTCCCGCCACGCAAATGGTGAATCCCTTCATCACCTGTAACACCCAGAATTATTATAATAATAAAATATTGAACATTAGAGAAGATATTGATTTTAAATTACCATAAAAGATACAAGAACATGATTACAATTGAATCTAGAGTCCTTTCACATAATGTAGGCAATTTCGGTACTATCTTCAGATGTGCGCACCCTGACAGGACGACATCAGAATTTGGTAACAAAAGTAAAATCTAACAACACCATAATTACCAGAAAAATGTACTGATCGCAAAAATATAGCTATTCTGGATTATTGATGCACGGATATCCAGATTAAGCCGACACAATGATTTTTGGGGGCAATTTCCACCTGACAGAAAATTAATCCAAAAAATTAAATAAAAATCACCATAATTTAGGTTATATCTCAATTAACTTATGTCTGAAATTTCATCTCAATTGGATGTTATTCAAGTATAAAACAAGTGCCCCAAAAGAACCTAAATGAATTAGACCTGGATTACGTAACTATTTACGTGAAGTGGGTGACGTAGGCATAATGGCGTGTGTGGGGGTGGCTTCGTGTCCGTGTGTGGGCGATCCTTATCCTGGGAGGTGAGGGATAAGGCTTTCCCCCCCTCCGTTTATAAAAACCCCCTTCCCATTCTTCTTCTTCTTCTTCTCCTTCCTCCGTCCTCTTCCTCTTCTGCTTCTTCTTCTTCCTCCAACTACTTCTGCTACCCCTTCTTCTCCACCACTTCATCCTCCTACCATCCCCACCATATGAAAGAAAGAGAGAAAAGAGAGAGTGAGCAGCCGGTGCAAAGGAAAGAAGAAGGGAGGGAGAAGGTGCAGGGGCAAGGAAGAGAGAGAGAGAGATAAGGAGGCCACGATGCATGGAGGAGAGAGAAAGAAGAGAGATGAGGAGCTTGGGAAGCTCACCCCCAACCGATGGCCATGCCCAAATATGTAGGTTCCTCTCTATCCCTCTTGATTGTTTAATTACATTCCATGCATATTTGGATCGTGTGATTGAAGCTTTAAGATTCTGGTTTTCTACCGGAATCGGTCGACCGACCTTGACAAAACCGGTCGACTGATCCCCTCCTTTTCTCCTGCTCTAGAGAGAGAAAGAAGAGAGATTGGGGGCATAAAGTCTCCCACTTTCCCGGAAAGCCATGTACATGTATAGTATAGTACTTACTCTTCATTTCCTGCTCATTTATTTCCATTCCCAAGCAAGTTTAAGTGGTGCGATTTGTGACCGTACGATTCTGGTTTTACCGGAATCGGTCGACCGACTTGGTCATTTCGGTCGACCGATCCCACAGTCCCAACCCAGAAAACCGTTCTGGCAAAGTCGGTCGACCGATTCCTTAGCCAAAAACCCAGTTTCCAGCACTGGCTAGGTCGGTCGACCGACCCTGCCATTTCGGTCGACCGATTTTACAGTTTTTCAGACAGGTCTGTTCCTTCCTGAAGTGTCAGCAGAAACCCTGCGAGACTGTAAACTCATACCCTATTTACATTCCATATCATTTAAGTAAATGTTATAATTTGATGTTTCATTTACTTAAGATATTACATGTAAATAAGGAAGTACCCCCCATTTGAATCCAATAAAAATATCAGAAAAATTATATCTCTTACCAATAAAAAGTCAACTCTCCCACCGAAGAAGAAAAACGTGATTTTGGCGATTCCATCAAAATAGCGTCTTTCTAATGCCTTATAATTTGGCCTACCTGAAAGTCCCATAATTCAAGTAAACATAGTAGAATGCTAAAAATCTAAGGTCCGGTGAAAAATGATAAATACATATATGACTTCTCCAATGGAGCCCTCTCCTACTGAAAGAAAAGTCAAACCTGCGTATCCCTTATTTTACAATGAAATGACTTTTATATTGATATGTTATCATCTCCAATTCTAAATAAAATTAGTAATTGAAGGATTCTATCGATCATATGGATTTCATGACTATCTTCGTGATATATTCTTCCGTTGACTTTTCGATAAAAATTTAAGACTTGATATGTTAAGTCTAAATACCATATCACAGAGTTATTATCTACAACCTAAAAAGGAGTAAGAAATGTTACATTATATCTCCAGAACTTGTAAGACAGTCTTGTAACTACGAACAATGTTTTAACATAGTAATATCGTTTGGAAATTCCGTTTAGCATTTGGTTCGCAAACCGACTTGATACATCGACTCCTGATTGACTTCAAAAAGAATTATACATCGAATGTGGTTTACTATCATAATTCTCTCATATTGCATAATTGTGTTATCCCTTGAAATTCCTATCATTCCAACTCTTTTGAGATTCTTATATTATCTTTTACATGTACCTTATCCTTGAAACTCCAAAGTGTTGCATAACTGTCCGGGAACATAACAATAATGACTGTGTGCCTACTGTTCGAGTCTTCGAACTCTACTGGATCAAGATGCCTATAGGGGCAAGTCCAAGTCCCTGGGAGGAAATGTACACCCGAACTCGGCCCCTAAACCGGACATGATTCGAATACGCCCGTCGCGAATGGATCTTCCAAACCCGACCTCCTGAATAGGTTTATTTGAATATACCGGTCGTGTGTGGATCTTCCCCTGAATTGGTTATTCAAATATACTTGTCGTGGAATGGATCTTCCAAACCCGGCCTCCTGAACCGATCTATTCGAATATGTACCCGCCGAGACTGGACATACTGAGTGTCTCAGCATCGGACACTACCTACTGCCTGACTGATGTATTATATGTTATTGTTTCCCACCAGCATGACATAACTGAGTTGCACTTGTTAGTATGTATTCACTGGACTGCCAGATACTGATTACACATTTGATAATGATCGCATGTCATTATGCGCCTGATACTCGTTTTTTGATTCAGTTCATTATTGTATCGATTTAATCTTGCATGATTTAATACTGTACATCTTGATTTGCATTACTCTTCTCTTTCTTGAACACTGTCATTTGTTATCCTCCTGTGCAGCAAATTTCCTTGATTCCAATATCTATTTCTTGTTATTAGAGGATAAATCCTACTGGGCAAGACTGCTCATACCTACTCTTTTTCCAGGTATGCATCAATTCTAGAAGGTGGGGCAACGGGAATTGTGTGCAGGGAGATCAACACTTGTCATGTCGGACCTTTGAATTACAGTTTGTTGGAATCATGTAATTACCTCAACTTTGAGGAACAATTGTTCATTTATATTTTATTTTAGGTCATGTCCCCCGAGAAATTCTTGCTCGAAGAAAAATAAAATTTTAACTTGCTCCCGATTTCCCGTTCCGTCGCGTCTCGGCATTTTACGGAAATATTAAATGTCGGGACGTGACAGAGGTGGTATCAAGCCTCTCATCATCTCTCATCTCCGATATCTCTCTCATTGTCCAGACCGCCAGCTTTTGGAGATTTATCCCTTGAGGAGCCCGGACGCTTCGTGCCTCCCCCGGATCCATGAAGCCCTCGAGCACCGCCTTGCTTGAGTAATGCCTTGGCATGATCGCCATCCTTTCTTCATCGCCTTGCTTCATCCTCTTCAAGCCTAATAAGAGTTCAGCCTCTTCCAAAAGAATCGTGGCTTCGAAAGTTCGGAAGAGAAATGTGTTGGTTTGAGGATGCCATAACTCAACCAATGCCCCGAGAGCCGCCCAATCAAGGTGGATCTCGTGGTACCTTTTGGCATGAACAGTAAGGTTGTTTATCCCCCATTGCCTAAGGATAGCGGTCATATTAGGGGTGATGGTAGAGGTTAATTGTTGAAGCCAAGGAAGACGCATGAAGCGGGTAATCCTAAATGGGTAGCCGTGATATAGGAGCCAGTCATTTGAAAGAGATAGATGGAAAGAAGGTCAAGAGGGAAAACACCGAACAAAATGATTAATAACATGTCAAAGTAAATCTATCAAACAAATTAAAACCATCAACTTACCATCTTTGCTTGGACAAGTTTGCAAATATGGCCCTCCAGTTGGCTTAATCTATGGAAACCCTCCATCTCTCTCCAGGGCTTTTCTTCCCCTCTTCCTTTTTCACCCTCCTTCTCCTTCTCTTTGATTCAAAAGGGGGGGGGGGGGGGGGTTTGCCTTTAAATAGAGGAGGGAAGCATGGAGTTTTGAAAAGGAATCCCGGAGATATGTTATCTCCTGCAGCTGCCCCATACCCCATGTTCCCATTAAAGGGGAAGAGCCAAAGCTTTCAATCAAGTTGACGACATTAATTGCGTCCACATCAGAAGACACTATTAAGTTTTGAAAAGCGTTCGGCCGCCCAGACGCTATTTATACTTAAAAAAAAAGGGAAAAGCGGCATCCCCATTGGACGCTGATAAAAGGTCTTCACATAACCAGTGCGTCCAATCCAGTGGACGCGATTCTACGATGATAGGCGTCCAGATTATTCGCCGCAGTTTTACAAGTAGCACCGTTTGTCATGCTATCATTCTATCATTTGTTGCTTGTCTATGCTAATCAATCTTTGAGCACAGAGTCTGGATGTCCTCTTGCCGTACAATGCACGATCATCCTCGGAGACCACTACCTCGGTATTGTAAGTATTGCATCTTACTATATGGTATATTTTTAGAACAGATCAAGGACCTTGAGGCTCTGACAAAACTGGATTTTGAGTTCCCCTCCTCTTCCAAAAATAATGATAACTCCAGAGGAGTCTTACGACTTGAGGATAGGTCGTTGCGTTGTGGAAAGAACGATGGTTCCATCCAGTGTCCTGACTTCCGCAACGTAACAATATTATCCTTGACTATTTTATACTTCCCTTTGCTTTATGTTTTTTCCTTTAGCCCGGCATGCATCATATAGGACCCTTTTGAGCATAATTCCGGCAGATCACTCTCGTTTTTAACTGAAAAGAGCCACTTGTTCCTCGATTCCAAATAACGTGAGATTTTCCACTCCGAGTCAAGTACTCAGTCCATTGCTTTGTTGTTTAAAGATCATCGCTTGAGAAAACTCGCTGCCTTGGATTTCCTTCAATTCAGTTACTTTCCCAAAAGATCCACCTACGGCAGTGGCAGACGCCCCCAAAGGTGAAACCTAACGGATTGTGTCCTTAGGTACTTCACCGACGCTGGAAGTTGATCTTTCTCCTTCTCCGTGCCCACGCGCACGCCCCCCTTCTCCGAAGCATGAAGTTTTCTCTTGAGATTGTCAACAAACCACTTCATTTTGGACTAAGGAACAGCTCCTGTCATATGTTGTTAAGGCGTGTCTCATCACACCTTGGCGTCTACTTTTCAGTCATTCCACTCAATTCACGCTACTCCATTTCGTGTTACTTCGCCTCATTTCCTTGCAAAGCAGACGCCAAGGCGAGGCAGCTGTAGACACGCCAATTTGGCAACACATCAAGCAAATTTTGTGTTATACCATGATGCCTCGAAGTGGCTCTTCTCCATTAACCTCGTGAGTGATTTTCCCTATCTTTCTAGATTTTTCTAAGGATTTGAGATCTCTTGTAGAGGGTCTGTCGAGCTTCATCTATTCGTGGCCAAGGCAGAGGACGCCCATTTAGAGAGCTAATCCGTGGCCGGAATGGTGGACGCGCTTAATGCGCGTCCAGTCACCCCGCCGCTTTTTAAAGTCAAAGATTCTGACCGCCCCCTGTAAGCTCCATTAAATGGACGCCATGTCAGCAATCATGATGTCTGTTTTAAAAGCGTCTGGGCGGCTCGCCGCGTTTTATAAATATCAAATCAAAGATTCGATTTACCTAAGAAAACGTGGCCAGCCACCCATATGCGGTTCAAAACCTAGCTTACAGCTACACTCATCATGAAAATGTCTAATCGCGCGCAAATCAAGTGATTTTATGAAGCGCGGCCTGTCAGGCGGACACCGTTAAGTTGTAATAGACGGCCTCTGGATTGGACGCGATTTTGGCTATAAATACAGACCCGGGAGATCCTCATTTAAGAGAGATCGGAACCACGGCGAAGCCCTGTCAAATTTCCACCCCGACCTCCGGACTTCAACTCTCCAACTTCTAAGGCGGGATACCATCAGCTCGGAAGCGGGTGTTCCGGAGGTGGTACGCTGCGCACACATCGCCTTCACGTCGTCTCCTTCGCGAGTCGGAGCTCCTTGAGTGTCAGGGAGTGGCGGAGGAACCCCATCGACATCCTCTTCATCCTCACCTCTCTTCGCCACCACCGGGCTACACCGCCGCCTCCGTTCTTCCATCCATTTCTCTTTTAGTCCCTTTTTTTTAGTTGCATACATTTCACTGAATTTCCACACACGCACATACATCACACTTTCGTCCTACCCATATTTAGGGTTTAACTCCACCTCCACGAGGTGTGTTAACCTCCATTTATATGTCTTTTATATTCCGCACCTTGCGCATTTCACTACACCTCACAGTCTAATTTTCTTTCACGTGTTTTCCTGTCTTTTTCTTCTTGCAAGGTAACCGGCATCAAATCTTCTTCGTCGGCCGGCCGGCGTAAGGAGGAAGGAGAATCCACCGCACATTCCCGCGCTTTTCTTCGGGTGAAGGTAAGTACACCACGTCATTTCCTTTCCGCCGGTCACATCCGGTGCCTACGTGTGCCTGGCGATCGCGACACTTTCCTCGTGCACACACGTACGCACCCCCCTTTTTCTTTTGTTTTGTCATTTTTTTACACCATCAATCCCATTTCCACCCTTTTCCACCTCTAATTTCCTTTTAAAAATCCCTTATTTCCCGTCGTGGGACGAGTGTTCTCCGGAGATGTTGGGGAAAAACGCCGTCTACAGTCGGGGCTGAAGGTCGGTCGTGAAGGTGGAGCCTGTGGCGCCAGGGGCGACGGTGGCACCGGTGACGCAGGTGCCTTGCCATCCCTGTGGGGAGCACCGTCAGATGAAGACATCTGCAAATAAAGAGGAAGAAGACGAGAAAGAAAGATAGGAAGAAGAAGACTCAGAGAAGCTTGTGAAGGATAAGTATGAGGCCATGGGTTCCTTTTATAGTTGTGAAGAACGATTCACGGGCCTTCAAAAGGACCTGTGTAAGTGATGTCAATGGTTGCTGTAAGTGTGCTCGACACGTTATGTAATAGCAACTTCCCATCGATCATAGTTCACGGCCCTTCGAAAGGATAGAAGCGTCAGTGTCGATTGAGAAAAAGGCATTCGAAAGGATGGAAGGGTAAGATGGGAATGGGAAAAAGAGACGGATGCAAAAGAGACGAAATTCGTGAATCGAGGGTCGTAAATGGTGACGTCTCAAAAGTATGGACTGGAAATTAAACCGGGCGAAAAGTAAGGACTTTACATCTTCCAGTATTCTGACAGGGATGAGGAAAAAGTACCACCCTCTGACAGGGACCCCCAATTAATTTTCCCTTCATTTATTTTTCACCCCTCCTTGCAATTATTATCGAGTGACTAAATATTGAATATCTTAAGATGTTATTCATATTAATGTACTATAAATATTTTTTTCTAAAATATATTGGTACAAAAATTTATAATTTTGGATCCTTAAGATTATATTTGGTATTGGGATAGATCAGGAATAGAGTGAGAATATCCTCAAAATTTTAAAGATATCTTCAAATTTTGAACATATCTTCAATTTATCCTCGATCTATTTAATATCAAACGACCCCTAAATTAATATCGTATAAAATATCATTCTTACATACAAAATTTTATTACATATATTGCTACGCCATGGAGAATAAAGTTTTTTTACGAAGTATGATCGGAGATAGTCTCTTATAAGCACGTACATTAAATCTTTGGCTTTTTAGAAAAAAACCACTATAATCTTTCGATATTTTAAAAATTGTCTAGAATCTTCATAATCTATACAGCTCCCCTATAACCTACTATTTTTGTGATAAAAGAACACCAGTTGTCGTTCGAAAAAGGTATATCCACGTGAAATATTATGTAAACTTAGGCCGTTAGTTTTTTCATACAACAAAAATATCCTTACGTTAATGTTTTGCCCAAATGGTCGAGTGAGCCATCTTCTTTAACCCCTGCATCGCCTATCTTTTGCAATCTGTGAGGTCCCTATGCCGAAGAGTGAGAGAGAGTGAGAGGAGGAGGAGGAAAGGAGAGTAGGACGCGATCAACACGCCAGAGCTCCCTATGGCCATATTGCACCTGCAAGGTCCCTACGGCCAACTTGCACTGATAGTCGTTTCAACTGCGGTGTCGCCCATTATTTGTGACATGTGAGGTCCCTACGACCAACTAGCACTGGTGTTCATTTGTGTTCATAGTTTGTACCTTGCAAACTCCGCCAACTATCTAGGCGCCTAACCCTACACAGTGATCATCTGCAACTTGCACAATGGTCGGCTAACCTTCTCACCACACAACGTTGGTTGTCGAGGCGTGCTTTGTCGATGGTCACTTTGAGTGTTCCCTCTAGCCATTGACATGGCTGCAATGGGAAGAACCATTTGTGTATCACACATAACGTCTATGATATATACACACATGAGGTGTTTGGGGTAATGTCTAAACCACCGTGCATTACATTTGCAGTCTTCAAATGCAATCCACAGTGGTTGCATGCAAGGTGGTAACATCCCAATGATGGAGTGTCAATGTAGGATGAGTTATTACGATGTATTTGTGTCAAAGAAAGATATATTTAAAAGGTCCCGACTTTATCATTGTCCAGTAAGAAAAACTCTTGACCATTGTGATTTCTTCTAATGGGTGGATAATGTTACATATAATGTTGTAGATGTAAAGTACCATTGCATGGTATCGAAGAGCTTGTGATGAATGGGTTAGAATAGTTGGAGAAGCAAGTTAGGAATTTGAAGATGGCAATATTTTGTGCAAGTAGTTGTAATGATTGCATGTATGTTATGGTGGGTTTAAGATAAGTGTTATGTATCTCATTCTCCCTCATCATGAACGCTATGTACCTCATTCTTCCTCGTTATGAATGCTAAATGTTATGTCCAACCTTTTTAAGTCAAAGAATGTGACTTCTTCTGAATAAGCCTATGGTTGGTGCTCAATCCCCTGAGTCACGCAATCCATAAAGCGACAGAGATGTTAGTTTGCCCTCTATATGTGAGATTAATAGTCTATACAATTGATCGTGTGAAGTTTACTCCTCAAAAAGCAATGATTTACTCCATTCAACCTCAACATGAAAACATAAGACATGACCTGCAGCCCATTTGGTAATATATTCGACATCCTCCATTAGTGTGAGCATACTACAATTGTAATAATTGGTATGTTTGGATCGTAGTTTACCGGGTTTGGGGGCCAGTGTATGGCCCATTGGTAGACCATGTGTGTCTACATGTGTTTATACAGGTTGGTGTGGCAGGTTGGGGTTGCCCAGTTGACGAGCCCAGAGGGGGGGGGGGTGAATGGGTCTTTTAAAAATTATTTGATTAATACCTGTACTTAAAACATTCACACAAAGACGTTCTTCGATGAAGGTTAGTGAAAGTTAGAGTAAACAGCAAACACACACACACGAAATCAATCACACAGCACACATAGATTATCCTGGTTCGGACCTCCTTTCCTTAGGAGTCCTACGTCCAGTCCCTGAGCAATAACTTAGGATTCCACTAACTAGGGTACAGTCCCCCTATGGACACTCCAACACCCAGCTCAGCTGGTCTTCCTTCACACGAGGGAACTACAACACCCTGGATCCCCCACCAGGTCTTCCTTCACAACAGAAGGGAACTACAACACCCTGGATGCCCCACCAGGTCTTCCTTCACAACAGAAGGGAATTATTACAGCAAAAATAAGCAATAAAATCAAGCCCCTAGATCAAGCTTTAACAAGCCACAATCTGAAGCAAATAGCCATGAGAGAAGGAGATCTAAACAATGGTCTTTCTCAGAACTACAGAGGCTCTCTCTCAAGATTTCTATTGCAGCACAGAGAGCTAAAGAGCTTGAGACAGATCAGGAATGAGACGCTTGGCTCTTGGATTCTCACAAAAGATTTGAATTGCTAAGACTTGCTTGTAGTATTCGTTGGTGAGTCTCTCCGCTTCTTCAGGAGCTACTATCTTGTATTTATATCTCCAATTTGAAATGTATTCGTTGAAGTATCCGTTGTCTCTACACTTTGTTTACGTTAGATTGCTTGACACTTGGAAGCTTTCAGTCAACAGTCTTTTATCCATTTGTGCACGCAAAAGATAAGATCTTCTGGCGTCTATATGGTCCAACGTTATATGACAGAATGTCTTCAGGGACCTGCATACATTAAATGCTAGAACAGTAGACAACTAGGCTGTCTCTTGTTGTCAGTCAACGTTAGAACAAATAATCATAGAAATAATAATGCCAAATAGCTTGTTCTAAAAGATACACACAGAGTAAGCACAATAATAGACGTTATCGTCTGCATGCATGCAGAGATACGTTCAGTCTACATTAAATGCAAAGGTGTCAGAAAGATATGCGTGACGACTTTGACTATTCAATGCTTTGACCAATAGCAAATCGTTGTACATACAAAGTCGATACAATCATGACTTATGAAATCGTTATGGAGAGCAAATCGTTGTGTTTAGTAAAGAAATTGTTATGAACACTTAGGAAATCGTTGCTTGAAGCAAATCGTTATGAGCTCTAAAGAAGTCGATGCGCGAACCAAATCGTTATGAGCTCTAAAGAAATCGATGCGCAAGGCAAATCGTTATGAGCTCTAAAGAAGTCGATGCGCGAAGCAAATCGTTATGAGCTCTAAAGAAATCGATGCGCGAAGCAAATCGTTATGAGCTCTAAAGAAATCGATGCGCGAGGAAAATCGTTATGAGCTCTAAAGAAATCGTTGTGATGAGCAAATCGTTACGATGACTAAATGAATCGTTGTGATGAGCGAATCGTTACGATGACTTAAGGAATCGTTGCGATAAGCAAATCGTTACGATGACTAAAGGAATCGTTGCGATAAACAAATCGTTACGATGACTTAAGGAATCGTTGCGATAAGCAAATCGTTATGATGTCTTAAGAAATCGTTGTGATGATCAAATCGTTACGATGACTAAAGGAATCGTTGCGATAAACAAATCGTTACGATGACTTAAGGAATCGTTGCGGTGAGAAAATTGTTACGATGACTTAAGGAATCGTTGCGATAAGCAAATCGTTACGAGAACGATTTCTGTTTAAATCTAAACGATGTTTCAGGTTATGAAGAAATAGTTAAGGCACTTATGAAATCGTTATGATGAAATCTTTACAGTTCTACTGAAATCGTTGTAGCATAAGGAAATTCGATGTGGACTTAAAGAAATTTCATGCTGAACTTAATATTGCTTCAGAAAGGTAATACTTACTAAATTTGCTTGATTTTCCTGTAGTATTTCTTGTGCTCAAGACTTATGGAATATGTGTTAGTAATCTTTGACATGGTTTTGTTAATCACCAAAATAAATATATAATTAATTAAAATTACATGAGGACAGACTGATCATCAATCTCCCCCTTTTTGGTGATGACAAAATAAAACTAAACTTATCAATAAGCATAAGTGACCTAACTTTGTATTTCTGAAAATAAAAGTTTTGTATGTCAGAAATGCGAAGGAAATTTCTTCCCCTTTTTGTCATTAAGCAAAAAGATAATCTGAGACAAAGAAGAAGAGAAAGGACACGCAAACAAAGATATGGTATTACTTTTGAGAAGGTACAGGAAGATAGACCAGAGGAGAAAGAAGAGAGGCATGCTGAGAAATAACAGTCCATGCCTTAAGCTCTTGTTCTTCAAAAAGTTGTTGAAAAACCCCAGACTATATAAAAAAGGAGTCACCCATGGAAGGGATCATGCGCTTAATGTAAAGCTGCCGTTGATCTTCCAAGAAGAGCGCATACTGATGCTTGTCAAGAATAAATCTGAAGTAGCTGCTCTTTGCAAAACTGGCACGCTGAAGGAAACAATCAAGTGTGATAGGATAGAAGAGCTGGTGATCATGCAGGTCCTTCTTCAAAGAGATGTAAGCTGAATACCTGGAAGCCCATTGAACATACAGTTCTTGAACGAGATTAATGGAATTCAGGTCCAAGAAAGCTTCAGTAGATAGACGAGGCTTGCCTGCCCTGACCAAGGAACTATTTATTGATTCCAACTGGAGAGTGGATTGATGGTAGTGTTTTTCCCAGTCTGTGGGAGAAAGCCTTTCACATTCGGAAATTAACGGAGCTAGAACTTCAGAGGAGAGGTGGCCCAAGTGATATTCTCTGAAGATAAATCTCTGAAATGAGGGGAGGCGACCCTGCTTAGCTGACAGTCATCCCATTACACGAGCAAATCTTTCAAACGCATGAGAGCCAGCAGAGGAATCAAAGACTAGAGAATGTAGCTTGGGAAGAAAAACATTTTCAGGCATTTTGAGGCTTGTGAAGTCTACTTGGAAGGAACAATTTACTGGATGTTCAGTCCGGAGGAGAGCAAGGGCGCCATGGAATTGACCAAACTGAACCTCAGGGAGCTTATTCAGATAGCAGTAATCATTATAGAGCTGAAAATGCCTTGCTATTCTGATTTCCTTAAGAATGAACTGGCCCCAGACAGTTTGATGATGAAAGACAAACCACTCAGAGAGAGAGAGTGGGTGATCTCGACGAGAAATGTTGTCTGCTTTGGCTTTGAGGTATTTACTGTATAGAGTCTTGTGCCATTTTGCCCACTGGTCTTCAGTCTTGCATTCAGCTGACTGGAAGATTTTGGATTGGTTTGCTTTGGACATGCGGCAATAGGGAAGAACAATGTGAAGATGTTCAGTGAGGGTAAGATGGGGAATGGCAAAAATTGTAGAGAGAATACATTTCTGTAGATATTCTCGATAGATTGGTCTCCTTTCGATTTCAGCAGTGAGGGAGAACCAAAGAGGAGGAAATTTGGGTGTAGAGGGTAGAGAGATGGAGGTGGAGAGTTTCCTCTTTTTCGGAGCAGGACTGGGAGAATCAGTCCTGTGGACATAATTGGCAACAACCAGAATTGAGGTGAGTGTTGAGCGTTCAAACTCATCCTCAGCTTGGGTGAAAAGGGCGCTGCCAAGTTGTGGGTTTTCAGGTATGAAAGTAATTGATGTAGGTGGAGTAGGAGGATAAAGAAGTGACCTTGGATCAAAGGTGGAAGAAGGACCAGATGAGGAGGATGCCCCAGTTGATGAGGAGGCTGGATGGTCTTTAGTAATAAATGGAGAAAGAGGACGGATTGGGAAAGAGGTAGGAGAGAAGGAAGATTGAGATGGAAAGGGTGTTGGTGAGGAAATTGTGCGGGGCAAGGGTTGTTTGGAGGTGGGTGGAGCTAGAGGTGCTGTGGAAGAGGATGGTGGTGAGGAAGGGGCTGAGTTGCAAGGGATGAAGACTCAGGGGCTTCAGGAGCAACTGCTGACTCTTCTACATCCTGCTGCCGAGCCTCGGAGATCACTAGCCATGGTGGCTCAACAATTGAGTGCTCAGGAGGTCCAACCACTTCTGCTGACTGCTTGCCTGCTGCTATCTCCGGCCCTGATGGCTCAGTCCCCTTACAGACATCAGCATCTAAAATAGGCAAACTCTCTGAAAAATGTGCTGCAATACTTGGCCGTGATGGCCCTGCTGGCGCATTAACTGAAGTCCCTGATGGCTGCTCCTCGTGATCAACAACAATGGGCCCGGATGGCCCTGAAAAACCTTCACTTTGCCCTGGAGGCCCACACTCTTGAAGAGAGGGCCCTGATGGCCTAACAACATCGCTTGTAGTGCTCTGAGGGACAGAAGGGTGAGGAGTAGAATCTGTAGATCCTACTACTTTCAAAATCTCAGACACCATCATTTTCATAGTGCCCATTTCCTTATTGAACCACTTCATGGCATTTCTTACTTGAGAAATATCATTGGAAATTGAGTCCTGGCGAACAATAACAGAACTTACATCTGACTGCACTGAGCTCAAGATATCACCTTGATCATCCAACCTCTTCAAGATCGGCTTCAGGTTCATTTTATTTTGAATTTTCCTCTGCCTTCTGTGAGCAATTTTCTTGCTTCTCTTTTCAACTGGTTCATGATCTTCAGTATGAACAGTATTGGGTCTGTCAGTTGCAGGGGCATCTGTAGTTTGCTCCCCCTGAGATGTTGCTACCTCTTGCTCAATTTCTTGCTCCCCCTGAATGGGAGCATCTTCCATCACAATATCTTCTAGAACAATTGATGACTCCTTCTGAATTGGAGCAGCTGTCACGGATTCTTCCAGGTGGCCTGATGCCACAACCTCTTCTACCAAACTCCCACCAGTTTCTGGAATCACTGGGGTGGAGTGAATGGAATCCAATACTTCTCGAAGCACAGAGGCCACTTTGAAGGTGGGTAGAGGATCCTCTGGTCTTCTGTCAGAATCTTCTACTGCTACATCTCCTTGAGCTACTGGAGTTTCCATTGTATCTACTCTGTCTGCAGCTACTTCCTGTGAAGCTCTAGACACTGCAGCCTCTTCTGCTACTGGTTCTGCAATTGCTGATGGTCCCTCTGACTCTACTGCTGCTGCCTCTAGCTGGACGACTTGGGCTTCCCCTATGATGGGTTCACCCTCAGCCACAGAGGTCTTGGTCCATACTCCATTGACTACTGAGAAACCACTTTTTCTCAGATTTCTGGACCTAATGGCTTAGCCCATCTTCTCAACTACTGCCCCAAACAAATTTACGCCAAAATGACTGAAAACCTTGGTGAGCAAATGGGCGTAGGGCAGTGATATGTTCAGCTTGCTCTTAGTATCCCAAATCTGATCACGAGCAAACTTCATCGTCTCTATCATAACTTCGGCCATATTTATCTCTTTGTTCTGAATGGCCCAATACATCACATCTGAGTCTGCCTTGGTGCAGGTTGAAAAGGTGGCACTTCTAGGAACAAGTATCTGGTAGACTATGAAGTGAAGGAGGTGATTGAATGCATTCAGTTGATTTATGTCTATTTTCCCATCCTTCAACTTATATTCGAGACCAACAATCCCAAGTCCCTTAACTAGGGTATCCTCTGTGTGGATCCCACTGTGCCCAGATGTGGACACACCAAACAAGGACTTCAACAAATCATAATATATTCTGATTTGGGTACCTTTGACAGAAGATGTTAAGGATCCATCTGCTTCTGACCTCAGACAGACATAAAATGCCTTTACAAGATCCGGGTAGCTTACCTCTGAAAGGGTTGCGATTCCAGTCCACTTCATCTTGTCCATTGCTTCCACTATGCTATGCATTCCATTTCTTTCCAGGTCTGCAACATCTACTTTCTTATTTCCACACACATTTGTCTTCACAAAAGTAAACCTTTCTGCTGCTCGGCCGATAGAAACTCAGCGTGTACCCCCAAGACTTCCGGAAACAGCTGGTGCGGCCATGGATTTTGGTGGAAAAGTTTTAGGAGGGATAAGATGATGATAGAAGTGAAATCCCTCAAAAAGTTCTTCGCGGGAAGAAGTGAGAGGCTTCGAATTTTTGCAGAGAGTCGATGTCGGAATCGTTAGGGCATCGACTCAGGCAACCAGACGAAAGAGGGAAGAAAATGTAAAAGGTAGGAGATGAATCATTTCCACACGATTTAGGAGTAAATAAATGAATATTTTATTGAAAAGAGAGGCGCCAAAAGGCGGGAGGAAACGACAAACAAGTTTGACTTTTCAAAAAGGACTTTTTCCAAAAGAGACGTCAAAATAGAATAGTTGAGTACATCTTTTGCTTAACTCCATGAAAAAAAATACCTTAAATTATGAAAATTTATATATCAGTATAAACATAAATCTTTCACAAATTACACATGCCCAATTCCCTTCTAAGAGATGTGAATCTCTCTTCGGGTAAGGCTTTTGTGAAGATATCTGCTAACTGACCATTTGTATCAACAAAAATATTTCTAAATTGCCATTAGCTACATGATCTCGAATGAAACGGTATCTAACCTCAATGTGCTTGGTCCTTGAATGTTGTACTGGGTTTTTGGTGAGATTTATAGCACTTGTGTTGTCACACAGCAGAGGAATTGTTTTGATGTGAAGCCCATAGTCCTCAAGTTGTTGCTTGATCCACAGGAGTTGTGTGCAACAGCTCCCGGCAGCTCCCGGCAGCAACATACTCAGCTTCATCAGTTGATAGTGCCACTGAATTTTGCTTTTTGGAGGACCATGATATCAAACATCCTGCAAGAAATTGACAACATCCACTGGTGCTTTTTCTATCTACCTTGCATCCAGCGTAGTCAGCATCAGAGTATCCTACCAAGTTAATTTCACATGCTTTTGGATACCAAAGACCTAAGTCATGAGTTCTAGATAAGTATCTAAAAATTCTTTTTACTGAGATTAGATGTGATTTTCTAGGATCTGCCTGATATCTAGCGCACATACATACACTGAATAAAATATCAGGTCTGCTAGTTGTTAAATAAAGTAATGAACCTATCATACCTCTATAGTTCTTTTGATCTACTTTCTTACCATTCTTGTCATTGTCCATCCTTGTTGATGTGCTCATAGGTGTTGACAGTGGCTTGGCATTGTCGAATCCAAATTTCTTCAGAAGCTCCTTGGTGTATTTTGCATGACAAATGTGGGTCCCATCTTTTCCTTGCTTGATTTGTAGTCCAAGGAAATAATTGAGCCCCCATCATGCTCATCTCAAACTCTCCCTGCATCAACTTTTCAAAATACTTGCAAAGGATTCATCAGTAGATCCAAAGATAATGTCATCTACATAAATCTGTACAAGTAATATGCTTTTAACTTTTGATTTTACAAATAGAGTACTATCTACATGTCCTCTAGTGAAACCATGATTTAATAGAAAAGAACTAAGCCTTTCATAACATGCTCTAGGTGCTTGCTTTAAACCATACAATGCCTTATGAAGTTTAAAAACATGATTTGGAAAATTTGTGTCATCAAAACCCGGGGGTTGTTCCACATAAACTTCCTCTTTAATAAAACCATTTAAAAATGCAGACTTAACATCTATTTGAAATAATTTTAAATCTAATGCTGATGCATATGCAAGTAAGATTCGAATAGCCTCAAGTCTAGCTACATGTGCATAGGTTTCATCGAAATCTATGCCTTCCTCTTAGGAATAGCCTTGAGCCACCAGTCTGGCCTTGTTTCTTAGGATCACACCAGTCTCATCCAATTTATTTCTGAACACCCACTTGGTGCCAATAACTGGATGGTCTGATGGTCTGGGAACAAGTGACCATACCTGGTTTCTCTTGAATTGATTAAGTTCATCTTGCATGGCTAATATCCAAGATTCATCAGTAAGAGCTTCATTGACTGTCTTAGGCTCTATTTGAGAAACAAATGCTAAGTAATCACAAGGTATTACATTATCTCTTGTTCTTACCCCTACAGATGGATCACCAATAATATTTTCAGATGGGTGATCTTTCTTGTATCTCCACTTCTTTGGAAGATTTTCATGAGTAATGTCCTTTTGTTGCAGGTCTTCTAGAGGTGGATCATCCTTGTCTTCAATTGATGTGTCTTTTAATTTTTTAGACAATTTATCTGCATCATCAATGTCACTATCTTCTTTCTTTCTCAAGGAAGGGTTAGTTTCATCAAAAATGATATGAACAAATTGTTCAATTAATAAAGTATGCTAGTTAAATACTCTATAGCCTTTAGGTTTAGAAGTGTACCCCATGAAGATGCCTTCATCTGATTTAGCATCTAACTTACCAATATCCCTTTTTCCATTGTTGTGGATGAAGCAAGGACATCCAAATGTCCTGAAGTGACTAATCCTTGGCTTCTTTTCCTTGTACAGCTCGTACGCAGTCTTCTTTAGGATTGGCCGAATCATTACTATGTTGATGATATAACTTGCTGTGTTTATTGCTTCAACCCAGAAATATCTTGACAAATCATATTCTGACAACATTGTTCTTGCCATATCCAATAAGGTTCTGTTTTTCCTCTCAGCAACTCCATTTTGCTGTGGTGTTCTTGGTGCTGAGAAATTGTGCTCAATTCCTTCATTTTCACAGAATTTTACAAACTTCTCGTTCTGAAATTCACCTCCATGATCAGATCGAATACTAACAATGCTGAATTTCTTGTCATTCTGAACCTTCTTGCTGAAACTGACAAAGTTTTCAAATGTGTCATCTTTATGTTCTAAGAATGATACCCATGTAAATCTGGAGTAGTCATCAACTATGACAAATCCAAAATTCTTTCCTCCAAGACTAGTGGTCCTCATTGGCCCAAACAAATCCATATGAAGGAGTTCTAAGGGTTTTGAGGTGGTTACTATGGTCTTTGACTTGAAGGAGCTTTTAATGTGCTTTCCTTTTGCACATGGTCTACAAATACCTTCCATTTTCGTGTTGACCTTTGGTAGACCTTCCACTAAACTTTTCTTTAATAATTTCCTCATACTATCTAAGCTGTAATGTTCTAATCTTCTGTGCCATAATTCAGTTGATTGATCTCTATTTGCTGCCAAACATACATCTTGTTCTTTTAGTTCTTCAAGATATAGAACATACATATTCTTTTCTCTATTTGCTTCAAAAACAACTGCTCCATCCTTCAAGATAATACACTTGGATTCTTGAAACTTTATTTGGTGACCCTTGTCACACAGTTGGCTGATGCTTATGAGGTTATGCTTCAAACCCTTTACACAAAGAACATCTTCAATTATGGGTTTTCCTTTACTGCCAACTGATCCAGTACCAATAACTGTGCCTTTTCCATTGTCTCCATAAGTAACTGTTCCTTCTTCGGCTTTTAGTTGAGAGAAAATTTCCCTGTTCCCTGACATATGCCTTGAGCACCCGTTGTCCAGGTACCATTTTGATGCTCTAAGGCCTCCCTGAAATGAAAACATTAAGCTTTAGGTACCTAAGTTCTTTTGGGTCCTGATTGGTTAGTATCATTGATTTCGCTTTTGATTATCCATTTCTTGTGTCTTGTCGGGCATGTTGTTATGATATGTCCTAACTTGTTACAATGACTACAGCAGGATAATTTAGTTACTTTTTCTAGATATTTGAAATCTGCTTTGTATGCAATGTTTTGTTCATGTACAAATTTTGGTGTTGGATATGTTTTAGGATAAACTATAGTTTCTTCATTATCTGGGGTGTATATCCTAATCCATTTTTCTTCTTACCTGATCTTCTAGCACCTTTTAATATGAGGGAGTTTTTACCATTTGTGAATTTTTCCAATGTGCTAGATAACTTTTTATTTTCTTCTGTTAATGAGTTTATATCTGTTTTCAGTTCATCTAAGCTTGCTTGTTTTTCCAATTTAATTATTTGTTCATTCTTATCTTTTAAATCTTCACATAATAACTCATTTCTTCTTTTAAGTTCAGTTAACTGTTTTTCTAGCTGTTCATTTTCTGATTTTAGATCTGAGTTTGTGTTTTCTAAGCAAGTAATATTTTTCTTACTAGCTTTCAATAATTTAGATACATCTCTATATTTATTATATAGTTCATTGAATGCTTCCTCTAAATTATCCGAATCAGAATCATTGCAAGAATCAAAAGAAGAGTCAGATGTTACCTTATCATCTGTATTTACCATGAATGCTAGGTTGGCTTCTTCTTTATCACTGCTCGAGCTTGACTCACTGTTTGAGTCGCTGCTGTTTTCCCAAGCGGCTGCCATTGCTTTCTTCTTGTACTTCTTGAATTTTCTGAGGTTATCCTTCTTCTTGTTTTCACCTTTCTTAAGCTTTGGACATTCTGCTTTGATATGTCCAAGCTTCTTGCACTCATAGCATATTGGTTCTCATTTCTTCAGATCCTTTCCTTCTGGCTTCCTAAATTCTTTATTTCTCTTAAAGAACCTTCTGCCAGACTGAAACATCTTTTTATTAGCTAGAATTCATTGTAGTCTTCTTGATAGCATTGCTTCTTCATTTTCACTATCCTCAATGCCTTCACTGTCATCTGAGCTTGCTTCTGATGATTCTTCTTCGGCTTTCAAAGCATTGGAGTGCTTTTTCTTGCTTGAGGACTCTCCTAGTCTCTCCATATTTATTTCATGGGCCATAAGAGACCAGACGAGTTTTTCCAAGGACATCCTTTTTAGATCATTGATTTCCTCAATGGCCGTTACCTTTGGGGTCCATGAGGATGGTAGGGATTTGAGAATTTTCCTTACCATGTCTCCAATCTCATAAGTTTTTCCTAGACCAGCCAACCCATTTGTAATATCAGTAAATCTACTGAACATTTGAGTTATGGACTCACCTGATTGCATCTGAAATCTCTCATATTGTGTAATAAGAATGTCAATTCTTGTCTCCTTAACCTTGTCTGTGCCTTCATAGGTAATTCTGAGCTTTTCCCACATTTCCATTGCAGATTTGCAGGCTGACACTCTATTGAACTCCTTTTTGCTGAGGGCACAACATATGTGACGGAACGCCTCGTTCAAGCCCGTTAAACTAATAACAAGCCTGACACGAGTCCGCCTCCCGCGAACGGGCCGTAGCCTCGCAAGGGATATCAAACACACGTCCGTGGAAACACAAAGGAACACACCACAATTTATGTATATAACACAAGTTTACATAGCCAAACTTCCATAAACTGAAAGAAAATACAATGCCTGGGGCATACCCCGAGGTACAACTAGAAGAAGTAAACAACTAGCTACACTGCTACTACTGCACTGCTGGAGGTACTGACCCTGCACCTCTACGACGCGGCCCTGAACTGGACGACGGTCGTGAAACGTCCTCCTCGCCCTCGCCTGTGGGAGTAGGTGTGAGCCTCGCTAGTCACTGGCTCAGTAGGGAACTCCCCCAACACCGAGCAAAACCAAAACACAGGTACGAAAGCAGTAAAAATACCAACAATTTATAGAATAGCTAAGCAGGATATTAAGCTGTAAAAGTACTCACCGTCTGCCGACTACGTAAAACAACTGTAATAAATAAATGGCAAACCAGTACAAGTGTACGAGCTAAAGTAGAGACCGCCACACGCGAGCCACGTGAACTGGTTCGCGACACCAGAGACTGACTCGGACAAGCTAACACAGGTCTACCTCTCAGTCTCGCAGCCACGAACAGAAGGTCCAGCTGCCACTCCACGTGAAAAGGTCAAGCAACTGTGGAGACCGACTAAACACCACCACCTGCGTACCACACGGTCGCAGGCCCATGCCTGGCACCTCTAGAGACCCTGGCCCGGGCTTGCTAGAGTGAGGCACTGGAAAAGGACTAGCTAGGGACCAGTGTCAACTACTGGTGTCCGTACCCCCAACCAAGAGCGCGCCACAAGTGACTAAAAGACAAGTACAAAAGTCACTGTCCCACTATCGTCTTTCCCTCAGCCGGACGTACAACTCAAGCAAAGGAGTAAGGGTGTCCAGGTCAGATGACACAGACCTCGACGGTACATCGCAAGTACCGGGACAAAGCCCCGAGCTAACAGCCTAGCTCACAGAGAACCTGGGGCACCCAACTGGAGAGGTAACCACGGTAGGCATCGTACTACTCGCCACGCACACAAAACCACGTGCACGTCACACACAAACCACGTTAAACGTCACGTAAACATCTCGTAACAATGGTTCACTACACGTGAGCCTAACAGTGCTCGCGTGAACACCACGCAACCACGAATACGATTAGCTAACTACGTACTCTGTATGCTAGTCTCAGAAACCACGTGCACTCAGTGCACCACAAGTGCCAATGCACCGCTCGATATCAATGAACACATCAAACCACGATAATCAGATAATCACATCACGTAAGTCATGCACACATACAACCCTCGACTGTGGTAGCGACAGGCCCTTGGGTCGCCTTCAGAAGGCGTCAGCCCGACATGTCGCCTTAAGAACATGAACGCGACGGGTCGACCCGTCGCCTTCTTGATTGCGACAGCACCCCTGTTGCCTTCGCAGGGGAGAAACCCCAATCGGGTTCTCTCCTTCCAAACACCCCAAAACTCATGCAAACCACCCTTAATTCGTCATTTACATGCTTTAATGAAAACCTAGGCATGGTATCTAGCATGAATAAAGCATTAAACTGATCGATCCTACGTTTCCCCCGATTATCGCCCCGGAACGGGGAGAATTCACCTACCTTTGCGAAGAACACGCGGTATGATGCTTCCCCGGAGATCCTCACGCTCCACGCGAGCTCCTTACAATGAAACCTCGCCGAAAACCGAGCTCTCCACCCGAAATCGCCCGAGAAACCCTCAACAGCTCTTCCCCCGGCCGAGCAGAACGTGTGAGAGTTCTGCCGGCTGGGGTTCTTTAAAAACCTGCAGCGGTTCGGAACACGACGCAGCGATGCGTCGCCACCTGATCGCGACGCAAAAGGGTGTCGCCTTCCCGAACATAACGCCCCTAATGCCCGCCACGTGGCACACATGCACACGTCCAGCGCCAGAAGCGGTCACATGAACGCGATGCAACGCTCTGTCGTGTTCAAGAATGCGACAGCCCTTCCTGTCGCGATGACAGGATGAAAATCGAGGGGTGCTACAACCTGCACGAACGGCCCGATAAGGCCCATACACATGCGCGCACACCATTCACGAGCCACATTGGTCAACATATGACCTCCACAACACTAAACGAAGGATCCACAAGGATCCGAAAAATGCGCGACGTTACATTACTATCATCTAAAAAGAAATTTTGACTTCGAAATTCATAACACAACTCAAATACCAACAACTTTAATACATACATCTTTACAAGTACTATCATCTAAAAAGAAACATCAAATCTTACTCAAACAGATAGGGATACCCTTTAACCATCTCATCGGCTAACTCCCAGGTATCCTCACCTCCCAATCTATTTTCCCATTTCACTCTAACTAGCTCAATTTCCTTATTCTGCAGCTTCTTTGTCTTCCGACCAGTGATCTGCACCGGATACTCTGGCATAGTCATATCCGGCTTCAAGTCACCACCTTGGTAACTGATTATTTGAGCTGGATCTTCAATGCACTTCCTCAACATAGAGACGTGGAAAATATCATGGACATCCGCAAAATCAGATGGCAAATCCAGCCTATAAGCTGTTTCCCCAATTCTCTCAATCACCTGGAAAGGTCCCACATATCTCGGGCTCAACTTCCCAGTTTTACCGAATCTCATAATGCCTTTACTTGGGGAAACTCTCAAGAAAACAAATTCTCCTACTTCAAACTGAAGTGGTCTCCTCCGATTATCTGCATAGCTCTTTTGCCTGCTTTGAGCTGCCTGTAATTTCTCTTTAATAAGCTTTACTACCTCTGTGGTTTGCTGAATCAATTCAGGACCCACTAACTGCCTTTCTCCCACTTCATGCCAGTTCAATGGGGTTCTACATGGCCTTCCATATAAAGCTTCATACGGTGCCATCCCAAGACTAGTATGATAACTATTATTGTAGGCAAACTCAACCATTCCCAAATGATGCTCCCAGCTACCTCCCCATACTAAACAACAAGCCCTTAACATATCTTCAATAGTCTGGATAGTCCTCTCTGTCTGACCATCCATCTGGGGATGATAAGCGGAGCTATACCTCAATTCTGTACCAATTACCTTCTGCAGACTCCTCCAGAAACCAGAAATAAATCTTGGATCTCTATCAGACACAATAGTCTTCGGAATACCATGTAGTGGAACAATTCTATCAACATAAACCTTTGCTAATCTATCCACTGTCTAAGACATACTTACTGCCACTAATCTGCACACCTTGGTCAATATGTCAACAAATACCCATATTCCATTATGCCTTGGAACTGACCATGGTAAGCCTGCCACAAAGTCCATCGCAATATCATCCCACTTCCACCGTGGAATGGACAACGGTTGCAATAGACCTCCAGCTTCTGATGCTTTGCTTTGATTTGCTGACAGACAGCACATCTTGCAACAAACTTTGCTATTTCCTTTTTCATATGAGGCCACCAAAAATGCTTCCTCAAATCCTGGTACATTTTAGTACTACCTGGGTGGATAGTGTACCTGGATTTATGAGCTTCCTCTAATACTCGCTGCTTAACCTCTCTCTCAGCTGGCACAAATAACCTGCCTCTGAGCCTAACCACACAATTATCATCAATAGTGACTCCTTCCATTTTCACAATCTCAGCTAAACTTGCATCTGCCCTTTGAGCTTCCACAATTTGCCAATATAATGACGGCTCTACAGCACTAGTAGCTAGTACTGCCCGTCGCTGACTACTGAGCACATACAAGGAGTTCTCCACTATTTCTTCATACAACTTCCACTCTTTGATCATCATCAGACTTACATATGCCTTTCTGCTCAAGGCATCTGCTACAACATTGGCCTTACCCGGAAGGTAAGCCAAACTGAAATCATAATCTTTCAAATATTCGATCCATCTGCGCTAACGGAGATTTTAGTCCTTCTGCGAGAAGATATACTTCAAGCTTTTATGATATGTAAAGATCTCAAATCTCTCGCCATACAGATAATGCCTCCATATCTTCAAGGCAAACACAACTGCTACCAACTCTAAATCATGGGTGGGGTAATTTTCTTTTACCGGCTTTAATTGCCTGGACGCATAAGCTATTACCTTACCATGTTGCATAAGCACTGCGCTAAGCCCTCTCCGCGAAGCATCAGTGTACAACACATAACCACCACTTCCTGCCGGTAATGCCAATACAGGTGCTGATGTAAGTCTTTTCTTTAACTCCATAAAACTCTTCTGTCATTCACCGGACCACACAAAAGGCACACATTTCCTGGTCAACTTGGTCATGGGTGCTGCAATCTTGGAAAAATCTTGAATAAAGCGCCGATAATAACTTGCCAACCCTAAGAAGCTTCTGATCTCGGTTATTGTTCTAGGCACTTCCCATTTCATTACTGCTTCCACTTTACTCGGGTCTACTGCTACTCCTTCTGCTGAAATGATATGACCTAAGAACTGGATTTCTTTCAGCCAAAATTCACACTTACTGAACTTGGCAAACAACTGGTTATCCCTTAACAACTGCAGGGTAAACCTCAAATGAGCTGCATGCTCCTCTTTGGATGCTGAATAAATTAGAATATCATCAATAAAGACCACAATGAATTGGTCTAAATACGGATGAAAAATTCTATTCATCAGATCCATAAAGGCTGCAGGAGCATTAGTCAGCCCAAATGACATAACTACAAACTCATAGTGACCATATCTGGTTCTGAATGCTGATTTATCTATGTCCTCTTCCTTGATTCTCAACTGATGGTACCCAGACCTCAAATCAATTTTAGAAAACACCTTGGCTGATTGTAATTGATCAAACAGATCATCTAATCTTGGTAACGGGTACTTATTCTTAATGGTCACTTCATTTAGCTTTCTATAATCTATACACATACGGAAACTACCATCTTTCTTTTTCACAAATAATACTGGCGCTCCCCACGGGGAATGACTCGGTCTAATGAACCCTTTCTGCAACAATTCTTCTAACTGCTTTTTCAACTCTTTAAGTTCTACTGGTGCCATCCGATAAGAAGCTTTAGAAATCTGCATGGTACCTGGCAGCAACTCAATGGTAAAGTCCACCTCTCTGTGTGGAGCTAAACCAGGCAAATCTTCAGGAAAAACATCGACAAATTCCCTAACCACGGGAACTGCCTCCACTGGCTGACTAGCCTCTACCAGACTCACCGAGGCCAAATAAGCCACACATCCAGCATTTATCAATTTTCTAGCTCTAATTGCAGATATTAGAAACTTAGGGGTATAAAAAGGCATACCATGATATTCAAATACCGCACCATTAAGATGACAAAACCTGATCCTCTTCTTTCTGCAATCTAACATCAATCCATACCCAAAATAATATCATAATATGTTAACTGCAGGGCATACAACCGATCCGGCATCTGGTTCCCTTCGATCACAACAGGAGCTTCATCTACATAGCTCGAAGTGAGCAGGAACTCACTCGAGGGAACCTCCACTACTAACTCACAAAACTTTTCCTCTAAAGGATGAACCATGCAATCCAGAAACTCTTCGGAAATAAAAGAATGAGAGGCACCCGAATCAAATAAGACTCTTGCTGAATAGTCATAAAGAGGTAAAGTACCTTCTATCATGTTCGATGCCTCCGCCTGGGCTCAGGTGATAGCCATAACCCGGCCCCTTCCTCGCTGCTGCGGTTCTCCTCTGCCACGACTTGCCTGTGGCTGCTGAAACTGCTGAGGCAACTGCTGCTGCTGCACACCTCTTCCATACCCATACTCTCTTGGATAGGGGCAATTACGAATCAAATGCCCCAACTGATTGCAATTATAACATCTATACCCTGATGGAATAATGGGCTGCCTGGCAGTACTCTGCTGCGACTCTTCCACCTCTGGCCTACCACGACCTTGCTAAAATTGCTGTCGACCTCCCCATCCTCTTCCTTTACCTTTAAATGCTTGCTTTAATTTCTAGCCCCACTTGCCAAAACCTGATGAAGAAGGTCCTACTGGCACTTTACCTTTACTAAATCCTGCCGACTGCTGGGGTAGCCGGAAACTACCCGAACCTGACTCGCTCACTGGACGAGTCCGAACTGCCCTTTCCAGAGTAGCTACTCTCTGGGCTGGCTTCCTCAACTGTTCTGCACAATAGCGGTATCACCGCAGTCTGCAACTCTGACCTCAAACCTCGGATGAAATACTCAACCATCATAGAATTATCTGATACTACATAAGGTGCATAACGATTGAGAGCCATAAACCTCATCTGGTACTCTAAAACAGAAGACTCACCTTGCTGGAGTGTCCTAAACTGCTCCCTTTTTGCTTGCTGAACTTGCACAGGGAAAAAGGTATCATTGAACACCTCAAGGAACTCCGGCCAGGTGATAACACTCTCCACTCTGCCTGCAAAGGTGGTCTGCATCTTCAGACGCCACCATTCTTGAGCAAAACCCCTCAACTGATAAGTGGCCAACACCACTCTGTCCACTGCCGGACACCTCATAGTCATAAAGACTCTCTCAATCTCATGGACCCAGTGCTCTGCTGTATCTGGATTCGGCCCTCCTGAGTAAGTAGGCGGCTGCAATCTCAGAAACTTCTCCACCTGCATCACTGGCTCCTCTGCTGCTAAGACTGGCGGTAGTGGTGGCACAGGTGCTGCAAAAGGCACCTCCACTCCTGGCGGTAGCGGAACTGGAGCTAAAGGTATAGCCCCTCCGACCCCAGGTGGTGCGGCAACCGGCGGGACCGACGCCTGTTGATCCATCCTCATCTGTATATCGGTGAGGCTCTCCCAGATCCTTTCTATCATACGCTGAGTACTCTCCTCCAGATCATCTCCTCCGCCACCCCAATCTCTTCTATCAGCCATTTTAGAAATTTCTACACAAGCAAAACACCAAACAGAAACACAACAACGAATTATCAGAAACCAGGGTCCCTACCAGCAGTATACTAAGACCGGAAATAAAGCTATGTAATCTTCTAGTTTCGTTATATTAAGACAGACCTTGCTCTGATACCAACTGTGACGGAACGCCTCGTTCAAGCCCGTTAAACTAATAACAAGCCTGACACGAGTCCGCCTCCCGCGAACGGACCGTAACCTCACAAGGGATATCAAACACACGTTCGTGGAAACACAAAGGAACACACCACAATTTATATATATAACGTAAAGTTTACATAGCCAAACTTCCATAAACTGAAAGAAAATACAAGAGCCTGGGGCATACCCCGAGGTACAACTAGAAGAAGTAAACAACTAGCTACACTGCTACTGCTACACTGCTGGAGGTACTGACCCTGCACCGCTACGACGCGGCCCTGAACTGAACGACGGTCGTGAAACGTCCTCCTCGCCCTCGCCTGTGGGAGTAGGTGTGAGCCTCGCTAATCACTGGCTCAGTAGGGAACTCCCCCAACACCGAGCAAAACCAAAACACAGGTACGAAAGCAATAAAAAATACCAACAATTTATAGAACAGCTAAGCAGGATATTAAGCTGTAAAAGTACTCACCGTCTGCCGACTACGTAAAACAACTGTAATAAATAAATGGCAAACCAGTACAAGTGTACAAGCTAAAGTAGAGACCGCCACACGCGAGCCACATGAACTGGTTCGCGACACCGGAGACTGACTCGGACAAGCTAACACAGGTCTACCTCTCAGTCTCGCAGCCACGAACAGAAGGTCCAGCTGCCGCTCCACGTGAAAAGGTCAAGCAACTGTGGAGACCGACTAAACACCACCATCTGCGTACCACACGGTCGCAGGCCCATGCCTGGCACCTCTAGAGACCTTGGCCCGGGCTCGCTAGAGTGAGGCACTGGAAAAGGACTAGCTGGGGACCAGTGTCGACTACTGGTGTCCGTACCCCCAAAAAAGAGCGCGCCACAAGTGACTAAAAGACAAGTACAAAAGTCACTGTCCCACTGTCGTCTTTCCCTCAGCCGGACGTACAACTCAAGCAAAGGAGTGAGGGTGTCCAGGTCAGACGACACAGACCTCAACGGTACAGCGCAAGTACCGGGACAAATCCCCGAGCTAACAGCCTGGCTCACAGAGAACCTGGGGCACCCAACTGGAGAGGTAACCACGGTGGGCATCGTACTACTCACCACGCACACAAAACCACGTGCACGTCACACACAAACCACGTGAAACGTCACGTAAACCTCTCGTAACAATGGTTCACTACACGTGAACCTAACAGTGCTCGCGTGAACACCACGCAACCACGAATACGACTAGCTAACTACATACTCTATATGCTAGTCTCAGAAACCACGTGCACTCAGTGCACCACAAGTGCCAATGCACCGCTCGATATCAATGAACACATCAAACCACGATAATCAGATAATCACATCACGTAAGTCATGCACACATACAACCCTCGACTGTGGTAGCGACAGGCCCTTGGGTCGCCTTCAGAAGGCGTCAGCCCGACATGTCGCCTTAAGAACATGAACGCGACGGGTCGACTCGTCGCCTTCTTGATTGCGACAGCACCCCTGTCGCCTTCGCAGGGGAGAAACCCCAATCGGGTTCTCTCCTTCCAAACACCCCAAAACTCATGCAAACCACCCTTAATTCGTCATTTACATGCTTTAATGAAAACCTAGGCAAGGTATCTAGCATGAATAAAGCATTAAATTGATCGATCCTACGTTTCCCCCGATTATCGCCCCGGAACGGGGAGAATTCACCTACCTTTGCGAAGAACATGCGGTATGATGCTTCCCCGGTGATCCTCGCGCTCCACGCGAGCTCCTTACAGCGAAACCTCGCCGAAAACCGAGCTCTCCACCCGAAATCGCCCGAGAAACCCTCAACAGCTCCTCCCCCGTCCGAGCAGAACGTGTGAGAGTTCTGCCGGCTGGGGTTCTTTAAAAACCTGCAGCGGTTCGGAATGCGACGCAGCGATGCGTCGCCACCTGATCGCGACGCAAAAGGGTGTCGCCTTCCCGAACATAACGCCCCCAATGCCCGCCATATGGCGCACATGCACACGTCCAGCGCCAGTAGCGGTCACATGAACGCGACGCAGCGCTCTGTCGCGTTCAAGAATGCGACAGCCCTTCCTGTCGCGATGACAGGATGAAAACTGAGGGGTGCTACAACCTGCACTAACGGCCCGATAAGGCCCATACACACGCGCGCACACCATTCACGAGCCACATTGGTCAACGTATGACCTCCACAACACTAAACGAAGGATCCGAAAAACGCGCGACGTTACAGCATAGAATGCTTTTAGCCTTACAGTTCAAGGAGATCTTTTTCCTGTCATCATCTGTCCAATGAGCCTTCTCATTTGGACTAGGAGATCGCCTTATTCTACTATGGACCAGATTTGATAATCGAAACCTTGCAGGAAATACTCCACCCTGGTTTTCCAATAAGCATAATCTTCACCATCGAAGAGAGGGGGTCGGTTGACAGACTGACCTTCAATGTTACCTTGGGCTGCCATGGATCTTTACTCTTCAGATCGTTAGATCTTCTTCTTTGTCGAAGAGACTCGCTCTGATACCACTTGTTTCCCAGTTGACGAGCCCAGAGGGGGGGGGGTGAATGGGTCTTTTAAAAATTATTTGATTAATACCTGTACTTAAAATATTCACACAAAGACGTTCTTCGATGAAGGTTAGTGAAAGTTAGAATAAACAGCAAACACACACACACGAAATCAATCACACAGCACACAGAGATTATCCTGGTTCGGACCTCCTTTCCTTAGGAGTCCTACGTCCAGTCCCTGAGCAATAACTCAGGATTCCACTAACTAGGGTACAGTCCCCCTATGGACACTCCAACACCCAGCTCAGCTGGTCTTCCTTCACACGAGGGGAACTACAACACCCTGGATCCCCCACCAGGTCTTCCTTCACAACAGAAGGGAACTACAACACCCTGGATGCCCCACCAGGTCTTCCTTCACAACAGAAGGGAATTATTACAGCAAAAATAAGCAATAAAATCAAGCCCCTAGATCAAGCTTTAACAAGCCACAATCTGAAGCAAATAGCCCTGAGAGAAGGAGATCTAAACAATGGTCTTTCTCAGAACTACACAGGCTCTCTCTCAAAATTTCTATTGCATCACAGAGAGCTAAAGAGCTTGAGACAGATCAGGAATGAGACGCTTGGCTCTTGGATTCTCACTGAAGATTTGAATTGCTAAGACTTGCTTGTAGTATTCGTTGGTGAGTCTCTCCGCTTCTTCAGGAGCTACTATCTTGTATTTATATCTCCAATTTGAAATGTATTCGTTGAAGTATACGTTGTCTCTACGCTTTGTTTACGTTAGACTGCTTGACACTTGGAAGCTTTCAATCAACAGTCTTTTATCCATTTGTGCACGCAAAAGATAAGATCTTTTGGCGTCTATATGGTCCAACGTTGTATGACAGAATGTCTTCAGGGACCTGCATACATTAAATGCTAGAATAGTAGACAGCTAGGCTGTCTCTTGTTGTCAGTCAACGTTAGAACAAATAATCACAGAAATAGTAATGCCAAATAGCTTGTTCTAAAAGATACACACAGAGTAAGCACAATAATAGATGTTATCGTCTGCATGCATGCAGAGATACATTCAGTCTACATTAAATGCAAAGGTGTCAGAAAGATATGTGTGACGACTTTGACTATTCAATGCTTTGACCAATAGCAAATCGTTGTACATACAAAGTTGATACAATCATGACTTATGAAATCGTTATGGAGAGCAAATCGTTGTGTTTAGTAAAGAAATCGTTATGAACACTTAGGAAATCGTTGCTTGAAGCAAATCGTTATGAGCTTTAAAGAAGTCGATGCGCGAACCAAATCGTTATGAGCTCTAAAGAAATCGATGCGCGAGGCAAATCGTTATGAGCTCTAAAGAAGTCGATGCGCGAAGCAAATCGTTATGAGCTCTAAAGAAATCGATGCGCGAAGTAAATCGTTATGAGCTCTAAAGAAATCGATGCGCGAGGCAAATCGTTATGAGCTCTAAAGAAATCGTTGTGATGAGCAAATCGTTACGATGACTATGATGACCAAACTGTCCCCATAATAAATATTTCCATTTATTTATATATTAATTTTGATGATTAACAAAATAACACTAATGGATTACTTGAGCCTTAAGTACAGGAAATAAAAGAAAAATGAAAGTTCAAGACAATCTGGTAAGTCTCATCACTTCTATCCAAGTCTTTGTATCGACTTCTTTGATAAGCAGAACGATTTCCTCTTTGACCGGAAAACTCAAAACAAATCGATATCGTAACGATTTCTTTAGAAACTCGCAACGACTCTCTAGCCGTAACGATTCTTTAGACCTCGTAACGATTTCTTTAGAACTCGCAACGACTCTCTAGCCGTAACGATTTCTTTAGACCTCGTAACGATTTCTTTAGAACTCGCAACGACTCTCTCGCCGTAACGATTTCTTTAGACCTCGTAACGATTTCTTTAGAACTCGCAACGACTCTCTAGCCGTAACGATTTCTTTAGACCTCGTAACGATTTCTTTAGAACTCGCAACGACTCTCTCGCCGTAACGATTTCTTTAGACCTCGTAACGATTTCTTTAGAACTCGCAACGACTCTATAGTCATAACGATTTCTTTAGACTTCATAACGATTTCTTTAGAGTTCATAACGATTTCTTCACTGATCATAACGCCTTGCTTTGTATAACGATTTCATATAACGATTGCTTACAACTCGATAATCATAACGATTTCTTGCAACGATTTCTTCAGAACTCACAACGACCTGCTTGTTGTAACGACTTCATAAGTTATCACATCGATTTCCTTACAGTTCATAACAACTTGCTAATTCATAACGATTTCATAAGTCAGCAAGATTCTTTTTATCGAATTTCTTGATGCATCAGTATAATGCCTTTTTAATAGCGTTGAAAAGTCAAAGTCATATCTTGTCCGTTGACTGCTATGCATTAAATGCTCTCTGATCGTATCTCCCATGCATGCAGACAATATCTTCCATTTCTATGCTACTCTGTCTACGTACTTTTTTAGACAGAAAGGAGCTTTGCTATATACTGCAATATCTGTTCCATCTCAACTAACAATAGACAGCAGTCTTAGCTGTCTTCTATTTATTGATGATATGCTTACAGATATCTGACAAGACTCATCTGGACAACATTGGACACAAGATACAAAGTTCTATGACATCTCTTTTGCGTGTACACAAGGATAAAAGGCTGACGATCAGAAGCTTCCTTGGTGACCAGTCTAACGTACACAAGGATAAGAGACAACGGACACTTCAACGTTTGAATTTAAATCGGCAATTTAAATAGAAGACTGAAGATGGAAAAGAAAAGATATACAACGCTTGATTTTAGAAGAAGAAAGAAATCCATCTCTTAGAGTTTTTAGAACTTTGAAGAAGAGCGAAGCTTCCACTCCAACCTTGTTCTAAGCTCTTAGCTCTCTGTGCTCAAAAGGAATCTTCTCATTTGTAAGAGCCTGTGTGGTCCTTGGAGAGAAAACCTTGTTAAATCTCTTTCTCTCTCGGGGGCTTAGGAGCTTCAGTGTGTAGCTGGTCAAGCTAGAGTCTGAAGCCTGTTTTCACACCCTTTTTCTTATTAGGTTGTGTTCCCTTCTGGACGAAGGAAGACCTGGTGGTATCCAGGGTGGTTGTTGTTCCCTTCAGGCTGAAGGAAGACCAGTTGAGGCTGGGTGTAAGGATCCTTAAGGGGGATTGTACCCTTGGTAGTAAAATCCTGAGGTATTGCTCAGGGACTGGACGTAGGTCTCTTGTGGAGAGGAGTTCCGAACCAGGATAAAAATCCTTGTGTCTTGTGGATGTGTTTTGTGTGATTGTTGTCTTGTTTGCTCTAACTCTAACCTTGTTATTAAGTTGTGCAATCCTTTCAGTAAACAGGTTTTAATCAGAGATCGAAGTTTAATAACCCATTCACCCCCCTCTGGGCTAGCTAGCTGGGCAACAGACTAAAGGAATCGTTGCGATGAGCGAATCGTTACGATGACTTAAGGAATTGTTGCGATAAGCAAATCGTTACGATGACTAAAGGAATCGTTGCGATAAACAAATCGTTACGATGACTTAAGGAATCGTTGCGATAAGCAAATTGTTATGATGTCTTAAGGAATCGTTGTGATGAACAAATCGTTACGATGACTAAAGGAATCGTTGCGATAAACAAATCGTTACGATGACTTAAGGAATCGTTGCGGTGAGCAAATCGTTATGATGACTTAAGGAATCGTTGCGATAAACAAATCATTATGAGAACGATTTCTGTTTAAATCTAAACGATGTTTCAGATTATGAAGAAATCGTTAAGGCACTTATGAAATCGTTATGATGAAATCCTTACAGTTCTACTGAAATCGTTGTAGCATAAGGAAAGTCGATGTGGACTTAGAGAAATTTCATGCTGAACTTAATATTGCTTCAGAAAGGTAATACTTACTAAATTTGCTTGATTTTCCTGTAGTATTTCCTGTGCTCAAGACTTATGGAATATGTGTTAGTAATCTTTGACATGGTTTTGTTAATCACCAAAATAAATATATAATTAATTAAAATTACATGAGGACAGACTGATCATCAGTTGGGAGGCTGGAGGGTTGGAATTCCCAGCCCAAACAGACCTCTGTCGAGTTCATTAAGAACGCGACGAACACAGACGTCGCGATTCTTACATGAACGCGACCACCTGCCCCGTCACGATTTGGAACCGCTTTTACGTGGGCGCCGCTGCATGCGCGTCGCGTGGTGCATGCAGGATGTCGGGATTGAATTGCATCGACGGGGTACGTCATGATTCAAACTCAGTATGTTTTGGGCTTCTGCCCTTGGCCGAACAGTGCAGTTGCACTGTTCAGCCGGGGAAAGCTTTGCTGCGGAATTCTGTGGCGATTTTGGGTGTTTTGTTGTCCGTTCGACGTGATTCCGGCGTGAGGAGGTGCTTCGGAGCGCGGGGAACGTCCGGACGGCGTTGGATTCATGTTTCCTCTGTTGGTAGGACTGCATGGATTTGGGTTTATGGATTTTGACTTGGAAATCATGTATGGATGATAGAAAGCATGCTTAGGGTGTTATATGGACTTCTATTTCCTGCTTTCACAACATGTACAACCTCTTGGTGTGTTTTCCGGATTGTAGGTTGAAGGTGGGTTTCAGCTATTTGAAAGGCGATGGAACCAGTCGTCGCATTTTGAGAACACGACGACATGGCCCGTCGCGATTTAGACCTTAAGGCGACAGGTTGGTCCGTCGCGATTCAAGCTGATTGGCGATCACTATGTTAGTCGTGGTTTAGATTGTGGCCACCCGAGCACTGGGGTTCTATGGCCAGTCTATCAGGTTTCTGCAGTGCATTGCTCGGGCAGTGTTGCTTAAGCAATGTAGGGTTGGTATAGAGTGTGTTGATGTATACCGTGATTGGAAACAATAAGGTTTGCTTGGCTTTGTGTGCATAGCTAGTTGGGTCATTCACGCCTTCCGTGGTTGCCTCTCTAGTCGGTTACCCTAGCATCGGGTGCTTAGGGCTTGTCCCGGTACAACGAGTACTGTCAAGGTTTGTGTCGTCTTCCTGGACACTCTCACTCCTGAGTTTGAGTTGTACGTTCGGCCGAGGGAAAGACGGCAGGGGGCAGCGACTCGTGTTTGTGGGTGTGCTGTCGCTTGTAGCATGCTCGTGGTTGGGGGACGGACACCAGTAGACATACTGGTCCCTAGCTAATCCTGTTTCCAGTGCCTCAGTTTAGGGAGCTCGGGCCGGAGTCCCTAAATGTGTCAGGCTTGGGCCTGCAACTGTGTTGTCTGCAGGAGTGATGTTGGTTTGTCTCCACTGTTCTTGACCTTGCTGAGGTGGAGCGGCAGCAGGACCTTTCGTCCATGGCTGCGAGGCTGAGAGGTAGACTTGTGTTGCTTGTCCGGGTCTGTGGTTGGTGTTGCGAACCAGTTCTCGTGACTCGTGTTCTGCGTGCCCTTCTTTAGCTTGTACACGTATACGTGGTTTGCCGTTTAGTTATTACAGTTGTAGTATCATGCATATGCTGTTATATATTTTAATTGCTCATCAGCTTAATTTGCTACTTTACTTGCTGATCATTGTTCCATTCGACTTTGGGGGAGTTGCCCTACTGAGCCAATGACTTGTGAGGCTCACCCCTTCTTCGTCCAGGTGAAAGAGAGCAGGAGGATTTTCGTCCCTCTTCTAGTTCGGGACCGCACCGTAGTGGAGTCGGGCCTTCGCCACCAGCAGAGTAATACTTCTTCTTGTTAAGCCTTGGGGGTTTGTCCCAGGCTGTTGTACCTTGTACTATGACTTTGGTATGAAACTGAATATGTACATTTCATATGGATATGTGTGAGAAATGGAAACTTATATGTGTTCAGCGTGTTCTTTTATATTTCCACGGACATGTGTATATGATATCCCTTGCGAGGCTACGGCTCGTTCGCGGGAGACGGAGTCGTGTCGGGCACGTTATCGGGTTAACGGGCCTGAACGGCGAGGACCGTCACAACAATAATCCGAATAAACCGGCAATGTCTTCTTCCTAAGATACATGTATTTCACCCGACCATTCATTACCGTCTTCCAATATCCACCATAAACATAGCAAATATTCACTTTACTTCACTCTATCATCCATAATACAACTCATTGTCCTTAGAAATACCAAACCATATGACAAACAATAGAGAGAAACATCAGAGATAGGATAATCATAAAGAAATATTGTATCTTAAACAATAGAGAGAGGCATAGAGAGAAATAGTAAAGAGAGACATCATATCTCAAACAATAAGAGTGAGGCAAGGGCAGAGACATACCTCAGAATGATCAAATTCCAAGCAAACCTCCACTCTCTTACCCAAAGAAGTTGGATGTCTACCACAAGGCCGTGTAAGTCCTCCATCGCACTAGCAGGGCCGCCTCTGGAGTCCATGCAATGTCGCCAACATCCTGCAATGTCGTTGGTGTCTCTACAATACCATCGATGTCCCTTCAATTATTCACCAGCGCCCTTATGACTATCTGCCGATGTCTCTCCTGCATCTCCCTCTCTGTCCTTTTCCAATAGAAACCCTAAAATTAAAATGGGGGGATCATTTCAGACTGCCCAAGTCAAGTGAGGGCAAAATGGTATTCTTCTAACCTGGTGAAGTACATCCTCTGGAACGGAAATT
Source organism: Colocasia esculenta (assembly GCA_014218235.1). Taxonomy (NCBI): domain Eukaryota; kingdom Viridiplantae; phylum Streptophyta; class Magnoliopsida; order Alismatales; family Araceae; genus Colocasia; species Colocasia esculenta. The sequence continues at coordinate 10,366,977 of CM024757.1, read as the reverse complement.
AACACCAAAGTATTTTTTTTTCACAAATGATATATTACTCGGAACCAAACTTTAAATTACATTAAGATCTGGAATTCTCTTTCTAACATTGATTTTTTTTGGCATAGAGAAATTACTTATTATGTGTGCAAACAAATAGTAAAGTTGTAACGACACGATCTTTCCGGATCTGTGTTTAATGGTTTTGGTGTGGTGCTCTTGACCAAGAGGTGGCCATTGAGTCTTGGACGTGGTTTTCGTGCGTTGTGTGGGTGTTGTGGGCCGGAGGTTCTAGCCTAAACAACCCACAGGTTCACTATTTGTGAACGCGACAGAGCAACATGTCGTGATTTAAACGCGACGGTCTCCCCCGTCACGATTCACTGAACCGCCTTAGTGACGTGTGGCGTTTTGGTTTCGATTGGCGACGTCTAGGGTGGTCGCGTTTAACTCTTAAACACGACGTTTGCCTACGTCGCGATTTAAATCGTGGTATTAATTGCTCTATTTCGGCCAGACAGAGCATAGGAGCTCTGTCCGGCGATGGGGGGAGGTTGCTGCGGCGTCCCCTGGGCAATTCCGACTTCCCGGTGGCTCGTGCGGTGTGGGTTCCACGCAAGGATGGCGTCCGGAGCGTGGACACGCTGGCGACGAGGTGTTCTTTGCATTTTTTGGATTTGTTCAGTGGTAGGGAGACTTCCCCTTTGTTTAATTTGTTTTAAATGGGTTAAGGGATGGAATCCATGTTGGGGTGGTGTGTCCTATGATATAGCTTCCATGTTTACTATTTTAATGGCCATGTGAATGGGATTCAAATGTGTTTTCTGGTGGTTGAGAGGTGAGTTCGGCCGTTGAGCCGAGCTCACTGTCGTGTTTGAAACGCGACGGGGTTTACCGTCGCGTTCATGGTATGAACATGACGCAGTGAGCCATCGCATTTCTGTTTTCGATTAGAGTACTGCATGAACGTGACCATTGGGTCCATCGCGTTCATGACTAGTATCGACGGGTGTTATCGGTTGGCTTTGTCGCGACGTATATCACCGTCGCGATTCTTGCTTTGACTGTCGGTTTGATCTTAAGGCAACATATAGGGCCGTCACGATTCTGTCGCGACACTGGGCCCTGTCGCATTTTGATTATGGTCGCGTCTGGACAGGTCGTCGCGATTTGAAAGGCGACGCCTGTGTCCGTCGCGTTTCAGCTTCCGTGGTCTGCTTGTGGTGGCTGGGCAGTGAGGTTCCAGTATGGACCTAGCCCTGGTTATTTGGTGTTATTTAAAGTGGTTAATGTTGTTTAATGTTAGTAAAGTATGTGTAGGGTTAAAGAATTAGTGTATGACTAGTTAGTGATTTATGTGATTTATGTTGAATATGTTATTGTATTAAGTTAAGTGGTTAATGTTCATTGTAGTTTAATGTTGCTATGGAGGTCATGAGATGACCAATGACGGGCAAGGTTATTATATGATAATGTGGTTAATGTATATATAGGTGTATGCTAGCTTGGAGGTCACATGGTGACTGGTGACGAGCTAACTATGATGTTGATGTACTGTGGTTTATAAATAAAGGTTGTATAAGTATGTATCGTAGTTTGTGTGTTTGCCGAGTTTGGTGGTCTGATGCCTATTACAGAATGCCTCTTCAGTCGGGTACCCCAGGTTCTGTGTGAGCCAGGCACGTTGTGCTCGAGGCGTGTCCCGATACTGTGTGTACCATTGAGGTCTGTGTCGTCTTCCTGGACACCCACACTCATGTGTTTGAGTTGTACGTACGGCTGAGGGAAAGACGATAGAGGGCAGCGACTCATGTTTGTAGGTGTGCGGTCGCTTGTAGCGTGCTCGTGGTTGGGGGACGGACACTAGTAAACGTCACTGGTCCCCAGCTAGTTATGTGTTTCAAGTGCCTCACTTTAGGGAGCTCGGGCTGGAGTCCCTGAAGGTGCTAAGCGTGAGCCTGTAGTGGTGTGGACTGCAGGTAAGGGTGTTCATAATTTGGTCCAACCCGAAAAACCGAACCGAACCGGCCGGTACGGTTCGGTTCGGGTTGGACATCCAACTGGTTCGGTTTGGTTTCATATTGTAGAACCGAGATAAACCGAATATATATAACATATGTTTTATTTAATAAAATGTAAAGTGGGTCAGTTGGTTACAAGCGAGTGCGCCGTCTGCGGTGAGAGGAGTTCGAATCCTCCCTCCGCCATCAGATTTTTATTACCAAAAAAATGTGTGCCAAAAGTGCCATTTTTGTCCAAAAGGCGCCAACGCTGGGATTCGAACCCCCGCCATGGACTTGAAGAGTGACGCCTAACCACTAAGCCAAGGACCCAGCTGTGCTTCATGTGGCATTAAACTTCGGTTCGAACCGAACCGACGGTTCAGTTCACATGATATTTCGGTTTCGGTTCACCCAAAAAATGGGGTGAATCGAACCGAACCGGACCATGTTCACCCCTAACTGCAGGTGTGGTGTTGGTTGGTCTCCACAGTTCCTTGACTACTGATGTTTGTTTGTGGAGCGGTAGTTGGACCTTTCGTCCTTGACTGCGAGACTGAGATGTGGTTCTTGTGTTGTGTTATCTGAGTTGGATACTGGCGTTATGAACCAGTAGTCTGTTCCCGTGTGGTGGTGGCGTTCCTTTCCGACTCGTGCTTTGCCACTGGTTGTGGCTTGTGTGTAGTAACTCGCTGGTTTAGGTTTTACCCGTTGGGGTGTGCCTTGGTGTTGGCACAGTTGTGGTTGTGGTTCTGTGGTGGTACCTCGTGGTGGTAAGTACTTGTACCCTTCGTGGGTAGCCTTTTGTTGTGGTACGTCGTGTACCAGCCTTTTCAAGTGTTGATGCGAACTGGTGTTTCGTGGAGGTCGTGTGGTGCGACCTTTCACACGTTGTGTTTACTCTTCTTGGAGTAAGCTTTTGATCGTGGTTTTAGTGTGTGGTGGATTGGCACGTTGTTACCAGTCCTGTTACCCTACGTGGGTAGTTTGCCTGTGAGGCTTGTAGCCTAGGCAGTGGTTTGTCTGTGAGGCTTGTGACTTAGGCGTTCGTTCAGTTGCCGTGGTGGATGCTTGTGAGGCTTGTGACATAGGCGTCTCAATTGTTGGGCGGACTAGTAATACTGTGCTAGTCATGTTGTTTCTTCTTACTTTCTGAGGATTGTGTTAGCTGGTGTGATTATATTTTAATTGCAGTTTAATCACGTTTGTTGTGAGCATGTTGTGGTTTGGCTATCGACGTTCCAATGAGACCCTTTGAGGTTGAAATTTCTTCGGTTTCAAGTGTTGTTTTTGGGAGGTGATCCCTGCTGAGCCAGTGACTTGTTGATGCTCACTCCCTTACAGTTCTTTTCAGGTGTTAGCCGTGTGTTGGCTCGCAATGACGTTGTGGCAGACTTGTACCACTAACGGTAGAGTTAGTTTGTGTTGTGTGAGCTTGTGCTCTCTCGGAATATGTCTTAGGTAGTTATACTTTTCTCTTGAACATGTAATAATGTATTGGGACAGTTGTACTTATTTGTATAAAGGTATGAGCACATGTACTTTCTTGTGTCTTATACAGTTGTAGTTGTCTTTTATATTCGTACTGGACACTTGTGTGAGCTATCCCTTACGAGACTTCAGTCCGATCGCGAGAGGCGGACTTAGATATGAAGCTTTATTGGGCATAAATATCCAAAGCCGTTACAAACGTTGATTATTCTATGTTAGTTTATTGCCCTTATGCATCGTCAATTAGCCCATGTCAACTCTCACATTGCTAAATAGAGCTTCAAGTGGCAAATAATGTAGTGACCGTCAATGATAATAGCAACACACCTGACGATAACAACGACGTTAACAAATGACAATGGCAACATCAAGTGATGATCAGAGCACCATGTGCCAAGCACATGAATACTAATATGGATCAATTGACTCTCAATCGATTGTTCCACGTCAATTTTACTATTTTTCGCATGGATAGTAAGCAATTTTTCTCTCCCATATTAGTTTTAGAACTAAGACTATTTATGATTAAACAAAAATTACATTACACTAATCCACCATGCTATTGTATAAAAGAGAAAATTTTTTTTCTTTGGGGGTCAAAAGGGGCTACCTTTTGATTGATGTGGTAAATCCTTAATCATATGGTATTGTCTATGAATAGAGGATCCTCTTTCTACTATCTTTAGCCGCATATGCAACTTTATAACTTGTCATAGGGCAGTGGATTTTTTTTAATGAAGAATCCCTTCTTTCTAGTTTTCTTTTCATTTGTGATGAAGACCACGATACTTCACTCTTCAAGAAACAAATGCAAGCCCAAAAGTTGGCTACCGGAGAGAAGACATATAGTCATAATTCATGCTGATGAATGAAACATTCTTGAGATCCAAATTTTCTTATGCTTCTCTAAACATTTTAGTGTTCTCTTTCAGGGAGAATAGCTCGAGCAGAAAAAAGAGAGAGCAAAATAGGACAGCAGAACTTTTGTTGCATGAACTAACTTGCTTTATTTGCAGCAAGCTTTAACTCCTTGAAACCGGACAAAAGAAAAAGCCAATATGACACACAACACAGCTTCTTCAACATAGCAAATAAAAGCATTTCATATGCATACAACCCTGCACTTTTAATGACACATCCCTTTGCCTCTCTCAGACTGGCACTTTTACAGCACTTAAATGAGAAGATAATTGACTGAACAGCCTTAATGTTGGGGAAAGATGGAGAAAAAAGCAGACAGACAACATCCATGGCAACTACAGAGCTGAAAAAGCAAAGGATAAATAAATACTGTGAAACAGAGGGATCTGCTTTATTTTATTTCATTTTTCTTTGGCCATCAAACTTAGACTTAACGCAGTATAAATTTGTTGGCTCTTTCCATGGGGGATGAGGAGGGGAACAGGAAACTGTATTCATTCAAAGCCCGCCAACCCATGAGCGATTAAAAACAAATTTTGATTTCCTTTTTACATAGATACTTTTGCCTTTAAATGGTTCGTCGGTTTAACGTTTATAGGGTGTTTGAGAACACTTTTTTTAAAAAAAATTATGTTATGTTAATTTTTAATTTAAAATTATAATAACTTGACGTTATCTATTTGGTAAAATATCACAAATTTTAAAATTTTATTGATGTGTTTGGTAGAGAGGGCGGGGGAGGGGGGCACAGGGCTGGTGGGGGGGTGTTCGCCGGGGGGGGGGGGGGTGCATGGGAGGGGGAGCCGCCGGGGCGGGGTGGGGGGGGGGGGGGGGGGCGGGGGGGGGGGGGGGGGGGGCGCAGGGGGGTGCAGAGCGGGGTGGGGGTTTCGGCAGGGGGGGGGGGGGGGGGGGGAGGGCGCAGGGGGGCGGGGTGGGGGTTCCGGCGGGAGGGGGGACGTAGGGCGGGGGGGGGGGGGAGGAGGGAGGGCGTAGGGGGGGCAAGGTGGAGGTGGGTAGGGCGGGGTGGGGGTTTCAGCGGGAGGGGGGACGCAGGGCGAAGGGGGGGAGGGTGTTTGCCAGGGCGGGGGAGGGGGGGAGGGCACAGGGGGGGCGGAGGAGAGGGTGCAGGGTTGGGGAGGGGGTTCCGACAGGAGGGGGGGGGGGGCGCGAGGGTGGGGGGCCCCACACGGGGGGGACTTCCGGCGGTGGCAAGGGGGTGCGCAGGACGGGGGGGGGGGTGGTTCTGGTGGTGTGGGGGATGGCGCAGGGGGTGGGGTTTCAAAGGGGGAGGGGGGGTCCGCAAGGGGGGGTTCACAGTGGGAGGGGGGGGGGGGGCTCCTGGCGGTGAGGGGGATGGCACGGGGGGGGGGGGTTTGGGGGTCATAGAGGGGAGAGGGGGCCAAGTCTAGGGGAGAAAGGAGAGAGCCCAGTGTGTAAATTTTTTTAAAAATTAATTAGTACTTGTTTTTATTTTGGGAGAGATTTACATAGAATAAATTTTTACTTTAAAAAAATACTTACCAAACGTGTTAAGATGTCTGTCCTTCTTCTTTTTAAAATTTAAGAGAAAAAATTGTTAAAAAAATATAACCAAACACCCTATTAAGATTTTTCTAGTATATTTACTCTGAAGGTACACACCGTCGTCATCAGAATCTATTTACTTTAGACTATTTGTGTTGCACATCTTGTGCATTTAGGAGAAACCTGACTGGCACAGAGACTTTCTTAGACTTCTTGCTCCAACATCCATTGGGTTTCAAATTGCAATCCCTCTATGAGATATGACGTTCTGTCATGTATCGAGAGTCTGTGACGAATGAAAGCTCAATACTACTTCCTATCGACATCCAAACTTCTTGTTTCTATTTGGTTTTCATTGTGTTTCCTAGTGACATCTGGTGAGTTGTGACTCAAATTCAGAGGGTATCTTGATACCAGCAGTAATAGTGGTTGACATTGGCCACCTCTTGATTGGAGGAGGGGGGGGGGGAGCTCCCTCAATATAGTACGTACGTCTTTTGGCATTTGGAGGTGTTATTATAAATCTTAATGTAAGAATATTTTGAATTCTTTTGGGTCACTATAAAAAGAAAATTGGGGCAACTGAGAAGAACCCTAATCTATACTTTGTAATGCTTCAGTTTCTTATAGTGGAAATGTAACATCATGGTTGTTCGGATTTTAGTTTAAGGAATTTTATGTGATTTTTAGGCCAATGTGTTGCCATTTGAACTTTGTTTTAATCTTTAGTATGTTGTGTGGGTGTTGCAAACTAGAAACTTTGACTCACGTAGCACTCAGATTCTTTGCTTGAGAACGCGATTGGGGAGGGTGTTGCGTTTATAACATGGCCTTTACCCATGTCGTGATCTCTGAACCATCAGTCTTGATTCTTCGTCTGCATGTGCGATGCATGGCGCATGTTGAACTGTTGCGTTCAATAACATGACAACCCAATAAGTCGCGTTTTTAACACGACGACAAATCCTATCGTGTTTTCAATCTCCAAAGTTTTAAATCATTTTTTGTCAGCCAAACATGGTAAACAACCCTATTCAGCCACTCATATTGATTATTGATATTTCATATAAAGGTTTAAATAAATGTGGTTTATCAAGTTCGATGGTTCGGTGCTTGTCCGAAATGTCTCTCTTGTCGGGTATCACAAGTTCTTAATTTGTGAGTCAGACATGTTAGTGCTCGAAGTTTTTCCCGGTACTGTGTGTACTGTAGAGGTTTGTGTCATTTTTTTGGACACCCTCACTCGTTTGTCAAATTGTACGTCAAGCTAAGGGAAAGACGACAGTGAGACAACGACTTGTGGTGTGGTTGATTTTCAATTCCGTCGCTTGTAGCGTGTTCGTAGTTGGGGGTTGGATATCAGTAGATGTACTAGGCCCCATCTAGTACCTTGTTCCCACTTGCCTCATTCTACAAGACTTAAAATCTTTAGAGGTGTGACATGCATGAGTCTGAAGTCCAGTCAAGTTGCAGGTGCTGTTGGTTGGTCTCTACAGTTTACTTATACTTGTTGAGGTGGAGCAGTAGATGGACCTTTCGTCTGTGGCTGCGAGATTGGGAGGTTTTTTCTTGTGTTGACTCGAGTGGCAGTGTCGTTCCTTTTGACTTAAGTTCCTAAGTTCTCTTTGTAATATATGGTGTAGAACCTGAAAGGAGACTTTATGTTTATACTTCCTAGCTTACTCTACTTGCTTTCTAATGGTGTATTTATAGTACTTGTTTTGCTGTAGTGATTCTTAAAACAACAATTTATCTTAGATCAATTGTGTAGTTACTTTTATTTCTATTAATCATGAATTTCTATTAATTAGTGAAGCTGCTTAGTGGTTGTTAACGTTGGGTTTGCTTGCGTTGGAAACATGTTTTAATTCCTGTTACTTGTAAGTTTCTTTTAAATGATTGTATGTGAGTCGAGAGATTATGTGTTGCTTTTGTTACCCTTCCGTTACACATGGTTTATGTGAGTTGTTTTGGGGAGTTTTCCTACTGAGCTGGTGACTTTGTGAGGCTCACACCCCTACACCCCTTTTAAGGTGTTCTAGTAGACATGATTCTCGTAGGTAGATCTGTATCATCAGCAGTAGTATGAACTTTTGTTCTTATTGTACATCTCAGGATATGTCTCAAGCTATTATATTTCTTTTGGACATATATTAATGTATTGAGACAATGTAATTTATGTAATTATGTATAAGATCGTATACTTGTCATGTAATTTTGCACTAGTGTAGTTGTCTTTTATATTCTTATTAGACTCGTGTATAATATCCTGATGAGAATTTGGTCTATTCGTAAGAGACGGATGTGGATATGGAGTCTTTTCAGACATAAGTATCCAAGGCCGCTATAAAAAAGATGACATAAGGAAGAAGGGCTCGGTGGACATAGAGTTGGCACATCGCCTCTCTAAACCACATAAATCAGTGTGTTTGTTCCTTTCTCCTTTTTTTCTTGTCTGTAATTTTTATTCTTATTAAATTTATCTGATGTAGAGACGTTGGGTGAGACATCCGAAAGAACTTCTGCACAACAATATTTAGGAAGAATTATCAATCATCTCTGCTTTTTGGAGACTTATTTTTAAAGGAGTCAGGGACCTAAAAATAAGTCCCCAAAAAATAGGGATTAATTGATAATTCTCCCTAATATTTATGTGCATAATCTTGTGAACCGTTACTTCATACATCACTTTTGCTTCTTTGATGGAGAACAGACTTTGGTGTCGGACAAGGAACAAGCAGTCCTGTCATCTCCCACAACTGCATTGCAACCTGGTGATAAGTAAGCATTGCATGGTAGTGCTATGAAGGGATAACTTGATCCTTTGAAAGGGGTCATCCTTCTCCCCCCTTTGGCATCTCATTCCAAGGATCCACACAATAGCAGAAAAGATGACTGCTTCCGAGTCTTTTGCTTAAAAAGTCCTGTTTGGTTGCAAGGTACAGACTACTAAACTTGTCTTCTTTGGTAGCCTCACTTTAGATAGTTAAATATACATTTGTCATTAATTTTTTTTTTACTTTATTATGAACTCAAACTCTCCTCACAAATAAGTTTCTGATAGGCAACTCTGTAGTTGGTTTACGTCAGACTGACCTTTCACAAACACGAACGACTGCTCTACAAACATGCTAAGATTTACCGTCTTCATTGCAACATAACTCAGTTATGCTTAGCTTTTCCCCTCTGAAGAAAATTTACGCAGAACGGCCAAATAAGAATATATAAAAAGCATACTTAAGGCAGATGAAACTTAAGATTTGCCACAGATTGCATCCAAACAATGGATATCTCTTGGTTCATGTAGTCTTCTCTGATTACTGATGCAAGTTTCACTTTTTTGCCACAAGTAGACCAATTTGTCTCTCCACTAGTAGAGAGAGAGAGGCAAAGTAGAAGTTATGGTGTTTCTCATGTAGGGGTGTTTATAATATAGTCTAATCTGAAAAATCGAACATAACTAATTAGTTCGATTCGGGTTGACAAGTCCAACAGTTTAATTCGATTTGCTGTTGAAAGACCAATTGAACATAATCTTTATTATATATATATATATATTTAATCATACATTATATTAAAGAGAAAATGCGACCCAGTTGATAAAGCCGCTTCCTTCCGCATGAGGAGTCCCGAGTTCGGACTCCCATTAATCTGTGTTTTTTTTGAAGGTTCAAACTGAATCGAACTAATTTGGTTCGGTTCAATTTATTTATAAATTTGATTATATTCTATTTACAAAAAAAAATGATCCAAATCAAATTGAACCAAACGTGGAAGCTAACACTTATCAGCATAATCGTGCTATTGCTGATCTGAACTCGAAAATAATCACAATCCCAACGCATGGCCAATGCAGTTCCTCTGAACTGGACCCACGTCCTGTAGACCAAGATGATTCTATACTTTTATCTCGAGTTCCGTGGGATGTAGACATCACCCTACATGTGAAGCTTGCAACTTGAGCTCAGTGCTCTCCAGCAAGGGGAAAATAAAAGATAACCCCGATGTCCACTCAGATGGGACTATTTAGAGTTGTCCGGGCTACGTATTTCCTGAATAAATTGAGGTTCTATAATTGAAATCTGAAGCATGAGACTGAAGCAACAAGTAACTTAGAATTTGATAATTTCCTGGATAGGAGATTAAGACAACAAAACAGCGAAAAAAAATTAAAACAATTCTTGATCACAAGGCCGTCAAGAGTAAAGAATCCTTGATCACAACAATTGAACTTGCCAGTGACTTACAGAAATTTTTTTTTTTTTTTTCTAAAGACCATGCCAACAAGTCTGTCCACCTTGGACAAATTAGTAGTCAGGTTTCAAACACACGGATGAGTAGTTCACTGGAAGATGCCGTGACGACTCCATCTTGTGCCCATGGCCTTCCAATAATGGACTATCCCATTAGAACTACTGCAGCTGAAGCAGCCAAATGAGAGAACAACAACACATGGGGTTGGCCACTCCATGCTCTGCCCTTTCTGAGAAGCAAAGTTGGACTCTTTGGAATCCTCTGTGATGATTCGTTTTGATGTCGTTTTATTAATCTGTGCGGCTCCGTTTGCCATATCCATTGCTATCCACTCAAAGAGAAGAACTCATGGTTGGCAACTTTGTCATGCAAGCAAGGGCACTGAACAGTAGGTTTCTCCGTGCGGCTGCTGCCAGTACGGTCCATCAGTTGATGTCGTTTGCAATCATGTCATATAGATAATACTAGATTCGTGTGATTCCTTTCAGAAACTATAAAAGAGAAATATGCAGAAGCTCCCTGGTGGTGTTTTAGAGTTTTTGGATTTTCTCCATTTGAATGATTCCAACAGAAAGAGAGAGAAAAAAAAAACTTGAACAATACTTCTTCAGATCCGAATCAAAAGCGATTTAGGCACTGTTTGTAATTACTTGTTAAAAGTAAGAGTCAGAAAAAATTCGATTTTATAAAAAAAGGCAGTGTGAAGCGCTTCAAACGCCTCGTCGCCCACGCCTTTTGCGGCGTGGGCAACGAGACCTCGACTCCCGTGTGCACGGATGAATGGGTGACGAAAATATTAAAATTTTTTTCCTCCGTCGTCTTTCGCCAAAATCTTTTCAAAAGCGGTCGAAGACCCGCTTTTCGCCACTGAGATGAGAAGAGGCGGCTTCTCTCCATCTCTCTCCTCAGCCCAAAATCCCATCCGCACAAAAATCGAAACGGCGAGAGTTTATTTAGAAACATACACACGGTTGTCAGAAATTTTGACATGAAAATCTGAGCCGCCGGTGTTGCAAACGATGTCTTAGATTTGCGTGGGCTAGGAGATGAAATTTCTGGGGTTACATATACTCCTTTCGAGGTCCACCTTCTACAGTTGGCAAATGGCTTCCAAAGCAAATCAGATTATTCTGACTGCTGAATCAACTTACATCAATCAAGAAAACTGACTCGATCCAACTTCGTTGGTTGCTCCTGGTTTGCCAAAGAAAATTTTTTTTGCCCGTTCGTTCAACTGTTGTGTTAATTACTTAATGCTTATATGAATAGGGAGATGTAAGATCAAACTTGAGTAAAACCTCAAAATTGGGAGAACACGCGCTGTCCGTAAAATTGGATGAGAATTACGGACCAGAGAGGAGCAAATGGACAGTATGAGAAAACACCCGTTTCTATCAACAAAAGAGCAAGCTGCAAAGATTAGGAAGTACCGAAGCGACAACTAAAGGGCATAGTTCTAATACAGACATGTTGAATGTCATAATCTTCATGTAGAAACCAGATTCTCAAGTCGATTTCAAGATTAATAAGCCACATTTTTAACATCACCTTCTAATATGGACAGTACCCAATTTAAACACCACTTTCCTTGATATATAAAATGAGGCCACATTTTTTGTGCCACTTAATCTGCTACTGATAATTGTGACATGGGTTTACTTTATTAATGACTCTCATATGAAAATAATTTTAAGAGAAAATTATCTGACACTTAATTTTATAATCTGTAAAATATATTATGATAAAAAGCAGCCCTTTAAGCATCTCTCACCACCGTAAATAGAGATACTTTCTACCTGATTGATCGAATAGAAAATGTAACGTGAATTATTCGGCCGATCATCTATTTAATTGATCATGTTCTTAGTATGTGAATTTCAATCATTCGATCAATTAAAAATAAATGGCCGAGCAACTTATTCGCAGAACAATCTAACTCACATTTTTTATTTATTCATATGATCCGATAAAAAAATACAATAGGATAAAAAACTGTAAATAGTATGCGTTGGCGACAAAAACCAGAAGCTTAGCCCAGACAACACCACCACCACAACAGGTGAACGATCACATCAACGTTGGATGCGCGGGCAGCAGAGCCGTGAAGAGTTCATAACAGCCGCATGCCCAAAAAGAAATCGTCCTTTCCCCCCCTTTTAAATCAGAGTGGCGACGAAAGGAACGGCTAGAAGAAGAGACCCACAAGCACGGCCAAATGTTTCGTTTTCTCGACTGTTCGCAACAGCTACCTCACACCCTCCTCTGTTCTTCCCATCCGACCACGGCGCCACAGGTTTTGCTGTGATGTTGATCAGCATAGGTTGGGGATTGCGACTAATCCACGGTTGTCACACATTATAGTACGCTAAAAACTAGTCGAATGCATGTTGATGTTGCCATCGGAGGGACATATTGGAAAACTATGCGGAAGTACCCCCTGAGACGACAACGATGTGTATAAAAAATGAGAATATGAGAAATATTTATTACAAGACAACCAACAATGGTAATTTTGGATTGGAAGAAACTGATCATATTGGTTGGTTGAAGAAAAAGGATACCTTCTTTGAACCAACAAAATTATTTTCTTACCATTTATGTTGCAAAATTAGTCTTACGATAGATATTTTTTTCAAAAACTCCGCCTTACAGACAACTTGTGGCATTGATGTGGAAAAGAACACCTGGTTAGGCTTTTGTAATTAGAAGAAAAAATATTACAAGACTGCGTTTTTGCACCAACCATAAAGGTAAGAGTTGAAGAAAAGGGAGATGGGCGGGCCTAACATAAAGAGTAGGAACCAGCAAAGAGCTGTGCTTAGAGGAAAGTCCCACTATAGAGAATTTATAAATATCTCAAAGAAAAAAATTTGCTGTCCAAAATGGCGATTTTCCATGAACCCATCCATCCATGGAGGTGGGGTGGAAAAGTTTCGCCTTTTTAATAAATTTATGATCGTGGTTGTGCATGTGATTCCCCACACACAAACAAAGAATCCCCATGGATCAAATCCCACCAGATTTCGTCGAATAAAAAATAAACAGCAAATGGTCGTATGTACTATGAAGAATAATCTTAAGTTAAGTGGAAAATTTGGGGTGTGGGGAAAGGAGATTGGAGTCTGTGAAACGAGTCCCACCCCCCCCCCCCCCCCGTACTGCTACCATCCCTCCTCCATCAGAACTGTTCGTCTCCGGCGCCGGCGGCCAGCTGGGGCTTCTGGGTTATGGTGCTATGAGGGTGGTGCTCACAGAGGAGGCAGAGGAGGAGGTGGAGAGGACGGCCATGGCGTTGCAGTCGGAGACGCTGTCCTGCAGGCTGAGGAGGAGGTGGCGATTGGCGCTGAAGCTCATGGAGGGTTTGGCCGTGGGGACGAAAGGCGGGTCCGCCTCCCCGCTCAGCATCTGCACCACCCCACGCATACTCGGCCGGACTGCCGGGTCGGGGTGGGAGCACCCGAGCCCCACCAGCAGCACCTTCCGCATCTCCCCCTCCTCGAACTCGCCGCCGAGCCTGCGGTCGACGGCCTCCAGCAGGCGACCCTCCCCGTGGAGCCCCCACACCCACTCCACCAGGTTGCTGCCCCTGGCCGTCGTGGCGTAGCTGCTGGTGCTCTCGATGGGCCTCCGCCCGCAGGCCACCTCCAGCACCACCGCCCCGAAGCTGAACACGTCCGTCTTCTCCGTCGCACGCCCAGTGAGGAGATATTCCGGCGCCAGGTACCCCATGGTGCCGGCCGTCACGGTGGCGTCCGGCGACTTGTCGTGCTCCACCTGCCGGGCGAGACCGAAGTCGCCCAGCCGCGCCTGGAAGTCCTCGTCGAGCATCACGTTGCTGGACTTGACGTCCCGGTGGATGACCTGCCACTCGCACTCCCGGTGGAGGTAGGCCAGAGCCGACGCCACCCCGGCCAGGATCCGCCGCCGGTGGCGCCAGCTGAGCACCAGCCCCGAGGAGGCCCTGGGCTCGAATAGGGCCTTGTCGAGGCTGCCGTTGGGCATATAGTCGTAGACGAGCAGGATCTCCCCCTTCTCGTGGCACCACCCCTGGAGCCGTACCAGGTTCCGGTGACGAAGGCCGGCGATGATTGAGAGCTCCGAGAGGAACTCGGCCTTCCCCTGCCCCCCATCGCTGCGCCCGTTGATGCACCGCTTCACGGCCACCATCGCCCCCGTCTCCGGGACGATGCCTTTATACACCGTGCCAAAGGCACCATGGCCGATGACCCGCGACCGATCGAAGCCGCGGGTGGCCACGCTCAGCTCCTTATAGCTGAACTCCCTCGGCATTCTCACGATCTCCACGGCAAGATTGTCCGACCTCTTCACCGATTTGGTTCTTCTCGTGAACACCCAGATGAGCAGCCCCGCGCAGACTGCGAGGAAGAAGGCCCCCGCAGTGGCCACCCCCGCCACCGCCGCGGGGCCCTGCCGGCACAGCCCGTTGTTCTGGCACGACGACGTGGACGGGGAGCTGCCGGTACCGTTCTTAGGGCTCTCCGCCACAGACACCGAAAACGACGGGGTGACAGCATTCGGCGGCGGGCCAGGGGAGCCCATTGTGGTGGCGGCGGCGGCCGGCGGGGGAGGCGCCGATGCCGGGGCCACAGGAGGAGACAGCTCGACGGCGGGTCCCACCGACCCCGCCGACGCGAAGCTCCACCACTCGATGCTGTGGACCTCCGTGCTGCCCTGCGTCGACCCGGAGAACCCTACGTACATGAAGTCGTTCACAAACCGCCCCAGATCCAGGGGGAAGGAGATGACGGGCTCGCCGGGGTGGACGGTGGAGTACGAGACGAAGACCTGGAGGACCTGGGCGGCGCCGTCGTACTCGACCCAGGCGTTGACGAGGTCCCCGCTCTTCAGGTTCACGCCGGCGGCATCCAGATCCGCGACCTTGGTGGATACCATGCTATTGAGGTCCACACCGACGTGGTTCCCGTTGATGTCGCTGAACTCCACGTCCATCAGCGTGTCGAACTCCACACCCACAACGATGGCGCCGTCCTCCAGCGCGGCGGCGCTGCCATTGATGAGGCCCAGAAAGCCCCCAGGGTCCCCGATGGTCCCGTCGTCGGAGGCGAGCACGAAGGCAAGGCCCCCGCCGATGGAGGAGGGGTTCAGATGGGTGACAGAGAACGAGAAGAAGGTGGAGAAGGACAGCGGCGCGCGGGTCTCGGGGTGGCGGAGCAGGACGGGGCGGGAGTAGAGCACGCGGCCGGCGCCGCTGTGGGGACGGGGAGGTCGGGGGAGAGCCGGATGCTGTTGTTTCTGAGGTGGGCGTCCCCCAGAAGCTTGAGGCTGCCGAGGGTGAGCGTCGCGAAGTCGAACCTTGTCCCGGCGCCGAGGCCGTCGCCGGAGGCCAGGTGGGAGCAGAAGGCCGCCGAGAGCAGGGAAACCAGGAGGAGGACGAGGCCCCTGCAAGGTCGCGTGGTTCTCCGGCGCGGCATTGCTAGGGCTTGGGCAGTCCCATGGAGGGCGAGCTCAGCTCTGCGTCGAAGAAGCAGCCACAGCAGCGGCAGCAGAAAAGGTGGGTTTTTTTTTTGGGAATTCTTGGAGTGGAAGGGAGGTGCTGGGGGTGGTATTGGGGGGGAGGAAAGGGATCGGGTCACCGTCCAGAGTGGGGCAAAAGAAGGAAGCGGCGAGGTGGCAGTGAGGGGGAAGTGTGTTCTGGGAGGGGTGGAAGTAGGGAGCCCGAGGGGAAGGGTGGGGACATGTGGCGCCGTTGGTGGCACGTGTACGAGCAACGGTAATCTTGATGAGGAGTTAATGGGGTGTGGGGGCCTTGTTCACGAGTCCCAAAGTTGGAGGGGGAAAAAAGGATCCGGATAGGATTAATTAAAGTATTCTATTTCTTCTTGGTCTTGTTCTTCCCTGGGGAGTTTTGTTTCGTGGAGTGGAGTGGAGGAGATTTCCCATGGTCAGGTTTCAACGGATCTTTGTCAGAGTAAAATGGCAGGGGACATCCTATCCTGACAGCCCCAACGTTGAGTAATGTAATCAGTTTTGTTCTTGTCAACAAAAAAAAAATGTAGGTGTTTGAGAGTAATTTTTAAAAAAAATTATTTCTATACTTTTAAGTAATAATGTGTCTATTTTTTACTAAAATTTAAAATTGAAAAAAATAGTATTATTTGTTTGACAACAAATATCAATTTAAAAATTATGTAAAATTTATTTCGAGGTGTCTTCGACCGGGGAGGAGGAGGGGGCGGTGCAGGGGCGAGGAGGGGCAGGGGGAGGAGGAGGGGGTGACGAGGGTGGGGGGCAGAGGAAGTGTGCAGGGGGAGGAGGAGAGTGCGTCACAAGGGGGGGGGGGGGGGGGGGGGGGAGGAGAGGGCGATCGAGAAGGGTGTAGTCGGGAGAGGAGGAGAAGAGAGCCGTGAGTGTATTTTTAAAAAGTATTTTATATTTATTTTTATTTTGAGAGAGATTTATACGGAATAAAATTTCTACCCTAAAATAAAAAATTACTTACCAAATATGTCTACGCATCTGTCCTTCTTCTTTTTTAAATTTAAGAGAAAAAATTAATAAAAAAAGTGAAATAATTTTTGGAGAGTTTTGGGTGTTCTATTTTAGTTGGTAGTATCTCATCGTCTTTTTAATGGAGAGGTTATGGTGGGTTTAAGTTTGGTTATCAAAAAAATGTGCGGGGCGTGGTCGGGAGAGGAGGAGGAGAGAGAGAGTCGTAAAGTATTTTAAAAAAAATTTATTTCATATTTATTTTTATTTTGAGAGAGATTTATATGAGATAGAATTTTTCCCCAAAATAAAAAATTACTTACAAAATGTGTCTACGTATCTATCTTTCTTCTTTTTTAAATTTAAGAGAAAAAATTAATAAAAAGTGAAATAATTTTTGGAGAGTTTTGGGTGTTCTATTTTAGTTGGTGGTATCTTATCATCTTTTTAATGGAGAGGTTATTGTGGGTTTAAGTTTCGTTATAAAAAAAATGTGGGGTAGAGGATTTCTTCCCTCTCTTATGCACTTGCTCGAGCATTATCTATCAAATGAGAAGTGCTAGTTACTCGAGCGCCCGGGTAGCTGGCCGACGTGTATCAGCCGCGCGGCCGATCCAACTCAGCTGGGTTACTCGGGCGCCTGAGTAAATATGAGTCCCAACCAATTCCATAATTAGTTAGATAATTTTTTTATCCATATTTAGTGATTCTCCCTACACATATGGGCCAATGCCGGCCATTTTCATAGCTTACTGTGTTTAATCTGTTATAACCTGTTTGGTATGAGATTAAAATAAATGGAGATATGGGTGAATTAATTTAGAGATACATTATCCTTATTCTTAATCCCCCTCTTATTTGATATTTTTAAGGTTAGAAAATGAGGATAAATTATCCCACCAAAAAGGTAAGATGAGTTATCCCCAATTTATCTTCATATTTTGAAGATATTATCAAAATATTTAAATTATATTTATCTTTATTTTTTTTTGAAGCACCAAACATGAAATAGAATTAACTTATCTCTTATCTCCTATTTAATCTCATACAAAACAACTAATTGAGCATTAAAGACTGTTGTAAGTTTAGCCCATGTCCACATGGCAGCAAGGACGTAACCCGTGGAAGACACCTGAGCACGCTGCTGCAGCCCTGTTTATCGTCTTCTTCCAATAATCTACACAGTGGAGTTTTTTATCTTATCAAAACCACATTAAAACCATCTTCTTCTTTAGAAAAGTTGTTAAGATTACAGGGGCCAGCATGGAATCCGAATAATACATACATGGGCCATGGCTATTCTCACAAAACGTGGTGCCGTGGCGGTGGTGATGGTGGTGACCCAGTCCCCTTTATGTCTTCTTCCGATAATCTACACAGTGGAAATCTTATCAAAACCACATACAAAAACCATCTTTTTCTTTTAAAAAAAATGTTAAGATGGCAGGTGGAATTCGAATAGAGAAACGGTATTTAATATTCAGATGATCGAGTAAAAAAATTTACATGATTTGTTCAGTCGGGGGCATTGAGTCTCACATCTTATGAGATCCGATCAATCAACTTTTGACCAAACAAGTTTTTAAGTAAACTTTTGTTCTTAATTACTGAGTAGAGAGCTCTCCTCATCTGAATATTAAGAACAATACATACATGGGCCATGGCTATGGTGACCCCTCCCTCTCCTGCATAGTTGAACCGTCCCTATGGAGACGAAGATAGATTGAGACGTGTAAATTGCTTTCATCGCCTTTCCAAATTGAGAAAGACTTAGTAATATGAAGTGCAATATGACTATGTAACAAATCTACGTGACATCTAACAATTGAGTTGTCATTTTATCACTCTCCATGTGAGAGATGCCACATAAATTATTACCTTATCATATTACATTTAAAATGTAATATATAAATATACTAAATCTTTCTCTTTCAAATTCTCTTCTTAATTGGATGACAGATCAGCTACACATATGATCAACTGTGATGGCGAAGAAAAATGGGGAGCTATCAAAAGGACCACCACGGATCAGGCAACGGTCATTACTCGTTTGTCTGGAAAGACGGCGGATAATATTGGTGACCTCCACAACAGAGTTGGTTCGCTAGTTGAAAATGGTGTGATATTGGGGGATCTTGCCATCAGTGCCTGTCTCTTTCTCTGTCCAAGAAAACAAAAAAAAAGTGTCTGTTTACACAAAATGCTATGGCTGCATTTCGTATTTAATTTGTAAGTCTATTATCTACAATTTGCCAATTCGGGCCTAACCTGTTTATGTGTAGAAAGAATACCTAGAAAAGATTCAGAGAACAGCATTTAATAAATGTTTTGGATGAGAATCTAATAAGTTAATTTGATGAAATAAGGCACACATATACATTTCTTTCCGACTTAGCTGGCTTTAGAAGTCATAATGGTGAGGGCTGGTGTTGGTAGAAAATGATAATGGGGGAAGGTGAGTGCCATGTAGTATTTGCTATACTATCAGATGGATAAGGTGAACGATGTGCTTTGCACAATGGTATAAGGTGATCATGAGGAATGAGAATAAGATTTATAGAGTAAATGTCGTTCGAACCTACGACTAAAGGAAAGTAGTTCAAGAGGCTTTAAGAGTGAGCCCGATGAAAAATCTTGCTATACTCAATTCTGAAAATTGTTGAGCACTAGTGAAGTTGTAGCCACCGTTCTATTCTCTCTTCCTGGCGGGTCTGAGTAATTGAGATCTATTGGGTTAAATCGCATCCCCCCTCCTTGAGTACGAGAGTCTAGTGCTTAGGAGGAAGTGTGGGGAGAATGATGGCTATCCCCCTAGAACTTTGGGGCAAGGGCCTTTAGAGACAAACTCCATTGTTAGAGCTTTCGCTTAGATCTCTGGTAACTTGGCCTTGGTGATGGAGCTTTACCCCGTGGGTTAGGCAAGAGTTGTTGAGTCGACATGAAAGGTGACTAGTTGGCTTACTCTTTAGGTCATCAGCCCTAGGAGGTGGATCTTACCAACTGGTCGAGGCAGACGGGTCATCTCAAAGATTGATTGGTAGGCATGGTGCCTTTTGACATTTCTCAGAGGGTTAATTGTCGGGTGCTCGACTAAGGCTCCTTCACCGTGTCTGTAGAGACCAGCTCTTTTGCCTTGAGCTCTTCTACTTTCCTCTCAGGGTTAGCTATCAGGTGCTCAATTGGAGCTTTTTTGCCATGTCTTTAAAGGTTGGATCCTTCACCTCTAGTTGTCAACATTTCTGCAAAAGGTAAGTTGTCAAATGCTCGGCAAGAGACTGTTCGTTTGCTCTAGAGAGTGCCACTTAGCTCCACCATGGGGATCCGCAAGTACAATGCATCACACATGGGGCTAGTTAGTAGCTCCTTATGAGATCGGAGGACTAGTTGGCCTCACTCGTGCCTGCATTTGCACCTTGCGATCCCTAATAGGAGACATGCCGCAAAGATAGGTAGTAGAGTGCCTTGGAGAATGATATTTCCTCAAGTTCATAGCATTATATGTATGGGGCACCTCATGGCCATCCAAGGTGGCTAACTAGTAAGCCTCCTTGCCGAGGACCTTCACCACCTAGTATGGGCCTTCCTAGTTCGGCGTGAACTGGGGGGTTTACGATGCTAGCTCGCTTGAGAATGAGATCTATGGGGAAGAAGGGGCGCTCCTTGACCTAGGCATTGTAATATTGATCCATCCGCTATTGATAGGCCACCAACTACATCTAGGGCTGCCCTCTATCCAAGGTTAGCATGTCCAAGTTCTCCTACAGGGTCTAGTTGTTGCATGCATCATCGAAGTGACCCACTTGAAGGGTGTGGTTGGCAATTTTCACTGGGATGACTGTGTTCGCGTCGTAGGATAGGTGAAAGGGCATCTCCCCTGTTGTCATATGAGTAGTGGTGCTGTGTGCTTGAGGTATGTTGGGAATGGCCTTGACCTAGGATTCTCTGATCTCTTGCAAGTGCATCTTGATCCCGTGGAGTGTCCAATTGCCATTTTCCACTAGTTTGCTGACTTGATGATAGTCAACAGAGATGTGGTGGTTCCAGATGCCCAATTTGGTACATTGTTCTCGAAAGTAGGCACTGTCGAACTACTATCCATTGTCAGTGGTGAGAACTTAAGGGATGCCAAATCAGCAAATGACGCTCTTCTAGACGAAGCTCCATGTTGAGGCCTGTAACAACTTAGAATTCGAGACCCAAATCCCGTATCGCCACCCATGGGCCCGGAAATTGATGGTCTAGGTTGGACATTGGGGAGGGGAGGGAGCGCCCCACCCCGGGTTCGATCCCGGGGTGGCGCTGGGTTTACCCAGTGGCGGATGCCACTGGGCTACAGTGAAAAAAAAAACCAATAAAGGTAATTAAAAATAGAAATGAAGGTACAACATAAAATAGTACAATGTCCCAATTTATAACTCAAGGATAAAAATATTACATCCCAATTCATAATTCAAGGATAAAATATTACATCTCCTTAAGGGGCATATCACGAGGAAGTACAACAAAAGAAAAAAACTGTTGGTACAAGGGGAACACCTCCAACGCAATAACACGGTCCGAGGTAAATGCCATAATCATAAGCTTACACTTGTAAAAGGTAGGGAAATGAGCCTCAAGAAGATAATACTCATTGGGGATTCTATGATCACACACTCGGCCAAACAGTGATGTTGCTGTAAGTTCAACATGGGTCGGCTCAAGCCGAAGTGACCACAGAGGTGCTTTTCGCCGAAGGATGAGCCGAGACGACCAATGCGATGAATCTTTCTTGAGGCGTGCTTGGCCGACGTGACGCATGCTCCGAGATCCCGACATGACCTGCAAAGCCCGCCGAGAGGCCTCGGCGGGGAGACACTCCGACGCTCTAGTCAGTTGCTAGCCAAGCAAAATGGCCTAGCCTAGGGTGGAACAACGTACCTGCGCTTTGTGGAGTGTCTACCTCTTATATAGTGCTAGGATACCTGTGTATGAGTTGGACGATCCCGCTAATCTTGTTGGGGGGATGACTGACAGTTGTACTCCCTTTGATCGCGCTTAACTGACGCCAGCTGGCGAGCTCTCAAGGGTCGCGTCCTTCATGGCCACGATTACCGCACGCATGGGTTTCGGGGGGACGTGTCTTCCGAGCATCTCGCAGTCGGGTGAACTGTCTTCCGGGCATCCCGCGGTCGGGTGAACTGTCAGACAGTGCTCTTGTCATAACTGCCATAACCGACTACCGCTGGGACGACAATAGGTCGGATGGGTCGAGCGTAGCTTGGCCGCCATTCAACGTCATTCACGAGTACCACTTCGGGGCATGCTGTGCACAAAGGCACCAGGTCGGATATAGCCGTGCTGAGAGATCGTCTTGGCCGAGCTTCGAAAGATGGCCCGAGGTGTTCAATACGTTTGAACCGCCGGACCATACTCGTCCGATCGCATATAGCTGCCGTTCTGAGAAAGGTCGTCGCCTTGTCTTTCGTGTGGTCGGCTTGGCTCGGATCTTAGCCGACCTGCCGAGAACATACCGCATCATTGGCCCCTCAGGTTCGCATTGGACTGCGAATCGTAGGCCGAGGTGAAGCTGTTGAAGAATATGTGCCCTCGCCTCGTCATTGTGCCAACCCACATGGCCATCTCAGCATTACATTGTCACGCTGTCACCGCCGGCCTGCTACCTGCCACGCTGTCAAGCCGTCTATTCAGTATGTTCCGCGCCGTATTGCTAGATCTCCTTGACTGTCGCACGGACTCCAACCACCACGTCGCCTCCTCGACTACCGCAAGCCATGATTCGCTTTTCGCTTCTCGCGCCGATTGGATCCGAGGCATCGCTCGACAGCCAATCCATTCGCGCCTTGTTAGAATCTGAACCGTTCTTCTCGAATTGGAATATTGCTGACCTCTTCAAGTTGCCTATTGAGGTCGGTTCCGACCTGTATAATTTGTACGATCAATTCTCGAGGTCGGCGCGGACCTCTATGATCACAAAACCAAGTCAATTCTCGAGGTTGGCGTGGACCTCTATGATCACAAAGCCAAGTCAATTCTCGAGGGAGGCCAAAGTCTGACCACGGACTTCTCCAGCTTCTAGGCCCACTTTGTAGCAACGAGCACCGAACTGCTCCAAGTCTTCCTTGAAGTCGGGTCCGACTTTGTACTCTGCCACTCCACGGACCTTAGCACTGGCCATAACTGTGGTGAGTGCCTCCTTCTTGGCCCGAGCAACGGCCAATTCGAGCTCGGAAGTCCGAAGCGCACTTTGAAGGTTCTTCACCTCCTCCTGCAGCTCGACCTCGCGAGCCTTGTGGCGCATTACCAGCTCATCGCAGAAGTAGAACTCGGCCTCCCACAATTGCTTTTGGTTCTGGGCCTGAGCAGCAAGCCTCTTCAGCACCTCCAGAGACTTCGCGACGCCGTCCACTAGCGCCCCCACGTCGACATCATCTTCGTCGTCGTGCTCGGTGAGGCGTCCTGGACGGTAGACCCCGCTGGAATGGTCCGGGGTCTGCTCCAGACTTAGTTGCTGGCACCGCGCCACCCTCTCAAGGTGCGATGCAGTAGGGCATGGGGGAAGAGGCCTCGTGGCATTCCCCTCAAGGCGCCTTAGCGCCGCCTCCAATACTGCCCTCGAGGGGAGTTCAGTGGGATTCCTCCTCAGCACCTCGCTGAGCGGCCTCCGGTCCTCTCCGAAGTCAGCCTGCTCCTCGTTGGCGTTGCTTGTTCACCCGGCTGAGGGTCCTGCCCCTCCAGCAGCCTCAGGGATGCCAGCGCCGGACACCATCCCCTGTGCCTCGATAGCAAAGAAAGACCCTTCGGCTCCCTCCTCCTCGGTCTCTGCGGCTCTTTCGACCCCTCCGTTACCCGCACCAACTGTTTGTGCTTTGAATCCTACGGCCGTTTCGATGGGGGGGACGTGGGCCAATTCTACCGCCGCCGTTGCCGAAGGAGCGGACGTCGATACAATCTCCAGTGCTGGGACCCCTGGCATCAGAGTCCCTCTAGTCATTTCATATCTATGCGGCGTCTCCTCGTCCTCTCTAGCGGGCGCCTCCTCGTCGCCTCCTGCTACACCGTGCCCAGCAGCATCGGTGTCGGAAGCCTCGGGTGCAGTCGTACCCTGTTCTGCAGCCATGTCGTTCGGGACTCTCGTCGCAGCTGCCTCTCCGGTTCGGTCCCCACCAAGGTCTTGGGGCGTAGACGTCTCCGTATGCTCCTCTGCGGAGCCTTTGGACCCGTCGCTCATTTCGACGAGTCCGAATTCTGAATAGACTCCCTCCCTGGATAGGGGCCTTATTGCTATTGTGACATGCAGCCTGATTTGTTCGGCCGCCCCCTCTTCCAGGCGAGGCCTGGTCTGTTCAGACGGCGCCACGGCCCTGCATTCCGGCGCCCCTTGTTCGGCCGCCTCAACGGCCTTTCGCTTTGGCATCGCTTCCTTGGCCGTCTCAACAGCCTTGCGCTTCTTTCGCGCTATAAGCTGTGGAGCTTCTTCCTCGGCATCATCTCCTTCGGCCTCGTCCTCGGATGCTAGCTGCTCGATCGTTGGCATCCTCCTCTTCTTGGCCGGAGGTTGATTCTCTTCTCCCCCTGCTTCGGCTAAGGATTCCTACGCCACTTTCGAAGCCTTTTTCTTCAGGCAGATCTTCTCACGTCCCTTCTCAGGGACTGACAATCCTGCCGCGGTGGTCCCTCCTGTAGGGCTTGGCGCCACGAGCGCAGTTGTTACAGCCGTGGGAACGATCCTGACCACGATGGCAACGTCGTCACCCTCGTACACCAGGTGGGAGGTGATGGAGATCTTCTCGGCGAAGTCTTCAATGGCCTCCTGGTCCCAACCAGCGGTCAGCTCTGCAGCGGCTGTGGAAGAAGAACATAACGGTGGTCAGAAAGCAGTCACCTCTCGAACGTGCAAGCAAGGCGAGTTAAGGCACTTACTCCATGGTCTGCTCAGACCATGTTCAATGAGTGTAAACTCCGTCAGGTAGCCATCACCGTTCCGCACAGAGGCTCAAAGCAAGCTGTCTGAGGCCCTCGCCTCGTCTTGGATCAGCTTCGGGAAGGCGTCTTTCAGCGCCGCATGGATTCTGGTTGGGAATCCCCACTCCTCGTTATCCCGACGCCTGGCGAAGAAGAGTGGCTGCATCCAGCCTTGTTGTTCAAAAACTTCTTCGCTAGGTGGATTTGCATCCTCTCCGAGCGATGCTTCGTGTAGTAAATACTCCCCCCCCCGATGAGGGGGAGGCCGCCAAACTAAACTGAGACCGGAACACGTCCGCTGAGCCCCACACCTTCTTCAGCTTGCAGACAATGCAGAAGATGCATATGGTCCGCCATGAGTTGGGCGTCAGCCCCCGGTGACTGCGACAACTTTTCCCTTGTCCGCCATTGCCGAAAGTGGCAAAAACACAGAAGGCGCGAGGGATGGGCGCAAGTAAGAAGACGAAGATGAAGATAGAGGTGTGGGGGGCAAAAGACGAAAAGGTTTGAAGGCGTGGCTCCCCGCCTTCACCCCTCCTCTTCCTTATAAGGAAGAAGGGGCACGAAACTCGAGAAAGCCAAAAAATGGTGTTTCCCCCGCTCCAAGCGACTGCTTGGGCATATCGCAGGTGACCGTTCAAACGGGCTGCGCGAGATCTCCGACTTGACACGATACCCTGCTCATCATGAGATCTTCTCAAACTTCAAGGAGAGCCCCCAAACGGCGTCACCGTGCTGTCATTCTTACTTCCGAGGACGACCTCGCATTTAATGTGGAAAAGATGTTCGAGCAGCCTGCCGCCCTCAAGCGCTCTGGTTCCCGAGCCAGCTTAAGGGTGTGGGGGGGGGGGGGGGCAAGTGTGGTGGCCATTTCTGGCCACCTAGGCCCGCAGGGCCCGTCATGGCCTATTATGATCCTACCGTTGGACGTGGCCTTTAGGCAAGGCGCCACGTGTCCTCGGGATCAGCCAGAGGATCCCAGACACGCTTCCTGCACCCTAGCGTCTACAGGATCCTAAGGACGATCTCTAGACACCCCTCAGCCTGTTCGATTCAGGCCCTGGCCTACCGAACATGTTCTGCCCGGAGTCTGCCGAAGTCCTGTTGGCGTATACTGCATCCAGGCACCAGCCCCCGAACAACCGGCACGGTCACCAAACAGTTAGCATTGGTTACCGAACAGGCAGCCGTGGCCTTCCGGACAGGCTACCTATTCGGCATCTGTTGCCCAGGAGCATCCGAGTAGCCCCTTTTACGACCACACAACGGTTACAACGGCTGCACGACGCGCGCCCCACGTTCCAGGGGGCATTAACCGCGGGGCCCCTCAACGGGTGCCTCAACATGTAACTCCCCGTCAAGGGCGCTAACTGACGCGCCCTTTCCGGCGTTATCTGGGGACGTTCTGTCCCTCTTCCTCAGCACTCTTGCCTATAAAAGGGTCAGGTAAGCCTCCATGCAGAGGTACGTGATCTTATTCACACTGCCCTCGCGCAACACACACGAGAACCCCCGTTCCTTCAAGCTTCTCCAGTCCGGCACTGACTTAAGCATCGGATGGTTCTCCCCGGTTCTCCAACCGGGCCTCCCCTGATCTAGTTTTGGTTTTGCAAGCGTATGTCCGCACCGGCAATCGTCTTCCCTTGTCCAAGTGGAGAGGCCCGTTTGACCTTTAGCCCAAACAGAAAAATGCCCTCACAGGCATCATAACTGTGAATAAGGGAAATTGCTTGTGGGTCACAAAAAGGTGTGTACAGGTAGGGACATGCTTGCTAGTAAGCACTCCCATGTCCTAGCACTACAGAGACATACTTGGTATAGACACCCATTTTTGACCTTAGCTTGAGCCCATTTTTCCTATTCTTTTAGTAATACCCCAAGTTGGACTTCATTGATCAGTCTATCCTGCCTTGTTATGATACTTTCAGTTCTTGGGTTCATAATAGATCCGTTTATTGCCCAAAATTTGCAAATTCTAGTACCATTATGTAGCCCTCTAAGTGTAGAAGGAGATATGATTAAACGAATGAATCCTATGTGTAAGTCCAGAAGAGACGTCATGCCCTATTGATGTCTTGAAATCTAGAATGCATCAAGTTGACTTGACACCTTTAGAAGTGTCAATTCGAGCTGGCGCGTCTTCATTTTTCTTGGATTATCTATCATCCGGGTTGAATCCTATCACGTCGAAAAGTCTTATCTTCCCATAAGATCGAGCTTTTGATGTGCTTAGGCTCTTAGAATCAATTCTAAACTCTTCCTAGCCCTCTTGAGATCATTTTGGACTCATATTTTCATGAATTTATCATCAAAAGAGAGTTTTATTATGATTATCCTCTTACTTGAGTTTCTCTCTTATAAATAGAGCTTCATAAGTTAAGGGAGATAAGGAAGGCCATCACCATCACAAGGACAATATTGTTGCCTTCTACACCCTCATGCAATAGAGAGCGCCTCTCCTCCTCCTCTTTTAGTCTCTCTCTCTCTTCTATTCTTTTAGTTTCATGCATAGTAGATTGGCCATATATCACGTTTTCTCCACTCTTGCACCATTTTCAACTCACATAGCATGAATTCACACCCATCTTGTTTTCCTAAATAGGAGTTTAAAATCCTTCGTTAGTAAGTTCTCTCCATTATTTTCATTCATCGATGGATATTATTTTCATTCATCGTTGGATACTACACCTACATGATTTTCTAATGGATTTTCTTTTGTTTCAATTATCTTGGCAGGTAATCAACGTAGGAACAACACAAGGCTCCTGTTCTTTAGCCAACTTAGGAGTGAGGAAGAGAGAAAACACAATTTCTCATCTCTTAAAAAGGTGGTTGACACATTCTAAACACGTCATAGGAGGGTGACGTGTTCACAACCAAGTACCATCTTCTCATTTCTTTGCAATTATCCTGTGGTGATCATGCTGTTATATTTATTTTCTTCATATTTTTGGGTTAATTTCCTATCTACACCTAACTGTCGGTGTGGCCATCCTCTAATGTCGCGTAGGGGAGTCTTGTCTCAGCTTTGGAGGCTTTCAAGTCATGTAGCTTCGAGAACTCGACCTTAACAACTGATGGGTCATCAGGGGGATGACGAGTCTAGCTGAGGGATACTCGCATTTGCTCTTGACTGAGTTTTGAGGATCTCATGAGCCTGACAAATCGGACTCCGATGGGGCCGACCTATACCCTTTCTTCTTCATAGGTCCGTCACGAAGGAGTTGAGCACTAGTGGTATATAACCACCATTCTCCCTTTCTTGCGAGCATGAGTAAATGAGATCTATTGGGATAAAATCACATTCTCCCTCTAGACACCAATTACATAAAAAAAATGAACGTGTCAAATCAAAATTATTACACACCTACATGTACAATAAATATTACTCTAATAAACAAGGAGTGGCTCAGCGATTACATCTTAAGTCTTAAGTTCAAATCTCCATCCCCACACTTGCCATTCAAAAAACAAACAAATATTACTCTCCAAAAATATCACGGTGAAGAGAAGATATATAATATCAAAGCTACCTTCTTGTATCCGGAAAATTAAGAGTTGCTTATATCCGAGCATGTCCAATGTTAGACTTCAAATGAAACTCCAAATAGCACTTGATTGTAACATCAACTATAGATCGAATTTTTATATAGAGGTTTACCATGCAATTTTATTTCAAACTAGACATTCTTTGAACAGGGGTGAGGAATTCCACTCGGAAAGTTAGGTACAGTAAACGACATCAGAGAGGTGCGACAGGAAAACAAACAACGTAGTTCGCGTTTTGGACAAGCCAGCGCTGGTTGGTGCCATCTCGTCCACACAGCACGGACAGATGCATCCAGCCTTCTATGGAGCCCTGGGCGTCCCGGCATCAACTGGGCCCGTCACATATCCTCTGCACTGCCAAAACCACTGAGAAACTCTACTTTCTTTACGCTACTAAGAGGAGAACACTTGTCGAACTTTAGAAAATTTTGATTATTGCAAAGAGAAGATGATGATCTTCTGGAAGGATAAATTATTCATGTAGTTTTCAAGGTGTCTTTAGCTTCCAAGTAAAAACTTCAAATGGTAATTTCTTGTGTGCCAAGATAAGATTGCTAAGAAGAATCAGAAATTTTCCTGTTGTTATCCCAATCGAGCAACAAGAGATCTTCGTTCAGAATCTCACACCGTTGGCCTCTGTTCCCAGTGCACACAAGAGGACGCCGTATGCGAGCGAATTCCATTATTGCTGAGAGCTAGAAAACAGAGCGACAATAGAAGAAGAAAAGACAAAAAGGGCATTCCAGATTGAACAAAGAAAAGCTTCACACGTTTGAGCCCCAAAACGAACATGTTCAATGTCGAATACACAGGAATGAATCGGTCAAAGCATATTTCAAAACCCCCACTTCTAGCTTCAGCCAACAGGAAAAGAAAACATTGGGCATATGTTCTTGCTAGCTGCAGTCGTAACTTTGTGTCGGAAGATGTCACCAAAACAGGTTCGCTTCCAGACAACGCAACTTGCTCAATTTAAGAAGACTTATTTGCTTCATAATTTAGTTCAGGAGTTTCTCTTCATATCCTCCACCAGCAAAAATGCAAGCATTATTTGACTCTGACGGGCCAAAACCAAATCGCTTGGGTAGTGATCCATTTGTCGAGCACTGGTGCAACATTGACCCAGGCTTTGCTCGGGTTAGGCTTACAATAAGCAAGTTATATCTTGGACCTGTCCAAGTCCTCTACATTTATTTGACCAGAGTGAGAATTTAACCACCTAATTCTACCTACAATGTATCCTGTCCAGAGCCTTGACTAACCCTGTTAATCCGACTTGACTCATTACCTAGCACTCATCACGACAATGATACACCAAAACAAAGTCCAGCTCGGTCCGGCTAAGCAATATGTCTGTTACACGTTATCCTTTGCACCGATCCTGCAAACTGTCTCAAGTTGTTTCCTTGCCAGCTCTGCTGGTATAAATTTCAGTGTTATTGTACCAGGTTCAAGCTTGTGTTATGGGCTTCGGAATTGGAAAACCAGTTCCACTGCTTTCTCATGAGAATATAGCCACAAAAGTCCGCTTCTAAAACAAATTGAACCTATCAATAAAAACTCCGGGCATAGTTGATCCCCTACCATTCCTTTCCGTAAGCAAATACTTTAGAACCGAAGCATCTGTTCCTAAATTTACCTGTTCATCACACTGGCAAACTGAAATAGTCGCAGCAATCATAAACATTCAACAGGAAACTTCTGATCTGGTTCTCCTTGCATTTGAAGAATTCTTGGAGGTGGAGCAATGATTTCAATTGTCTGTGAAATCAATCAAAAGATATCATGTACTTGAGTCAAGATATGTAGGCTAGAAAAGCAGTAACCTTGGCAAAACCATAAGAAATGGAAATAGGGTCTTTCCAGCATGGAATTGAAGGAACAACATTGATCAAAAATACTAATGCATGCATGTGGACATATTTGAATTACTAGTATATCCATAGAACAAGCTGCAAACACAGACAACCAATATCGATGGGACAACAGGAATGCAGCAATGTGTACTAACATCCATGGGAAAGCAGGAAATGCAGCCATAGATATACCAAAACTGGGCAAAACCTTCATAAGCAGAACAAGGAAATAGACTAATTACATCCCCCGTCCATGCTTTTGAACAGTGTTCTAGAATGCAGAACATAAGTTGACCTAGTGATGTCAAGGACATTTTAGTAACAACATGCCAACAATGGCACACTGGTACGACAGTAAGCAGTCTTGTAGTGACTTCCCCCCTTCCCCACAACCCAACACCAAAAGAGGGAATAACAAAAAAGATTCACAGGTTGACTGGGTCAAACCCATCAATGTTAAATGGGTCAGGCCCAAATCAACATCGTAATATTGTTTTAAATGACTTTTACAGAGAACCATGCTTTGCATATCGAGAAACCTTGAAAATAGACCTATATCCAGTCTACCTGTTGAACCATCTGGTCAGCTGTTCAGTGCTATCAAACAGCCTCAAATGTTCCTAACAAATGATCATGCCAAACATATTCGCTGATATCACGGAGTTGTGCACCTTCACACAAATAAGTAAAAATGGAGAAGTGCACAAGCTCAACTCTCGAGTCTAGACAATTCCACAACAGATGGCGTAGACAACTATCTAGAAGTGGTGCCATCAGCTGAAACTAAGATTTTCTTTTGAAGAATGTTCCAAAATCCTTTGTTAATTCAATTCCAAGGCAGATCAGTTTTGATAGTTCAACAATTGTGGAGCCATCAGCCAAAAGTTCCTTGCAGGTTATTCAGAAATTTCTAAACAGAAGTAAGAGCCATTAAAGTGTCTATCCTGTACATGAAAGAATGAAGTCTTCCACTGCTAGCTTCAGACTTCAAAACTACAAGTGCTTTTTTATTTAGGTTACATTCGTTTTCACTTTTATGGCCCTGTCACAAAAGTAGAGCAGAGATTCCCTCAGTATCCAAAAGCAAATAACTTTCTGTCGTTGAGGGCATGTGATTCTACCAGATCAACACCACATAACATTTTTCCCAAGACATTATTGGTCGGACAGTCCATGGATCTTACTTGTTTAGACCCATTGAATCTTGTTTATCAGATTCTCCAAGAATCTATTTAATCTTTATGCCCCAAAATCTGTTGCCAAAATAAAAAACAAAAGAAACCCTAGTACATGGCAATGCTTACCTCATGCTTGGATGGGTGAAAAAATACTAGCTTATGTGCATGCAAGTAATAGCCGCAGTCGCCAGGTACAGGTGTAACTGGTTTTCTATAGCCTCTACAAATGTACCACCAGAGAACAGAACAGTGTAAGTTTGCAATGTCAACAAAATACAAAAAGAAGTGTAAAATAGTTCAACAATGCAAAATGTCAGCATTCCCATCAAATACGCCAAGTAAAAGTTTGTTCAAATTTGTGCAAAAGGCAGAATGCAGAATGACATTTGGCAGGAGTTTAATAACCATGCAAATGTGAACCAAAGAAGATGTAACAAGGCTTTGCAAAAGCATAATTTTAAAAAAAACTTGACAGGTATATATATCGCATCCATCTTCTGCAAAGCTGTGTTCTCCAGATTCTGACTGGAATGATTTAGGAATTCCACCAGTCACATAAAGAGGATCCCCTGGTAAAAAAATATTCCAATAGACATTGGTTAACAATTTTTTACTAATTGAAAAGATGAGGAAATGTTGATTCATCAAGTTTTATCACCATAACCATGGGAACATATATGAAGAATAGTCATCACGTTAGGCTCAGAAAGGGCAAAAAGAAATGCCAGCCACAAAACCCACTGTCTCTGCACTTTGTCAAGTACCTTGGCAACAGCATATAACGGCCCTCCCACATCCTTTCAAAAAGGTCATCAAAGAAAATTAAGAACCACAAAAATTTATAATTATGAATACTTAACTGTGACCCACCTAATAGTGGATGACCAACGAAAGCAAGATGAATACGAATTTGGTGAGGTCGTCCAGATTGAATCTCTACCTATCATAATCATCACTCGAAGCAGTGAAAATCTTTCAATGTGAAGTAAATCACAGAACTGAAAAGGAACCTGAAATAAGACTGACAGTCGAGTATGCAGAGTTTTAGTTAAACACAACAAAAACCAAGACCTGGACCAATGTCTGATTTCTTTCCGTATCTCTCTCAAGAACTTTTACTTTGCTTAAGGCTGGTTTCCCTGGGAAACAACATAAAAAACATCATCGAAAAGGAATAGAAAGTGGATGCAAACTAAAATAAACATTTGGCAGAAGCTAATCCCTTTTACAGTAAGAAAAGGATTAGAACCTGATGAAGATGCAACATAAAGCCCTTTTGACACACCTGGGTAGTGAATCACCCCAATAGGCTGCTCAATTACAACCTTTGGAATGAAAATATTGAGTTAAATTGAGGTTTATGGAACATAATAGAATAAGTGTTAACCATGTATAAAGACAACATAATGATGATGTTGAACCACTAGAATGCGAAGTCATCACTGTACCTAGAGGTTGCAGTAGCAATGGATTGGATTAGTGTGATATTGAAAAATGAAAAACATTACCGGCCTATATATGGGCTTGCATCCATGACTTATTATAAGCAGCTTAGGGATAAAACCAACCATAGGGAGTGGTTTTATCCAGGGAGTGGGCCAAAGCAGAAAATACATGGTAAGGTTGGATCTGAACGTAATAATGTCATATCAAAGCAAGAACATGTAGTGCAATACCTACTTGTTGAAAGGGAGTAAACTAGGCAGATTTGTGTGCCTGTAAAGACTCGATCATGCACTGGGCATTAGGAGAGTGCTAACTGTAAGGCTGAAAATTTAATGATGTGGAGCTATTGAAAAAGACAAAAGTCATTTTGGCTATATGCATAAGGCTTGGTGTCCGTAACTTGTCAGGCACTATATCGGTGCAAACCGTTCATGCTGGCTAATATCTCATATGTCGGATAGGTTCGTGACAATCACACATTAAATGGTTTTATCCTTATAGTACTATTGCAAACAAGTGTCTCTACAACATAATTATAACTATCAGGTCAATGTATGATGATCAATAAGCTAAAAGAAGCCTCTATTCAATATAAAAAAGAGATGGAGATTCAAAATTGCATTATGTTCCTATTTTTCCAACTATCTTGCAATGTACCCCCACCCATTCTTTAATCTCTCTTCCAACAACATGCATAGGTTAGTAATCTGTTCTTTTCCAGATTTGTTTGGTCCCTTTTTTCCTTTCCTTTGGGTGGGGGTGTTTATATACAGATTGCAGGTGGTATGAAAGTAAGACCTGAAGATTGTCCATACACATGAGTTTGAACTACATTATAGCAATCTAATGGATGTTCACTCTATCTTTATTTCACCACTTTCTATGCCAGACATATCCACATGGCAGAGATGCAATGAAAGCTTACCTCTACATTGCATCCTTCGTTACACTTTGCATGTGATATTATGATGAAAGTACAAGGATTAATATATCCCTAAGCCCATCCCAACTTCAATACACTTTTTAGCTGGATGAAATGCGATGTGACCAAATTGCAGAACTCACCAAAGTTGATGAATCTGAATTGGCATAAAGGAATTATGAATATTAGACAGTTGATGAATCTGAAAAGAGATTACCTCGTCCACTTCAATTATCCCTGTGACTAATGCGCGA
Organism: Colocasia esculenta; assembly: GCA_014218235.1. Classification (NCBI taxonomy): domain Eukaryota; kingdom Viridiplantae; phylum Streptophyta; class Magnoliopsida; order Alismatales; family Araceae; genus Colocasia; species Colocasia esculenta. The sequence continues at coordinate 10,333,173 of CM024757.1, read as the reverse complement.
TACAGTTTAGAAATTTTTCTGGTAACCACAGCATCCATATGAACCTTTCTGCAAGAAATAACAAATTAAAGTATGAAGCTTTTACAAGTCAAAAACAAGTAATTTACAAAACCTAGAAAAAGTACAGCGAAACAAATCTTCTACTCCTAGCCTACAAATACCAAGTTCAATGATGAGTTCTTCAGAAAGGTTGAAGGAGGATAGCATCATAGGCCCTATACCATCAATGCGGAGTCAGCTAAGATCCAAGATTTGGCAAGCTTTTCACAATATGCTACTTGATGTTCATAATGGGGCAGACTATGTCTTGCGATCAGATTGACAGAAAATTCATGGCATGGCAAAAAGGGTACGGCAAATGTGGTAAGTATGGTAGGCAGAAAATTGAGAATGGGAGGGAGTAATTTGAAGTAAAGCCTTCCAAGGCCTGACATGAGTGTTCACGATAGCATGTCTAGCATGGCTGCAGACAATTTGGTAGAGAAATAGGGATGTGAAGCAATTCACTACCTGCCAAAACTCTAGAAAAGCACAACCCAATGGGGTATCTAAATGTGAAGTATGATCCACAAAAGAAAAGATGAAGAGGGAAGCCACAGAAGAGCTTTGAAATGCAATGATACTTTCTGGAACACTTTAACCTAAGAGAAGATTAGAAGAGGACTAACTAGGATGCTCCAAGTCAACCACATTTCCAGGAGATCTGTCTTTTGACATCATAAAAACATTATTGGACAGATGTGAGGGATCCTCTCTGAAGGAAGATGTTAAATTGCTTCCAAAGGAATGTCTAAGGATAGCCAGTGAACAAAGAATGAAGTGATCATACAGACCATGTGCTATTAGATAAAACCTTGTACTTGTCAAGCACTAGAATTGAAGCAAATATGGAATCGATGTCCAGAATCTAGTGAACCATTCAAACTCTTTGAAGACAAATGGAAAGGCATATATCATTTCTTAATTGTTGAAAATAATCCAGCTACACAATTAACCAAAAGTCAGAACAAAAGTTAAATATGAAATCAGCTGAAGTTTATGGTTGTTGATACTTTTTTTTTTATTTGATAAAGTGGATTGCACCACCAAAATTTTTTTTTTTTGAAATGGCACCACCAATTTTATTAAAAAACAGAGGTCATACAATCAAGAAAAGAGGAGAGGTTTCTCTAGATAAAGAAGATAAGACTACCCCAAAAGTAAAACCCTATTCCACTCAGCAGCCCTCCACATGTGCAATAAGGGAAGAAAACCTAAAACATAATTTTTCTGCATAATTTTGTTTCCCTGAAACAGAATATCATGTGGAATGACTGAACGGAGATTCTTGTTGGACTTGTCTTTGACCTTCTTCCTGAAAGTAATAAAAGAAGTCTACATGCCTTGAAAAGAGTTCTTGAATATACAAGAATATGTAATCGGCTACTATGTTTAAATTGTGGACCTTTGTAGTTTTATTTTCTCCATGAGGAAGAATTTACATCCCCTCATATAGAACTTATCAGGCCTTCTATCTCACAAACTGGTGGTAAACCCGTCCACTCCTTTAAGATACACAACAATTCAGTGCTATCAAGAAAGAATATTTTGATTAACCTGGTTTCCCAGACAGCCGAGGTACCATCAGCAAAATAGGATGCAAGGTGAGCTTTTGCATGCTTTGTCTTAGCACAAAGTAATATGCCTGGTACACAAAAGCAATAAGTGACAAACTTGTACACTGACATTAGAGAAAGAGAAAATGTTACATAATGTATCTTGGAAATCAACAAGCAATTCAAGGATAAAAAATATGGCACAATGTCTAACAAGTACGCATGGTCTAACAAGAAATAGGAATCAGCCATAACAAAGAGATCACTTTACACCAGTCAATGAGTGTGTGTAAATTGTACAAACTTGAGTATAGTGAGCAAAAAAAAAAAAACAATAAGAAAAGAAAGAACATGTCAAGGCCATGCAGGAAGATATCATCCACATCTATTGGAACAGTTATAAATCTCTGCCACTGGTAATAGATTAGACCTTGATTTGGAAACAGAGAAAGCTGTCTTATAACCAGCAAATGCAGCTTATCATACAAGAAATAGTGTTGCCTCATAAATGATCAAAGAATGTTATGTCTCCCTCCAAAAGACTGCAAAGTTCAATGCAAGAACAGAAATTTAAATCTACTAATGGGTAAACATTACCAAATGCTGTTGTGCGCACAAAGAGAAGAACATCTCATTTTACCTCGATTGCACATTTGCTCATCTCCTTAATCTCAAAATCCAGAGCTGCAAATGGAGCAGATACAGTGCTTCTGTTTTTGTTCATTTATGTCAAACAAATAATCACATTTGTCCATTTATTTTCCAAAGGTGAGGCAATGTAAGTTGAACAATGGTCAGGCCAGGAATAGCTGCGAGATATAATTTTCACTTTCATTTTTTAGACCTTGCCCACCAAGAACAAATAGCTCAAAAGAAAGCCACTATAAATGTAGGCAAGTTCACTAAGAACTGGCTCAACCCATGAATAAAGGGCTAGAGAACCCCAGAAAATTGGAAAAGAAGATTCCAATGTGGCAGCCAAAACTTTGGGTTCAAAAATGTATACCACTTCAAAATCATGCTTTTACATAGCCATTCGTTAAAGGCCCAGACTCTAAACCAAAACCCAAGCATTAGAGTTGAGGGAATCCTCTTACATTTATGGAGGTGAAACTCCCACAGATTTCTGATATGGGACTAAACCATGACAACCCCTCCCCCACATGTGGAACCAACCGGTTTGGGTTGCAACATGGATAGGGGCAAGTGTCCACACATGGAGAGAGGATCCAAATGGATAACCCGCTCTGACACCATTTAAAGGCCTGAACTCTAACCCAAAACCCAAGCATTAGAGTTGAGGGAATCCTCTTACATTTATGGAGGTGAAACTCCCACGGATTTCTGATATGGGAATAAACCATGACAACCCCTCCCCCACATGTGGAACCAACCGGTTTGGGGTGCAACATGGATAGGGGCAAGTGTCCACACATGGAGAGAGGATCCAAATGGATAACCCGCTCTGACACCATTTAAAGGCCTGAACTTCAACCCAAAACCTGGCCGTTGACTTGAGGGAATCCTTTGCATATATGGAGGTGAAGCTCTCAGGATTTTCAATATGGGACTAAACCACAGCATCATTTTGATGTGCTTGAATAAATTGAATTAAATATTTAAATACTTCATTCATTATTATTTTGCATTGAGAGTGGTTTCCATTACCAGGTCTGTTTGATATCCAAGGATGTAGATAGATCATCTAGGTGATAGGTGGGGAAACAAATTTATCTAATGTTATAGGGATAAAGTTTTGAAAGGTGTTTTATGTAAAAACTAAAAAGTACTTTAGAAGTGAATTTTTTTGAAGACAAGGGCTGTAGTGCACCTCCTCAAAAGATACACACTTTCTAACAGTAAACTATTCACCATGCAAGTAATACCATTCTACCAACAATGAGTTATGCATGTAGATCAACTGGATAATTGCAATAGCAAACCTGATGTGCCTCTTCCAAGACGATGAACAGGTGAAGGATGGAATTCCTCACTCAACAAAGTTCCAAACATGTGTGATGAAGAAATTGTGTTGCATGCTCGCCACTGGAGCTGTCTTAGGACAGTCCGCTGTTGGAAGAGACCTCCAGGTAAAACTTGCAATCCAGAAGGCTTGTTCAAAGTAACCTGGAAAGAATGGATTTCAAAAGTGTCTTTCTTTCTTACTCTCAATAGATACAAAAAGGAGTAGCTGTCATGCAAAGGTAGATAGGGGTCTTGGCTCGACACTAGCAAAGTTTCGAAAGTGTCATATAATCATTTGGATCAGCAGATTAAATTAAAATATGGGGAAACTTCGGTTATCAGCAAAATGCAGGAGTTACTTAAAGGACATCAGATTCAATCATTCAAGACCTCTGAGGCACTTACAATGTCATCATCCTCGTAAAGAACTTCTAGTACATGGGGAGCATAAGGCTCCTCCCAAGGCAACCGATGGTAGACGAGCACCGATCCAACTCTGTACAATACAAGCAAGTTTATTTAACAATCCTATACAACAACCAAACAGTCCAACCACGTTTGGACATTACGATCATCCTTAATGGTTAGCCTTAATGATTTTGCTAGGCCAATACTTTGTTGCCATAAAAAGAAGGGGGGGGGGGGGGGAGGGGGAAGGGACTCTGATGGCATATTGCGACTAAAGCTTGCAGGTTGCAAAATTCTCGCAGGCAAACATTCCAACATCTGGAGGTCCAGTATCACAAACCAGGGCTTAGCCTGAGGAAAGAATACAAGACGGCAACACTCACCTGAGTGTGGTTTCAGGATCCGTAACCACCTGACCATCGACTGTTATCTGCATAGCGACCGGTATTTCAAATGAAACAAGGTCTAAACCCATTAAACAACGGGAATAATGAAATCTATCCCCTGGACCGTGTAATCAAACCTGTCCATTCCGGATCCTCTGGAGCCAACTGCAGAGCAACAACAAGAGCACCTGTCGTCAACTAACAAAACGCAGGTACGCGAACGACCGGGCGAGAGAGATAGAGAGACGTGGGCGGCCGAGAAGGCGAATTACCCTTGAAGCGGAGCAGAGCTGCTGTACTTGGAGGAGTAGAACTGGATCACCGTTGCAGCTGGCAAGAGAAGAAGAAGTCTGACCAATCTCACGGTGAAAGAAACTGTTGAAGGGAATCCAAGCCAATTGACCGGAGAGAAGGGGGGGCGCCGCGGAAGAGCTCACCGGAGTTCGTGGATTTGACGACGTCGGTGTAGAGTATGCCGTCGTTAACAGCGGGCCACGGCACCCCGAAAGTGTTTCGCGGCGGCGGCGGCGGCTCGGCGTCTGACGTCGCCATCTCCTGCGTGCCCGGCGCCGGGGACGAAACCCGGCGACCAGAAACCTTCTTCAAATTAAACGGGCTTTCAGAAAGGTCAAAGAGGGGTCTTAAATGGGCCACTTATTGGGCCTCGACAGAAGGAGCTATCGGCGGGTGGGTCCATGTAGCCCATGGAGGTGCTGCTAAATTTGTTTTGATTTTTTTTAATGTTTGTTATAGCGACCTTTACTTGACAGATGTATGCATAAATCGTTGATTAGATATCTAAAAAAGTGACATAGAATATATCTTCTTCCTTTTGACATCATCAGACTCTTAAATATGATGAAACATGGGACAATATTTTAAAATAAAAAATAAAAATGAGCCACACTTGTTGCACCACTCATAAGTCATAACGCAGTAAGGGAAAGTTTTCTACACGTGGTGAGTGCTCGTCTCGTGTTTGCTTTCCGCTTTGCTTGGAGCGGCCTTAAAACACGACGTCCAAAAAGTTGTCCTCAATGGAACTTCTTCATGCACAGATAGATTTAGTGTATTTTTATATTATATTTAAATTTATGTAATATTCAATAATTAGATTATTATTTTATCACTCTTCGTACGAGAGAGATGTTACATAAATTTATTATCTAATCATATTACATTTAAGTGTCATGTAAAAATATACTAAATTTTTTTCTTTCATGTAATACACTTTTAAAAAGTGTCATACTCTTTTATAAGGATTAGTAGTTGACATGATGATTATAAGAGGTCTTTTTTTCCCTTCAGCAAGTCAAAATAAAAAGAGGAGTTTTTTTTTTTTGACAATAGTAGATGAGGTCTATGCTACGTCTAGTTGTTCTCAGTGATCGTTGGGAGATGATTGCTAGTAACACTTTGTGTTGGTCTTCTTTAGATGTCCTATCACGTAAAAAGGGCCAAACATATCTAAACTGTAGGGACTAGGCAACATAACATGAATATTACTCAATTGATCTTTTTACGCTGTTTGTATGACTACATATTGTAGAACGCGATATATTAGCTATGTATTGGACAACATTTACTATAGATAAAATAGTAAAATAAATAGATTTTTACAATAGTTAGAGAGAGAAAATCTCGATTCTCTAATCCACACCATAAGACTCATTGATCCAATTCGATTTATTGGATGATAGTCTAATTACAAAACGGAGCTCTTCCAAAAAAAGTTATCCATCTAATGAGAAATTCAATTATCAAACTGAAGCTCATGAAACTCCAACGAGCATTAGATCTATTGACATTGAGGGGAGGGTTGCTTCTCAGGACATCGACATCAGAAGTAAAGCCCCAACGACATGGGACAACTCTTGAGCCAAATGCTTTGGAGTGCACAATGACAAGATTCTAGTTCGACCTACTCTGTGTCTATCTTAATAGGATGTTAGCTTGGTGGATAATTCGACAGCCTAACTAAGAAGATTACTCGTCTGACCAATTCATAAGCCAGCAGAGTCTTAATTTGGTGGGGAAGTGATAGACGCTCCTGACTTGATTCACTAGTCTATATACCAACGGAGCAAGAACTCCAGACCCATAATGTGCGCCTACACTACAGGAAATGAAGGATATGTAGACGGCTGAGAACCGTCTACGAAACTCCAAGAGCCATCTATAAAATGTTTTCTAGACGGCTACACAGCCGTCTAACAAGCCGTCAACGTAAAGGCCGTCTACATAACATACGTAGACGGTTTTTAAAGCCGTCTACTAAAGTTCTGTTTGTAGACGGCTGAAGCCGTCTACGAAGATTTTAAGTAGACGGTCTATTTACCGTCTACAAAAATGTAATTAGACGGTTGTTAAGCCGTCTATAACATTTATATAGACGGTTTTTAAGCCGTTTATAAATATTTATATAGACGGCTTGACAACCGTCTACATAAGGTTATATAGACGGTTGTTAAGCCGTCTACATAAACTTATGTAGACGGTTAATAAAACATGCAAATAAAGTTTTGTAGACGGCTTAAGCCGTCTACACATTTCAATTTTTTTTTAATTTTTAATTTATTTTTATTGTTTTTCCCTGTTAGTACAGAAATCAAAACATTCATGTACATAAATCATTACTACCATGCACACACAAATTATTTAAAAACACATCATAAACATACATTATTAATACCATACACAAATTATCTAAAAACACATCATAAACATATTCAAAAGAAATACAATATCTCATCCACTATAATAATCTAATCATCATCATCATCATAATCATCAGCAGACTCGTCACTCTCCTCACACTCAAGCTCACGCCTAGCACGAGACGGATGTGATGGCGGAGCAGGATATTGCTGCATGATGGCTCGCATCTCTGATATCTGACTGCGCAAGTCTTGTAACTCCTGGCGATCCCTGCTCCTCTCTGCACACAAGTCCTGTAACTCCTGGCGATCCCTGCTCCTCTCTGCACACAAGTCATGTAACTCCTGGCGATCCCTGCTCCTCTCTGCACACAACTCCTCCACTTTTTTGTTTTGATCCTGCAACTGCTGCTGCAACTGCTGCACCTGAGTGTGGTAGCCGCCTGAGGAGCTCGATCCCTCTCCCCTCCCATACCAAGTGCGGAGCGTCTCAGCCTTACCCGCACAACGAACACGGCCAGGCCTGTCTCGTCCCATGACAGCTATGAAGGCATCCTCGGCTAGAACAGGAGCGGCATCATCACTCTGGAGGGAAGGAGTCGTCATCTGTGTCATCTTCTCCTACAATTAAAAATATATTTCATTAACAAAAATAAGAAATTATAAACTAATTTATTAAAAATAATTTATCTAAGACCGATACACTTACAAAACGATCTCTGCTTTCGTCATCAACCCACCGCTGGGTACCGTCAGGGAGCTCTTTACATCTCCCCATCTTAAAAACCTCCATGCGATCGGGCTCACGCTGGTGAGTCTTCACCTGTAAAATTAATTGTATAATCATCAAGTACGGAAAAAAAAATCAATAGAGATTATTAAAATTACATTCAATAAAATAAAAAACTTACAAAATCATCTTTTAATTGATAAATACTGGTACGCCCCCGCCGATACGTCATATTTTGATGCGTACGATTCTGCTTGTTACGCTCGGCAATATCCTGTAAAGAAGAAGACAATTCATATATTTGAATATTTGATAAAATCTGCAATGAAAAATCATAAGTACATATGTAATTAAATCATATTATTTTACTTGCTCCTCCCTTGAATTCCATTTTTGACACATTGTCCGCCAATCAGATGGATCAACACCAGGTGGAACAGATGCAACAGCATCCTCAAAGGTCTTGCCCTTATAATGCTACAAAATAACAATTACAAAGTTAACAAAATACTCATTATCAACATAAAAAACAAATAAATATTCTTAAAAAAAATACTTACTTTCGACTTTAACATCCCACGCCAGCCTTTGTGCATGCTTGTCATGTGTTGTAACATCTCCTTATCTGTCTGAGGAGTCCGATCCCAACAAAACCACATCTACACATATATTACCAATCTAATTAGCATATCTCACAAATACACAATATTCACTTTAATTGTTAATCTATTTACCTCGAGATCTCGAAATATTCCATTCTTTGTCTCTTCAGGCAGTTTTGAAAAATTTTTCTGCCATATTTTGCAATGCAGTCTGATGATAATGCCCATACGAGTTACAAAATTTGTCCCTTGCTCGCCTACCCCGTATCCACCAATGATTCTTACATTCCATTTCTGTCCAAGCTCTAGCCTCCTCTCCGTGACACCTCTAGAGGGACCCCGACGACCACTCCCTCGGCCCCACAATGGTGTCTCTATGTAAAAACATATACATAAAAAAAATGATTAGATTTTATGAAACTAAAGTAAATATAAATTGTAATGCTACTGAATGTAAAAATATACCTGCTACAGAAGAAGATACAGATGCAGCAGAAGACGCCCCCTGAGTGGTAGGAACTACGGCTTGAGAAGGATGACCTGCAACAGAGTCTTCAGGTGAATGAGTTGGCACGTCATCCACAGTCCGTGCTCTCCGAACACGAGATCCACTGCGCAAACTCATATCTGAAAATATTGATATTAATAAGCAGCGTATATAATTTACAAAAAAAATTTGACGGCATCTCCCCTATATTAGGAGCATATCCACATGTGTACACAACCTGTGGAAAAAAATTTCATACATTCACATCTTGAAAAATAAAGATATATAATGCAAAAAAGAGACATTTACATCCTGTAAAAATGAAATTAAATGCATAAACACATTCACATTCACATTCACATTACAACTCCACTTAAATCTCCATATATTCACCAACTCTCACATTAATTCCTTCAGTTACATCAACATCAAATATTTCTCCATTGATAGGAACATCAACCAAATTTTCTTGATAAGCTTCAACATTTTCATCCTCAGGCACTTCTTCCTGTTCTGCCATGTTATAATAGTCTCGAGGCTGTGCTCTTACAGGAATGATCCATCCTGTTCTTCTATTATCATCTACATAAAACACCTGCTCTACTTGTTGGGCAAGTGCAAATGACTCATTTGTCTCCAATTTTTGATTGATGTTGAGACTGATGATACCATATTTGTCAACTTGAAATCCCCTGCCTTCACGATAAACATCCCACCAGTCACATTCAAACAATATAACACGTCTGTTATGGTCAAAACATATTTCCACAACATCCTTAAGATGTCCATAATAGCCATCACATTTATTATTAAGATCTGCAATCACAACAACACCACATAGTTGAGTCTGCTTTGTATAATCTGCAGTTCTTGTACGGAACCTAAATCCATTTACAATATAGCCTGAATGTGAATAAGCAATTCTTGATGGTGTTTGTGACAAAATTTGGATATCTTGAGTGCATCGAGAATCATTTGCATCTTTTAATTCTTGGACATAACTTTGAAACCATTTTCTGAAATCTTTCTCGATTCCTCTACAAGTTTCTAGCCTTCGTTTATGTTCAACCAAGAAAGGATCAATCTCCTCTATCTGTTTCAAAATATACGTGTGTGCCAACTGCACTTCTGTCTCAGATAACACACGATTCTCAACTTTACCCTTCAAAAAACGCCCTGGGGGATTAAAGATTGACAAGAAATCACCATCGTCACTGCGACTAGGAGCGCCATCCCAATTTCTTTCTGTACGATTAAACTTAGTGACTATATTGGGCAAGTACATAGAACATAACGAAATAGTCTCCTCAAGAAGATAGCCTTCCACAATTGAACCTTCCGGTCGTGCTTTATTGCGCACATAATCTTTCAACTTCTTCAAGTATCGTTCTATAGGATACATCCACCGGTATTGAATAGGACCAGCAATTCTAGCTTCATAAGCCAAATGTGATATCAAATGAATCATGATAGTGAAAAATGATGGCGGAAAAATTTGTTCTAACTTGCATAGTGTTACTGCTATATCAGCTTCTAACTTCAGCAAATGTTCAGGCCTCAAAACTTTAGAACATATATCTTTAAAGTACATACTCAACTCTGTGATTGGGTCAGTCACATCTGCATGAACAATGTTGCGAAGTGCTAAAGGCAGCAACACTTGCATATAAATATGAGAGTCGTGACTCTTCAACCCTGTGAGCTTTCCACTTGTAAAGTCCACACACTTTGATAAATTAGATGAATATCCATCGGGGACTTTAATGTTCCTTAGAAAGTCACAAATCTGTAACCTTTGTGTTCTGTTCAATGAAAAAATCGCTGCAGGTGGTTTTCCTCCTTGATCTGTCGGCACATGCAGTTGCGGACGTATCCCCCAATCTTCTAAGTCCATACGTGCCTTAACTGTGTCCTTACTGTAACCAGACCCAAGTAGATTTAAAGTACCCAAAAGATTGTCACAAACATTTTTTTCAATATGCATCACATCTAAATTATGACGGAGAAGCAGATTTTGCCAGTATGGTAACTCTCTAAAAAAAATACTTTGTTTTTTCCATCCTTTCAGTTTATCAATGTCTTTCTTAAAAATCTTCCCAAACCTAGTAATAGGCACCATCTGTTGTTGTTGCTCCCACACTTCACGACCATTCAAATTTTTTGGAGATTTCCCAAATTCGACTCTGCCATCAAATCTATCCTTATATGTGTGTTTCCTCCATCTGTGATGTACTGGCAAAAATCGACGGTGCCCAAGATAACAAAATTTCTGACAATTTTTAAGTCTTCTTGAATGTGTACTGTAGTTACATGTCGGACACGCATATGTTCCTTTAGTGCTCCACCCTGACAAATTAGCATATGCAGGGAAGTCATTGAGGGTCCAGAGGAGAGTAGCTCGCAGGGTGAAGTTCTGTTTTTTTGCTGCATCATATGTTTGCACACCATTATACCATAAATCCTTCAACTCATCTATCAATGGTTGTAAGTATACATCAATGTCATTTCCGGGCTCTTTAGGACCAGGAATGAGTAAAGACATCATGGTATATGTTTGCTTCATACACATCCACGGCGGTAAGTTGTAGACAACTATCACCACAGGCCATGTACTATACCTGCTACTCATGTTTGCAAATGGATTAAACCCATCACTTGCCAAACCGAGTCTGACATTGCGGGCTTCAACAGCAAAGTCTGGATAGACATTGTCAAAATGTGTCCATGCCTCAGAATCAGCAGGATGCCGCATCTCCCCATTTTCTTGCAACGTCCGACCATCCTTATGCCATGTCATCCACTTAGCTACCATAGAAGACATAAACATTCTTTGCAATCTGTCTTTCAGAGGAAAATAACGCAAGATTTTCTTAGGTACTCGCTTGCGTGTAGAAGAATCATTTGTAGGTGCGATTCTTTCTTTATACCTCGGTGTATGACATTGCGGACACTCATCTTTATGTTCATTCTCCTTCCAAAACAATACACAATCATTCTCACATGTATCTATCTTCACATGGCTTAATCCCAAATTTCTAACTGCCTTCTTAGCTTCATACCATGATTCAGGGACATAGGCTCCTTCTGGTAATATTTCACGCAGAAGATCAAGGAACATGCCCATACAATTGCCTGTGACCTGATTCATTGTCTTAATGTGTAACAGTTTTAAAAGAAATGTCAATCTACTCACTTTCTGGCAACCGGGATACAAAGGTGTTTCTGCATCATCTAATAGTTTATAAAATTCCTTCGCCTTTGCATTTGGTTCATCTTCATCACACTGAGCAGCCATATCAGCATCTTGCAGCTCATGTAACATCTGAATTGTATTATCAGCAATCATCTGTTGTTCTTCCTCATTAATCTCCTCTGAGGATATGTCACCAACGGGTTCCTCTCCATGACACACCCAATTTGTATAATGAAGCCATATCCCGTCACATATCAAATGAGTTTTCACTTCATACCGAGTGAACTTCAATCCATTACAACATTTTTTACATGGACATTGTATCAACTGTCCGTTATCTCCATGCCTGAAACTCCTCCTATCTTCATGAAAAGCAAAGTCCAATAGTTCTTCAACTCCTTTCTCATACCTAGGATCCAAACGATCCGTAACATTCATCCAACTCTTATCGACTCCAGCCATTTCAAAATAATCTAGAATTAAGAAGTAAAAAAAATATATCAGATATGAATCAAGTCACATCATATGTGTAAACTTATTTAAAACTATATGACCTAATTATATATGAAGTATAATTTAGTAAAAATTTCGGCAGCATCTACTCTATATTGGAAGAAAATCCACATTTTCACAAAAGTCTATATTCATACATTCCTGCAAAGAAAAGGGGGTACCTACATGAAATCTTGCCCATCTATGGATATTTGATCATCTGATGTCCTTTATTATATGTGTTTTGAGATTATCCTAAAATTTCGACAGCATCTCCCCACACTTCTCCAATATACCACCATTATTTACTAATTTTAACTATGCTCAAAAAATCACTTGCATAAATACAAGTGATAAAAAGAGCAGTTAAAATTAGCAGGTATATTGGAGAAGAGCGAGAAGATGCTGCCGAAATTTTAAGATAATCTCAAAACACATATAATAAAGAACATCAGATGATCAAATATCCACAGACTGTCCAACTTGGACAATTCAAGACTATATGCTCGATATATGCCATTACTATCAAAAGACAGTAAAAACATATATCATAACAAAAGTCTTGAACGGGCAAAAAAAAAAAAAAGGTCCACTCATTCTTACATCCATATGTTTCATCCAATGCTTGCATCCTGCATTAAAATACATTCACACATCCTGCAAAAAAGATATTCACGCATCCACACATAATAAAAAAGTTGAGCCACCACCCAGGCTCGCTGGATTAAATAAAGATGAGCCACCACCCAGGCTCGCTGGATCTTACCTGAACAAAGAGCCTCAAAAGATGAAAGCAACTACCTCGATCTCTGCAGCTGTTCCAAACAAAATCTGTCGTCATATTTTACAAAAAAATATATTAAAAAAATGTATAAGAGGACTTGCATATAATATATATGTATCATTAAATTTCCTAAAAGATGCAGATAATGGATCATGCTTTGCTCATTATATAATATATTAATGAAATGTATTCCCCACTTAGATACTAAATCCTAGTATTAATGCCTAACAAGATAATTTATTTTTTTCCACAGAAGCACCTGCACTGCTTTGCTCATTACAAATAAAAACAAGATATTAAAAGAGAGGACATTTCTAGGGGGTATCAATTGGGCCAAATAAACCCAGAGTCATGTTATTCCTATCCAAATCTTAATGAGTTTTTCTTGATGTACCATCACTGCTCAATGACACCAAACAACTCATCCCACCGACCCCTCTTACTATTTTTGTATGATTATGGCAAGGGTACTGATAAGAAGTTCCCCAAGATTCCCCCCACGTCCTAATCCGAGGCATAGTCTAGATGCTCCTCCATTACTTTATTGCAAAGGGGGAGTTCTACTTCAGTTGGTCCAAATCATAAAATAATCAAAGTACCTGTAAGAATACACTTCAAAAGAGGCAAAAGAATCTTCAGAAAAGAAAATCACATTCCACCTACAGCACCACAATAGCTTGGGACTAAAAACCTTGTAAGGGGATAGAAAAATCACAACCCTTACGCATATTATGCATTGGTAAGAAGAAATATCACTAACCCTGTCAGACTAGGTAAACATACAACCCAAGGTTCTATGGAACCAATAATGCTACGGAAAAATTGCAGGAGCCAACAGTTCTAGCAACTGTTGAAGCCCAGAGCTAACTTTCTAGCTCTCTCTCTCCACACCCTCTCCTCTTCCTTTCATATAGTTCAGGAAGACGGATTCGAGGAAAGAGAGCTATCACATTGGCAATTACATTGTGGCATTGATAATAGAGATTACATGAAGAAAATTAGGGACATTTTCAAGAGTGGCCAGCCATGAAATCAAATGATGCTGCCTGCAATCACATGGTCCTTTCTAGGAAAGCATGGCGCCCCCCTCCTCCTTCCCCTCGCCACCACTGCACCCCCCCACCCGCCCCTCCCCTCCCGGGCCCCCTTGCGCCCCCCCCCCCCCCACCCGAAACCCCCGACCCCCGGGCCCCCCTGCGTCGCGCCCCCGGGCACCCCCACCCGCGCCCCCCTCCTCCTTCCCCTCGCCACCACTGCACCCCCCCACCGGCCCCCCCCTCCCGGGCCCCCTTGCGCCCCCCCCCCCCCCCCCACCCGAAACCCCCGACCCCCCGGGCCCCCCTGCGCCCCCCCCCCCCCCGGGCACCCCCACCCGCGCCCCCCTCCTCCTTCCCCTCGCCACCCCTACACCCTCCCCACCCATCCGCCCACCGCCGGTGCCTCCCACCCCACCCGGGCACCTGTGCGCCACCGCCCCCCCCCCCCCGGCCCCTTGCGACAGAGATGGAAAGAGGTAGAGAAAGATAGAGGGGGAGGACAAATACCCAGTACTGCGACGGCGTCGGCGACGGCGACGGCGGTGTCCGCGGCAGACGGCGGCGGCGACGTCTCCGGCGTGCTGGGCAAGGGCGACGTCTCCGGCGTCCTGGGCGAGGGCGGCGTCTCCAGCGGGGCGGGCCAAGGCGAAAGGGCGAGGGCGCGGGCAGGCGAAATGGGGCGGGCGAATGCAATTAAATTAGAGGAGATACGTAGACGGCCACAAAAGCCGTTTACGTATAAAGGATACGTAGTCGGCTTATAAGCCGTCTATATATGTATATAGACGGCTTTAATAAAGCCGTCTACGTATAAATTATAGGTAGACGGCTTTCTTTAGCCGTCTATATATCCACTGTATGCACACGGTTTTTGAAGCCGTCTATGTAAGTTATGTAGACGACTTAGTAAAGCCGTCTACATATCTTATATTCATAGACGGCTTTTTATAGCCGTCTACAAATAGTGTTTTTGTAGACGGCCGCGATTTTTAGCCGTCTACATATCCTTCATTTCTTGTAGTGCTACGTCTAGCGCCTCTCAGTACATGTGTCAAAGAGGCATGACCCACATCTCTCCTCCCCCCTCCTCCTGAAGTCAATGACAAAATATGGTATATGTATGACTTAAGGGCATCCCTTGGCCAGCGAGATGGTTCGTGCATGATCGACGACGACCCATTGAGTCTTACGTACGAAAAAAACTCTATTATGAATAAGTCAGAGGCCCATAACTCTAACCATGACATAAGTCCTATCGCATGAGACCATTAGGAAGACTCAAAGTATATAAAACTCACAATGAACCTTTCGATGCGAGGTTATAAAAGAATGAGATGCTAAATTGCTCCAGACCCATCGACACTGTGAGGAACGATCTCAAATCATTCACCCTCTTATTTTACTCTTGTTAGGATCTGACTTAGATATCGAAAAAAATTTCTTAAGACGTCGGTCCTAGAACCCCCAAATCCTTGATTCTTTCTTGCAAGTCTCTCTCCTCCAATTGTGGAGTATCACCCAATTTCTTAATCATTCTTAGGGTGTGTTTGATTACACTTAATAGATATCTATTGTCTGAAATACTTAATTTTTAAGACTTCAGACTATTTGATAAAATGTCTAAAATTATGTCTTAATTAATCACTTAAATCTGAAATACCACTTAATTTTTTAAGTGGAGTATCACCCAATTTCTTAATCATTCTTAGGGTGTGTTTGATTACACTTAATAGATGTCTATTGTCTGAAATACTTAATTTTTAAGACTTCAGACTGTTTGATAAAATGTCTAAAATTATGTCTTAATTAATCACTTAAATTTGAAATACCACTTAATTTTTTAAGCTAAGAACAATCACTTTTTTTAGATCTTTTTCCGGCGTCCGGCGATCGCCGATTCCGACGGCGGTCGAGCACCGGAATCCGGCGGTCCGGCCTCTGGCGATCGCCGGATTCCGGTCGCCGGCGATTGCCACCGGCGACCGATTTCTAGCGGTCGTCGGCGGCGGATTCCGACGATCTCAATAAAAAAAATCTTTTTTTGACTATTTTAGGTTTTGAACCCAAGACCTCTATATTAGAAGTATAGTATCTTAACCACTACACTACAATTTAGATATTGTCTAAATTAATTATCAAACAACTCTTATATTATATCTGATATATATGATCTTTTTAAATTTCAGATTTAAAATATAGATGACAAATAAGATTTAAAATTTAAGTGTTAAGTTTTATCAAACGTCACTTAAGACATCAAATGATCTATTGTAGATCTAAGACCGAATCTCTCCAGTAATCATCTTAACTTTTAATACCCTTAATTAAAAAAAAAAATATTCGACACCGTTGAGCTTACCATATTCACCCTAGATGTACTGTAAAAATAAAATGACAAGACATCGATGCTTTTTCTAATATATTATTATTTCTATCTAGATCGATGAGATAATATGTCTTGACGTTGAAAATTACATACATATATACTAGATATTACTCAAAACTTTTATATTAAACAACTATCCGCAAATCGAAAGGATATGATGGTTTATTGAGAAACATAGGGAGAGGGCCCCACAATAATCTCAGTCGATAGTTATCCTTTCTCATTGAGAATTAAAGAAAAAGAAAGGAGGATTGTGTCACCTCCCTCCTTGTATCCACAAGAGTTTGGGGAGTCGACTTCGCGCGCAGACGCTTATCATCGTAGGCTTCACTCTGTTGTTCACCAGCGAGTCCGGACACACACGTCAAGACACCACACACACGACAAGATGATATCTGCAATCCAAATCCAATTCCTAGGAAGATCTCCAAGTCCAGTCAAACTCATATATAGAAGGCGACCACCCATGCAAAGAAGAGAAAAAGGAATTTTGTTATCCTTCCAAGATATCATATATTTGATTGTTAACAATTATCTTAATAATCTAACCGGAGAGAAGTTTGTGATCTGAGGAAATAAGAGTACATTGGTGCCTCTTTGAAAATTGGATTGTTTATTCGTAGATAGTTATAGTTATCTATCAATAATATATATATCTCACTTATTTATAGATTATAAATTATCGATAAATAGAATATCTCCTTATCGATGATCAATAGGATATCTCTGATAATAAAATTTTAATTTGACAAATAAAGTAACCATGGTTGTTTACTTTAGAGAGTGAGATAATTTATTAAGACCCATTAAATTTATTGAAGATAAAATTTTGACAAACTATCAGAACAAAATTACACCATTCAAGTGTGCATTAGTATGTTCAAAAATAAAGAGGGCTCACTTTACATGACCGATAAGCAGCTGGATGCAGTCTTTCACAAGGATTGATGAATAACTTTCTCAATACTAGGTTAAATAAACAGTTTTCCTGTTTGGAATCAAGAGGAGATTATATCAAGCTAAATAATTTTGACAATTCCACAAAAGAGAAGTTATCTGCTCTGCTCAAGCAAATGAGAGGGCATTAAAGTGTTTGGACCAAATTGAGTTAAGAGCAAATCAGCAAATCTTGTTACACACCCTTTGGAGGGGACGTGCGAGCACACAACGCCGTGATGGAGTGGCAGCTAGCACAGTATCAGATAGCTAATCATTGTGTCTAGTGTGTGTGCACATTTTGTTCGCAGTGTGTGTGTCAAGACTTACTCTTGAGTTAATTATCGACTAACTTCTTCTAAGTGTATTTTTTTAAAAATACTTTATGTAGACCATTGGCCCTTGATCCATTACCTTCTTATTCGAATAAAATTAGCCGTGACCAAGTAGGTGCGGTGATTAAAAAAAAACTATCTTATTAAATCATCTTTTAAATTAACAAGCCCTTTATATAATCGGATATTTTGAGGATATTATCGACAATAGTTAAGAGCATACGTAGAACTATGATCTTGGTTGGGGAATATGTATAAAAAACCTAAAACAAAAAAAGTTGGGAACTTGGGATCCTCTAGAGCTCCCGGGGGAGGAGGTTCGATCTCACAGGTGGGGTGATTTTTTTTCTCTTTAACTTCTCTGTAAAACACAAAAAATATTTTAAAATAAAAAAATAAAAAAATTCACCTCACTCCATAATACTGACCGAAACCACCACCCCCCCCCCCTCTGCGAGTGACCGAGAAGACCCCAACTCAACAAGAAAAGCAGTCAACCTTTGCCACAGTAGACCCCTTCGTGTTGACCAACACACCGCATGCGACCGCTTCGAAATAAGTGGAGCAGCCAAAAGCCGGAACTTGGAACCCGGCCGCTCTCTTCCTGCCACGCGGACAGCTGTCCACGGCAAACCGCCGCGCCAATCAAGGCGCCAACCAAGTGTTCCTTTCACGTTCTACCGACCCGGGGCCCACCCGGACAGCCTTGCCCACCTCTCATTGACCCGTCCACGGGTGGCCCCCACGTCGACACCCCCGACGCCACCACCTTTCACTGCAGGGCGGGGGGCGCGCTGGCGGTAGTAGTAAGAAATCTTGAACTCGATTGACGTGCATGGTTTTTAAAAGGGGAGCGGCCGTACGTACCGTGGCGAGCCCCCCCATCTTTGCATAAAGTAAACAAAGGGATCCGCAGGTACTTACTTGATCAGCTTCTTTCCACCCATTCCTGAGAGTTAGCCCCATGCATGAGGGCCTGCTATCAAGGCAAATAAACTGCAAAGAGTGTGGGGGACTTATAGCCTCTTAAACGTGCATCGAGCTTAGCGTTCAAGTTAGTTCTCTGCAGTCCGCTGCGCCTCGGCGAGAGGGACACTGCATTCTAAGGTACCGGCTGTGTGTCTGTGTTCTTAGCTTTTTTCCCTCTTAACCTCGTTCGCTTTCTTTCCTGTTCCCTGACAAATGAGGGCCCATCAGCACCACCATATTACAAACTACTGACGGTGCTTTGTCTTAGGAGACATATTTAATGTAAGTGCATATTTGTATTTGAATTATAAGTAAATTTATAAAATTTTAAATTGACTTTATATATATATATATAGAGAGAGAGAGAGAGAGATTTGTTGAATTTTCTATTGTACTTTTAATGCACTTTGAATTTCTTTTGTTGACTAGTGTATTATCTGATGCATTGTATCTATCTAATAAAGAATGTAAAAGTGTATTAAAAATGTAATAAAAATGAGTAACAAATCTTTTTCATATATTATATATCTCACATAGATAACACAATCAGGTTCTTTTATAACCCTCAGGTCGCCCTATAATTTGGATGCAAATATATATAGAAATATGAACCTCTCCATAACATTTAAATATTACAGATTAATATTCTAATATTTGTCGATGATATTTGAATATCGACAAGATAATATTCAGATATCGTGTGCTACCCGTCGATAGCGGCAAAGCCATCTTATTTCTATCTAACCGTACGTACGTCCATACCTCACCATATTGTCAGGAACAAAAAAAAAAATTTATAACCACATATGCAGGAGTAAAATACTTTCCAAAGAGTACATCTTTGGGTGGAGTGCCATAGCTGGGATATGGGATAACAACCGCGAGAAAGCATTGGCGAAGTATGGACGACGCAGATGCGGACGCCCGGCATTGCTTTCCCACACCTGTTCTCCGAGCATGTTACGGAATGGTCATATCGATGGAACGTCTGAGGATTAGCAGGGGAGAACAGGAGTTTCTCCGCATCTTATGTTAGGTCGAACTTTTGTCGCGTTCAATGGGAAGAAGATGGCCAGAAAAAGACGGTTTGCTCGACTTGAAGTGACGAAGTGATGTAAAGCTAACCCAGGTTTCTGCTGAGCCGAACGCATCATTGCAATAAAAGTTATAACAAGAGATCTGCTTCACGGGACAACTGAGCACTGTTGTCCTGCAGATCAGATTGTAGGGCATCAACAAAGATCATCTATCTCGAGGGCAGAGTGGGGACCTTCTCTCTTCTTCTTTGAAAGACCCGGACTCTCTTCCCCCTTTCTCTTACGGGAGGCACCATCTATTCTATGGGAGGCTCTCCTCTTCTCTGTTAGAGAGATTTTAATCTTCTCTTCAGGCAGTGGCGGATCTATCTTAAGTCTTAGGATCTGTGGGGTCATAAGATTTTATTGGATTAATTTTTTTTTGGACATGTAAAATTTTATTATTATTAACTCCACTAAATTAAGAAAATATGTTTAAAAATATATCTACTGAATAAAAATTTTAAATCCAACGTTGACTTTAGAGAGGGTTTTGCTCAAGATGAACCCATGCATCTTCGGAATCGTGCTAAATGTGTTTTTTAGAAAGTGAAAATCATCAAAAATGAGTTTTCAAGATTGATGGTGTGGGGGCGGCAATTTCGTCTCGTCGCTCGTGTCTTTCTTGACACGGGTGACGAGATGTGTGAATTAAAAAAGAAAAGAAAAAATTTTCAAACATCCGCATTAAATGTGTCACTCTCTTCACTCGGATCAAAAATTTTTAAAAACAATATATATTATACTCACTTTTTCACTTACAAAATTTTCTATTTATCTCTCTCCTCTAGTCGATTTTACAGGCCCAATTCAGTCGTGGTGAATAGTGAAACGTTTGGATGTGCAAGAGATCTTATGAAAAATTTTAATTTTAAAATCTTTTATATACTGTTACGTACCAAACGATGACTTAACAGGGTACTGCATGCAACCATCCCTTTCAATTGCTTAAAGCAAAAAAGAGAACAGCAAATAGTCTCCCCTCGCTGACAGCAGATCACAGGCTACTGCGGAATAATTTCACAATCACGTACGTAGGGAGCTGCGTTGCTGCAGCGCGGTGGGTGCGAAAAGTCTCGGGAGAAGAGGAGCAGGAGCAGGAGCAGCCCGCAGGGGTACTCCTCCTTGGTATCCAATATATATCGGGAAATTAGTACTCCCTGTGCGAATGAGGAAGACATTTCAACGAAACAGCTCTGCTCTTGAAACGCTTGCAGAATATGGTTTGCAGGAGCATGCAAGTTGGCAGAATGGCAGGTCGTGTTAGGTACTGCTTCCTCTGTCAACGATCCTTGGAAGGGATCGATCGATCGGCATCTGCTTTTACTTTTAAAAGGCAAACGTTTGATCAGAACAGATTATAAGAAAAGGAGTTCGATTTCTCTCAATACATGTGTGGATCAGACTTATAAATATTAGAGGAAAAAATATAAAAAAAATCCTTCCATGCAAATTTTATCATATTTCTATTTAAATTTTTATGTAAAACATAAGAGGGTTACAATTTTTCTCTCTAATATTTTAGAGTCCGATCCTCCCATATATTAAGAGGATCCAAACTCTAAGATAAAAGAGGTCTTGAGAGTTACGTTCTTTTCCATATTTTAGGGGGCGGGGTGTCATTTATGTGCCTTTTGATAATCTCATAGTTTATCTATGAATAAGTTATCTTAATTTATCAATTTTTTTATTTGATAGATAAAATTACTAAGATTGATAACTTTATCATCTTTAAGAGGGTGCATGAGATAGAGTTATCAAGATCAATATTTATTGGTGATAAAGTTATAATAAATTATATGTATTATCAAATCATTCATTGAATTAATCATCTTGATAATTAACTATTATTAAGACTTATCAGATTATCGAAATGACCTTTGCTCACTTGGTAAAACAATGTTTTTTTTATTTATTTTCATATTGCAAACTGATCATTATGGTTTTTTTTGTGTGATGTTTTAAGTGTTGTTCACTTTTGCAGAATATTTCTTAGAAAATCTCATGTCAATGAGTAACCAGTCTAAAATTTGCTTATTACGCTGAAAACTCTCAATTTAAAGGCAATATTATGTGATTGGACTCGACATCTTTTGCAATATTTAACCCCTCCCCCCCACCGGCTATGATGATTATGGGGGAAGATTGGGGATCATATGGACTCCCTGCAGCCATCAGGTCCCAAATATTTTAAAACTTTGGTGGGACAAGTGTTCAGGTCAACTCAGGATAAATATAATATATTTTTGTCACATACAGAGTTTAATTAATATTTCTTGATCAAGTGAAGACAAATGTTAGCAGATCATGAAGAATAAAGAACTTTTGGATTCTATCCCTTGTGTGAGAAGATTCGGGAAAACTTGATGGAATCTCTTTCTATGACCACCCATCTAGATTAATTTTAGGAAGATGAAAGAGATCTAGGGTAATGGAGAAATGAAGAAGTAAAAAAAGACGCAGCCCACTGTTGAATGTTTAGTTGATGTGCAGAGAAAGCATTATTCCAAGGTTGGAACCCATGAATGGTAGTTGTGGTGGTACGATCCTGTTTGGGCCTGAGCCAAACGGGCCTCCACTAGAATGAGAGAGGAAGGACGATTGCTGGTGAGGGCGAAGAGAACCTGCAAAACCAGAATGGGATCAAGGCCCGGTGAAGACCGGGGGAAACCCTCCGATGCCTAAGTCAGTGGAGAGCTTGTAAGGCAGGGGGTTTCGGAATGCGAGAGTGTGTTCGCGAGGGGAAGAGAGCGTACCGTTGCATGGTACTGCACCTGTGCCTTTATAGGCGTTGGTGCAGAGGCCAACGTGCGTAACGTTGGGCAGATCGTGCCTGAAGAGGCGCCTTGACGCACGCGCGTAACGGGAGGAGTTATGACTCCGATGCCCGTTGGGCTGCCAGGCAGTTCACGCCACTTGATGGTGGAGAACGTGGCCTGAGGCGGTTACAACCGTTCTGGAAGCCAGAGAGCCTGCTCGGAACCCTTTGGAAATGCTTTCCGAGCAGGTGACCCTCGTGGGGGATCGAACATGCTGTTCGGTAACATCGAGGGTAGTCTCATGGAGCGAGATCACTGTTCTGGCTCGGGAGCTGTTCATAGCTGTTCGGCAAGGGAAGGCGGC
This sequence comes from Colocasia esculenta, assembly GCA_014218235.1. NCBI lineage: Eukaryota > Viridiplantae > Streptophyta > Magnoliopsida > Alismatales > Araceae > Colocasia > Colocasia esculenta. The sequence continues at coordinate 10,310,012 of CM024757.1, read as the reverse complement.
TGATCTGCTCGGAGGTACCCCGTATCGGAACCTGATAGCTTCCGATCACGGGAGTCACACAATGGAGGTCTTCGAGCCATCCTGGAGAGGGCGTGCCCTTCGATGACGGTGCCACATGGGTTGACGGGACACGAATGGGCCGTAATGAGCCACCACGGGCCTAGGTGACCAGACTTGGCCACCACACTTGCCCCCCACGCCCTCGAATGACTTGGTGAAAAGAGGGCTTCGAGGGCGTCACTTCCGTATTCAATGCGAGGGCCCGTTGCGGGATGCCGCCGCTTAGGGTCTTGTCAAAACAGCTAGCCCATCATGATGGGTGCAAAGCCGCGCCATGTTTGAGGTGCCGCCGCTGCGTTCGAACGGTTGCCAACGACGTACCCGAAGGGGCGCTTTCAAAAATTAGGAGGAGCGGCGTTTTAGGGCCCGCCTCGAATTTCGTTCCCTCCTCTTTCCTTATAAGGAGGGGACGAGACGAGGGCGGGCGCTACGACTCCCAGAAACCCTCCATCTTTGAGCTCTTCGTGCTTCCTTGCCTTCTCCTTTCCCTGTCTTCTGCTTCGTCCTCTCGCGCCGTTGCCGCTTTCTGCAATCCTTCCGGCGATGGCGAGCAAGGGGAAAGCCGCTGCCGGAGCTAGCGGGGTGACCGTAGCAGTGCCGAGCGGGCCACGATACCGCCACTTCAGTGGTCTTCGTGAGCGCTTCCGGATTGGAGATGAGTACGAGATCGTTGACGCCAGGGAAAGCGACACGATCCTGGTGAATAAACCAGGTTGCCTGCTCCTGTCCGTGGACCATCTGGAGGCAGGCTTCCGGCTGCCGTTGCCGGAGGTGGCGAAGGCGCTCCTTAATACTTGGGGCGTTTCGCCAATACAGCTGACGCCCAACACCTGGAGGTACATCTGTATCTTTGGTGTTGTCTGCAAGTTGAAGGAGATCCGGGGCTCGGCGGACGTCTTCCGAGCACACTTCAAGCTGTCTGCTTCGCGGGCGTCGGGAGCAGACGTCTATTACGCCAAGCACCGAACAGACCGGATGCACATCGGCCTGTCCAGCAAATATTCCAACAACAAGGGTTGGATGGACAGGCTGTTCTTCGTGCGCCATCGGAGTGGTGCGGAGTGGGGGTTCCCCACAGTAATTCGCCCCGCGCAGAAGGATAGCTTTCCGAAGCTTATCCAGGATGAGGCTAGGGCATCAGATGCCCTTCTCCGAGCAGGTGTTCGGAATGGAGAAGGGTATGTAACCGAGTTCATGCTCGTTAAGTATGGGCTCAGCAAACCATGGAGTAAGTATACTGTCTCTCAGTGGTTTACTCTTAGTTTTGATGACCTCATACTAACCTTTCTTCTTCCCATCTTCTTTGTGCGCAGCGGCTGCGGAGCTGGAGGCCGGAAGAGATGAGGAGGCGAATGACGGGTTCGCCGAACAGATCCCTGTGGTAGCGCACAGGGTGTATGAAGGTGACGACGTCGACGCTGTTGCTCGGGTTCCTTCCGCAGTGAGGGTCGGTGCCGCAGTGACAACGGCACTTGTTGCTCCATCAACTGCCGAAGGGCGCCCGAACAGGTCGCAGGCTCCTGAGAAGGGGCCTGGAAAGATTCGGTTGAAGAAGAAGGCCACTAGAGAGGTGGTACCGGCCGGAGCTCGGGCTCCTCGAGAGAAGGACGACCACGCGAGCCGGCCTTCTGCGAAGAAGAGGCCCGTTCTGTTTGACGAGAGCGCGGAGGAAGCGGAACAACTCCGTGCTCGAAAGAAGCAGCGGGCGGTCCAAGATACTTCTCCACAAGATGAGGAGGGGACCGAAGAGGAAGAAGAAGGGGCGCAGTTACTGCTGCGCAGAAAGAGTAGGGCCGTACCATCGGCCGATGAGGGGGTGCCATGGGTGGCTCCCGCAACTCGCCCCGAGGTCGCACAGAAGATGGCGACCGAGCTGGGGCTCATTTTTGTAAGCGAAGGATCTGAGAGTCCTGTCGCTGGAGAAGCCGGGGGCTCCCCCTGCGCGGGAGATAGGGCGCCCTCCGGTGCTTCCAATGCTGGAGGTGCCGAACGCGGTGTTTCCAGCAACATCGCGGAGGTATCCTCTAGGAGGAGCGGAGAAGCTACGGCGTCACCTGGTCGGCAGGAGGAGGACACTTGCGCAACAGGAGCTTCCGCGCCTGCTGGGGTGGTTCCGAGCAGCGTGGTGACAGCAGCGCCTCCAGAGCCAGGAATGGCTCCTGCAGCAGGGACCATTGCGGAAGCGGCCGCAACGGCGAGGGCGTCCGAAGAGGTTGCCACTTCAAGGGGGAGAATCCTGCCCCCCTGCCCCCCTCCGAGGTGGTTGCTAATGCAGAAGCAACCTCCAAAGGAGTCGAAGACATTGGGGGGGAGGCTGCGGGTGCTGCCCGGGGTGAAGGGTCCGAAGACGATCGAAGGCCTCTTAGTGAGGTGCTTCTGAGAGAACCTCTTGGAGCTCCTTCGGTGGCAGCGCTGGAGGCGACCCTTCGCCGGATGGAAGATACGCCAGGGAGCTGCCCGCGAGCCCCACTGCTTCTCGTCTTGAACGGTTGGCAAGGTGCTTGGACCTTCCTTCCGAACAGACTCCAGAGAAGTCAGTGGAAGGGTACCAGCCGGAGTGGCAGACAGAAGATGGTTTGAGTGACGTCGACGTAGAGATGCTTGCGGACGAAATGTCCAAGTCGTTGGCCACTCTGAAGGCTTTAGCTGTTCGGGGCCAGAGACAGAAATATCTCTACGAGGCGCAAGTAGCCTTCTGTGATGACCTTTCGGCGAGGCGCTCGCGAGGCGGCTGGAGGAGCGAGGCGGCGCTGGAGGAGGAGGGAACCTCAAAGCTGCTCTTCATGCCGCGCAGCTGGATGCTACCTTGGCGCGGGCCGAAAAGGACGCCCTAGCCAAGGTAGTAGTAGATGCGGAGGCCCGTGCCGTTGCTAACTATAAGGCTGGGCCAGAGTACAAGGAAGACTTAGAGCAGTATGGGGCTCGCTGCTACAAAGTGGGCCTTAATGCTGGGAAGGATGTGGGGGAGAGGCTTTCCTGGGCCAAACGCGCCCAAGAAGCCTTCGAGGCTGCTGTTCGGGAATGCCGACGCCGCACCCAAGACGTCCGCTTAGATGGTGTGCGGTTCGCACAATTTCAATCTGGGCGGATGCCTCTTCGGGTGAGGATGCTGGTCCTTCCGAACAAGCTCCTTAATCCCCTTGCCTCACGTCTTCTTGTACTTCGCTTTTTGTAACATCGGCCAAGGAAGGCTGTTTTGTAAGCACAAGAATTTCTTATAAATGAAATCCTCTGCTTTACGAGTTTTTCTGTAGCGTCACTTTCTCTATCTTCTCCCTGTTGTGGTTGTTCCTGCTCGGATCGGAATCCGTTAGCTTCGTGAGTATTGCATGTAAGACACAGATCAGGTATCTATGCTAAATGCTCATGAAGCAACAGGAGTAAAGAGAAGAGAGGTTGGATGCTGAAAGAAGGCTTTTATAGATGATAAGCCTTAAGATTAGAACATGCCATGTCCTGGGAATGGCCTCGCCACTAGGAGTAGTTAGCTTATATGAGCCTTTTCCAAGGACGTGGGTGACCTGATAAGGTCCTTCCCATTTGATGGCAAGTTTGCCGACTGCTCTTCGGGGGTCCGAAGCCGAACAGCGGCGCAAGACCAAATCTCCCACATTGAACCGCCTCTCCTTGACTCGCGCATTGTAATATTGCGCAAGCCGTTGTTGATAAGAAACGAGGCGAATGCTGGCGTCGCTTTGTCGTTCGCCCAGCATGTCCAAGTTCTCTCGGAGAGCACGATTATTGGCGGCTTCGTCGAAGTGGGTTGTTCGGATGGTTGGAAGGGCTACTTCCAAAGGTACAACTGCTTCTGAGCCGTAGGCTAGGTGGAAAGGTGTCTCCCCCGTAGCTACCCGAGCAGTTGTTCGGTGACACCAAAGGACATTTGGGAGCTCATCGATCCATGATCCACCTGCAGCCTCTACTCTGGTTCGAATCCCGTGCAGCAATGTTCGGTTGGCGTTTTCAACCAGACCGTTAGCTTGGGGATGAGCGACGGAGGTGAAGTGGTTGTAGATCCCGAGCTCGGCGCACTTTTCCTTGAAGAAGGTGCTGTCAAACTGTTTCCCGTTGTCAGAAGTAATCACTCTGGGGACGCCAAACCTGCATAGAAGGTTCTTCCATACGAACTTCCATGCGGCCTGTTCGGTGATTGTGGCAACGGGTTCGGCCTCGATCCACTTGGTGAAGTAGTCGATGGCCACAAAAAGGAACTTCTTGCGCCCTTGGGCCTCTGGAAAGGGGCCCAAGATGTCAATGCCCCATCTGGCGAAGGGGCGCGGCTCGAACAGACTGTGAAGCTGTTCGGCTGGCTGCTTGATGAGTACTCCGAACTTCTGGCATTCTGGGCATTTCCTGACGAAGGACATGCAATCCTTCTGAAGAGAAGGCCACCAGAACCCTGTTCGGATGAGGCTGCGTGCTAGCGTCCTGCCCCCCAGATGGCTTCCGCACAACCCCTCGTGGACTTCCTCTATGGCCGCGAGGGCCTCCTCAGGGTTGAGGCAACGTAGAAGAGGTCTTGCAAGGGACCGTCGGTACAGCTTGCCTTCTACGATGGTGAAATGCTGCGAGCGCATCCTGACTTTCCGAGCTTCATCCTGTTCGGAAGGAAGCTCGCCTCGGAGAAGGTACGCCAAGAGAGGGTCCACCCAACTTGGGGTCGGTGGGCCCGTTTCTATGGCGGCTATATCAATCTCTGTGCTCGGCACGGCGAGCTCTTCAATGAAGACAGAGCGAGAGGGGGTGATGTCGCCTGAAGATGCCAATTTGGCCAGCGCATCAGCTCGCGCGTTCTGCTCTCGTGGAACATGTATGACCTCGAAGTATACGAGGCCCTCTGTCTGGCTCTTGACCTGTTGGAGGTATTTAGCCATGCGAGGTTCCCTTGCTCCAAACTGTCCGCTCACCTGGCTGGCGACCAACTGGGAGTCACTAAAGACTCTAAGCCGAATGGCTCCGAGGTGCCTAGCCATGCGGATACCGGAAAGCAAGGCTTCGTATTCGGCGACGTTGTTGGAGGCTGGAAAGCGGAAACGGAGGGCGTATTGGAACTCTAACCCCTCTGGGGAGGTGAGGACCAAACCTGCCCCGCTTCCGGAGACACAAGAGGATCCGTCCACATAAAGCTCCCATGGGGGCTCGTCTGCCAACGGTGGATCCTGCTCGGCCGGAAGGGTGCATTCCGCTACGAAATCTGCTAACGCCTGCGCTTTGATCGCCGTCCTTGGTCGGAAGCTGATGTCAAACTCTCCCAGCTCAATTGCCCACTTAACCAACCTACCGGAAGCCTCCGGCCGCTGCAAGATGGATTTCAGCGGTTGATCGGTAAGCACTGTAACGGAATGGGCCTGAAAGTAGGGCCTGAGCTTCCGTGCAGCTGTGACAAGAGCAAGGGCAAGCTTTTCTGCTCTGGGGTACCTCCTTTCAGCTTCTTGGAGGACCCTGCTGATATAGTACACTGGATACTGTGCCGCTCCTACTTCTTTGATCAAAACCGCACTGATGGAGTGTTCGGTGACCGAAAGGTACACGAACAAGGGTTCTCCGAGCACAGGCTTTGAGAGAACAGGAGGGGTTGCCAAATATGCCTTCAGCTCGGTGAAGGCAGCTTCGCATTCGTCAGTCCATAGTACTTGCCCCCCTTGCTTCGAGGCGTTTTTAGGGCCTCGGAGCAACTTGAAGAAGTTAAAACTTCTTTCTGCTGCTCGGGACATGAACCTGTTCAGCGCGGCAAGACGTCCTGTTAGACGCTGGACGTCGCGCGCCGTCTTCGGACTGGACATCTCAAGTACGGCTTGGATTTTTTCTGGGTTCGCCTCTATTCCCCTGTTTGATACGAGGAACCCGAGGAACTTACCCGACCTAACACCAAACGCACACTTGGCGGGATTGAGCTTCATATTATACCTTCGCAGAGTTGCGAAGGTTTCTGGAGGTCAGAAATGTGATCGGTGCTCGGAAGAGTCTTGACCAACATGTCGTCGACGTAAACCTCCATGTTTCGCCCGATCTGCTGCTCGAACATCTTGTTGACCAGCCGCTGGTAAGTTGCGCCTGCATTCTTTAGACCAAAAGGCATCCTGGTGAAGCATATAAGCCTAGGTCTGTGACGAACGTAGTGGCGTCTTGATCCGGGGGATGCATGCTGATCTGGTGGTAACCAGAGTAGGCATCCAAAAAGCTGAGGAGCTCGTGCCCGGAAGTAGCGTCCACCAGCTGATCGATGCGCGGTAATGGGAAGTTATCCTTGGGCGTTGCCTTATTAAGATCTTTGTAATCTACGCACACACGCCATTTGCCATTGGCCTTGCGTACGAGGACCACATTAGAGATCCATCTTGGATATTGGGCTTCTCGGAGGAGCCCGACAGTTCGGCTTTTGGTCACGTGATCCTGAATCACGATCTGCCGCTCTCGGTTCACGGGTCGCCTTCTTTGCTGTACTGGCGGGATTCGTGGATCCAACCGAAGGCGATGTACCATGACCTCCGGGGGAATGCCTGGAAGCTCGTCATCAGACCAAGCGAACACGTCCAAATTAGCGAGCAGGAAAGCTGTATAGCGTTGCTGCTCGGCCTCTGTCAACAGGGCGCCAATGTACAAGACGTGTTCGGGGTCGTCGTCCACTTGAATGGGGATTAAGTCTTCGGCAGGCGTCCCCCGACTAGTGGAAGGCTGATCGGAGGTTGGAAGAGCTGGATCAGCGAGTGGTTGCTTGTCTCTTAGAGAGAGGACATAGCAACGGCGAGACTCACGCTGGCACCCGAGCACTTCGCCCACTCCGCTCGGAGTAGGGAACTTCATCTTCTGATGGAGAGACGAAGGTACTGCTTTGATGCGTCCGATCAGGCCTCTGCCCAGAATAGCATTGTATCCAGGCATGTTGTTGATGACCAGAAAGTCAACAATCTTGGTCACAGCCTTTGGAGCTGTCCCCAAGGTGATCGGAAGGCGAATCCTTCCCATGGGCTGGACCGAAACTCCCGAAAAGCCGAAAAGTGGCGAGTTTACAGGGGCGAGTTGATCGGTTCGCAGACCCATGAGGACAAAACAGTCGTAAGCCAAGACATCGGGGGCGCTTCCATTATCTACCAGAATTCGGCGCACGTTACAGTGGTTGATGGTGGCCGAAACGACCAGCGCATCAGTATGTGGGGTCGTAACCCCTACAAGGTCTTCGTCCGAGAAGGTTATAGACTCCTCGGGCTGTGCGCGTGCGGGACTGGCAGGATATGGGGCCGGCCGAACAGTCGGAGGCCTGTCTACGACATGCACTCGCCTTGCGTAATCGCGTCGGCTCCGAGTGCTTTCTCCACCTGCGCCAAAGCCTCCCGCGATCACGTTGATCTCCTGCCCATTGGGCTCGTTGTTGATCGGCTGCTCGGGAGCGCGGTCTTGGCGACGGGGGCGCTCTTCATTCCGGCGCCCTTCGTTCCGGCGCACGAACCGCCCAAGGTAGCCGCGCTTGATAAGGTCTTCGATTTCGTCCTTGAGCTGGCGGCACTCGGAGGTGTCGTGGCCGTGGTCGCGATGAAAGCGACAGTACCTATTTTGATCGCGCTTCCGGGGGTCGGAGCGCATTCTTTGGGGCCACCGAACAAAAGCTTCATCCCTGATCTCTGCCAGGATTTGTTCGGGGGCCACAGTGAGGGGGGTGTAGTTGGTAAAGGGGCGCGGACGACGCGGAGAATCGCCATTGCGTCGTCCCTTCTTCCGATCACGGTCGGAGCCGTTGTCGGAAGGCCGCTTTTTTTCCGACTGCTCCCCCTGTTCGGCCCTGCTCGCTGCCAGGCTCTCCTCGCAGGCCGCGTGGCGCTGCGCGATGGAGAGCAGTTCGGCGAGGGTGGCGGGCTGCTGGACGCCAAGAGTCCTTTGTAGAAAGCCATCACGAGTGCCTTGAATGAGAGCACTGGTGGCTAGGGGACGTCCAGACGCGAGATGCGAAGCGCCTCTGTTCGGAACCTCTTGACGAAGTCCCAGAGCGCCTCGCCTTTCTTCTGGCGCACAGCCAGAAGGGAAGCCGCCGTTCGCGGCTGTGATCTCCCGCCCAGGAAGTTGTCCTTAAAGGACTTCTTCAGCTGGCGGAAAGAAGTAATGGAGCCCGCAGGGAGGGTTTCAAACCAAGCCCTGGCGGTCTCTTTTAGCGTTGCAGGGAAGGCCCTGCACTTGGCCGCATCTGATGCTCCGTGGAACACCATGTGCGATTCGAAGCCGTGGATGTGATCGGCCGGGTCTGTTGTGCCGTCGTAGGGCGCGATGGTGGGTAGAGGGAGCTTGGAGGAGACCTGGGCCTCCAGGATCTCCCTGCTGAACGGGGAGCGGAAGTCCAAGTCATCCTCCGCTGGAGCCTTCCCCTCCGCACGCTGAACCATCGCGTCCACGCGGCGCTCAAGATCAACCACGCGCTTGAGGCGCCTGGCGAGCTCCTGCTCGGAGTTGGCGGGGCCCCCTCGTCCAGAGGCGTGGGAGTTGCCCCCCACGACTGATCGTGGCGGCCGAGGGGAGATGATAGAGCGTCGGGGCGAACGCCCGCGGCGCTCTGGTGCCCGTTCCTCCGACGGGGGCCGGTGAGACCGGCGCGGCGACTCTGCCTGCTGCTCCTGAGGCACCGGGGGGACGCGGGAGTGGCGGTGCGACGATTCCGCCTGCCGCTCGCGCGGCAGGGAAGCCGCCGGAGCCGCAACCCCCACCAACTGGGCCTGTAGGGCGAGGCAGACGCCCGTCAGCTGATGCATCTGCCCCCGAAGCTCTGCCACTTCGAGGGCCGTCGCCGGTGCGGCAGCCGTTGGTACTGGGACGTCGTGATTCGCGCCGGTAGCAGCGCCGGCGACGTCCCCAGGAGGAGATTGGCGACGAGAGGCCCCTCGTGATTGGCGAGACCTCGTCGCCCTGCTTCCCACGTTCTGGTATGAGGATCGCCCTCGAGCCATGGCAGCGTCGCTTCCCACAGACGGCGCCAAATGTGGTGGTACGATCCTGTTTGGGCCTGAGCCAAACGGGCCTCCACTAGAATGAGAGAGGAAGGACGATTGCTGGTGAGGGCGAAGAGAACCTGCAAAACCAGAATGGGATCAGAAGGGCCCCGGTGAAGACCGGGGGAAACCCTCCGATGCCTAAGTCAGTGGAGAGCTTGTAAGGCAGGGGGTTTCGGAATGCGAGAGTGTGTTCGCGAGGGGAAGAGAGCGTACCGTTGCATGGTACTGCACCTGTGCCTTTATAGGCGTTGGTGCAGAGGCCAACGTGCGTAACGTTGGGCAGATCGTGCCTGAAGAGGCGCCTTGACGCACGCGCGTAACGGGAGGAGTTATGACTCCGATGCCCGTTGGGCTGCCAAGCAGTTCACGCCACTTGATGGTGGAGAACGTGGCCTGAGGCGGTTACAACCGTTCTGGAAGCCAGAGAGCCTGCTCGGAACCCTTTGGAAATGCTTTCCGAGCAGGTGACCCTCGTGGGGGATCGAACATGCTGTTCGGTAACATCGAGGGTAGTCTCATGGAGCGAGATCACTGTTCTGGCTCGGGAGCTGTTCATAGCTGTTCGGCAAGGGAAGGCGGCTGATCTGCTCGGAGGTACCCCGTATCGGAACCTGATAGCTTCCGATCACGGGAGTCACACAATGGAGGTCTTCGAGCCATCCTGGAGAGGGCGTGCCCTTCGATGACGGTGCCACATGGGTTGACGGGACACGAATGGGCCGTAATGAGCCACCACGGGCCTAGGTGACCAGACTTGGCCACCACAGTAGTAAATTAGGTTGTAGTAAATTAGGTTATTTGTGAAGGTTCTTTTTTTGTTGTATATATATATTGGGAGATTCTATCAATACCAATTATCTCCCTATATATCACTGCTAATTGTAAGTGTTTGTGCTCTACCAGCTTTATTATATATATTTTAGTACATGAAAATTATCTAATCAGTGATTAAAACACTCCCATTATATGTCTTAGATACTAGATTCAAAATTTCATCTTCACATTTACCTATCAATCTTTTAAATTTACATCAATATTTGAAAATCTCATGATCCACAGATCTAATATAGAAGTTAGCATACACTGGCCAGAGACATACACCATTACTCTAGTATTTGAGAACATCAAGACTTGCTCACCTTTTCCTTTCTCCTTCACAAGTTCCCTAACTTTAGAGTTGTTGCCATATATTGCATTATTCCTCCAACCCTAGCTAGGTGTTAAGAAAAGTACTAGAACTAGACATCCCCACATTTCCCAATTCCTTTAACATTACAGAAACGTCTTCAAAGATAATAAACAATTAATATACCAAATTCTTCAGGAAGATCCTTACAAAATCCCAACAATAGCAAGTCGCAGCTGTGGAATCCAGGTATGTGAAGTTGTGAAATCTGAAGAGAGAGAAGAGAGAGAGAGAGAGAGAGCAAAACAAGTGACAGTTGCTCACCCGCTCGTGCAGCCCCCTGTGAATCTTAAACCGCATCACGAGAAGAGGAAACAAACAGAGTGTAACAAGTCAGATCTATCGTCTCGGCGTCCAGATCCAACCCCGCTAGCTGAACTCTAAACAATAATAAGTATTGAGGCCCCCCGCGGCACGTGTTGCCACTCCCCACCTCGTCCCTGGCCTCCAACGCCCTTGCAGGCTAGCTCTGGGCCCCGCGTTGTGTGGTTACGCAAAGAGGGATGCCCCTCGTACTCCATTAAGTGTGGCACCCCCCCCCCCACCCCACCACCCTCTATTATTTTATTAGTAGGAGAGATTTTTTTAGAAAAAAATTTCTTCTTTTTTTGACAATATAAAAAATCTTTTAATATTGATAGAATAAATTAATTAAAAATCTCTATCTAATATTTAATTTTAATAAAATTATAATTATTATAATAAATATTACTCTTTTACAATATATGTTAAATCTTGTTATAATTAAAATCTCTCATGTTATAATCAGAAATTATTAATTAATTTATTAATAATATAATTCTTTCATTTAATGTATCCATGGAATCCCGAATACACATCCACCACCTTAACCTTCTCCGCACACATTTTTTCTCTCTCTTACACATTGTTGATCAGTGACATTTGTCAGCGTGCCATGAAAATTTTAAATCATACCTAGTACGGCTGCATCAGAAGGAATAGTTGTAAACTTTTCTATTAAACGTTTCTTGGAAAAGAAATATTTGTTGACTTTTTAAGGCGCTTCAAAGTGAACATTTTCTTTTTTATTTTTTCATTAGTCGATACATTTGTAACTTATTATACTCATCCGATGAGAGCTTAAGAGTACATTTTCTAATGTAGTTAGAAAGTACAATAAATCTCTCTCTTCTCGTAGATGACAAGACCCCGAAGAAATTTGTTACTTTTGATGTGAAATTTCCAAGTACCAAGTAGTTTGCTTGAATAGGGTGGAACGACATCACATAGAAATCTTCTATATACAGGTAAATACTTGGTATTATTTGAAAGCGTAATGTATATAATGGTACATTCTACCGAATTCTCATGAAGGTGTGTATATTTTGTTTGTGAATTAAGGGTCCATTTGGTTGTATGTAAAACAGTTTATTAGGGAAATAGTTTTCCACGGAATAAGTTTTACGTGAAAATGAAAACGTAATTGTCTATTTGGTTGTCAGGTAAATATAAAGTTGTATAGAGGAGTATGAGATCTTATGATCTACTCAAATGAGATAGAGTCATATACTCCTTGTGCATTAACACTATTCATCAAAAATTTTATTTTATTTTATTTTAATATTTTTAAAAAATAAAAAAATTAAATAACTTATGAAAAATAAATAATTTTGACAAAAGATAATTTAAAATAGGAGAAATAAAATAAAAATACAATTGAATGAATAATATTATACAGATATTTAATAAAAAAGTAAAAAACACTACAAGAAAAAGCGGATATAGCGACCGCATTTGCAACAATTAAATCGGTCGCAAATTCCGTCTCTGTAAGCGACCGACTAGCGACGGATACTGTCGGTCGCATTTCAGAGACCGATTTTGAGACGGAACTAATGTCGGTCGCAAAATCGGTCTCTGATGCCCTATTTTCCCCCGCGACCAATCTTTCCCTCCCACCTTTCCCTCCTGTCGACCCGACCCCAACCTTTCCCTCCCCTTTCCCTCCAGTCGCCGAGGAGCTCGCCGCCGCCGCCGCCGCTGTCGACTCCGGCGCCACCGTCGACGTCGACGCCGCCAAGGAGATCCCCGCCGCCTGTAGCCGCTGTGGACGACATCATCGCCGCTGCCGTGTGGAGCCCAGTCGCCGGCCATTCCCGCCTCTCCATCGCCGGTAAGTCCCACTCCCTCCCCTCCCCTCCCCTCCCAAGGTCGCTCCTGCCCCCGCCCCCTGCCCCCTTCCTCCTCCCTCCCTGCCCTCTCCCCCACCTAACTTCCCCTTCTCCCCCTCCGGCCCTCCCACTGTCTCTCTCCCTCTGGACCTCTCTATCTCTCTCCCTGCAGTGTGGCGTGCCGGAGGAGCCTCCGGCTCCTATCCCCCCACCTGCCCCCGCCCCCTGCCCCCTTCCTCCTCCCTCCCTGCCCTCTCCCCCCACCTAACTTCCCCTTCTCCCCCTCTGGCCCTCCCTCTGTCTCTCTCCCTCTGGACCTCTCTATCTCTCTCCCTTCCGCTATCACAGTTCCATCTCCAACTGAAACCAGAGATGGATCTGTAATATCAACTGTATCAATCAGCACGGACGACCCAATCCGAGCACCAAGCATCTGAAACCACCAATTCAGGAATATGGTTCCCCTCAAATGGACGGCCAGGACTTTCCCTGCAATCTCCCGAGCCTTATTCAACCCCCACCATTTCACAAAATCCATGGACGTGATGGGAATATGGGGGGTCAATGCATAATTTGGCTGCAGCAAGGGATTCTCAAATAGAACAAGGCAGATGCAAGTGAAGAAGATGTACATTATCCAAACTAGGGGAGCAACAAAAAGTGATACCATATAGTTCAAAGGTGGGTTCTCTGTCGTCTGCAGGGTAATTAGGCAGGATGTTCAAAGATAGGGAGGTTGAGAGATATGCAGGAAGGATCAGCATCGCAGAAGCAACAATAAGCTATAAATTGGACACACACAATACCCAGGTAATGGAGCTCAGAATGGTGAGTTTTTTCAGTTTTTGGTTGAAGAAGGTTTGTACTGCACTGAATGGAATCGGATAGGGAGTTCTGAAGTTGAGACTGAGACCTGATGAGCAGATTCTCTGAGAAAGATGCCAAATCTGATATACAGGACGCTGTAAAAATATCTACTGCACCAACTGGAACTCCTAAAATCAGTGAGCTTCTGAGCTACTCTAACAACACCAATTGAGTCTATTCCATAGATACCAGACTCTCAGTAATAGATACTTTCTCAAGTGCAATCCCTGTCTGCTCTGAAACTAGACCCTTCAAGAATTCAGTAATTTCTTTTCTGTTCTTACCAGTATGACAAGTTGTCCAATCAGTAGATAGCTGGGAGGTTCTCGTATTGCGCAAGTAGGACTCGTGAAAGATCTCAGCAAACACTTCCTCCTAAAACTAGGCTCCGAGACTAAACTCAGGGTTCCATCTGTAAATTGTTTCAAGCATTCGAACCTCCTTATCTTCCCAGAGGTTGTCTTGCATATGGTTTTGGGCTTAATTAGCTGGACAGAAGCTACAGAAACCCCGTGTTCTTCTGCCACACGAACTTTAATCTCTTCAACAATCTCCTGTGCCATAGGTTTGCCCTCCTTAACCTCTGCAATTACAACAGGCCGACCTCATCTGAAGCTTCTGGAACAGAAATCCCCTTTGTGGACAAAACCTCCTCTGGAACTCCAATCACAGCACAGCAACCAGGGCGCAAGAACTCAGATGAACTCTCCACAGTCCTCTCTACATCAGCAGAATAAATGTTCCTTCCACCAAGAATGATGAGATCCTTTATCCTTCCAGTAATGAACAGCTTCCCATCAACAACCCGCCCAAGATCCCCTGTTCTTGTGTAATAACATTTATATGCATTTGTAATAACATTTATATCTCTAATATATCAATTAAAAGATTGTTGACAATTTATGATAAATCTATTGTGTAATTGTTTATTAATGTTCAAACATTTTTATTAGCATATTTATGAATGTGTTGGATGTTAAAATAAAATTCATGTTTTCATTGTGTACATGTATTGCCAATTTCACATGTTACTGCTATGTTTTTAGAATGTGTTATTATCTTGTCAATAATTAATTAGTTGGGTGTTGTATGTGAGCTGAGATGCGTGGGTGCAACCTAACATTGCACGCATCTTAGGAGAGCGTGTTAAGCCCGTGTCAATCAACCTACACGTTCAAGACTTTGGGATTGATGTGCACGTTCTCATTTTGAATGATGAGAACGTGTATATCTGACTCAAAGTCTTGAATTGTCCCGTTTGGACAGTCTGTGAATGTTTGATCGCACTTAGGTGGTTAATTACTATATGTGTTTGTGTTGTTTGTTAAAAATTTTGGTTGCGTCTTCTCACTCCTCTCTGATATACTTTATTGATTTTGATTATTTTCTTAACCACTTATTAGTAAGTGTTTAAGAAAATTCTTAATCAATAAATATTTTGTGGTATATCGGAGAGGTGTGGGGAGATGCTGCCGAAATTTTTAGCAAATAACACAAACATATAGTAATTAATCGTGCGATCAACCTTCACAGATGGGTTAAAAAGTGAAAATCTAAATGATATTTCATTCCTATTTAAAATGGCAGAGATGGACGATGTGAGGAAAGGGTTGGACTTTTTATTTTGTTAGACATGTTAAAGTTTTGTGTGTTTACATTTCATTCGCACAGGGAAAATGTCGGAAGATCGTTCATGGATGTACCGTAGAGTAGTTGATCAGGTGGTGTCTACGGAATTTAAAAATGGAGTTGAGAGATTCATTCAGTTTGCTTTGAGAAATCCTATTGAAGCTGTAGATTGTGAGGGTCGTATCCGATGTCCTTGTGCAGTCTGTAAGAATTTGAAGTGGCTGACAACATGGGATGTACAACGTCATTTATACAGAAAGGGGTTTGTTAAAGATTATGCAAACTGGATATGTCATGGTGAAACATTGTGGTCCTTCCAGCCTGCCGAGCCTGCCAATGTTGGAAGTTCATATGTTGATATGGTCATAGATGCTGCTGGTCCAGGATTCAATGTTCATGAGGAGCATGTACACGATGAAGAACCGCCAAACAAGACAGCTGAAAGATTTTATCAGCTACTCAAAGATGCTGATGAGCCATTGTGGAATGGATGTCAAAATCACTCTCGACTGTCTGCGGTGTCACAATTATTGAACTTGAAATCTGAATTTCACATCAGTGAGATTTGTTTTGATCGTTTGTTACTGATTATCAAAAGTATGTTGCCACAAGATGAGAAGTTACCTGAAATTTTTATCGTGCAAAGAAGATGGTCACTGACTTAGGGCTTGGATATGAGAAAATAGATGCATGTCCTAATCATTGCATGCTATATTATAATGAGGATAAAAGTAAGGTATCATGTTCCATATGTGGTCATGATAGATTCAAGCCTAAGAAAGGGGACAATTCAAAGCAAAAAGATATACCATATATGTCATTGCGGTATTTTCCTATTGCACCGAGATTGCAGAGAATGTATATGTCATCAAAGATAGCTCAACATATGAGATGGCATGCGGAAAGAGTACGTCGACAACATAATGTAATCACTCATCCTGCAGATGCCGAAGCTTGGAGTCACTTTAACTGTGCTCACCCTACTTTCTCAAAAGAGTCGCGTAATGTAAGACTGGGTTTATGTACTGATGGATTCAATCCATTTGGAGGTTCAGTGACTTCCTACTCTTGCTGGCCAGTTTTGTGACACCATACAATCTTCCGCCAAATATGTGCATGAAACGAGAGCATTTATTTCTATCATTATTGATCCCTGGTCCAAAAAATCCTGGAAAAAAACTAGACATATATCTCAGGCCGTTGATTGATGAGTTGAAATTGTTATGGACCGATGGGGTTACTACTTATGATGCATCCAGAAAGCAAAATTTCACTATGAAGGCTGCATTGATGTGGACAATAAATGACTTTCCTGCATATGGAATGTTATCTGGCTGGAGTACCCATGGAAAACTAGCATGTCCTTACTGTATGGACAGTTCCAAATCATTTGTACTTAAGCATGGTGGCAAGTCATGCTGGTTTGATTGTCATCGACAATTTCTACCAAGGGACCATCCGTTTAGAAGGCAAAAAGATGCATTCTTAAAGAACAAAATTGAATTGGAAGAAGCTGATTTTGAACGGTTGTCTGGTCCACATTTAGCAGCAAGGGTACAGAACTTACCAGATATAACACAATTGTCGAGCAGCACAAGACATCTCCCTGGATTTGGGAAGGATCACAACTGGGTCAAAAAAGTATCTTCTGGGAATTGCCTTATTGGTCAACTCTTCTTATACGACATAACCTCGACGTCATGCATGTTGAGAAGAATGTCTTTGATAATGTGTTCAACACCATTATGGACATAAAAGGCAAAACAAAGGACAATGTGAATGCTCGTTTAGACTTGAAAATACATTGTAAACGTCCAGAACTGGAACTTCTTGATAGAAATGGTACAACAGTTAAACCGAAAGCAATTTACGCCCTTGGAGCTGCACAGATTAAAGAAGTATGCTTTTGGCTAAAACAATTGAGATTTCCAGATGGTTATGTGTCCAACATTGCTCGTTGCGTGAATACAAATGAGGGGAAAATATATGGAATGAAAAGTCATGACTGTCATGTGTTCATGCAGAGGTTGTTACCTATTGTATTTCGTGATATGCTGCCGAAGCCGATATGGGGAGCAGTGACTGAGTTAAGTCAGTTTTTTAAAATTTTATGTACATCAGAGCTCAGGTATGAAGATGTGGAAACTATTGAACAGAA
This sequence comes from Colocasia esculenta, assembly GCA_014218235.1. Classification (NCBI taxonomy): domain Eukaryota; kingdom Viridiplantae; phylum Streptophyta; class Magnoliopsida; order Alismatales; family Araceae; genus Colocasia; species Colocasia esculenta. Next base: position 10,293,005 of record CM024757.1, on the reverse strand, counting down.
TGTGATCACGACAGTTTGTAGATTGGAAAAGATATTTCCACCCTCATTCTTTGATTCAATGGAGCACCTGCTTATACACTTACCATATGAAGCTAAAGTAGGAGGGCCAGTACAATTTAGATGGATGTATCCATTTGAGAGGTAATTTATATATATTTTCTCCTCATAATTCAATATCTTTTGATGTGTTTTTCATTATCCTATGAACATTCTGGTAGGTGCATGCATGAATTGAAAATGAAAGTTCGCAACAAGGCAAAAGTAGAGGGTTCCATTGCGGAGGCGTACATTATGGAAGAAATATCAAATTTCTGTTCAATGTACTTTGAACCTGAGATACAAACTCGTCGTACTCGGCCACCACGTAATGATGATGGAGGAGACTCCTTTCACTCTGATCGGCTATCTATATTTAAGTATCCTGGACGTGCGTATGGACGTTCTTCGTGTCGGATGCTAAATGATAGAGAATTGCACTGTGCAGAAATTTACATCCTTTTAAATTGTATGGAGGTTGAATCTTATGTTGCGTAAGTTCTCTGCTCACATTATGTTTATGTCCATAACTTGTTAATTTTCATTCCATCTATAATGCTCTAATGTTCATAATACAGACAATTTGACTCAGAATTAATCCAAAGATGTCCATATCTCTCTGACATGGAGGTTGAAAAAGAACGAGAAAAATCATTGGCTTCTTGGCTGAAATATCGTGTAAGTATTATTACTAATCTTTCTCCTTGTTAGGCCAATTTATGACTAATTCTGACTAGTGTGCTCTCCATATGTAGGTTGAAAATGGTTTTATTACTGATCAAAGAATTCGAGAGATCAGTTATGGCCCATCGAAAGTTGCACGTACATATCCAGCATTTATTGTGAATGGGTATAGATTTCACACTAGACAATATGGGCAGAATAAATCAACAATGAACAGCGGGGTATGTGTGAAAGGAAGTACATATAATGAAAATGAATGTGATTATTATGGTATTATTGAGGAGATCTTAGAATTGCAATATCTCGGAGATGACAACCATATATTTCTGTTCAAGTGTCATTGGTTTGATCCAAATTCTGTTCGAAATGACACAACATATGGGATTGTCGATATCAGACATAAGTCCAAATTGAATACTTATGATCCATTCATTTTGGCCGCACAAGCCCAGCAGGTCTATTATACAAAGTATCCATCGTCTAGAAATAAAGAAAGAAATGATTGGTGGGCAGTTTGCAAGGTTAAGACAAGGCTTTTCCCGGATTATGAGTTGGATTTGACTGAAACAGTAGAATTGGATGTGAATTCCGAATTCTTTCAATCAGATTTGGGTGATGATGTAGACTTGCCTGCTTCTAGTGATGAATCTGTGGAGGCACTGTCTTTATCTAAAGAGAATGAAGTGGAAGAAGTCGAACCAGAACAACTTGAAATACAGTTGGGGGACTCCGATGAGGAGGAATATATTAGTGATCAAAATGAATCTGATAATGAAGATGTGAATGCTGAATTTGATATATCTCCAACATCTGAAGATGAAATGGAGAATGTTTGATTAATGGTATACAATTTTACCTAAAATGAAGGGTACTCTGTAATTTTAATACTCCCGTGTCTGCCCATTTTTTCCCACTATTTGATGAATATGCATGTATTTTATTACCAGTTGAAGATATGGTTCGAGGACGGCGTGGGACTTCTTCAGGTGGGAGGGGTGAGGGTAGTGGGAGGGGAGAGGGTAGTAGGAGGAGATTTACTTCCTTTTCTACACCGCTACCACCGACCTCTGTACCGCTACCACCGGCAGTAGGTATGTATACTTTGATTTGTATGCATTGCAGTATTTATTTAAATTAATTCTTTATGTCATTGTGGTAACTTATTCTTATTTTCACAGGACCCATGACCTCTGTACCGGTACCATCGACCTCTGCACCGATACCACCGACCTCTGCACCGCTACCACCGGCAGTAGGTATGTATACTTTCATGTATAATGCATTGTAGTATTTGTTTAAAATAATTCTTTATGTTTTTGTGGTATATTATTCTTATCCTTTCAGGATCCACGACCTCTGCACCGTTACTACCTGTAGCAGGTAAATATGTCATGTATAATGCACTGTATGTTTTGTTTAAAATAATTCTTTATATTTTTGTGGTATCTTATTCTTATCTTTACAGGACCCACGACCTCTGCACTTTTACCATCGGCAGCAGGTAGATTGACAGCCTCTGCATCTCCATCACACATGGCGAGTAGATCTACATCAGGTATGTTCATTTACATTTCTATTTTTTTTATAGTTTGTTTTATTTATACTATTTAATTCGTATAGTACATGCTGATGACGAGACGAGTCATCACGAGGGGGAGGGCAGTTATAATGAGACGATGCGGGCAGTGTGGATAAATGAAGGGTATGTAATGCATTATTTTTGTTATCTATTCGTCATTGTGGTATTAATATTCTCAATTTCAGGAATAAAATAGAGCCAGCCCAAGCATCACAATTTATTACAAAGACAATTCAAGCACATATTCCAGGCCCCATCCATCGCTTTTCTGATTTTCCGATGGATGTTCAGGATTTATTGTTCTCTATGTTCTTGGTATGTATCTTATTTTATCATATTAAGTCATTTTCAATCTTATTTGAACACACTTATTGTTATGTAACATATAATTTTTTTTTTGTTAATATGTAGAAGAATCATCGATTCACAGAGCATTCACATGAGTTACGTGCTAGATCTGCATGGACAAGTACTGCAAGAGCAAATTTCAAACATCTTATGTACAATGTCCGAAAAACTGCAGAAAGAGCATGTGCAAGTACAGATAAGAACGAATGGAAGGAGCATGGGCCTGTGTGGATGAGAAAGGAGTATTGGACGGAGCTGTGCGACATTTGGGGAGCGGAGAAATGGAGTGAAAATTCAAGAAAGCAAAGCAAAACAGAGCAGCGCATCCTGAAGCGAATGTACACACGAGTGGCTCTGTCTCCTTTGCAACGCATAAAGCGAGATTGGTAAGTATACTTCTATATTTGTGAATTTTTTTTAATCTAATAATAAACTGTGATTTATTTGAATAACAGGAAGTACAGCTCAAGCGGCCACCTCAATTTCAAGAGCTTTTTGATGAAACTCATAAGAAGAAAGGGACAAATGATTACATTAGTGAGAAAGCTCGGGAGGTAGCGGTAAGTGTATACACTAATAGTTTCATTTATTGTGGTTAAACTGTAGAATAATTTTGTTTTATTTGTTTTATTTTTTGCAGGAGTCATATAGTAGAGGAATGGATGAGAGGTACGGGGATGACAGTCAGCGTCCAGAGTTGGATCCTGACATTTGGGTTGCAGCATCTGGGACACCCAAGAAAGGCCATGTCTATGGTTTTGGACATAGCTTGGGCACGACCAAAGTGATATCATCATGCTCGAGTTCGGTCTCACATGCGACCTCTCCATTTACCACACCAGCAGCCCCAGGTGTTTCTTCCAGTGCCGGCCGACCATGACTCCGGATATGTTTAGGGCGATCGTCAACGAGACCGTCTCTCAGAATATCTCAACCATCGTCTCTCAGACCGTCTCTCAGAATATCTCAACCATCGTCTCTCAGACCGTCGCCCAGATGCTCGTAGAATTGGGAATTCCTGGTAATAGAGCACCTCCTGCACCTCCTGCACAGCAGCCTCCGGTAAGTATTTTATTTTATTGATTTCTATTTGTTAACTCTAAATATCATCTTACAAAATATAAGAATTAGATTGAGGAGGGAAAAATATCACTTTCTTAACTCTATGAACTTGGGTTTGAGGGTCCAAAATTGAAAAGAAAAGTCTAATCAATCTATCGATTGTTCCAACACGACATGGAGGTGAAAGTAACCCGTAGAAACTGACAGAGTTCAAATTGGACTCCAAATTTGAACTTCATGCTCAAATTTACATTTCTTAAGAAGAACTAATTTAATCGGGTTTAATAGGGTCAAAAATAAAAAAATAGATCCGATTAATTTGTCAATGACTCCAACACGACCGGAAAGGTGAGAATGACTTGTAGAAACTGACGGAGTCCAAATTGGACTCCCGATATGGCATGGACAAACAATTTTGCATTTTCTTAACTACTTTAGTTTCAAATCTATGAACTTGGGTTTGAGAGTCCGAAATTGAAAAGAAATGTCCAATCAATCTATCGATTGTTTAAACACGATATGGGGGGTGAAAGTAACACGTAAAAACTGACGGAGTTCAAATTGGACTACCGATTTGAGCAAAACGTTTAAAACTATCATTCGTCAATTTCAGTTAAATGAAAAATATCTTGCTTTTAATTTTCAAGAATAATTGATTTCTTTATTAAGTATTTAATTTTAATTTTTTTAAATAATATGCAGGATTATCCGTCGCGAGATGTTGGACGAGACGACGACCAGGATGAGGATGACACATATGCGGAGGATTTGTGATTTCATTTTAGTTATGTGCATGTTGTCATTTTATTATGGATGTATGATGTTTGTGTGTTTGTATTTTATGTGATGAATTTGAGGTTTGTTATGGATGTATGATTAGTTTGTGTGTTTGTATTTTATGTGATGAATTTGAACTTTGTGGAGATTGTGATTTGTGTAGTTGATTTATTGTGGTTTTGTGGTATTATTATTTATCAGGTGATATTGTTATTTATCAGGTGATTTATTGTTGTTTATGTAAATTTCTAAAAAAAAATATTGTCAAATTAGCGACCGACTAGCGACCGATAGAATTCCGACGCTGATCGGTCGCTAAAATTGGTCGCTTCATCGATAGCGACGGACAATATTTGGTCGCTAATTCGGTCTCTAACTTAGCGACCGCCTTAGCGACCATAAATATCGGTCGCTGTTAGCGACCGTAACAGCGACCAACTATCGGTCGCTGTGGGCGACCAATCTGCGACCGAAAAGGGCGGTCTCTATTTGCGACGAACTTGCGACCGATATATTTCGGTCGCTATCAGAGACAGATTTTGCGACCGTATCAATCGGTCGCTGTATAGCGACCGGTATATAACGACCGATTTGATCGGTCTCACTTCGGTGGTTAGTCGGTCGCCGATCGGTACAGCGACCGAACAAAGACCGAATAGCGACCGAACCTGTCGGTCGCTATTTCCGCTTTTTCTTGTAGTGAAATAAATTAACTAATGAAAAATAATTACAATTGACAAATATTATCTAAATAAATGAAAAAAAAATAAAATTCATCTTAAATGAATAGTGCCTACATATGGCTAGTACTGGGAAATTGGGTGAAATGGGGCAGCCGCGGGAACCGGAAAATGGCAGTGCGCGAAAAGCCAAAATCCAGAAATTTTGGATATGATTTTTCAAATTTTGGTTTTACAAGATAACAAATGACATAAAAATGAAGTTTTCCCGAAAATGTTTTACTGAGTGATGTTTTACGTCAAACAAACGGACCCTAAGTGGCGCACGTGCCTCTGTCCTCATCTTTCGTTAACAAATATCTTTTCTAAAATCTTTTATTAACAAATAAATGGAGTCTCTTAAGGAGATCAGCAGAGATGAACAAGAAGAAGAATAAAAAAAACATTTTTCTAAAAACTTTTACAAAAAATTACAGGGATATTAAAGTCACATAAAAATTTGGCATTTTTTTATTATATATACGATTCTTAGAAGATTAATTGCGTAACTATCTTTTCTAAATTTATTTGGTATGTATATTTTTATATATATATAAAATATTTTCAGAGAGACTATCATAATCCTACGACGGAAGCTAGTCAAATTATAATTTGAATATTTTTTTATCGTCATTTTAAATAGAAGTATATGTACAAAGTGAACGAAATATTTCAAATATTTTTTGATGTCAGTGTTGTATGTTACAATAGAGTCTTTGAAAATATTTTATATTTATAAGAGGAATATATGTGTAAATGTAAATATGAGAAAAGATTCTCATCACATTCTTAATCTTTTCAGATGAGTATATCTAAAAAAATACCAAAAACTTAAACATGTGCATTGAAACAAGGTTAAAATTATTCAACTCTCCTACACAAGATTTGTCGTGCTACTGTGTATCGCAGTGGCACGACTGTACGATATCGTATCAAGGTGTTCACGAGTTAGACATGATCAGTACGGTATAATAAAATTAGTCGATTAATTTTTTCTTATCGATCGATTGATTCTTTTAATGAACATCCTTAGACACTCAACATGTCAAAGTTCAAAATCAATATATCAATTTTATTTTATCAGTTGATTCATTTTTGTTAAAGGTGACATCTAAATTTTATGATTTATTTAATCTTCAAAAAAGATGAAAATTAATTGACCAATTTAATATTTTTGATCGATCAATACGTATCATACGATTCACGAAAATATAACATGATCGATCTACGTGACACTGTTAAATTACTCCTACATCGAGAATATGCATCTCCCGTCGACACAAATCATGAAATTTATTGACTTGGCTGTCCCAACATAAAAATCAAGAGATCTGCACCCATAGAATTGTAGACTTCTCGAACATTAAATCTGAGATGGCTCTTGATACGGTCGTCGTCAGCTGACAAATTGGGTCGACGAGATCAAGGATCGGCCATACCGACGATCCAACAATTAAGTTGTCGGAAGTCGTCGGCACAGGTTAGTCCATCACTGCGAAGAACTAACTCAAATAAGCACTAAGTCCGGGCGTCCCCAGCCGGCGCCAGGTCACGCTTACCCTAGGTACAGACGAGCCCCGTAAATCACGACCCCCAGCTGGCCCATACCCGCTTTAGGCAAGCGGCTGTCAAGGCAGGACTCTCCCTGTCCAGCTGGCGAGGGTTCCCTGATTAGCGCCCCTGCCTCACGGAGGCTCGTCCGCCACCTTCCTTGTCTGTCCAAAGGACCAGGCCCTTATAAAAAGGATAGAGACCCACGAGGAAAAGTAGGCTATTCGTAGCACAAAAACTCTCTCTCTCTTCTCTCTTAACGACTTTCTAACTTGATCGTCGGAGTGTCCGACCACCGAGGAGTCTCGGTGGTTCTTTGCAGGTTGAACTCACTCCTCTGACGACTGCGCGGCGCGACCAATCCCTCGGGGCCCACCCTGCTTGGCTCCGGCCGACGATCCTTGCTGATTTTCTCGGCAACATTTGGCGTCGTCTGTGGGAAGCGATACAAAAAGCTGTTCCTCATGGCACCCAAGGGAAAGGTCGCAGTTCGCCCGTCGGAGGAAGAAGTCGCCCTTACTAGCATTGTTGAAGGGGCAGCAGCTGGAGGAGCCTCGGGCGTGGGGGAGCAGGATTCGACGACCTCGTCGCGGCTCGATCGGGTCGAGCAGACACTGATGCACCTTCAGCAGATCCTTATGAGGATGGAGCAGAATCAACAAGCTCACCCTACTCGAGGCGAGGGCTCGACTCACCAAGTAGAACAAACCCAAGGTAATCAGGGTGATACGGAAGCTCTCCACCAGCAACAAGCGCCTCCGGCGGTATCGGCAAGTCACGCCGAAGCGCAACCGACGATAGTTGGGACTCCCGCGCCGGCAATTAACCACGCCGACAACGCTCCTCCCGTGACGCCGGTAGCCGCAGCCGGAAATATGGCTAGGGCCGACCTAGCCGACCACTTTACGGCGGAGTCCACCGCTATCACCATCGGCGAGTCCCCGCTCGATCCTCGGTGGAAGAGCGATCTGCGGGAGATGAATCGGAAAATAGAAGCCCTACAGCTCGGCACTCGCGCCCCATCCGTGGCGACGCTTCTCTCCTCCTCGCCTTTCACAGAAGAAATCACATCGGCTTCGGTCCCACCGAAGTTCCAGTTGCCAAAGTTCCGACGCTACAACGGAACAACCAACCCAGTCCACCACCTCGATCATTTTCAGGGCCAGGTGGAAATGATGAATGTGACTGACGCTCTGAAATGCAGGGCCTTCATGTCCACTCTTGATGATGCAGCACTACAATGGTTCAAGGCGTTGCCGGCGCGATCGGTCTCCCGCTTCTCGGACCTGGCCCAAAGGTTCCTCGACCACTTCTACAACACGGTGCAGCACTCATTGTGCACCGACGACCTGTGGCTGGTATCTCAAAAAGAAAACGAGATGTTTCGAGACTATGCGAAACGCTTTCAGATCGAGGTGATGAAAGTGGTGGACCTAGACTTGAGAACGGCGGTCAACATTCTGACCAGGGTGTGCACGGACGGAGCATTTGTGGCGTCGATCGCCAAGAAACCACCGGTAAGCCTCTCCGACCTCCTCTCTCGGATGCAGAAATACGTCCGCCTGGAATCAACCCTGGGAGCCGCTGGGCGACTGAAGCGGCCGCTGGAGAGGGGAAGCACAAGCTCGGAGGCTAGCGAAAAGAGGCCAAGGAGGGAGGAAGCGCGCGGAGACAGGCGCCGAGACTCAGAGAACCGACGAATGGCTGACCGACGACCCGACGAGTATCGTCGCGTAAGGGATCTCCCCCGGTTCGGGAGGCCACCTTCAGAAATCCTCCCCGTCATCAAGAGCTACCAGAGTTCAGGCGACCGGAACCCATCACAAGGCCTCCATCGGGACGAGGGGCCGAGCTATACTGTGAGTACCATAAAGGTTTCGGTCACCTAACAGACCAGTGCAGGAGCCTGAAGATGGAGATATCGGAGATGTTGCGCCGAGGGATAATCGGTAAAGACGTCGTCGACGGCAAACCGAAAGACCGCGATCAAGACGAGGATCGCGAGCGCGAGGGGAAAGGCGCCGTCCTGGTCCTCGCCGGCGGATCTGCGGGTGGTGGCGACAGCAGCAGGAAGAGGAAGGCGTACGCTTCAGCCGTCGTCCTCGGGATTCACCAGCCCAATCTGGAGCCGATCACCTTTTCTGCCGACGACGCAATTGGGCTAAACTTTCCTCACGACGACGCGCTAGTCATTCATGCCGACATCGACGGATACACCGTGCATCGCATCCTCATCGACAACGGAGCAGCGCCGATGTCCTCTTCTACGACTGCTTCCTGAAGATGACGAACCTGAGCACGGAGCTCAAACCGGTCGCCACACCTCTGTTCGGGTTCAGCGGAACTCCAGTCACCGCCGAGGGGTCCATCCGGCTCAAAGTAACACTGGGAGCCAGTCCTCGGCAAGTAACGGTTGAGGTCGACTTCTTGATTGTGAAAGTAAAGTCGGCCTACAACGCGATCTTTGGGCGCGGTCTGCTCGGGAAGCTCGGAGGGGTCCCGTCAACATACCACCAGAAGCTGAAATTTCCAACTCCAAGCGGGGTAGGCGAAGTTGTCGGGAGTCAGGCCGAGGCGCGCCTATGTTATGTTAACTCTATTAAAGCTAAAGAAAAACTATTCCTGAGTACGTACCTGCTGTGAATGACGCCCCAAAACACGAGCCAGTAGAACTAACTAAGCAAATAAAAATCGAAAGCGGACTTCTAATCATCGGGACCGAACTCAAAGAGTTGGAGGCTGACCTCACCACATTCCTCGGTCAGAGTGGCAACGTTTTCGCTTGGTCTGACGACGATCTTCCAGGAATAGACCCGAGCATTATCCAGCACCACTTGAACGTGGACCCAAGGCCGACCTATCCGGCAAAAGAAGAGGCCCCTGTCAGCCGAACGACAGGAAGTGGTTGAAAACCAGTTGACAAAATATTTGCATGCAGGAACCGTTAGGAATTCATTCTATCCAACCTGGGTCGCCAACGTCGTCCTAGTACGAAAGGCAAATGGCGAATGTGTGTGGACTTCACCAACCTAAACAAAGCCTGCCCAAAAGACAGCTTCCCCCTGCCGCGGATCGACCAGCTGGTCGACTCAACTGCCGGGCACGAGCTCTTAAGCTTCCTCGACGCATATTCAGGCTATCACCAAATAAGAATGGCCCCAGAAGACGAAGAAAAGACATCTTTCACCACGGAGAGAGGTTTGTATTGCTTTACCCGTATGCCGTTCGGATTGAAGAATGCAGGAGCAACATACCAAAGATTGGTCAACAAGATGTTCGAGAAGCAGATTGGCAAGACCATGGAGATATACATCGATGACATGCTGGTAAAAAGCCGACAAGCCGAGGACCACGTCAAAGACCTAGCCGAAGCTTTCGAAGTACTGAAGCTCTACGGGATGAAACTGAACCCCGAGAAGTGTGTCTTCGGTGTCCGAGCGGGGAAATTCCTAGGGTATCTCGTCTCACAACGAGGCATTGACGTCAACCCCGACAAAGTCCAAGCCATCCTGACATGACGGCTCCGAGGACAATCAAAGAGGTACAAAGACTTAATGGCAGGATAACTGCTCTTAGTAGGTTCATGTCCAGGTCGGCGGAACGTTGCCGGCCTTTCTTCGAGATACTGCGGAAGGGTCGCTTCGAATGGACCGAGGAATGCCAAGGGGCCTTCGACGAACTGAAGGAACACCTAGCGAACGTCCCGACGTTAAGCAAGCCATGCGACAACGAAGAACTGCTGTTGTACCTATCTGCGACTGACTATTCCATCAGCTCGGTGCTCGTCCGAGAAGAAGATCGAGTCCACCTCCGGTGTACTATACGAGTAAGGCGCTACGAGGAGCCGAACAGCGCTACACCAACCTGGAGAAGCTCGGTTACGCTCTCATCATGGCAGCCCGACGACTACGCCCGTACTTTCAAGCACACAAGATCGTTGTCCTAACCGACGCTCCGCTCCGACCAATTTTCGAGCGACCGAGTCCTCGGGGAGGTTGGCGAAGTGGGCCGTCGAGCTCGGCGAATTCGATATCGAGTTCAGGCCCGGGTCGCCATCAAAGCCCAGGCCCTCGCGGATTTTATTTCCGAAGGCACCGCCCGGGCAGCGATGGACGAAGAACCCAACGAGAGTTGGAAAATTTTCGTCGACGGTGCCTCAAATTCCAATGGAGGCGGCGCAGGCGTCGTAATGCGCTCTCCCGAGGGCCTCGACTTAAGGTACGCAGTTCGTTTCGGTTTCGAAGCATCTAACAATGTGGCAGAGTATGAAGCGGTGGTGTCGGGGCTGAAAATGGCAAAAACCCTTGGAGCAAAGAGGATACGCATTCACAGCGACTCCCAACTGGTCGTCGGCCAAGTGTCCCACACGTTCGAAGCGAAGGAGGCGAAGCTCGCCTTGTACAAAGCCGAGGTGCTAAGGATGATGGCAGAATTCGACTCAGCGGAGCTCATAAAGATACCGAGGTCCGAGAATGAACAAGCCGACGAGTTATCGAAGATAGCTTCATCGGCACTAGAGGCGCCCCCATCACTGCTGATAGAAGAGCTGACGATTTCAACCATAGCGGCCAGAGATATGATGATCGTCGACGTAGGGACGACGTGGATGACCCCATTAATTAATTTCCTCAGGGACAACGTGGTGCCAGAGGACAAAGACGAGGTCGAGAAGACAAGGAGACGATCGGCCAGGTTCTTCATCCTCGGCAACAATTTATATCGAAAGGGATTTAGCTATCCATACCTCCTGTGTGTAGATCCCACTGAAGCCGAAAAAATCGTCGACGAAATACACGAAGGTACGTGCGGTTCCCATGCAGGCCCCAGATCCTTGGTGAGGAGAATAACACGACAAGGGTATTGGTGGCCGACGATGCTTAAAGACGCCGAAAAGTATGTCAGAAGTTGCCGACAATGCCAACTATTCGGCAGAATCGACCGACGACCCCCGTCAGAGCTCGCCAGCATAAACTCCCCGTGGCCATTCGCGCAATGGGGAATGGACATCCTTGGGCCATTCCCCCAGCCACTGGCCAAAGAAGGTTCATTATCGTCGGAGTGGACTATTTCACTAAATGGGTCGAAGCCGAGCCCCTGGCCAAAATCACTGACACCAACTCTTGGAGCTTCGTATGGAAGAACATCATCTGCAGGTTCGGCCTACCCGAACGATCATCACCGACAACGGGAAACAATTCGACAACATCAAATTCCGTAGGAATTGCGACGCACTCGGGATCGAGCATAGGTTCTCCTCAGTGGCTCACCCCCAATCCAATGGGATGGCCGAGGTCACCAACCGGACGATCTTGGACGGGCTGAAGAAGAGAATAACAAGCCACAAGGGAGCTTGGGCCGACCAGCTTCTACACGTGCTTTGGGCATACCGGACGACCCCAAGGGAGGCAACTCGTGAGTCGCCTTTCGCGTTGGCCTTCGGGATGGAGGCCGTATCGCCTGTAGAAATGCTCGTCCCTTCATTGAGAGTTCTCGGATTCGACGAAGAAAGTAACAACCGATCCCTACGCGCCGAGCTCGACCTCATAGACGAGAGGCGGGGGAGGGCCTCTACGAGGATGGAGGTTTATCAAAGAAGAATCAAGAAAAGCTTCGACCAAAAAGTCAAGCCACGGCGCTTCGGCGTGGGAAGCCTCGTCCTGAGAAAACTCGCCGTCTCCGAACCAAAGTCAGCTGTCGGAAAGTTATCGCCGAATTGGGAAGGACCTTACAAAGTCATCGATGATCTCGGACAAGGTGCGTATCGCCTATCATACCTCGACGGGACGACCTTGCCGAGGACATGGAATGCCGAACATTTACGACAATATTCCATAATGAGGTCGCTTCGGCACTCTAATGAGGTCGCTTCGGCACTCAACGTAAGCCGAGGTCCCTTCGGCACACTCTAACGTAAGCCGAGGTCCTTCGGCACTCTCTAAACGTAAGCCGAGGTCCCTTCGGCACTCTCTAAACTAAGCCCGAGGTCCCTTCGGCACACTCTAAACGTAAGCCCGAGGTCCCTTCGGCACTCTCTAAACATAAGCCCAAGGTCCCTTCGGCACACTCTAAACGTAAGCCCGAGGTCCTTCGGCACTCTCTAACATAAGCCCAGGTCCCTTCGGCACACCCTAAACGTAAGCCCGAGGTCGTTTCGGCACTCAACGTAAGCCCGAGGTCCCTCGGCACACTCTAAACGTAAGCCCGAGGTCCTTCGGCACTCTCTAAACTAAGCCCAAGGTCTCTTCGGCACACTCTGAACGCAAGCCCGAGGTCCCTTCGGCACACTCTAAACGCAAGCCCGAGGCCTCCTCGGCTCTAAACGTAAGCCCGAGGTCCCTTCGGCACTCTCTAAACATAGCCCAAGGTCTCTTCGGCACACTCTGAACGCAAGCCCGAGGTCCCTTCGGCACACTTAAACGCAAGCCGAGGCCTCCTCGGCACACTAAACGTAAGCCCGAGGTCCCTTCGGCACTCTCTAAACGTAAGCCGAAGTCTTTTTTTGACACTCTATTAACGTGAGCCGGAGGCCTCTTCGGCACTCTACGAGGTCGCCTCGGCACTCTTACAATGCGAGGTCGCTCAGGCACCCGCTAACGTGGTCGATTAGGCCCCCTCACCGACGAGGCAATTCTGAGCACACATGTCGACAAGTTCATTATACAAGCGCAATGGAATAGACAGTCGTCGGCAAGAAACTAAAACCGTGTATTCTCAGTGACGAGGATTAGAGTACATAAAGGAAGGCGACTATTCCTCATTCAAAACAGCCTCAGCTGCCTGGTCGAGGGAACGATCAATAGCCGACTCCATGGCCTCGTCCACGACAGCGGCGAACTCCTTGCCTCCCCCCTCGGTGACTGGTTGTCGCCGTCGTCGTCTTCAGCAAGAGTAGCTCCCGACAAATCGAGGTCGGGATACAACCCTTAACCTTGGCAAGGCAGTCGTCGTATCCACCCTGGAAGAGGTCGGCGATCTCATCCTGAAGCTCGTCGGATTTGCGGTACTCCTCAATCGCCTTCTCCCTCTCCTCAGCAACGAGACGTGAAAAGTTGTTCTTCGTCTCCTCGTGGGCCGCAATCTCGTCATATTGCGCCTTCTTCACAGCTTCAAGGGCCGCCTGGAGGGCGCCCTCCCTCTTCTTTGCCTCCTCCTCCAGGCGGAGACTACGGGCCTTCTCGGCGGCCACAAGCTCCTCGGCCTCGGCGATACGCTTGTCGCAGGCCAGCCTCTTCACCTCAGCTCGGTGCACAAAGGCGTCGAAGGCGGCCAGCTGGCTCAGCATACCATGATAAAATTCATGTACGAGCCGACGTGCGGGGCGGCCAAGCGTCTCAGCCTTAACCTCGGGTGGCAAGGCTTGTCGGCCCCACTCGACGGGGTCCAAGGAATAACGAGCCTGAGGCGGAATTGAAGCGTCAGGCGCCGTACCCGACGACGCTGGAGCTGGGCGCTTCTTCGGTCTTTCTTCGGTCGACGGGACGGCTCCCGAGCTCTGACCAGGCATCGGCGCCGTTGGTGGCACGGCCTCGGCATCGCGGTGTCGCTTCTCGGCGCGGGAAGCCATCTTCTTCCCCCTTGATTGGGCTCGGATCTTGGCTTGATCCGCGAGCGACGGCCCCTTTCACGAGGAGGGGGCAGAGCCAACCTTGTCGGCCATAGCTGCAAACGCCCGACCGTTAGCTAAGGAAGCCGAGGATGGAGTAAAAATACGACGACGAGGCTGGCAACCTTGTGTGCCCTCTTCGATCAGCTGGAATAACTCGTCCGAGATATCGATCAGGTTGGGGGGCTCCACCTCCTTCAAACACTTAAGGTCGTATAGCTCGGACGAAGTCAGCCTCGGCGATCCAAAAGCTTTGCTCCGGACGTCAACGGCCGACCACTTGGTTGGGAACGGCCAACCCGAGGAACTATAAACAAAAACAAAGTTCCTCTTCCAGCGTGAAGCGAGGAAGGGAGTCTCCGAGAATATGCCGACCATTCCTCGCCGCGAAGTAGAACCAGTCTCCGAACGGCTTGATAGAGAACAGGTACAGGAAAAGGCGCGAGGTCGGAGGGACCCCCGCCGAATAGCACAAGGAGAGAAAGCCGACGATTACTCGCCAGGCGTTCGGAGCCAACTGGGAAGGAGCCACCCCGAGCTCCAAGAGAAGAAAGATGACGAAGGGGTGGAAGGGGAAACAGAGGCCAGCCCGGACCGCCTCAGTGTAAACCGAGAACCCCCGTCCAAAACATAGTGAGCCCTAAAATCCCTGTTGGCGCACACAAAGGCGTCGGCAGGGAGAACGAATCTAGGGTGCTTCCGTAGACACGTGAAGGTCCCAGGGGAGGTCTCACAACGGGCTTCGGCCACGTTGTCGGCTCGACGGCGTGCACCGGAGGTATGGGCGAGGGTTCCTTGGGAACATAGGTGCCGTGGACTAATTCAAGAACGAAGGAATCGTCCACGGGCCCCCAGATCTGGTTTCTATAGACACGACCCCTCCCCAAGGCTTTCAGAAACATGGTCGGGAGCGTCGACGGGAACATGGGGGTCCCTAGATTTGCGGACGAGGAGGAGGAGGAAGCCTCAGGAGAGGTGGAGGAAGAGGAAAGGCTCATCGTTTACCTCGAAAGGAAGCAAGCGAAGACCGTCGATCGACTTCGTACGAGGACACGATCGTCGGACGTCGGGGCGGCGTCGAAAGGCGGCGCGCGCGGCAGGAACGTCTGTTTCGTATCGAACCTCAGCTATTTATAGCACCGCGATGGCAATCGGACGGAACCTCAGAAAGCGCGGATTCCGCCACGTCGCCCGACGGCAGACGTTCAGGATCCGTCGGCGTGCGCCCCGAAACGGGGCGGCGTCATCATGGCGCAGAGCTCAGAGGGGAGTACCTGACAAGCCGTCATCAGAAGTACCGCCATTATGACAAGACCACGACCTTCATCATAACAGTGGCAGAACGCCCCCAAATTCAGCGCGCGGAATGCGAGGCGGCGCCAACGCCCGTACGAATTCCTGAGAATAATAAATGGCTTCTCTTCGAACCGAGGACTCGCCTCGAAAAGAACCCGGGGGACTAGTGATACGGTCGTCGTCAGCCGACAAATTGGGTCGACGAGATCAAGGATCGGCCATACCGACGATCCAACAATTAAGTTGTCGGAAGTCGTCGGCACAGGTTAGTCCATCACTGCGAAGAACTAACTCAAATAAGCACTAAGTCCGGGCGTCCCCAGCCGGCGCCAGGTCACGCTTACCCTAGGTACAGACGATCCCCGTAAATCACGACCCCCAGCTGGCCCATACCCGCTTTAGGCAAGCGGCTGTCAAGGCAGGACTCTCCCTGTCCAGCTGGCGAGGGTTCCTGATTAGCGCCCCTGCCTCACGAGGCTCGTCCGCCACCTTCCTTGTCTGTCCAAAGGACCAGGCCCTTATAAAAAGGATAGAGACCCACGGAAAAGGTAGGCTATTCGTAGCACAAAACTCTCTCTCTCTCTCTCTCTTAACGACTTTCTAACTTGATCGTCGGAGTGTCCGACCACCGAGGAGTCTCGGTGGTTCTTTGCAGGTTGAACTCACTCCTCTGACGACTGCGCGGCGCGACCAATCCCTCGGGCCCACCCTGCTTGGCTCCGGCCGACGATCCTTGCTGATTTTCTCGGCAACAGCTCTTATCTAGATGGAAGGGTAAAATAGCTTTAAAAAATAATTTATATTTCTCTCCGTTGGATCGAAGAGTAATGTCAATATCTATATCTTCGTGTACAAGGAAACCGTGAAGAGCAGAGCGGATCCATGTAAACAGTAGGCACAGTCGTGCAGGCCCAAGGTTGTCGGCGCCCAGCCACAGTTGCCAGTTGGGATTAGATAGGTGTCCGCACACGCAGGCGGAGCAGAAAAGATAGGCAGCAGCTGGGATTAGACCCAACAGAAGGCCACTCCACTTCCACTGTCCACCACTCCCCATCCACCCACTGCTCCCCTCCCCTTCCTCCCCTCCAGCTTGCTCCCCACTCCCCTGCTCTTGCAGAAGCCCCTGGCTCGTGGGAAGCTCCCTGTGAGCCCACTGCGGAGTCCAAGATGATACGGACGCCTTCCAAGGTGATGATGGTCTCCTCCAGCCCCGGGAGGGCGGCGGAGAAGCTGCCGGCTCCGATGCTGACGACGCTGCTGCGGGGGAAGGGCGGCAGCAGGAGCCGGGGGAGGTCGTCGGCCTCCATGTCCCGGTCCAGTCCTATGTTCACGGCGAGGAGGAGGAGCGCCTCGGTGGACATCCAGGAGGAAAAGGAGCCCTCCTCCCCGAAGGTCACCTGCATCGGTCAGGTCCGCATCAGTAAGAGGAAGTCGGCGGCGTCGGGCTCCTCCTCGTCGTCTTTGAGGTCGCAGCAGCAGCAGAAGCAGGGCGGGTGCGTCCCCCGGGGCTGCCGGTGCTTCCAGAGGGGTTTCTTCTGCAACCCTTTCTCCAAGGGG
The DNA here is from genome assembly GCA_014218235.1 of Colocasia esculenta. NCBI lineage: Eukaryota > Viridiplantae > Streptophyta > Magnoliopsida > Alismatales > Araceae > Colocasia > Colocasia esculenta. Next base: position 10,275,793 of record CM024757.1, on the reverse strand, counting down.
CTCGGCGTCAAGTTCAAGCCCTCGTCGGCGTCGGCGTCGCCTTACCGCCACCACGATTCCCGCGGGTGGCGGAAGTGGTTCCTCTTGCCGCGGTCGGGGTGCTACAGGCAGAGGAAACCGCCGCGGCAGCGGCAGCAACACCAGCAGTGGCTAAAAGAAGAGCCACCGAGAATGACTGGAGTGCAGGCCGCGGTGGCCGGATCAGACGACGAAGGGGAGCGCAGCGAGCATGGGGAGGTGGAGGAGGAGGACGACGACGACGAAGAGGAGACCAAGGTCTTCGTCCCGACGACCCCGCCGAAGAACGCTCTCCTGCTGATGCGGTGCAGATCTGCTCCCCACCGACCCGCCTGCGTTCCCGACCGGTTCTGGGCCTCCTCCCCTTACGGCGCCGAGTCCGACAATGCCGCCAGCACCGCGGCCGCGGCCCCGGGAGGAATGGAGCCGTCCCGCGGGGAGAACAGAGGAGAGGAACCCATCACCGTCTCCACCTACGAAGACCGAGTGGGGATCAACGACGGCGGCGCCGAGGAGTCCAGGGAGGGGGAAGACTACGACGGAGAGGCGGCCGCGGTGGGGCCTTCTCCGTCCTTCTCCTCTCGCCCTCTGATACTAACACGGTGCAAGTCGGAGCCGGCGAGGAGGGCCGCCAAGCTGGCGGCGCCGGATGCCTCCTACTGCTTCTGGAACAGTGGCAGCAACCAGAGCAACAAACCCAGGAGCAAGAACAGCAGCAACAACAACAAGAGGTGGCTAACACTGCTGGGGGAGGCCCGCCCTATCCCTTCCCAGTGACCTCCTCCACCACGATCCATCTTCCTCTTAGCTTCCATTTTCTTCTGGTTAATTTTCTCATCGTTATAGTCAAATATTTCGCCTTGCTGCATAGTGGGAACCCAGTTCCTTCTGTAGATTAAACGCCACCGTTGCCCATCTTTTCCTACGCGTACTGTTCTTGATAGGGATACTTAAATTACTCATATGTTCATATATACGTGCGTGAGGCAGGGGCGCAGCACAACAGGCAAGCCCATTGATTTCAGCTGAGCGAGCCATTTGCCCATGATAACCTGTCTCTTCACGACTTAACGTTGCCGTGTGGGTATATATTTATATGTTTGTTTAATCAGCTTAGACCCACGATTCCAGCTGTTTGATTGTAATAGATTATTTTGCCACACTTCCACCTTGCTCTTCCTCTCTGTCAGAAGCTTATTAGTGAGAGGTTTCCCCGGTTATAAGCGAATCATGCATGTGGGCTTGCTTTCTTTCTTTATTTCGGCATTCTCCGTTGAGAAATGCTAGTCATATATATGTCGCGATTAGCACACACTTCGGAGTGTGTCCAGACATATTACATTGGTAACAATAGATGTGAAATAAATAATTTTCTTTTCTATATATAAATGAGTTGGTGTTGAATTTAGTGGAAGGCGTGGTAACTAGAGATTTGCTCGAGTTATTGCCTCCCAGCTGCTCGGGTGGGTGGATGGAGGTGGGTGTGGCGTGTGTGCGGTGGGTTGGGGGGAGGGTGGAAGGTGGTCAGCAGGCCAAGGAACGTCTTGGTAACTTTTTTTTTTCCCACGTACATCATGATTAAAAGGTCTTAATTTCAAAATAATTAAAATTTAAAATTAAAAGAAATTATGTATATGCATTCGTATAACTGATTTCGATAAAACAAAAAAAAAGGTTCATGGGTAACTACTTTGGACTCTGGAGATGGGCGTGTCAGAACATCCCGGGGAGCTCATGATCATGTGTCCGTATAGAACGAAACAGCAGCATCAGATGCCTCGCGAGGGAGATGGGGACCAGCCAGTGAGGAAAAAAAAGGAGGGAAAAAAAAGCAGAAACAAAAAAGGAAAGCTGTTCGCACTTCGCAGTGGGCGTGTCACCTGGTGTTTGTGTTTGTGTGCGAAAAGGCACCAGCATGGTGGAGTAGAGGTGTTAATTGTTAAAAAACTAGGTCACTTTAGAATCCTGTTAAACCATTTTTAGTTTGATTTATAATCTGAAACAATGGGAGCTCCATAGCTCAGTAGTCTTGCTAGCGGACTATAATCACACGTTAACCCACGTAATAAGTGTATGATATCTCTACATCTATATTAAATACGTTATTTATTGTTACAGTAATTGTAATATAGATCGGCTCAGGTCGAGGTGATCGTTGAAGTGTTTCTCGTCGAAAAATGAGTCGAGACGTTCTAGTCAGTTGCCAGCCGAGCTGTATGACCTAGTTTGTGGGATAAAACAGTGTACATACGCTTGTTGAGTGTCTGTCTCTTATATAGTGTTAGGACACCTGTATAACAGCTGGACGACCTCGCCAATCACATTGGGGGGCTCCGCGATTGATGTCGGATTGGAAGTTGCCACCGACCTACTAGGTCATCGTGACCGTGGTCTTAATTGATGTAGTTATCGGTTCCGTAATCTTCGGACCTTACCTCATCTGCCTTGTCAGCCACGTAAGCAACTTTTCGAAGTACTCGCAAGCACGTTGGTCTCCAGGTCGACTCTATCCGAGCCGAGAGACCATCCTCAACCGAGCTGAAGAAGATGGACCGAGGTGTAAAGTAGATTGATTCTTCTGACCTGACCCGAGATCGAAGTCGACCTGCTGAGATATCCCCGTAACACTTATTAACCTCAATAACTCACATTGTATGCAATATTGCATAAAGTAATTAGTTCCATCATAACAATGGGTTAGCTATTTGTGGATCTTGGAGTTTATAATTTGCAACTAAGATAATTAGAAGGGAAACACTTAATATTTGGCCGAGAATTGCTTGATCGAGTTCTTTACTTTCACAAATTAGGTGTGAGCTAGCTCCCGCTTGTAAGTGCTGATAATACTAGCATTAAGTGTTTTCGTAATTAGAATGCCCAATTGTTTACTTACATATACACATATATAAAGGCCACTGAAAATTTTATATTAATCACATCTATCCATGAAATTCAATTTGTTCGGAGCATCTCGAGCGCAGAAAGAAACCCAATCGAAAGTATTTTATTCAACTAAATTTCAATTGAAATCCGAACTTCCATATCTCAAATAGAACCAGATTAAAATCGTACAGATGCCGCACCAGCGCCGGTGGATCGCGATTTGCCACAGAGGCGTATTGGGGTTACGTGGCCAGGCCGCGTGGGGGCCGCGTGGCAGGTGGAAGTGGGGGCGTGCGTTATTAACTGCCTTTAACGTGGGGTGTTGAGTCGAGTCCGCAGCCCATGTGAGGCCGTAGGGTGGCGTGTTGGTGGCGTCAGAGGCGCAGAGGCCCGGGCCGAGACTTGCGCTGCCGGGGAGTACTAGAAAGAGAAGACCCACCCCCTCCCGCCGGCATTAAATGCGACGTTTGCCGGTGGCCACTGAATGACGCCGGTGGCCGTCGTCCTCCGTCCTGTTACCATTCCCACGTACGGGCTCTTTAGATGTTAGGGGCGAGGCTGCGCGCCGGACCTGTTTGATGTTGGTGTCTCTTTTCTCGTTGCTTGCTTTAATATTTAAGGTGACGTTAGATGATTGGTATACTAGTTTTGTAATATAACTCCAGTTCAAAAATCTTAAAATGAGATCACTGTATATCTTGCAATAAAGGTGATACAAATTATTTTTACAAGCAATTTTAGTAATCGAAAGAGTAAGAGGGAGAAAGATCTTATTGGACTCTCAAATTAAATTATTTTTCAAATAATCTACATCATTTTTATTTTTATTTGTGTCTTGTGATAAGTATTTCTTTAAATTTAAAATCTTGATTTATAGTAGAGAGTACTCATGTAAGCATATATAGTTTGACATAATTATCTTGCATTTATGAAAAAATTTAATATGAGTTAATACCAAAATGTGTTTACAATAACCGTGCTCATGATAAACCTATGCATATTTTCTATAAAATGCATCAAACATCCCCCTTAAGGCAAAATTAGCTGAGTACCTCATGTTAGACTCCTTTTTTCTTTTTCTTGGACAAAGTCATGTTAGACTTCTTTTTTTTTTTTTTGGGGGGGGGGGGGGGGGGTGGACAAAGTCATGTTAGACTCCTTATCTCTCATCTTCTTCTTTCTACTGATTGGACATACACTTTTTAGCCATTTGCTTCCTCTCCTTCCCAACTTTCTATTCGAAGCTTGGCGCCCATTCACTTAAATATATCCTAACAGTTCAATTTTTAATGTTTTGGTATGTTTTACCACCGGAAGGAGTAAAAGGGCAAATAAGATATCCATTAGAGGCGTAAAAAAAAGAAAGAAAAGAGACATGGAGGATACTTATCGACTTATGGTATTTTTTTTCTTCTAATTATATTAAATTGTTATATATTTTACATAAAAATTCTATAGGTACACTTTATTAGTGACGCCACTTTTGATGGGCTGTCGCCAATCATGATCTGTCAAGGTCTTTCTTGATGGTTCAACAACTCGGATAAGGATGACAAGTACACACATTTTCTCTGGGCCCACTAAAGGAATGGAGGGTGGGCCTCCAGCACGCACTCACTTAATGGACTTAAATGGCTTCTGCTTCAGGAAATGGTTGGGCCGTTTTGTTTCTTTCTCAGCGTCACCTAATGGGTCACATTAATAATGCCATCGAAGGCTTGCCAATTGTTGTTATAAAATTCTTATGACGTTTCACATCCACATCAAAGTGGGTCTATTCATCTATAGGCATATGAAGTGGTCGTAAGTATGGATTCATTGAAATCATAGTGTGAGCTTTATCCAGATGACTACGTTAAAACATGTTTGATATTTGGATAGATCGGAGATAGAATGAAGATATCTTCAATATCTTTGTTCGGGTGGTAGGGAAAGACTTTTGAGTTCGATCTCAAGATGGGGGAGGATTTTCTAATGACTTTTGGTCACTAAACTATGCAAAAAAATAAAAAATAAAAAAATACTGGGACTTGAGATTCTCTGCCCCTTCCCACCTTCATATCTATTCTCCAACAATTAAGTGCATGTTTGATTTGGGATTAAAAAAAACAGGGATAGAGTTAAATTAATTTGGGAATATATTATTTTCACTCTTAATCCACCTCTTATTTGGTATTTTTACGGTTAGATTTTTTAAGATAACTGCATTCTCTATTTGGTAGGAAACGGTGTTAGTGTGGGTATATAATCTTTATTTTTACTTTTGATCGTCTCTTGATCTCCCATCGCATGATCGGTGTCCAGGGCCAATAACTAAAGAGTTCAAGTGTCGTCGGTGATCTTTATCTCGCACGATGGACGTCTCAAAAAATTATAAAAAACAGGGATAAGCTATGCCACCGAAAAAGTGGGATAAATTATCTCCAATTTACTCCAATTTTTTTAAGATATATCTAAAATACTTAAACTATGTTTATCCCCTTTTTTTGAGGTACCAAATTTGAGATAAAATTAACTTAACTCTTATCCCTTATTTAATTTGATACCAAACAAGCACTAAATGAACCGACTTGAGATACCAAGTATGAGAATTGTGAACAGAAATGTGCGAATATATTAGCACTAGTGTTAGTTTAGATAAAACATATCTGGAATCCAATTTGGTTGTTGCGATATATGTCAAGAAAAGCTGCTGGGCTTTTTTTGCTAGGACGTTCACAATTTAGGGTTCATTTGGTTGCATGTAAACCAGTTTTAGAGGGAAATAGTTTTTCACGAAAAAATTTTTACGTGAAAAAGAGAGTCATATACTCCTTGTGTATTAATACTATTCATCAAAAAATTTTATTTTTATTTTTTATTTTTAATATTTTTAAAAAATAAAAAATTAGATAACTAATGAAAAATAAGTAACTTTGACAAATATAATTTAAAATAGGAGAAATAAAATAAAAACACAATTTGAATGAATAGTATTTTACAGATATTTTAATAAAAAAGTAAAAATAAAAAACTAATGAAAATAATTAAATTTAACAAAGACTACCTAAATAAGTGGAAAAAAATTAAAAATATAACTTAGATGAATAGTGCGCCTAAAACTACTGCAGCAGAAGCAGCAAAAAACGGCATCCGTGATTTTACCGCGGATGCCAAAATCTCGGTTTTCTGTGAAATTATTTTCTCGATTTTATTTTACAATGGTACCAAATGATCTAAAAACAAAATTTTTTTCGAAAACTATTTTCTAACCCAAAATTTTCCGGGTAAACAAATGGACCATTAGTTCAAACTGAAAACAAATGCGATTTGGGCGGCAGATTCGATTTGATTCGAATTAGAGTTTGGTTTAATGACATTTTACAAATTATTGAATCTATCGAAACGAAATGAGTGGAATATACGTATATTATAAATATTAAAAAACAATTATATCTATATATATATGTACACATTGTTGTTGCATTTAACCTTCATATTAAATATTTGTAACATATCAATAAATTCACATATATTATAAATAAAGGTGAGTTTTCAGTTGAACCGAAGAATCAAAAGAATTTTTACAGTTCAATTTTATTCCATTTGAGTTTATATCTCAAATTGTGATGTAGGAAAATGCCTCCGGACAAATGAACACCCATAGCCTCTTTTACACTGGAGTAGCGATATATATATCGTTAAGTTATAACATCTCTCTCTTTAGCAGTCTTATAATGTAGCATCTTAGGTCACAAAGGTGATCACTCCCATAAAAAATGCGAAACATCACCGAAGACGCAGAAGAATAAAGATACGACGCCCTCACAACTCCCATCGTAAAATAAGAAATATTCGTAACTAAAACATGCAAGCTTGGCAGGCCCCACAAGAAGCCAGAATGCAACAGCGACTCTCTTAAGCAACCCACAATGTGGTTTGTGGTACATGACTAGTCCCTGGTTCTTGAAGAATAACGTTTTTTTGGTTCCAAGTAATTTCTTTTGATGAAGAATATTTTGTACCCGATTGCAAGATGTGCTCGGGACTCGGTCGTAGACACAAGCGGAGTAGATCCGTTATCAACATGACAATATGACCTACATCAACTTGTGTTTATCGACGTGGGCGATCGGATGTAAAATATTTCTCATTTTTTATTTGAGAAATATTTAGTACAAGTACTCACTTACACTTGAGTTGTAAATAGACTCATAAAAATTTAAATTGATTTGTAAATATTTGAGTTGAGCTCATTATAAATACTTAGGTACTTCACTTATAAAATGACATATCTGATATGTCATGGTCCATCCTAAGTGGATCAATAGAAGAGCGCTCTTGCAATTCAAATGCAAAAATACTCTTGCATTAATTATTTCTCTTTTCCATTACATCCTTACTATGATAATTAGTCATGATAGAAACCCAAGAACTCACATATGCATGTTTATTGTGGACAACATTAGTCACGAGCCTTTAGTGTTAAGATTCATACTCTATGATATCGGGATGAATAATTGAATTTAAGATGTAAAGATGTACAACACATGGTCAAACCATTGAGCCACTCTTTATGTTCAAATATATTGCATGTTACAAACGACCAATTATGCTAGTTGATTCAAGAAATAATTAAATTAAACGACACATTTTTCTATCACATTTTTTAATCATTGTACTAACCCTAGGGCATAACAGGGTGTGCACTTGAATGTTTTCCTTCTTTATTTCATTGAAAGAAAAATCCGTACCGCCTGCTCTTGCTTCTTCTCTCTCTGTTAAGATGGTTCAAATATTACGGCATGGATAAAACTTAGAGAGTTTTTTTATTAAAAAAATATCTTACATGCATGATTATACAATTTCATTCTTAGATTGTACATTTTCATATATATTTTCACTTGTCAATGAAAGATATCTAAACATATTCTTAATATTTCGACTTTTTACTACAAATGCATGATTAAAAAAAAATAAAACTCCATTATCTACAATTGTTATAGATAGCTACATACTAACTTGTTGCCATTTGAAACTTTGCTTTGTTAGTGTATATATACGCTTGACTACATGCACATGACAGTTGGATATGCAATGACAAAAATGTCTCTAACAAAAGATATAATCCACATAATACTCTTCTTAATTACATAAGGTCTTACAATATACACCTGCTTTTGACGTATATTGATATTTATGTTTTATTTTAGATGTATTTTTTGTATTTCATCCGAAGTTTCTCTCCGTCGTGCATTTTGCACGGCTATTTTAACCGGTATGATACAAATATGCATTTTTTATATATGTAACCGTAAATAAAATAAATTCCTCTACTAATATATATGCATATTGTTGTCGTGTAGATAAATGTTGAATTATTTTTACATTTGTATCTATGTAGGAGGCCTATTTTAGTTAATATAAGAGTGAAAGTAATTATATTATTCTACATTTAAGAAGATTATTTGTGAAACTATCTCTAAATTTTAATATTTTTTATGGTGCAGCAAATTTAAACAAATAAAAAAAAAGAAAACAAAAAAGATGAGCAGTCTTCTTCACTACCGTCGGGAGTAACTATATGAGATAGTATTATGCTGCGGGACCTGATTAGATAAGGAAAGTCTACAATGGGCCATGTCTATTATTGAAGATCTCATTTTTCTTTAGGTTCGTAGGACCCATTTTAAAGACTTTGTTTGGATGCACATTGTAAACGCGTTTAAGTTTATTATAAACTTATTTTTAATTATAATTTTCTTTGGAGACGTAAAAATATTTATCATATTGGGTTTATCATAAACTCAAATGGACTATTTAGATGTACACCCATAAATACGCTTAAGTTTATCTTGAACTCATTTTTGGTATAACTTTAGTTTGGAGACTTCAAAATGATCAGTTTATCATAAAGTCAAATCTTGCTATAAAACGTGATTTTCATAAACTTATTATGAGTTAGTTTATGGTGAAGACTCTTTCCATAAATTGACATAAACATATTTATGTTTTAAAAATAAAAAATAAAGCAAATAAACAAAAAAAGATAAGCATTTTTCTTCACTATTGTTGGGAGTAGGGTTGTCCACGGATCTCCATTTTTCGTTTAGCCGATTCATTTTCACATTTTTTATAAGATATGAAATTTCGAAAAGAACTGTACAATAGCTTAGTAGAAACGAAAATACATATTTGAATTCTCAGAGATATAGAACGGAGCACTTAATTCCACATCCGTTTTTCTATTTGTATTTTGATAATTTTTTAACATATATTATATAATAGTTTACAATAAAAACTTCTCAACTTCAAAACTTTGGCTCTTAAACTTTTAACTCACTATCCCCCACCTCTAATCTGTATACAAATGTCATCTATCATATCCTAATCAAGGTTAGTAGTCACTTTTTATTCTACCATATATAGTAGTTTTTTTTCTTTGACAATGTTTATACTTACATATGTCGACTATTTATTACTCAACCATTATATATAATTATGTGATGTTACTATACAAATTTGATCTTGTCATATTTATTTATTAAGGTCATTATAATATATGTGATGGAGAAGATATGGTAGAATATATATATATATATATATATATATTATTGTTGTTAGTTATCTATACTAGTAGATTATTAAATTTATATTTAAAATTATTCATAAATTTAATAATCAATGTACATATAATTCATAAATTTATTCTCATTATATAAATATTGTTGCAACTAATTTTTTTTATTTCCATTTTCTTTTCTAATTTTTTTTAACTTAAAACAGAAATGGATGTGGTAATAGAAACACTGTTTTCCGTTTCGAATTTTAAAATTTATTATAAGAAGCGAAAACAAAAATATCCATTTTAACCCTAATCGGGAGCAATTAGGAGATAGCATTATATATGCTATGGGACCTGATTAAGTAACGAAAGTCTACAATGGGCCATGTCTATTATTCAAGATCCCATTTTTTCTTTAGGTTTGTAGGGCCCATTTAAAAGAGTTAAAAGCATTGAGGGGACCGTTTCTAAAACTTTCTCCGTGTTAAATAAAATAGCTGTATGTAATTGGTAAAATTTATTGCATATTATGGTGCTCAGTAAATATTTGATCATTTTGCAAACAACTGATCCTGATCGGTCAATATAAAATGACAATATTTTAAAAATATGAAATCTCCTTTGAGTCAATGAGTCTCATATTTTTTGTTCTTTAGTTCTTAAGAATCGTTTTACCATGGAAATTATATCAGCTGATCTAAACAAAGTGCTTATGACATTAGTGTTCAACGAGTATAGCTCATATCTAAAAATAAAGTAAAAAATACTCTATTTTTTTAGTGAAATTAAGATTGCCCACTGGAGTCATAGAGACTTTTTAATCTCCAGCACGGTCAGTAACATGCAGAAGTATCTAAATTTTGCACTGCCCTCTGTTGAGGTGATCCATCTTTCCCGCAATTCTCCTCACATTACAATTTTTAATTCATAAAATGCTAAAATAAAACGGCCTTTTTTATCGGGCCTTATCTTTAAAACAACAAGCATAGATTCGCCTCGTCGGCAGCTTCAATTTTGGCCTTGGGGAGGGTGCTGGTCGCTAATCCTGTGAGAAGCAGCACGTGTACACATCGAGGGGATGGCCAAAAAAAAGCGTCCACGTACGCCCAGACAAGGTCTGAAATGACATCGTTATACGCATGCGGGGCCCACACACCCAACCACTCACCACCCTCCTCACTGCGCAGCGCGGCGGGCTGTCGGTGGGACTTGGTGGTGAGTACGCGGAGTCCCCGCCTCCTTTTTATTTCTCCGATCTCTCCGCCAGGGAGGGAGAAGCCATCGCCATTTCCTCACTTCACTCTTGTGGGGTGTGTTGGTCATGGGGAAGTCGGAGGAGCTCAGCCCCCTCCTCGCTGCCAAGCAACTGGACGGGGAGGCCGCCGGCCATGGCGACGGCTCCGAGGCCGCGGCGGCGGCGCCCATGGCGAGAAGCGGGTGGACGGCGGACGGGCTGCCGCTAGCGCAGGGGAGCTTCCTTGGCGAGCCGGTGGGCCGCGCGCACTGGGACTCCGGCCTCTTCTCCTGCCTCGGCCGCAACGACGATTTCTGCAGCAGCGACCTTGAAGTCTGTGAGTATAACCCTCGAGCCGATCCTGGTCTTGTTTCTCTTTCGATAGCAGGTGGATTCTTAGTAGATCTTTGGAAATGAGGTCCGGGGATCGGGACCGCAGTGTACAGGACAACTTGCGATCCCACAATCTATCTTGTTTAGTCTGTTTTGGCGATCGCCGAAACCTCGGGAGATTAATTTTGGAGATCGCTTTGGGAAGCGCGGTTTCTTATCTTTCTGGTGAAATGTTGGATCTCTAACATTATGCTCACCGACGAGCGGCTTTGTGCTAAGTTGTTGCGGATTTGCAGGGTGGATATTTGTTGTTCTGTGGAAGGGATTCAAGGAGATTGGGGAGGTTTTTATTTCTTGATTTCATCGACGTCCCTTTCAGTCAGCACGATCGAGCGGACCAAGCCATATGGCCGACCTTAGGGAAGGTTTTCTAGGATCAAGCTAGGGACACTGGAGGGGCTTACCCAATACAAGTCCATACCATCCGCGAATAAACAATTTCTATCATCTTTAGTTCTCATTGTGTTAATTCTATGTCATTGGGACTTTTTTTGCACTAGCATCGTAGCGTATTTTTATTAATTTGCAAGTGGGAGAAATAAGGAAGACAAATATTTTAGGTGGAGGAGATGGGAGAAAAAGAAGGGATTCGATGGAGATAGAAGGGGATGAGACGAGCAGTCCCCCTCCCCCCACCACCCAAACAAGAGAGGGATGGAGAGAATTTTAAGATAGTCATCCGGCAAGAATCTTGGAGCGGGGGAATCTTGGTTCTCTGGCTCAATTCATGGGCCCAACTGCTAAAGCTCGGCCTAATAGGTGAAAGCCCAGTTCCTAAAAAGGAGCTCATCTTGGAGAGCTCGGTTATCAAGCAGGCTCACAAAGCGCCATGGGCACTTGATCTGTCGGCCTAAGGAGGGCCCTTATTTCGACGTCGATGCCAGGTGGATAGCCTAAGATAACAATGTAACTCTCGAGATAACATCTCGACATCCATTAAGAAAGCTAGTTCAGCCTACACTCCATCTGTTATCCCGACGGAACATAGCTTGATAAGCAAATCTTAGTTTTGTAGGTTCTTAGCTTAGCAGAGTCTTGGTTCGATGAAAGTGAAGCGATGGAGATTCCTATCTAATGAGTCAGTCAGTAGATCCCACGTGGACGATGGTTACCTAGCATGAGTGGAGCTTTGAAGAGGATAATGATGGGTCACCTACGATCGCCATGATCTTCACCCACGATCCTCGCAGCGGGGATAATAGCCCATAATGGCCACTATCTTGCAGTTACACCCATGACTATGGCCATAACTACAACCATGTCACAGGGAACCGTTGGGGAAAACTCAACCACCATATGTCCCAGAAGAAATCCTTCGGCAAGAGGTAACATTCAATTCTGCACTCTAATGTGGGGAGCAATCTCGAATCGTCTCACCTCTTGCTCTGGCTTTTGTCTTTGATCTGACTTAGACATCAGAGGGTTTTCCTTGAGATCTCCATCCCAAAACCCCCTGATCTCTTGTTCCTTCTTACAAATCTCCTTCTTAGTGAGGAAGGGTGCAATTTAGTTTCCCAGATTCCAAGGCCATCTAGCGGTCTACAGCAGATTCGAGATCTTGCATCTTCAAATTTAATATAAGTAAATTCATTAAACAACAATATTATAAACTCTTTGGGATTAATGAGGGTGACTCAAGAGGTACTCATGTTGCACTTTACTAGGAGACACCTGGCCTACCCTTTTATGATGAGGCCATTGCGCAGCTGCATGAAGATGAGCTTCTAAAACCTCGATGAATGCTTATCTATGATGTGGCGGAATCCATGAAATTCTTAAACGTTATAAAACCATCGTAGTTACCCTAAGAATGTGAACCTTTCTTGAAGATATCACCATGGTGTCTCTTGACACATGTTGATGGATTGAATGTTCCAGGTGCGTTGATAAGTTATGCCCAAATTCAGTGACCCAAAAAAAAATAGTGACCTTATTACCCATTTGGACAGCATGAGCATGCCTATGAAAACTTGTTATGGCCCCTGAGCATGTATCGCAGTTACTCCCCAGAAGAATATGACAAGAATGTGTAACTTAATGCCGAGTGATACCTTCAAAATGCGAGAAGAATGTGTAACTCAACGTTGAGTGGTACAATCCAAAATATGACTAGAATCTGTAACTCAAATGTGTAATTCAACAAAGAATATGTAACTTGATCTGCAACTGAACAAAGAATACTCATGTCAATGTCAGGTTAAATCGTCAACATGCAGTTTCTTGGAGTCTGAAATGTGAATAATCCTGTTTTGTACATGCAACGTTGTTTTTAGTGAGATTGGCGTTGTGAACCAGTCTACCAGATAAGGTTAGTTTCTGGAGTTGGCTGTCTACTTTGCATTCAACGGTGGCTCAGGGGATTTATATCACCATAAAACTTTTGTTTGAAGAGAAGAGGGGGGGAAATGCATCTATAACATTATGATGTTTCAGCAATCATGCTCTTGCTATTTTTTTTTTTTTACCTTCCTTGGCAAATTATTTCACACCTAAAGAATAACCCCGTTTAGTGGAAAGGAAAGAAAACTCCATATTCTTATGACTTCATTTCATGATCTCATATGATGCAAGTCTTAACTTGTTTCATGTTATGACGATTGGCAAGCTTTCTTTTATTTTCCCCTTGAAAAAGCTTCTCTGATCTGGACTTCATATTCAGGTCTTCTTGGAAGTGTTGCTCCTTGTGTCCTCTACGGTAGCAATGTTGAGAGACTGGGAGCATACTCAGGGCTTTTGCAAATCATTGCCTGCCATATACCGGTCTCTTCATGCTTGGAAACTCATTCTTTGGTTGGAACTGCCTGGCACCTTGGTTTTCATACCCTAGCCGCACAGCAATCCGTCGCAAATTCAACCTCGAGGTGAGCTTTCATCTTGTAGTTGCATAGAACAGTCTGTTTATATCTTCCACTTTTTCTTTAGTTGCAGCTTTTGCCGACAGACAGCTAACCAGTTTCTTGTTGCTCGGAGAGCAGGGCAGCTTTGAGGCGTTCTCCAGATCCTGCGGGTGCTGCCGCGGCATGGTGGAGGACGAGCTGCAGCGTGAGCAGTGCGAGTCTGTTTGCGACTTCGCCACTCACTTCTGCTGCCACCCGTGCTCCCTCTGCCAGGAAGGGCGGGAGCTGCGCCGCAGGGTGCCCCATCCTGGCTTCAGCGGGCGTCCCGTGTTTGTGATGATTCCCCCCGCAGAGCAGACGATGGGCCGTGGTGCTTGAGCTGTATCATCCTTCCCCCACTACACTCACCCGTGCCGAAGACGAGTTGTTACCAGTCGTGGGACGTGAGATTTGTACTTAAAATATCACAAAAAAGGGGTAGCTGGTGTTGTCGGTAACATCCAGCCAACGACAATTCGATGTGTAATGTGGTGTGAGTCACCTGGTTCCGTTTATTGTCGCTTTTCGAGTTTTATTTAGGTCAGTTTGCTTATGAATGTTCCATCCATGTTAGGCATGTTTCATTAACGCATGTCTTCGGGTATGTACAACCTATATATGTCGTATATCTATATGGGGGTTGGCAAACCTGCCCGGGGCCCATCTCTTTCCGTGCACGTATTCTACGGGCAGAGTAGCAAAGCCGAATACGATAAGATAATATATTTGTGTGAATATTCTATGACACTTTATCTTGTATTTTGTGTCCAAACGAAATGACCTTCTGCGGATGAGGCCTCCTAAGCTTATTCCACAATTTTCTCATCGAGAGATCTATATCTGTCTATTATTAATACCGATGATGTGACACTTGTACTCACCATTTTCACTGCTCCCACTTTGGGATTTCCCCAAATCCAAATCTATTAAATCACAAAAGGAATCTTTTAAGTGGACTCAAACATCAATTCTTAAACTTATCCTAACCCACCCCGTGGAAAAGAGAAACAAAGGGCAAGAAAGAATCGTCCGCACATGCAGATCCTACCTGCACCGTCGCCCGCTCGTACGTATGGACCTTTGTGTCTTTTAGATGAGGAATGCGTACACTGGGCATTCTTAGTAAATATTTCACAGCATCATTAGTAATGTCGACTTTTACTTTGCACCCAAGTCCTAACAACTTCTCAGTCTCCTGTCATCGGCAAGTTGGGTTCATTTTAATTATTTTATTAAAATGCTTTTCTCTTTTCTTCTCCATCCATTTTCCTTTCGCTAGATATGTAAGCTCACTACTCACTCGTTCCAGCGGCTGCCTCGAGTTGATGCCACAGTTATCTAGGAAGAAACAGTCATGTGAAACAACGTTGAGTCAAATGGAGCGAAGGACACGTTGGCCGTTGGGTTGAGCTGACAGGATGTCACCTCCTCCTGTCTAACTTCGTGCAATACCAAGCGAGAGTAGCTGTCTATGCCGTTCCGTCGTCTTGACATCGAACATAATTAAAAAAAAATAAAATAAGAAATATTTTTATTTTACCTTACTTACCATGTTTTGAGCGCTACTACCAAAAATAAGTCATGGTGCTTTTATCTTCTCTCTATCGTGCTCCTCATCTCTTCTTCCTCATTATATTATCGACCGTATATGATAATGAAAGAAAGGAAGAAGGTGGGAGGAAAGTTTTGACACCATGTAAGATTTGACATCTACATTTTTTATAATAGAGAAAGGAAAAAAATCGAAAGATAATCTCGTGGCCATGTATTTTCAGACTTTAGCCAATAACTTAGAAGTTGTGTTGTCGTACAACACATTTGTGATGCCATCACTCGAAATTGAACCATCTTTCATGCTAATGTTGTAGATAAGTAAACTACTTTTTTACTCCTTCATGACGTTGTGCACACTGTCACTCCTATCTTATATGTCTCTGCATATTCAACCGCATATAAACCACATATAAGAAGTAGTACATCAGAGCCTTCACGTATCTCACGAATAAGAAAGCATCTTCGGTGACCATGAAATAAATGATCAGGTACAAGGACTAAAAGTTTATAGCCCTAACTTAGAGACTATCATCGTTGGTACAATTAATTTCATCTTAATTAAGTATATGTATAACACCACTATTTGTGAGAAGTCATCAATGCACCCTTTCGGTATTTTTGGCATGGTATAATTGTTAATGCCAATTAACAAAGATTTCGAGATATTAAAGGATAGTGTCATGGTACCTGATGTCGTTTGACATCAATGCGGAAGTATATTTTACACACTCATCTACTAATGTGTAACCAGTATCATCTCAATTGTATTTACGAGTTTGTTACCATTAAAAATGTATTTATATTTCTCACATTTATTTATGTATTTGTCACCATTGTTTAGTTATTTGTCACCCATGATCATCTATTTGTCATACTTTTCCATCTATTTATCATCCTTGTACAACTATTTGTCTTCCTAGTTCATCTATTTGTCATTCTTGTTTAACTATTTGTAACACTTGTTCATTTATTTGTCACAGTTGTTAATATATTTGTCACCCTTGTTAATCTATTTGTCTTACGTGTTCATCCATTTCTCACCCTTATTTAGCCATTTGTCACCCTTATTTAGCTCTTTGTCACCCTTGACACCATGTGGTTCTAGGTAAATGCTGGAGAAGTAGAGAAGTCGTTCAGAGGATGAAGTGAATAATGAGAAGATACAAGTTAAAGCAATAGAACTTTTTAATAGAATGATGTTCAAAACCATTTAAGAAGTAAATAATTTCTACTACAGTTATGCGAAACGAGTAGACTTCGGCATCACAATTATAGATAGTAGAACAAAGAATGATTTGTGCATCTATAAGAAGTCCAATGGCCATCGGAGTGGAGAATCTAGAAGAGACAAAAATGCAGCCAACCACAGAGATTTATCTAAGATCGGATGTAAGGTATCAGTGAGGGTTAGACAATACAATGATACAAAGAAGTTCATAATGTATGGACATACGTAGTGTTGGCACCCTACAACTACTATGTATTTAAGATCCCATCGAAAAAATTTACACTCCAGAGAAAGTTAGAATTCTGAACATGCATAGTGTTAGCATATCTACATCAAACATTGTCGCCTCCCATGAGTAATGAGACTCAAAAAGGATTCATACTTGGTCTAAAAAGATAAACAAGTAATACAAATAATTATAACAAGAAAGAAAACTACTCATTGAACAATTTATACAGTGTCCCAATTTACAACATATGTATAAATGTTACAAGTACATCACCTTAAGGGGCATATCCCCCCGAGGTTATATAATAAAAGAATAATTTGTTGGTATTCGGAACACCACAATCTCCTCTGCACTAGGTCAAGGTCGTTGCCTCCTCAATTTCAAAACTTGAAAAACAACGTAGGGGAATGAGCCTCACATACTCATTGGCTTACTAAGGCAATTCCCTAAGAGTTGGTGCAAGAAATCAAGCGAGAGACAATAAGATTGCGCTAAGATCAAGGGAAGGAGTAACTTATTGCAAATATCGGGTATGCTAGCATGACGAATTAAAATAGAGCGGTTAATAATAACTAAAGTAGAATGAGTAGGCTAAACCACAAGTCTGAAAGTAGAACGCTCACATGGATCATAGAACAAGCTCGGATAAGAACACCACACCTATGCTAGTCTCGTAGTCAGAAACCCACTCCAACTGTAGCTCCATGTCTAATGTCTTGCACAAGGAGAGGCAGTGAAGACCGCTCTAACCAAACCACAGCTGTAACCTGGCTGGGATACAATCCCATACCTAACTACCTCAATGGGTTTTGGTGCCCAAAGAGTGAGACAAGTGAGAGTAACAAGGGACTAGTTGGGGACCCACACTACAAGAAAATGTGATTTTAGTGACTAATATTGTGACCAAAATTTTCGGTTACTAATCAATCACAAATCTGTGACCAATTAGTGGCCTAAAATTTTTCGTTGCTAAACAAACAATATAGTGACCGAATTCATATCGGTCGCTAATCAGTCACAGATTTGTGACCGATTAGTGACCAAATCTAATTTGATCACAAATTGAGTAAAATTTTGCAACTGAATATTTTCGGTCACAGATCTATGACGATTAGTGATTGATTTGAATTCAGTCATAAATTTTCACGGTTTCTCGAAAAATAGATTGAAATTTTACAACTGAATATTTTTTTGTCACTAATCGGTCATAGATCTGTGACTGATTTGAATTCGGTCACATATTTTTATGGTTTCTTAAAAAATGGATTAAAATTTTATGATCAACTATTTTCGGTCACTAATTAGTCATAAATTTTCTTGAGATCGAATAGTGATTAATTTTTTTTATTACTAAATTTTACATTTAACGACCAAAATACATTCGTCACTATTCGATCACAAAACTGATACCGAATAATGACAAAATATTTCAATCACTAAAACTTTCGTTTTGGCGCTTTGAGGTTAAAATTTTGCGACCTAATTATTCGGTCACATTCGGTCTTCATTTTGTGATCGAAATAATTCGATCGTTAATTATTTTTCACGACTATAGTTACAGAATAGCGACCGTATTCTATTTTTATATTAATTGCTCTCTCTCTCTCTCTCTCACTAGATCTCTCCTCGTTGCCTTCGCTGCCTCGATCGCTAGGTAATCTCTCTCTCTCTCTCCGGGGGTGGGGTTGCAGGGGTCTTCTTCGTGTTGAGGCCTAGAGGTGGGGTGGTTCTGTTATCTGTTCTGCCTTCCGTAGGTTCCAGTTTGCAGAGGACGGTGAGGGTGTATGGGCGGGCGGCGTCCGGGAGGAAGTCTTCTATTTCTTGCAGTATTGATCGGCGTGGTGGGGATGATATCGCCGTGAGAGAGCATCTGAGGTCGTGGGCTCAGGTCGTCGCCTGCACTGCGAGATGAGGAGGGGAAGGGCAAACTTGATCTCGCTGGTTCCGCCATCTAACAGCACTTCCATCTATATTTTTTGTAGTATTCAAGTTTGGCTTCTCTGTTGAGGAAGAAACGTTAAGTTGTTCATGTGTACTAGCTAGCTAGCTGATCAATTTAGATGTTCTGATTATTGATGTAGATTTGAACTGATTCATCTGGTTAATTTTTTGACGATAAAGTTGTATGAAGAGTATAGTGTTGATCATGTGGCAATCTTTCTACCAGATTATTTTTTCTGCACAAATGTGGTGGGTCTTCTTCAGGGACGGATCTAGAGACAAATCAATGGAGTCACGTGATTTCACTGGATTTTAAAAATTTTATTGCTGAGTTTAAATTTTTTTATTAAATTGATTTGGTTGGAAATTTTTTTAAAGGGAGTGACTCCACGGAAAAAATTTCTGGGTCTGTCTATGGTCTTCTCTGTTTACCTGGGTTTTATGGGTGGACTTTTGAGCTTCCAGTCTTCCATTTCTTGGGAGGGAATGTTTTATATTTAGAATCTTTTTAAGAAATGGAGATGAAATTTGAATGCATGATGACCAAACTGATACTGAACCTTCGCGCTTGCAAACTTATGACCTTAACTTAAGATTATTAGATGGTATAGTTTCAAGTCTATCAGATGATATATTAGAATCAATATGGGCAAGTTGGTAATCAAAGTTACATATATAAAAAACTGCTCTGTAGAGAGATGTTGAACCACACAAAGCATGGAGATGTAGTATTAGGTAGTTTCATGGTAGATCTCTTTTCTTAAATAGGGTCTAAAGACAGGATATGATCTGGGTGCCCGAGCGACCCAAATCAAGGTCCAAGAAGGCCATTAGGACGGGTATTAAAAAAAACTGTTCAAAATCTATTTACCATCTTTATAAATAGTAAAAAATACCTGTTCAAAATCTGTACGCAACATTAGCCTCTTCCACTAGCACAGTCGACTCAGCTACTAATCATGCATGGAAGCTCCTGCAAACCCTGCAGGAAGAGTAGAAGAATGGGAAGCTTTGTAGTTATATCCTTTAACTTGCTACATGGCTAGCTTTGATGTCGTCCTTGGAGTACACAAATATTAAAGAGTGGCTCAGCAGTCAGTTAAGGAGGAGAGTCATTGTCATGAAATAAACAAGCATGGCACAATATATATATTGCGGAAAAGCACATAATTAATTAATAGGAGCTAGCTGTAGTATAGCAAGTATTAAGATAGATCTCCAACAATAATTATCACTTATCACGTCTCAGATAAAGCTATCATCACACCATATTAAAATAACACAAGAAGTTCAAGAATACAAATCTTGCATGGAGTTTTGAATCAGCTAATAAGTGGACGCAATGAACTACGCAAGAGAAGTACTACACATGTATAGACAAAGACAAAAGGGGAAGGTATAACTGGAGACGCTTTATTGGATCCTGCATTTGTTTTATTTTTCTTCCCTCCCCAAAGAAAATCCATGTCCGCACACACGTCTCAGATAAACGCCACGCATCCCTCTACAAACCCCATGCGTTCGAACACGTGTCACGGCCAACATGCATCCAGAAGTCCAATTAGACAGTCATACATAGACGCGCTATGACAAACCTATGTGTCTAAGTCACGCACCACCACGGTACAGTGTGTTTATAACCGCACGTTAAAGAAATCTAGTCACACCACCACGGTACAGTGTGTTTATATCCACACGCTCTATGTTAAATAATGTCCAAACTAGCAATCCAAGAGCTCAGGTTTCTAGCCATTCCACTAAGTCCACAATACTCTAGGCAACACCTCTAAGCCTTCTCAAGGCCTCAACACCTTGGAAGACCACTAACAAAGGATCCAAAGAGTCCAAACGCCACATTACATACAACTAAAAAGGAATTTCATCCTGATGGAACTCCTACACCTCAAGGAATCAAGGACTTTCTACCAAGTGGTACACTAAATATTAAAACTAACTTAGATTGGATACTTACTTAAGCAAGTAAGGATACAAACTCCTCATCTCGTCGGCCACCTCCGAAGTAGCTTCTCCTCCAACGTGATTCTCCCATATTACCTTGACCAATTGAATTTTCTTGCTCCTTAATTTCTGCACTTTGTTAATCTCTATTTGCATCGGATATTCCAGCATGCCGACCTATAAACATGGTATACAATGCCCCTGATCCCAGTCTATGAGAAAACAGACACTCCACTCAAGGAGCAAACTCTGCCAGCTTTATTTCGTATAGTGAAAGCTACAACAAAATACAAAACCCCGACATGAAGAAAGGAAAACCCACTCTTCTCTGCAAAGTTATAGTGAACCAGTCAGCATGACTCAATCTAATGCTTAGTAAACATAATAATCCACATCATCAAATAATGTAATTGGTTGTCCTCATAAAAGAAGAAGAAGAAAACCCAACATATTCTAAAGATCTCGAGCCCTAAGAGAATGTCATATACATTGACCTTGGTCTACAACCACAACACATGTGTGCCCATGGCCTAAGAAACCTTCAACACAACCCAAAGTTACTATGCACAACACATGCACCCAACTAAGCAAAATATCATCATCATTAAGTCTTCCTCGGCCTGTAGCGGCCCTATATATTTATGCCCGAGAAGGCTCCATTTCTGGATCTGCCTCCTGCAAATAGAACATAGTCTCACAAGGGTTATCACACATATGTGTACATTAAAAATATAAAAGACAACCATACAGATATAGAGATACATGATAAATACATCATCTTATACACATTCGTAGAATTACATTGTCCCAATACACTATTACATGTCCAAAATAAGTCTGGGGCATACCTCGAGGTGTACAACAAAAGCCAAGCTTACACTACTGTTGGTGGTACAAGTCTATCTCCAGGAAACCACGCCTGCCAAAGCATCTGAAAGGGGGGTGTAGGGAGCCTCACAAAGTCACAGGATCAGTAGAGAAACTCCTCAAAACAACAACATATAGTCCACGTATAACAAAAGAAAAGTACTAAATAACACAAGACCACCGGTCAGCTCTGTAGACGCGCAATTTGGCCCATCCTCGCGTTAGTCTTTGACCCATTAAGACTCGTTTGACTCCTTGTTGACCCACCTTGGATACCATGTTACGTCGATTGTCGTTTAAACTTTATTGACGATAGCATCCCATGTCGTTAACTCTTCTTGACGTCAATTACGTTTGACGTTTGCATGCAGTAGACAACGAGATTTCTTGATGTTAATCTAGGTTTACTTCTGCCATGGAACCGTCCGACGTTGGCGCAGGTATGTCGCCAGCTCCTCGGCCTTGTCATGCATCGGATCATTCCCAATGGGCAAATGGGTCACCTTGGCACCCCTTGACCTAGTAAACATCCTATGTGTCCTCCCATTTGCCCATGCTTTATACTTGGATTGTCACCCATGCAAGTGTGTTTCTTCACACTTTAGCATCCAAAGCTCCCAAACTCCGCCCCCACTGTCCATATAACCCACACTTGGTCTTCTGAGATGGGGGGAACACTCTGAACAGATCTGAGCTTTAGTGCCTTGAGATAGGAGAGAGAAAGAAAGTCTACACATTGAGAGATCTCATGCCATCCTCGCTTCCTCTCCCTATCAACTTGGAGTGTCCTGGAGGCTTCACCACGAGCTATAGGAGCCACAAAGTTGCCACAACGCCCACTGACGAGGATCATCTCCTTCTTCTTCCTTCTTCCCTTCTCTGTAATCTTAGTCTTTACATGTTAGTCCCCTTGCTCACACACATCATGTAGTGCACACTCTCACACACCTAAAAGGAGTTTTCCTTATCAAAAATGGAGGGAATAATGGTGGTCATACTATTCGGCCACCCCTCTTTTCAAGCCCACAACCAGTATAGGGCTCTCCTTTTGGATTCGTTCCTTTTTGTACTGAGCATTTACTACACTCGATCCCCCTAGGTCTAATAGAGTCTTCTTTTCGTAGGCAAACACCCATAAAAGTTGCGAAGCTCTTTCTCTTCTGTCGGCCAAAGAGAGAGAAGTCGGCATCCCCACCATCAACCGTACATGAGGCAGCGTCATCAACGTGATTAGAATACATCATTAGGCACAAGTAAGGCCCTGGAGATCACCTCCATTTCATTCTTTCATCAGTTTCATTATTTCTTTGTTTCTTCCCCTTAGGTAGTCAACCCGGTCAAACGGAGACACCAAAGGAGAACAGGACAGATCCTGGCCGTCCAACCCAATGAGGAGCGTCACATACGGACGGAAACAAACGCCCACAAACTCACATATAACAATTTAAGGGAAATCCACAGAAAGTTGAAACCTAGTCATGCTTTCTACTCAACACAAGTAAACACTACATTATTCACAGCTAAACAGTTAGCTACTTACGATAACCACATTTAATAGAAATAATAAGAAATCTCCAATAAACCATCATCTAAGAGCTACTTAAATTAGACAAGCACCGGAAGTAAACCATTGAATGGGAAGTAAGCAAACTACAAGCCGAAGCTGCAAACCAAAGTACTCAAAAGGTTCCTCAACACACACTACGAAGTAAGCAAAGCAAAGTCGAAAGCAGCAATGCTAACACTCGGGCCATGACTATTGGTTCATGACACTAGTATTCAACCTAGACAAGTCAACACAGGAAAACACCTCTGAGTCTCGAAGCCACAGACGAAAAGTCCAACTACGGCTTCACCTCTACAAGTACAAGAAACTGTAGAGACCAATTAACACCACCAAGAAAAAAAGACTACCTAGCGACGGACTAATTCCGTCGCTAATCTGTCGCTAAAACTTCTAGCGACGGAATAGCGACGTGATAGCGACGGAATTAGTCGGCGGCTGTATACCGGACACTAATTAGGGGCGGGGGCGGGGTTGGTCGCTACGACGTCGCTAATAGCGACGGTAATCAGCTGTCGCAAAAGCTATCGCTAATTTGGGCGACAGTCAATATTAGAACTGTTCAGAATTAAGTTCAAACCGAAAAATCGGTTAGGTTCGGTTTGGGATCCTACACAGTTCAGTTTGATTTCACTTTCTGAAATCGAATAAATCGAATATATATTATTAGTATAATACAAATTCAAATGAGCCGTAGCGCGGTTGGTTAGCACATGCAACAAGTTGCCTGCGTTGATGAGGGTTCGAAACTCAACTCTTGCAGCGCTTTTTTTGTCAAAAAGATGAGAATTTCTGTAAAAAAAAATATGGCGGAGCAAGGATTCGAACACTTGACCACCGAGGGGAACCGTCCGCACCTTAGGGTCCATTTGGTTGTATGTAAAACAGTTTCAGAGGGAAATAGTTTTCCACGGAATAACTTTTCTGTGAAAATGAAAACGTAATTGTCTATTTGGTTGTTAGAAAAATATAAAGTTATATGGAGGAATATGAGATCTTATGATCTACTCAAATGAGAGAGAGTCATATATTCCTTGTGTGCTAACACTATTCATCAATTTTGTATTTTATTTTATTTTTAATTTTTAATTTTTAATTTTTAAAAAAATTAAATTAAATAACTAATGAAAAATAAGTAATTTTGACAAAGATAATTTAAAGTTGGAGAAATAAAATAAAAATATAATTTGAATGAATAATATTCTAAATATATTTTAATAAAAAAGTAAAAAAATAAATTAACTATTGAGAAATAATTAAATTTGACAAATACTATTTAAATAAGTGAAAAAAAATACAATTTAGATGAATAGTACCTAACTTTGTTACTGTACAAACTACATACAAATTGCTGCAGCGGCGGCAGTTTGGAAAATGGCATTCGCAGTTTTCTCGCGGATGCCAAAATCTGGATTTTCTGTGATTTAGTTTTCTACATTTTGGTTTTCAGTGATACCAAATGATACAAAAAATTAAGTTTTCCTAAAAACCATTTCCTAACCCAAATTTTCAGTGCAAACAAACATACCCTTAGCCACTGAGGCATGCGTGAATTTCTGATATAGGTGATATAAGACTTCAGTTTAAACCGAGGTCGGTTCTATTTGACCTTGGAATTTGGTTCGGTTCAATTTGGCCAAAAAAAGAGCCAACCCGAACCGAACCATGTTCACCCCTAGTTAATATCAGCCTATTCCGTCGATAAATTAGCGATGGCTTAGCAACTGCCGTGTAACCAAATCTTGTTGCTGAAACAGCGACCGATGTTAGTGATATATTTATTTTTTACAGCTGTATACAATTCATATAACAATTAACTAAAAATTAAATATATCACAATCACCATTCACACACAACAAAATCACATAAGTAAAATTTAAACATCTCACACTAACACAAATATCTGTTAAATGTTTGGCAACAAATTATAAAAGTGTTTACATAGATAATGAAGAAGATAAAAATAGAAAAGTCAAATGACGAGACTCCTAATCCTCTACAAAATGAGTCTCGTGGTCGTCGCCATCTGCATCGCTGCTAGGCTGTTCTCCAATGGCCTGCAAGCACAAAATAATTATTAGACATGTATGTATATGAAGAAGAGATAAGAGATCTTTTTATGGTATAAGTAAAATTTAAACATTTCACACTAATTTAAATATCTGTTAAATATTTGCCACAAGTCACAAAAATATTTACATAGATAATGAAGAAGATAAGAATGGAGAAGTCAAATGACGAGACTCTTAATCGTCTGCAAGATGAGTCTCGTGGTCGTTACCATCTGTATCGCCGCTAGCCTGTTCTCCAACGGCTTGCAAGTAAAAAATAATTATTAGACATGTATGAATATGAAGAAGAGATAAGAGATCATTTTACATTATAAGTAAAATTTAAATATTTCACACTAATTTAAATATCTGGTAAATATTTGCAATAAGTCACAAAAATATTTATATAGATAATGAAGAAGATAAGAATGGAGAGGTCAAATGACGAGACTCTTAATCGTCTGCAAGATGAGTCTCATGGTCGTCACCATCGGCATCGTTGCTAGCCTATTCTCCATTGGCCTGCAAGCAAAAAATAATTATTAGGCATTCATGAATATGAAGATGAAATAAGAGATCATTTTACATTAACAAACTATAAACTTAAACATAAATGCTCCTGCCAAATTCCAATCGAGAATCCAATTTGGATTCTGTCAACTCCCACATGTCCAGTTGACTCTCTCCACATGTTAAAATTATTTACACTATGAACAAACACTTAATTCTATTTTCGGACTGATCTATAGCTAATGAATGAACAGATATATGTAGCTCTGGCCAATTCACATTGGAAGAATAAGTGCTAGCTTGCAAGATAACCAGAGGATGTAACTGTGTAGCCACTAGCCAGGTAACAGATATAGTTTTTAGGAAGAAGCAACTTTTCAGTTTTCTTTCTGCTGAATGGGAAGACACTACCAAAAGTGAATGAAATGGGAAAAAAATGCAAATTCAGCAAGGAAAGAAGAGAAGGCCTTCATAGTTATTTCAAGTACTGGTTGCCAAGATATAGAAACAACAAAAAGAGCTAGAAGTAAAAAAAGAAAAGTATGTGGGGACAAAATTATATCTTCTAAGTTTTTTTTCCCCTTCATTCACTACAACAAAATTGGACTATACTTACGGCAAAAAACTGTAAGTGTTACATAAAATTTCGTAAGTAAAGACTTGTACTTACGAAATTACTTACGATCATAAAGCGATAGCGTAGCAACAGATGCTATAGATCTAGCTACGGTTTGTCAAATGTAAGTGTTACTATCGATTTTAAACCGTAAGTGTAAATCTTTATACTTACGCAAAATAACCGTAAGTAAATGTAATATAAATCTGTAACTATTCATTCTTTTTTATTTGTAATTGTTACACTTTTGAATTGTAAGAATTTAACCGTAATAATTTTTTATTATAACAACAATATATATAAATATTTCATAGCTATAGTGATAAATCTATTCACTTTTACTATCAATTTTTATCCGTCTCACAAAATACATTTTATGATAATACATAATTTTATATAATTCGCCTACATTATATCCAATCATACATCCATCATTGATCCACCTATACATGCATCACTTGTCAACCACAAGAAAAGACAATATATGATAATCATCATTCTATCCATTGCATAAGAAATATTCACAAAAATTTGTCATATGTACAAAAAGACATTGTTCATCAATCATTTGGTCAAGTTGATACATAGCCAACAAAAAGATTTGATCTCAAAATAAGTTTCAAAAAAGTGGCAATGCAGCAACTGAACAAGTTGATTTCCTCCCGAAAAATGCTCCTGTTGAAAGTCGATGCTTGTTCATGGCTCGCGAGCCCTTGATGATCCTTCAAGGCATGCTCTCACCACCCTTCTGACATATACTGAAACTCTAATACCATTAGAAATAATGTGATCATAACATGAAAAAGACATTACTTCTACTACATCCATATGTAATTAAATACAGAAAGAAGAATGCAATTGTTAAGAACAGAGATAGAAAATAATGCCATCTAACAACGTGCCTATATATTTATTAAGAACTTGAAAGGGAACATGCAACGGAATAATGTCATTGATACTGTTCGCTGGATATCTCAAGAATGCTGAGGTCTCTGTGGACGCACTCTCCATATGGTGATCATCTCATACATAGATTCCCATCAACCTGTA
Source organism: Colocasia esculenta (assembly GCA_014218235.1). Lineage (NCBI taxonomy): Eukaryota > Viridiplantae > Streptophyta > Magnoliopsida > Alismatales > Araceae > Colocasia > Colocasia esculenta. The sequence goes on along the minus strand of CM024757.1, from coordinate 10,248,276 downwards.
AATGTTCTTCACGTACTCTTTACTCACAGTATGAACATCGCTGATATGGTATACTTTCTAGCTATATGATTAATTAATTTCTTGACAAACTAACTTTGGTGGGCATTGCTGATATTTCAATGTGGGGGTCAGGCCATCCGAGGACAACAAGTTCTCCGCTGTGTGCCAATTCCTTGCCCCTTCCCCTCTAAAATGGATGTGCACATACTTGCAAAAGGTGAGGGTGCATTGGGGACTTTTGCTTTTTGCTTCCGGTAGCTCTTGTGTGCCTTGGCCATAAAGCAGTTTGCCTGTCCACAGGTAGCGCTCTCATTCGCTGATGATGAACAAGCACAGCCTTTAGTGGAACAAGCAAATCATAGCTCAGAATTTCAGAAAAATGGACTGGGTGTCTCAGGAAAATGGCAAATACTTTACTTTTACTTAATCTCAGATGATAAACTTTAAGCCCAGATATTGTTTTCATCATGTAGTTTCATACACTTGAGTGGAAAGTACTTGGTTATGCACTATTTTCATGAAGTACAGTCATTTGTACCTCAGATGTTTATTTCAAGATTGAAAGAAATGATGATACAAAATTCAGTAGAAATACAGTTTTGTGTCCTCGAATCTGCGGACCTCTACTTCTGACAAAAAAAAAATATGATGGTGTTGAGCTCATATAAAAATCAAGCCAACACCTAAGACAAAGAAAAAGAAAAAGGAAGTATCTAATTCAGATGGGTGGTATGTACATAGACAGGTGCTTGAAGAGCTTGATGCGTGAAAAGAATAGTTCAGGTGATGAGCTTGATTTTTTTCTACCAAATTAAAGAAACCACTGGTTTGTTTTGCAGGCTACTCGACAGAAAACAAACATGTACAATAACTTCACACCAATAACAGAGCTAATGATAAAAACACTAGATAATAATTCTAAACATAAATCATATACATTACAAGACAGAAAACAAGCATGTTCAATAACTTCACACCAATAACAGAGCTAATAATAAAACCAAATATGGGTTAAAGATCACTTACATATCAATACCTGATACCATCCATTCAAAGACCACTTACATAGTCTTTGAACCAAGGAATGTGGCTGCCCACAGCATCCCCCAGAGTTTGTCTTTCTGCATCTTTTATAAATAGTGGTGCATTGGGTTTAACCGCTACCAGAATAGATATCTCACAAAGAAGATTTCCTAAAGCTCTTCTCATCACCACTTTATCTTCATCTTCACTAATTAATATGCCAGTTGCAACCACTTCTCCACCCATATCTAATAATTGAACTCTTTTGCGCTGCATATGTAGAATATTAGAAATAAAGGAGGGAGGATAAATGAACAAAATAATAAAGATGGTTATACCTGCATTTTGGGTTCTATGACACTACCAGATGATTGGACACATTTTGAAGAATGTTGGTTCTCTTCGGTTCTAGATCTTTGCTTCTGAAAATTTGCGGTAAATTAAGTTGATCATGAAACAAAAAGTATGACTTATATAATACTTAAAGTGACCAAAATTACCTGCATCACATATGACTCCAAGTTATTCAGTTTGACTGCCAATTCTTTCACAACTTCAGCTAATTGAATATTCTCCTCATTCTTTTGTGATTGAGATGTTCCAACACCCCACAAAGATTTCTGGGTTGGACCTGTGCCAACTCCACGAATACGTCCTCCCCGATCCTTGCCAAATACACGTGCATATGCATCATCAGCTGTAGCAATTGCGGGACTAGGGGAGGATGGTTGTGTCATCTTCTGATCTTTAAGTTTTTCCTACAATGATAATGTCAGCCAGATATCTCTCTTAGAAATAAAGAATCTAAAATTTTTAAATTATTGAATTATACTACTATTGAAGCATCATACAATCATATTAGCACATTCTTCATTAATAGGTTGTCCATTCTTTTTGATACGGGTTTTAATAAATAAGTCCTCGCGATCCAATTTAACAGCATTCTTTTGATACTGCAAGTCATAGAAGAAAATTGAATAATTTCATATAACATATATGAGCCTTATTACTGAATTCAAACATTTAAACATATTAAAAAATGATTACCTCCTCTTCAATAATATCTGCAAAGCTCTTGGTGCCAGCACAATGAAAGTATTTATGTTTCTTCTTATTTTCTGTATTTATCTCACTATATCTCTATAAAATGCATCAAACAAATATCAAAAATGATATTATTGATTCTATAAAATGCAAAAAGATATTAACTACTACTTGTTACCTTCCATTTTGTGGAACACCATGTAACCACAACTCTTTTCCATTGCTCTATGTTGACACGAGGGTCAGTTGGAAGCTTCTGTTTGTTTGGTTTTAAGTTAGGATTGAAGTATTTTTTCCTCAATTCTAACTTCCATGATCTCCACTTTTGATTCAAATCCTTCATGACCCATTGTCGAGCATATTCTGGAATCTCATATTTTCTCTACATAAAACATTCAACGTGTAAGAATAGAATAATTAATTGAAAATTTGTATAAAATATAAGAAAAATATCACCTTCACATATTCCCACACATCATCTTTATGTGTTGCCGGCATTTCCCTCCAAGTTTCAACATCAATGGGCAATTTGTCACCAATTCGTGCCACTGTTCCTAAGAACAATTTCAAGAATGGCCCCCTTCACCAAAGGGTTGTCCAATCTCACTAAGTTCATGGATCCTTTTGTCCATGTCCATGCCATGTACATCACGAGCTGTATTTGGACCTCGACGCCTCTTTTTTTTTAGGACATGCTTATAGATTCCTCAGTTTCAACTTGATCCTCTTTTTTCACATTTGAGGCTTCAAATATTTGAGATAATTTTTTAGACAGCAATCCATCTTGAAATTTGTCGATGTCAGTGCGGGTAAACCAATCATTAGACAGCTGAAATGAAGATGACAATATACATTAGTCATACATGATATTATACAAAGTTAAGGAATGTGGGGCACTTCTTATAAACATACAAAGTATGGGTAGTCATTTAGAGAAAAGGAATGTGGGGCACTCTTTATGAATAAGTAGATGTAGCACAACACAAAGAAACCACACTCCGTGCCATTGACCTGTTGTGGCACCTAGAACAAAAATAGATTTATTGAATTAGAAGTCATATTACACAAGTTTAGAGCATAAACATTGGAACTACTGCAAGAGTATGTATATTTAAACAAGTTTACCTGTGGCACAAGAAGTGGGATAGAAGCGATTTCTTCTTCACTCTCTTCCCTTCCTTTTGCAGCATAAATGTCAAACACAAATCTATATAAAACAAACAAACTGACATTAGATATATGAGAACTAGGATACACTCCTCTTACTGTCTAAAGAGTTTTCTGCATACTGCTTTTGACTTTTCTACTAAACTGAAAAAATATCTACTTAGAAAAATGCCTCCTCTACATGGAAAGGATTGGGGGGACTGAGAGACTGCTTTGTGTTCTCAAGTGGGGACAATGGCATGCACAAGTTCATCATGGAGACCCTTCTGTTGCTGATCAAATTAAGATATAAAAAATAGATGATCAGGCCCTTTCACTAGCCAGTTTTTTGTGCATGTCCTTAATTAAAACTTCAGCTTACCATTCGAATGATCAATACATCTGAAAACCAGGTCCCAAAAACTGCCTGGTTTGGACAGGAACCCCATGAACCGGAACAGACCTGGCCATGAACGGCCTTGGAACCCGGAACCAGACCGGCCTAGACCAGTTCAGTTTCTGAAACCGGTTAAGCTGTACCTTGTTACACATGCCTACATAGCTCTCACTAGCCAGTTTCATATCTGTACCTTGTTACACATGCCTACATAGCTCATGACATGACATTCTAATTTCAAAATGGACTAGGATAAGCTGATCAGATGCATTGAGAATAGAAAGAGGAAAAAGAAAAAAAAACTAGGAAACAGAATTTTACTTTTTAATTTCACCAAAAAGCCTTGTTGGATCTGCACTGTGAAGAGAATCTAGAAGCAACATAACTGGAGGGTTGCTTAAAGAGCTTCCCCCGAGGTGACATAAGATTAGAAGGCTCCAATGCCCCCTGTAAAAACACTCACTATTAGAAATATATAAATTCAAAAAATAGAATAGATATAATTAGAAGGTAACTCACCATACGCATATTGGAACAAAAGTGTACTTCTTTGTGAATACATTTTTATGTTTAATCCATGATGATACTTTGCCTTGTGCTGAGGATTTCATCGAATATGCAAACCAAAGGCAATCAAAATAATCAAAAGAATCCAATTCTTCTGTCGAGAAAATACTCCACAAATACCTAGAGCAAAAAAGAATTAGCAAGCACTTCAAGTGATATATTCTTAAATTAAGATGTATGAGTTTCCAAGATCATGATGAGCTCACTGAATATGTGACTGGAAGTCATTTGTGTTTAGCTTTTGTGGTTCTTTGGAGCTTTTATAAATGTCTTCCATCCCTTTTTTCCTTTTATTAAGTAAGTCATGGCTTGCACTAGGGCCATGAACCGTAGACACCGCTTCTTTCTCTCTTAAAGTTTTCTTTCTTCCCCTGCAAGGCAAAAAATTGAACATACATACAGAAAAATAACAGCATATATGAATGGGTAGAAGATTACTTACATTATGGTTGGTTGGCCTGCAGTTGATTATGAGAGTTTAGAGAGTTTAGCCTACATAGAATACACTTAGCTATTGTAATTATACTTGCACATTTGAAAAACCATTCTTGTATGATCACAGAGACTCTGACAGGAGGTAGATGATGGATCCATCTTACAATACAACTAAAATTTCCCATCCAAGCAAAAGTATAACTCACTAGGCTATGATTCAGTTCGCTTGACATAGGACTGGTTCAGCAGAAAATTTAGAAATAAGTACAATCATGGCTCTTCAAACCCCAAATCTTTTTGTGATCTTTGGGGTTAATATGTCTTGAAATGTTGGATGCATAACCATCAGGAACTTTGACATGTTTTAAGACTTCACAAATAGTTTCTCTCTCAATGGTGCTCAATGTGAAGATGGCGGGTGGCAAGATCAACTTTGTTGGACCCATGTATGTGGATGAAGAGATGTCCTTATACCCAAATTTTCCAGATCTTGACGAACTTTCAATCCATCTTTACTTTTACCAACAATGCTTAAAAGAGTGTCAAGAATGCTATCACATACATTTTTCTCAATATGCATCACATCAAGATTATGTCGAATAAGTAGAAGTTTCCAATAAGACAGTTCAAAGAAAATGCTTTTCTTCTTCCAAGACAAATAGTTAGATTCCACATCAACATTTCTCTTGGATGCATCTTTCTTATATTTCCTTTCAACTTTCATCCTACTTGATCGTTTCATAGGCTTACTTATAACTTTTGGAAGTTTTCCAAAGGTGAAATTGAGACCATATAGTTGATCTAAAACATCATCCCCAGAAAAAGGAGTAGGTCTACCCCTCCACTCTTCTTTTCCATCAAATCTTCATTTTGAAGATCGAAATTTGTGATCTTTTTTCAACCATCGACGATGACCAATGTAGCAATACTTGTGGCTTACTTTTAGCCATTGTGAAGGTGTCTCCTTGTTACATGTAGGGCAAGCTAGTGAGCCTTTAGTGCTCCAACCAAATAGATATGCATATGCTGGAAAATCATTTATGGTCCACAATAATGCAGCACGCATACAAAACATTTCACCTTTAGAAGCATCATATGTTTGAACTCCATGCCATAACATCTGCAATTCCTCTATAAGTGGTTGTAAATAGACGTCAATGTCATTGCAAGGACCATTTGGACCAGGAATAAGCAAAGATACAAAAATATTTGGTGCCTTCATACATTGCCATGGAGGTAAGTTGTATGGAGTCAAGAGCACAGGCCATGTACTATGACTGGTGGTCATTGTGCCAAAAGGATTGAAACCATCACTTGCCAAACCCAAACGTATATTTCGAGCTTCTGAACCAAAATTATCAATGGCATCTAAAGTCTTCCAACAAGCAGAATTAGTTGGATGTCTCAAGATGCCATCCTCTTTCCGATCATCCTGATGTCATCGCATGTTTACAGAAAATTTAGAGCACATGTATAACCTTTGCAACCTTGGAATTAAGGGAAAGTGACGAAGAACCTTCTTTGTGACCTTCTTTTTGTTATTACCACCCCCTTATGTGTAATCCAACGAGATTCTCCACATTTAGGACATTGTTCAAGTGACTCATACTCTTTCCGATACAATACACAATCATTGGGACATGCATCAATTTTGTGATAACTATATCCCAAGTCACCAATAAGCTTCTTCACCTCATAAAATGAACTTGACAATACCTCACCTTCTGGAAGAATCTCTTTCAACAACTTTAAAAGCATGTTGAAGGCCTTGTTGCTCATTTTACCTATACACTTTATGTTGAATAACCGGACTATAAATGAAAGTTTGTTGAAGTTTTTACAACCCGGATACAGTGGTTGTTCAACATCTTTAATCAACTTGTACAATTTAGTACAATCCGCTTCATTCTCATCATTACACTTGGTCTCCATGTCAAACACATCTTGCAACATGTCATGAATATGAACATCCTTTGGAAGTTGTTTGCATGAAGTAGCTTCAGTCAGTGGGCTTTTAGAACTTGAACCAGCCCCATGGAATTCCCAAAACCTTTTATCTTTAATGACTCCATTAAAATACAAATGTTCTCTAACTATTTCCTTTTCCCATGTGTAAATGCATGCACAGCGGACACAAGGACACTTGATAGTTGCAGAACCAACAGAAGATTGGCAAGCAAAATGAATGAACTCATCAACCCCATCTAGATACTCCTTTGAGTGTTTCGGAAGATCCATCCAACTCCAATCTATATTCATGATGAAAGAACTCCACTATAACGAAAAACAATAAATGTATTAAAATTGATATAATATAACAAGAGAAAAATACTGTTCACACTAAAACAAATGAACACAGATAGAAGATGACATTGGCAGATCTAGAAGAAAATTCATTATCAGATAGAAAAGGACATTAACAGATAGAAGAGGACATTAGCAAACCTGTTCAATAATAGGTAAAATCACCTGTTCAGTTTGAAGAGCCCCTTCACAGTTTTCTGCCCCTGCCCAACCTGAAACAAAATAAGAGAAGATAGAAAATATCGATTACCAAACTATAAGCAAGCAAATTGGGGGACAATCAAACAAAAACCATCTACAGACATAACAATATGGAAATACAAGAACATAATAATGAAAGCAAGTCTTTCTCATACGCCTTAGGATCCAAGTTGAAATCTCCACCCCCACGACTTATCTACCCCCCTTAAAAAAAAGAGAAAGGATATGCAAAATACCCTTTCAGGAAAACTTCGGGTGACAAAAGTCTAATCTTAATTATGCTTCAGCACATGTTCACATAATTTCATAGGGTAATGAGTTTAAACTGAAGAGACTGTAGCACACTTATCACATACTTGTGTCAAGAAATGTAAGATATGCTAAGAATAGTTGAACACATCAAGTCTCAAACTCCCAAGGTAGTGTAACAAAAATCCTGAATATGTAACAACATTTTAAAGTAACAAAAATCCTGAATATGGACCAGGAATGGACAATATTTTAAAGTAACGTCCAAACTCCCAAGGTAGTGTAACAAAAATCTTGAATATGTGACAACATTTTAAAGTAACAAAAATCTCTCAGCACATTTCTTATGACAACTCAAACAGAAGAATGGCAGAGGAACTTAGTTAAAACAGAACAAGAAATCGCAAAGAATCCAGTTGATGCCCTCACATTTCTTTTACATCCAAACTGCAGGAAAATAAGTTGATAGTCTCATTAGAATTAATAAACTAAACAGTAAAAGAAGGCATGCTCAAGCTTTTGTTTCTAGCTCCTTTCTAGACTATTCCTCCTCCTGCACTACTCGACCAATTCCAACGGATGTTTCTATTGGAAAAGAAATCACAATGCCATTCCCTTTCATTAAGGAGTCGACCAGCCTTGGGAGAAAGGCATCTATGGCCCCCAGACATACGTTCTCTCAGTTGGAAGACCTTCCAGAGCTGCCCGATAGATAGAGAGATGGTGATCCCATCCTGATACTCTTAAGGATGCAATTGACCTTTGGATCCTTCTGAAAGAGGCGGCATGCGAGGAGCACAATCCCTCAAAACATGATCACTTACAACCAACAAGAGACTCGATCATCTTGTGCATCCCTGGCACCTAGATATTATCACTATAATTTAAGGAAAACGTTAGAAAGCAGGATAGAGGAACACCTAAATACTGAACCTCCACCTAGACTAAGCAGTCCGTGCACACAGAACAGAGTCAATAAATAAAAGTGAACAGAGAGGTTACCTGGTACACAATTGCGTGTAAAACAGATGTAGAATGAAAAGAATTGATTCTGGAAAGAAGTAGCAACACAGAATTTCCCCACAGAAAACTCAGTTACCAACTGAATGATGAGGATATATTCTGGCCATAACATAACATGTGGCCTCAACAATAAATATGACCTCGAGAGATGTGGTAACTCACAGAGCATGCTGCAGCATGGCGATCTTACACAAAAGAAATATAGATAGAGAAAATTTGAAAGGAAAAGCACAGGTTACTAAACTGTAGCTGAGACTGGCGAGTGAAGCACTGGCAAAGTGAATCCGAAGATTCCAACGACGAGTCCTTAGTGAAGCACTGGCAAAGCTCGGCACCATCACCGCCCTACGGTCTCAAACTACGACCCCGCGACATCAAATAATGTCGAGAGAAGCGCAAATAAACGAAGAAGATCCATAAAACCTAGGATCTGACCGGAAAGGGCGAGGGGAACCGAGCAACTTCGGGACCTACTACAGCGTCCATCTAAAGCGCCAGAGACATAGGAGGAGGGCGGCTAACCTGGTTGACGAGTTGCTGTGGCTGGAGGGGAGGATCGGTGAGCGACCTCGCCCTGGAGTTGGAACTCCTTGGCAGTGCCTGCTTCTCCCCCCGGGCGGCGCCGGGTACCGTAGCGACGACAACCGGTCGAGCACCTGCTCTAGATCAGCGCCTCCTCGCCCCGTTCCTTCCTCCCCGACTTCACCTTGCCCTCTGCACTGCGAAAGATTTGGGGAAAAAGTGGCGTGGGGAAGGGGAAGGGTCTCTTGGCCGATTTGGGGAAAAGGTGGTGTGGGGAAGGGGAAGGGTGGCGTGGGGAAGGGTTTCGCGTAGAGGGGTTTGGAGGGGTTTGGATTAGAAAAGAGTAATAAAATCATTATTTTAAACTTGTTTATACTTACAAAATTTAAAATCATAACTATAAACTGTAACTATAGACTAACTTTGTTGTCGTGATTGTTGACATACAAAGGAAAGACACATATCATCCAAGACTACACAACCAGAAGAACACAATTTGTGTTTGAGTGCTTATTTGCATTAGAAGCAATTAGACTGACAGACATCCAAGACTGTCAAGATATTGGCCGAGATAGCAAGAAGTGCATTGTCTAAGATGTTCAAAGAAAAATTAAGAAAAAAGATAAACTGAAATACTACATCATCCAAAAAGAGGGGAAAAATGAAAGTCTTGCAAGATGCAGTTATGGATCAGGACATGCTAAATACGACGCACAACAATGCAATAAAACGCAAAGGGCCAAAGTTCATTCCGGAAACCTATACTCAAAGACACTACACAGAGCACCCAAATTTTGTTGTACCTGTTTATAGAAACTTTGAAATTAACATATGTATCAAGCCCGTGGAATTAAACTGGATTCTGAGGGCGACCGTGTGAGGGAGTGCTGCCGTGCGAGAGAGAGAGGGGGGGTTGCAGGGTGCAGAGGGAGGGAGGGCAGGGGCCGGCGGAGGGGAGGACGGCGACGGGGTGAGGAGGCGTTGGAGAGAGAGAGAGAGAGAGAGAGAGAGAGAGAGAGAGAGAGAGAGAGAGAGAGAGAGAGAGAGAGAGAGAGACTTACCGGCGATGGCGATGGCGACGGGATGCTCGGTGGAGGGGGGATTGCAGGATGCTCGACAACTGGCGAGCGATGACGGCCGGCGGCGTGTCTCCAACGACGGGTGAGGGAGCTCCAAGATGAGGGGACGAAATAAAGGGGGAAATGGGGGGTTTCAATGGAAGGGCGGGGGAGGGGAAAGAGGGTGGGCGGGATCGCAATAAATTAGCGACAGATATAGCGACAAACATTTTCAGTCGCTAATCCACCGCCGAAACCCAAGTTAGGGGTGGAAACTAATTTCTCGCTTATCTGTCTATTTGTCACTAAATTCCGTCGCTAAAGTATGATTTTCTTGTAGACAATCGATAACAAACTGTAGACCCACGTCTGACACACCTCTAAGGATTTCGGGGCTCTTAGAGTGAAACTGTGGCAACACAGGAGTAGCTGAGAACCAATATGTCTACTGGTATTCATCTCAACCACGAGCGAGCTACAAGTGACCGAATAGAAAGTCAACCACAACACAAGTCGCTGCCCCACTATCGTATTTCCCTCAGCTGGATAGATTACTAGACAAACGAGTGAGAGTGTCCAAGAAAATGACATATATCAACTGTACACATAGTACTAGAACTAACTCCCAGCATAATGTGTCTGACTCATAAAAAACTTGAGGTATCTGACAAAAGAGACATTCCGAATTAAACATCGAATTATCAAATTCAGCAAGTCATTTAAATTAATCAGTTATCAAATAACTCTTAATAGAAGTTTAATGTATGTTAAGTACCTATTAAATTATAATTTTACATAATAGATGAAAAATTAGACTTCAAACTTTTAAAATAAATGTTATCAAAAGTCAGATTTTTCTCTATTTTTCTTGTGAGCATAAAATTGAAGTGCATCCTCTAAGAATTTATATATATAAGGAAACTATATATTTAAGAGAAGTTTTTACCAAAAAAAAAAAAAAGACCAAGGCAATTTCCCCAGGAGCTTCCGATTAGAAAACCCACCAAGGCTTTATTAGTACGATTCCGGTTAGGAAACCGATCGATCGAGTACGCATATATAGAGACCCCCGCATCCCACGTCCTCCCTTCTGCTAAGTGCTAGCTAGCAGAAGTCCCAAAGCTGTTTTCCACCGCAGGTGATCAGGAGATTCAGGACGATGGCCGCCGGGTCGGGGACGTGGGCCGCCAAGGGCAAGGATGTGGCCGTCAGGTCCAAGGGGACGCGGGAATTGCTGGGGCACAAGCTCATGCTCAAGTTCGTTCCCCAGAACGGCGGCGGCGGCGGCAAGAAGAACGACGACCCACGCTGCTGCAACTGGATAATGCACGAGTACCGCCTCCCCGCGGACTGTCGCGGCTTCTCTTCCTCGGCGCCGTCGCCCTCCTCCTCCAGACAGTTTCAAGAACTCGTGCTTTGCAAGATCTACCAGCGCAGCAGCAGAAAAGATTAAGGCTCGCCGGCCACTTCAGAGGGTTCTGAGGAAGTCTCCTCCGTCGACGTTACTGCTTACTTGACCTCACCATGCTGAAACTAGGTCTTTTAACATTCAGAGGGAAGTTTGTCTTCTTGTACGTAGTTCTGATAAAACAATTTTTTGGAGCTGTTGTCTTCTTGTACGTAGTTCTGATAGAACAATTTATTGGAGTTGTAATAGTTCTTTTAATTGTTGAGATGGAAACAATTTTTAAAAAGAACTAAAATTTCTTCCTTAGTTTGTTCTTTGGAAGTATACACTCTGTTATTAATGTTGTAAAGAACACTGCCGGTTGATTCTTGTGCTGTGTTATCCGTTCCGAGAATAATTTTCCACCTATATAGTTTCCCCGTGGGAGGGGAAAATTTATATTTAGTATATTAAAAAGTTACAAAATTATATTTTAATTAGTATATATATATACTCGTGTATAGGCAACACCATCTGATCTGGGAGAGCCTTGCGTCTACACGTCACACACACACACACACACACTATAGCTGGACGAAAGACACGTCTAAGCCCCCACGGAGATTGGAAGAAGCACGTTAAGTTTCTTAACGAAGGAAAAGATCTATCTAGTCCAACGTGCATGGGGTAATCTGGCCGAGCTCCGCTACAATAATTAAATTAAATTGTGAACTTTCACGTACCCACCCACCCCATATCGTCCGAATACTCTCGTATGAGCAAATTCTTAGGCTGAACGTAGGAAGATCGACACTTTATTCTGGGAGTGATTATAGAAAAAGCACGTGCAAAAATTAATATTGCAAGATTATGCGTAAAATTTTATGTAAGAAAATATTTTTAAAGAAAATTTTATATAATGACTTATTTAATATCCTTAGAAAGTTAATGTACGAAACTTTTTTTACGTAAAATTTATAAATTTTGACATCTTTGATTAGATTTAATAAATTATTTTTCTCGATTTACCTTTTACTTAAGATTTTCATGAACGAGGTTATAATCTCTTCTCTCATTCTTAATGCATTTTTTGCAGTGTTAACTATTGTCTCTAAAATCGCAACTGATGATTGTTGATCGATGATAACGATCGACGACCGACATCCAACGTACAACGTGTCTAACCAAACAAACGGGTAATAATAATAGAGGAAAGCCGGTCAATGACTAAATCCAATCAAGTAAACTCATCAGAAGTTATACATTTATTTTTTACTTCATATTATTTTTACACAACCACGTAGTTACTACAAGAAAGAAGGAATATAAGTGAAGACCCAAACACCATGAGTATAGACGTACGTACATATGCTTGCGGAACATCTACGACCGATTGACATGTGTGTTATAGTCGACTTAGCCTCAGTTATTTGTAAACATATGTGGATATGTAGCCACGCAATTTCTGCTATAAGTACATATATTAATTACCATTGTAAAATACCGTAAGTATAATTTTACAAAACCATAACAAACATAAAAAATTGTCACCCATTGATCGTAAGAAAAAAATCATTAAGCGTATTATATCATTTCTACTGTGAATACATATATAATCTACTATTGCAAAATACCGTAATTAAGTATAATTTTACAAAACTATAACAAATGTTAAAAAATCATCACTCATTAACCGTAACTATATACCTATTGCTGGTGCAAGTAATATACCTGTTGCCCATAACTATATCTTATACATTTGATTTCCCTGTAATCATTACACAATACACCTATATAATCACAATAACATCATACACCACACATAACACCTATAAACTCGCCACAATATATATCCACAACATTTGTACATCCAAAAATGTTTATACATTAATTTAATTGAAGCCATAACAAGATAGAAGTCCATACATTAGGCCACAATTTTTCCAAACAAGTAATATACATCACAATAGTCAAGATGCCTAAAATATACTGGCACCTCTTCCATGTCCAGAAATAAAAGAACAAGCTAGCTAGTGCTGCAGCGACACACAGACGCCTGACTAACCAAAGCAGAAGTCCTATTTGAAGCTATCAAAAATCATGGAGTGATCATGCTCACTCCGTTACACCTTTTCACTGTTTCTAGCGGTCAAAAGTACAGCTGAATTGAGAATGTGAAAGAAAAAATGTAAAGTATGTTAACCACCGAATTGCTCTACATGAAGCAACATCATTACAAATTATTTAGGATAGCATGAAGCTAAAGTTTCAAAAAAGTAGTTATAAAGATGTAGAGACGTTTAAAGATAAATTTGATAATCAGATATGGATATTCGTTGATAAGATAACTTCTGATAATTACCCCTTATTTTGATGTAATATTTAGAAGTATGATAATTTTATATCACATCGATCATTTTATGTCATATCAAAATTACTAATAAAATTATTTTATGTCACATCAAAATCGTTAATGAGATTTATCTCCACTTTAAAATATTTTAAGTCTTTTATAAGTTCAGTTAACTTTATCAACTCAAAAATATGAATTAGACTTATCAAATTTATCACCAATAAATATTGATAACTGTCTAATATGCTATCTAATTTATCAAAATGACAGAACATTTATCAGGGATGATAAACCTCTTTTCTCATGAACTATCAGGATTTATTTAGTTATCAAACTTGCACTGAAAGACCCTGAATAAGATTCAACGTTTTTCGTGTCTCAGAGAATATTTGTACACTGTGGCCCTCCATGAGTAGAGTATCCTACCACGAACAAATGTCAACTGGATTAGGATCTATATTCTGCAGAAGCACCTCTAACAAACAGAAAAATTAGAAAAATATTTGTTCTAACCAGCAAAGACAGCAAGAAGTCAGTCTTAATTGCAGGACACACTTTTGTCCGCCAGTTTTGTAGCTTCAGGTTTTGTCATATTTGCTAAATTCAACACCATTTCCTTAACCATATTGAGTTCATCCATGTTGAGCATAGCGTCCATTCCTTCTAATACGTCTTTTGCACCTCTCTTTGTAAGAAGCAATGCATGGATGATTCCACATTTTCTTCAATACCTGCATAAAAGTTAAGGAAGTTAGAAATTATTAGCATTTCTAATAATACAGAGAACATTTAGCATGGCCTCAGGGTACGGATGACATGCACAAATCGATAAATTGTTAAATTTAAAAAAAAAAAGAATTAAAAAAAAGGACATTAGAAATGATTCTCAGGTTCCAACAAAGATCATGATCAGACAAGATTCTCTAAACATATTAACAAGTGAACAGTCGGGGATTGGCAACAACATATGCCAAAAACTCTGTAGCATAATCAGCATATGAAGATGCTAGCAGGGAAACAATAGCTCGGGGTGTATACATTATTCAGAACTCAGTTTGCTTTAGTTGGAATTTCCTGCAATTCCCAAACTACAATTTATTTGCATTATAATACACATACACATGCATATATACATGCAAGATTGGATGTGCATAAACTGCAGGAATTTATTAGCAAATCATCTGCATGTTATGTTCTGATCAGAATGATTTGAAAATAAGTTATGGAGAATCCCTCTTCTACTAGAGCAAATCATTCCAGCTTGATCGTTGAAAAGTAAAAGCAGACGATGGGAGTTTCGGCCGAAACAGAAATTGACCAAACATTTTTGTTATCTTATTTTTTATTATTTTTTAAAATTGTATTTTATGGTTTCGGCCGAAACCGGCTGAAACCAAAACCGATCCGTTTCCATTTCAGACCCTACCAAAACCGAGTCCGAAATCGAAAACTTCATCCTTGGAGCAGAGATGGTAAGGAGATACTTTTATAAACTTCAAATCAAAGACTTGCTTCAACTTTTCACTAAAAAATGGCCAAAAAGAAAGTCCAAGATTGATTGTTACTGTGACTGCAGCCAATGGTGAACCTGATCATCAGCGTGTGAATATAATAAACATCAGTAACTTTTAGTTACAAGAAACATTAGCTTCTTCTACTCACCAAGTGCCATGTCAAGTCTCTTAATTATATATATCCAAAATGCAACTTTGGGAATTAAACAAGTGTTGTTTCCGTGTATATGCTGCATTGAGAGCAATAAATTCCCCATATCCATAGGGCACAATGTGGAATCACAAGTATAGTTAGATCCAAGTGGCAGCTGATGCACAACTATATCTGCTATTAGATCAAACAAAGCCCAGGCCTCTAGACTCCAGCAAATTGGTACAAATATGTTTCTATGTAGTTTTTGCTATCCCAACCATCTAACAGGAGAAAAACAGTTACCAAGCAGACACATCAACAAATAGATCAAAGCTTACCCCATTAAGCACCTTTCTTGCACATCTTCAGCTGAAATCAAAGGAAAATTACCATCAGTTCAGAGGAACTATGCATATGTTTGTCCTATATCAGAGGAGCAGCAAAATGATTAGAGAACGACCTTTCTGAAAATATTCCCAATCAATGTGTATCATGAATGATACCATACTATAGTTGCGTAACTTGTTGGTGTCAATATCCAAAAGCTAATGTGAAATCAATGAATTAGATCTTCTTCTTCTTTTTTAATCTGTTTTGGGTTCCTTAGGAGTCTGTTTTGACTTTTTAAATCAGGCATAAACAAATAAAGTCACAGATATGAAAAAAGGAAGCGTTGAAGTTGGACACTTCACAAACACAAAAAGGCAACCATTCTCCTGTAATTGATGTAATGATAAACCGTGCATGAAAAGGTGTTGAACTCCAACATGCAAACCTTGGATAAAGAAAAAAGGAATGTGGTTTTCTCAAACCAAAAACCAAGCAATGATAAACAAGATAAGAGACAAGCTATTTACATCCACAATGGAGGATTAGACACAGCATGCATAGTGCAAGAATTTTAATTTTCATCAAACTAAGGGTTGATTTCGATTCTTCTCTATATATGATATGTTGAGACATCCATAATGAAGCAACATCAAATTATGCATATGTTGAGCAAACTACAGCATATATATGATGAAGATAAATAAACAGATAAATGTAAATATGGATCTGGCAAAATAATAATGATCATTGTGCAAACAAGGTTAAAATGCTACATCATTCAAACAATTAAGAAAAGCTGAAGGGACTTGTAGATTCTTCTAGCTTATGCTGGGAAAAGCTCCCTCCCTTAAGACAAATTCTTCTAGCTGAATAATAATGATCATTGTGCAATCAATGTTAAACTAGTCACAACACCTCCCATGACACCTTTTATTCTTCTTCCTCTTGACATCTTGGCTGAAGGTGGCCATCCCTTGCTCGTGAGTGGCCTTATCTTGGAGCTTGAACCAAGGAGGAGGTGGTCATTCACACGAGAAAATCTTAATGGGTTGGTTCTTTTATTTGAGGTAGGGGAACCAACCTTCCTTTCTAATTCAAGCATGGCTTAGGGCTCCTTCCCTCCTGTAGAAGCTTAATTGGTTTTCTTTGTTTGGCGTTTCTCCACGTAATGTTTATAGGTTTAGGTGAGAGACTCATGATGCATTGTGAGCCTTGTTCTTGAGTGTAGCTAGTTTCCTTGTCATGCATGAGGGTTATTTTGGGTGGTTTGAACCGTGAGCATGTTATTTTCCATTTCTCCATGCTCCCCTCCCCCAAATTGTGGGTGTTTTGTGGTGAATGGGGGGTGTTTTTGAGGGCTCGGCCATGGCTGCCAGCTCTCAGACTGAGAAACGCGACACACTGGTCGCCACGTTCTAGTCACAACACCTCTTATGTCAACTTCGACTTCATGTGGCGACATCCTGTGCGTTGCCTTCTCTCAAGTAGCGATAGAAGGGTTATCGCCTTCTAAGCAGAGAGCAAGCCATTCCATTTAAGT
The DNA here is from genome assembly GCA_014218235.1 of Colocasia esculenta. Lineage (NCBI taxonomy): Eukaryota > Viridiplantae > Streptophyta > Magnoliopsida > Alismatales > Araceae > Colocasia > Colocasia esculenta. The sequence continues at coordinate 10,231,050 of CM024757.1, read as the reverse complement.
TGTGGTTCCGCTGAATTTTGAGTTGTATGGACTTTCTCTTGTACTTTTGGCACATGTGTTGTTCCTAACACATTACTACACTAGTTGGTTCGCCCGGTGCGCAGTACTCGAGAGTTTGTCCCGTCTTGTTGGGTTGTTACTATTTCCTAGGACCCTCCTCGTGAGTCCATGGAAGGAGTACTACGGGTTACGTATGAGCGTGCTCAAGTTGGTGTTTTAAGCTAAGGGGAAAATGGTATGGACAGCGACATTAAGTCATTTAGAGAGCTCTCGTGGTTGGTCTAGGACGCTGAGGTGGTTTGGGGTTCTTCTGGTGCGGACCAGTCAGTCCCTTCCCAGTGCCTCACTCTACGTAGTATCGGACCATTTAGAGGTGCCAGACGTGGAACTATATAGTTCATATAGACTACAAGTACTATTATGGTGTCTTTGGTTTTGCGGCCTCACTCGGACGGGAGGACGGCAGGCCGGGAGTGTAGTCGAGGGTTAGACGCGTGTGACGCTCCTAACCGTTGACTAGTGGTAGGTTTCCGTGGCTAGTGTCGTTTTCTAGGCAAATTTACCTCTGCCTCTAGTTGCAGTAGTGTGCTGATCACAGTGATCACACGAGATTTTAGGTGGTATAGTGTTTCCCGACTGATAGTCATATAGTTAGTATTATTCCTTCTGATTTTTCTTTAGTAGAATAGATTATTGTTACTATCATTCTTTTGATTATATATATATTCTGCTAGTTAGAACTAGTGGTAGATTAACACTCTCTATTGTGCTTCTATTGTGAAGCTCATTCCCTCTTTTTCTCAGGTGAGGCTCCACAGCAGCTCCACAGCAGCAGAGGATGGGAGGTTTTATCCTTAGTCCATATTTCTTAGTCCCCATATTTCAAGTCTTCCCTTTTACTTGTACTATTGCGGTTGAGACTTGTACCAAGGTTGTACCTTGTATTTTGTTGTTTACTTTCACTGGTACGTACATTTTTAGTTCGGTAGTTGTTGTTTATTTCTTTTACATATTCTATTATACTGATCTTTCAACTCTTTCGGATCTTTGGATCTGTGGGTGGCGGTGTCGGGAATTAAATTATTGGTGGGAGGTCGATGGTTGAGTTTTCGGAATTGAACTATTCTTATAGATAAACAAATCGTAACACAAGTATAAATGACTTTTCTTGAGTATATAGAATTTAGGGAGAATTACCAATTAGTCTTATTTTTTGGAGATTTATTTTTAGGTCTCTGACTGACATACTTATAGTTACAGAGATAAATATGTAATTACATATTTTTCTAATTAAATGACTTACATAGTTGCCAGGGACCTAAAATAAGTCCCCCAAAAATAGAGACTGGTTGGTAATTCACCCTAGAATCTCTATACTTATGGAATTGAACATTGGACCCAAAACAATAAGTATACATTAAACTACTCTTATAGATAAACAACTCCATAATAATAAGACGTAACTATATTCTATTTTTCTTGTAGGGAATGTTAACTTATTCTTACGTATCTCTTCATATAAAACACAACATTTTTTTGAACATGTTTCAGAGTATTAATCATTGTAAGGCTACTAGTTCCACTCCAAAACAAATTAACAAAACCACCATCATGTTTATACTAATTCCCAGCTCATCGTCCAGCTTCAATCTCGAGCATCACATGACTTCCCACACTGAGATATCACGTCATTCCCTCACCATGCTCGTAAGTAGATGACAATTCTCCAACATCCAACAAGGGATCCATGGGTGCTAGCGACAACTTCCGAGGACGTCTAGTGTCATGACAACCTCTTTCATGGCAGGATGACTATCTCCTCTCATGCTCAGTCATTGACTTGTCCAGCCTGATATGTCGTGTTCACCATGAGATCACGTCAGGGTAGGAGGTTGCGTTTTGAACGCATCCCCCCGACCCATCATGTTCTCAAACAGAATGCTAAACCCTCATTGCTCAACCAGAACTCATGAAACACCTCATTTCCATTGATCCAAACCTATACAAATCGATTAACTCAACTAGAGATCAAATGCACACACCATACCAAGCTTTTCGTGCTTCAAAACAATCAAACAATGCAAAGAAACCAGAAAGTCTCCCTACCAACGTGAAGAACACCATTCGATCAATGTTTCCACGCTCTAGACACCCTCCTCACATGTAAATCGCACCAAAACCGAAGCTCCTGAGCTGAAGTCGCCAAAGCCACCTTCAAAAGCTCCTCCCTCGGTCTAACAGAGCTCCTTGCTCTGTTTGGCCGACAAACAGCACATAAAGCCTTCGAAAATGAGAACGTGCCACAGGTGACCGTCGCGTTCAGAACGTGACGCACCTGGAGGCCGTGTTCACAAACACAACGTCACATGGCCGCCCGACGTAGGGGAAGGTCATGTTCAGAACGTGTCACCCATCCATGTCGCATTCTCAAACAAAGAACCAATGGGTTGTTTGGGTCAAAATCCCTGGCCCACAACACATTAGAGCCCCAACCAAGGCACAATGGCCACACATTGGCCTAAACAACATGCTAAAACCACTAAACTTGAATCCAAATGATCACAACGTTACACAGCCTACCACCAACATTATAGCCAAGGACATAACTACCTCGATACTAGAGCATCATCAGCAAGAAGAAGTGAGTCTAATTATATGGCCATCTCTTCGCAACTAAGAGCAACTCAAAATACTTAAATCAACTTGTCCAAGAAGAGAAGTATCCAACTAATTACTCAGCTTCTCAAAAGTCCAACCATTAGCTCTGAGTAGAGAAAGAAACTCCAAGGGCAAAAGTCTCAAGTCATCAACCACACAACTCAACCTTGCATTTACCTTTTTCAATCAAAAGTACTCACTATTCTTGTAATTCAATGTTTTAGTTCAATATAGAGCTACAAGGTCAACACCATCACAGTACTTCTTGCTCAAACACCTTCTGTGTTATTAGATCTATTTCTCATATATTACTACAAGGATAATAACGCTATTAACCATAATCATCCAAGTTGATCAACCCAAGATGCTTCTAACACAATTCTTCAAATTGCACTACAATCGTTCCAAAAAATTGACTACACACATCTGTAATATGAGATACCTCTCAAAAGTTCCAAACCCGAGTAGTGACTTCATTTCGTACGCATCATTAACTAGACTTGCCTTCAGCAACAATTCTCAAGACTATTTCCACATGGAATCTAAATGCAAGCACCCATATCCAATCAATCCCCAAATATTCCAATTTTTTCTTAAATATGCATGACACGAAGAAACTCATTATTAGTAGCTAGTTGTCTAACAACTGATCTCGTATTCTCGTCCCCTGAGGAATAATTTGGATCGAAATGGAACTAAGATGTCCTAAAGGGGGGTGAATAGGACTTTCTTGCACCTTTTTGCAGTGATTTGTAGGTTCTGAAAATGCAAATAACTTAAGACCACTAAAATCACAATTAGAAGTTAGTGTAGTGTGTGAGAGACATATAAGCAAATGGAAGTAAACACACACAAGAGACAAACGATTTATCCTGGTTCGAATCTCTTCTCCACAGGAATCCTACGTCCAGTCCCCAAACAATCTCTTGAGATTTTCTACTAGAACAACAAGTACAATTGGTCTTCCCTTCGTCAAAGGGCATACAACACTTGCACCCAAGCAAGACTTCCCTTCACAGAGGGGTAACCAACCCACCTACCCAAGTAGACATTCTCTTTTTTAAAAGGGAACTACACACAAACACTACAAAAAAATGCGGACTATTCGGTCTCTATTCGATCGCTGATGTCAACAACGACCGAATAGAGATCGATAGTGTCGGTGAAGATATATTGTTCACAATATTGTGATCGAAAAAATTCAGGCACCCCCCCCCAAACCACTGCCCCCCACCCCACCCCCACCGTGGCCCTCCCCCCCCCCCCCCCCCCCCCCCCCCCCCCCCCCCCCCCCCCCCCCCAGCGCAACCCAACCCCCCAACCAGCACCTCCCCACCCTACTGCCCCACCCTCCCACCCCAGCAGCCCTATTCCCCCCCCCCCACCGATCAAGCACCTCCCCCACCACACTACCCCCCACTCCCCCCCCCCCCAGCCCAAATGGATTTCCCCACGACCGAGCAACCCCCACCATTGAATCGATAGAGAGAGAGAGGAGGAAGAAGAGAGAGAGTGTGTGTCACATCCCGACATTTAATATGTCAATAAATGACGTAACATGAGTGAATAGGAGATCAATAGTAAATCTTTGAACTTTTTTAGCAGAAATTGTGGGGAGCTTGCTTAAATAAAATTAATTAATAGTCAATCCTCAAAACTGAGGTATTTACAAGGTTCTCAAACTAAAACTCAAAGGGCAGATGTAGTAAGAGTTGTCCACTCAGCACACAAATCTCGATGCCCCGCCTTCTAGAACCGTATATCACTTGGAAAAGAGTAGGTATGAGCAATTATGTTCAGTAGGATTTATCCTCAAATAACAAGGAATACAGATATATGAATCAAGAAAAATTGTCACACAGGAATATAACAAATGACAAGATACAAGTAAATGAAGAATAATACAAATCAGGATGCAGTGAGATGAAATCATGCATAAGTAACCGTGATAAGAATGAACTGATTCATCAAGGAACTAAGCCAGGATAGCAAGTATCAAGTATAACATGGCATTCCGTCAAGTATCAAGTGTATTCAAACTGCCTTGTAGTTCTCTAGACAGGCACTGGTTGTTCATGATAATTGTTAACCAGGTTGAACAAGCATGGAAACAACAACGTATAATAGAATATTCACTAATCCAGTAGGAAGTATAGTGTCGATACCTACACTAAGCAGGTGATCCATTAACGCTCTACAGATTAAACGCATTCGGGTGCTCCTCCCAAGGATTGGACCTGCCCCTATTTGCACTGGCATCTTAGTCATGGCGAGTCCGAAGACCCAAAAAGTATGTAGACACTCCTTACTATTATGTTTATGGACAATCATTAGTGCAACAACTAGAGTTTCAATGATAAAACACATATATAGTAAAAACATATGAATTCTGATTATAGAAGAACTGAGAATAGTCAAGTAGGTAGGATTGGTCATCCACAAATAAGAAGTCAGTTTACCAGACAGGAACATCGGTGTAACCAGATTGATATTACAGTTCAGGACGACTTGTAAGTCAGGAATAAATATTCCAGAGGTCACAAGGTAAGGCACGGTGTAAAAATAAATCAAATACTCGATCAATCGGAGATTTGACTAAAAACTGAGTTTTATAATTCAAAACTGGGGTTAATTGTTTTGAAATCAAAACAAGCGTTGTCGATATCCTGAATACCACGTTAAAGCTCTAATCTTAGTTTCTCCATGGTTAGAATTCTAAGGTCACTTATCCAAAGTAAAATGATTTCACAAGGAACAGATCCCTGTGAACTAGCATCTAAATATATATATCGAGAGGTATATGAATCAGAAATGGTGGTTTTACATGATCAAGGTTGCTCTAAAGAAGGGTCTGGTCAACAATTAAATGACTTAACCCCTCGGTTTAAATAACTTTAGAACCAAATAAAATTAAATATTTAACTTGGTTTGATAGTCCAAAACCTTACTGACTGTGGGTAGGTCGACCTGCTGAGGAATGTGGGTTGACCTACTATAGGGTTTTAAAGAGGGTAGGTTGACCTATGTCAAGGATAGGTTGACCCACACTCTCTAAGGTTACAGGTCAACCAGCCAAGGGGTGTGTCGACCTGCTGATGAACACAGGTTGGCCTGCTTAATGGGTGTGTCGACCTACTGATTAGAGTAGGTCGGCCTGCTCAGTTGGGTTTCACTTCTGGTTGAAGATAGGGACACGATATTCTAATTCCAAAGGTATTACGTAGAATTCTCTACCCCTTATTGGGCTTCATAGAATAGCTTCGTGTTGTGGTACTTAAACTTATTTAACACTTAAAACCTTTAAAAAAAATCAACGGAATAGAACATCACAAAGACAGTCATACAACAACTAACTAGCAGGATCGATTGATCATCCTGGAAGAATCGGTCGTCTGAAATGCAAGGGTCGGTCGACTACTTATTCCAGAATGGTTTGCATATTCTCAAACATGGGAATCGGTGAATACTCAAGTCGGTCAACCAAATCCGTTGGAACCTAAATCATCATAAAATAAAATTTAAAAAAAAAAGAATCGTACTATCCTTTCATGCATGGATGTGGAGGCAATAATCTAGATTCGTAGGAAGAAATCTTACAAGTATGAAGATAAACAAACAAGAAAAAGTTGTAAGGAGGGACCTATCTTAGCCGGGCACAATTCTCGGGTGGAAACGGGTTCCTAGATGGTACAATGGTACTTTTCCCTTTTCTTCCTTCCTTCTCTATGTATCTCCTTCCTTTCTTTATGTTCCAGAAGATGAAGTGGTGATGGTGTGGAGAGGAGAGTGAAAAGATATGATGGTGGTACGATGGTAAGTGTTGTGGGAAGATGGAGAGGTTCTAGGTAAATAGGAAGAGCAGAGGGGAAGGTACTGGTGATCGTGGGAAGAAGAAGAAGAGGTGGTTTGTGGAGGTACGGAAAAAGAAGAGGATGGAAACTGAAAAGTAGAAAAGGTTTCAGGGGGGTCTTTTATAAGGTGGATCATTCTTTTGCATGGTTGCCACGAGGATGAAGAGAATACTTATCACCTCCAAAACTCTCTCCATTCGCCACCATCCCATTTTTGATAAGGGTTGGCCACTTATCGTAACTTACATACGTAAATAGTTTACGTAATTCTAATTAATTCATTTAGATCTCTTTATAATGTTAATTTTGTATCTTAACGATGTCCAATCAAGTTGAAATTTCAAACATAAGTTAATTAGAAGATTTTACATATTAAAGTGATTTAGTTTAATTTTTTAAATTAATTTTTTGTCAAATAAAAATTACCTCAAAAATCATTAGGTCACAAAAATCTTGATATCCTTGCATCAATAATTCTTGATTTCTCATATCTAGAATCAGTACATTTTTTTGAGAATTATAGTGGTGTCATATCTCAATTCTGTTACCAAATTTTGGTGACGTCTCGTCAAGGTGCGTGCATCAAAAGACAGTACCAAGTTACACTAATAATGTAAAAATATCCCTAAATTAAGAGTAATTATGTTTTTATACAAGTGGCCATATCTTATGTATAATTTACTATCTTTAGAATTTTATTATAAATTCTGGGACATTACGAGAGAGAGAGAGAGAGAGAGAGAGAGAGAGAGAGAGAGAGAGAGAGAGCAAGAGAGAGATAGAGAGAGAGAGGAAGAGAGAGAGAGAGAGAGAGAGAGAGAGAGAGAGGAGAGAGAGAGAGAGAGAGAGAGAGAGAGAGAGAGAGGGAGGTTACCTGGTAGCAAGGGAGCGGCGACAACGGTGGCGTAGGCGACGGCAGAGACCTCCGGTGGCGGGGGGCGATGGCGGCAACCTCCGGCGTCGACGAACGAGAGGAGGGAGAGAGAAGTAGGAGAGGTGGTCGTCGGGGTGGGGGGGGGGGAATAAAGGAGCATAGCGACCAAACATATTCGATCGCTAGTCAATCGCTAAGACAACAAAAAATAGCGATCGAAAATTTTCGGTCACTATTAGGTCTCTAACGCCGACAAATTTTGTGACCGAATATTTCTATCATAAATTCGGTCTCAAATATTAGCAACTGTGGCCGCGAAAACCCAAATATTTATGATCGAATGACGGTCGATTGCAATTAGGTCTCAAATTTGAGACTGAATCTGAGACCAAAAAGTTCGGTCGCAAAATTTCATCCTTAACCCGCCAAAAGAGAACAATATTGACAGTCGGTCTCCACAACGCCTCTGCAAAATAAGTACGCTGCTAACACCTGAAAAGAGGTGTAAGAGAGTGAGCCTCAAAAAGTCACAGGCTCAACAGGGACCTCCCAAAAAGAGAAACAACTAGAAGCTACACAGAAGAGCTAACATGGATAGTAGAACTACTAAAGTAAAGACATGCCGGCAATAAATATAATTAAACTACATTTAAACATAAACACTATAGCTAACCCAACTCACAGAAAATAAAGGGAACAACAGGACCAGCACAGAAACACCAGTCCATCCCAACAATAGAAACGACTAAGCCACGAGCCATATAGGCAAACCACCAACAAAAAGGTAACGGGACTGATAGCAACCAATGCCACTCTGCCGCAACACATGCTACAGACCCACGCCTGACACACCTCTATAGGTTCCAAGGCCTGCAGAGTTTGGCAACTGAGAACACGAGACTAGGTAGGGACTAGTACGTCTACTGGTGTCCGTCCCCAAACCACGAGTGCACTACAAGCGACCGAACAGAGAACACTCGCACACCATATGTCGCTACCCCATTGTCGTTTTTCCCTCAGTCGGACAAGTTAATCAGCAAGCAAATGAGTGAGGGTGTCTAGGAAGACGGCACAGACCTCTACAGTACACACAGTACCAGGACAAATCTCGAGCACAACGTGCCTGGCTCACAAAGAACCTGAGGTGTCCAACTAGAGAAGTACTTTGGAATAGGCACCGGACCACAAAGCTCGGCAAACACACAAGCCACGTTGCACACCTAACACACACTTAAACATTTCATTCATAAACCACGATGCACCACGACTGCTCATCATAGGTTATCATACAACTCCTAATTCAATTGTATATGAATACAATTATTAAACACATAAACCACATAACTCTTACATACTTAACATAACTAACATGATCAACATAAATCACTAACTAATCACAATATGATCCATTAACCCTAAATCATATTTTTACTACCATTAACCATGCTTAAACATCTTAAACCAACCTTAAGTAACCAAGGTTAGGTCCACAAGGAACCCTCATTGCCCAATACCACATAACACATCTCGTAAAGAAGAACGCGAGGGGTCGATTGTCGCATTAAGAATGTGACAGCCCAACAAGCCGCGTGCACAAAGAGAATGCAACGGTGTCAAGGGTCGCAACCTGAGCGCGACAACCTGACTCGTCGCCTTCTCAGATAGAGCCCCAAACCCTCCAGTTGCACCCAGAAATCTCCAAACACCTCATTTATATGCAAACCAAACCTCTACAAATCAACTAAACTGTAACGGACCGGGGTATTTATGCCCATTAAGGCTCCATATCCAGATCCGCCTCCCGCGAACGCACCGAAGTGTCGCAAGGGATATCTCACACACGAGTCCAGTAAGAGTACAAAAAAGACAAACCACAAGAATATAAGACACAAGAAAGTACATGTGCTCATATCTGTTCACAAATTTGTACAACTGTCCCATTACATTAATACATGTCCAATTAAAAAGAGTACAACTACCTAGGGCATACCCCGAGGGAGCACAAGCTCACACAACACTAACTACTAAACTACTGCTGGTGGTACAAGTCTGTCACAACGCCACTGCAAGCCAAACACACGGCAAGCCCTGAAAAGAACTATAGGGGAGTGAGCCTCAACAAGTCACTGGCTCAGCAGGGGCTACCCAAAACAACACGGTAACACAAACACCTTGACCCCAATGGGTCTCACTAGCAACAATAATAGCCAAACCATTTCATGCTCACATCATTACAATAAATAACAATTAAACATGCTTATAATAATAAACATAACGTCCTCAGAAGAAAAGTAGGACTACAGGACTAACATAATATCATTAGTCAGCCCAACAACCAAAGTGCCTAAACCACAGTCTCACTGGCACACTGCTACAACAACGGGTTGCCTAAACTATAAGCCACACAGGCGAACCTCAAACACTTGAGTAGTAGGACTGCTAACAAAGAGCTGGTCCTTTATACTCAAACCACTTTACAACAGAACTACTCAAAGGTAATAGAACTGGCTAACACGAAGCCAATCCATAACACACTAAAGCTATAATTGGAAACATACCCAAGCAGAGTAAAACTCAACAAGTGGAAGGTCTCATACGGCCTCCACGAAACATAGCTTAACTAAACCACAATATGCCTAGGCCATAAGCCTCATCGGCAAATTACCCACAAAAGTAACATAATTAATAATCACAACCAATCCACAATAAATTATAAACAAAGATCTACCTAAAACAGTTAGGATACAACAAGTGGCAGGTCAAACCACAAGACCTCCACAACACACAAGTACCCGGAAAGGTTAGTACATAATGTACCACCACAAAACTACAAAGTAACCCTCGAAGGAAAATAGGTACCTACTACTCTGAGGTACCACAACACAAACACCCGAACAAGGGTACAGGTAGGTGATAAACACCACACTGAACCATAATTATATTATACCTTTAATTAAGCACAATATTACAGGTGAAACCTTAATCGACGAGTCACACAAACCACAATTGAATCACAACTGTGCCAACACCAAGGCACACCTCGAACTGGTCAAACCTCGACCACGAGTCACAAACTCACGAACTACGACAAGTAGCAAAGCACGAGTCAAGCTACAACTAGCGTAAGCAAAGCACGAGTCAGAAAGAACGACGCCACCACACGGGAACGGACTACTGGCTGATCAGGCCAATATCCAACCCGGACAACACAACACAAGAACTACCTCTCAGTCTCGCAGTCACGGACGAAAGGTCCAACTGCCGCTCCACAAGGAAGAAGTCAAACAACTGTGGAGACCAACCAACACCACACCTGCAGACACACAACTGCAGGCCCATGCCTGGCACCTCTAGAGTCTCTGGCCAGAGCACTCTAAAGTGAGGCACTGGAAAACAGGACTAGCTGGGGACCAGTGTCGACTACTGGTGTCCGTACCCCCAACTACGAGCGCGCTACAAGCGACTACACACCCACAACACAAGCCGCTGCCCTACTGCCGTCTTTCCCTCAGCCGGACGTACAACTCAAGCACAAGAGTGAGGGTGTCCAGGAAGATGACACAGACCTCAACGGTACCACACTGTACCGGGACAAAACCCCGAGCACAACAAACACACGTGCCTGGCTCACAAAGAACCTGGGGTACCCGACTAGAGAGGCATTTCCGGAATAGGCACCGGACCACCACACTCGGCTAGCACAAACCACGATATTTACATATATAGCCTTTACTTATAATTCATAATATACAAGTGTTAGGATTAGCTTAACATCGGTCACCATGTGACTCCAAAGCTATCCCACACCAACACATACCTGAACCACTAACTTGCCTATCATTGGTCATCTTGTGACCTCCAAGCTAACTCACACTAACATATATATATAAATCACAATAGCCAATCATATTTGGCCTATCATTGGTCACGAAATGACCTTCGTAATAACACACCATTTACTTACTTCATAAATCCATATAATATTATTCGAAAGACAGCAACGGACCAGGGCTAGGTCGGTATGGACCTTTATTGCCCAAACACCACAAAGTCATGACTAGGCTCACACAAGAACCTCACTGCCCAGATACTACGATAAATCACCAGAATTATATTACCACAAAGTGTGTAGCACACACACTCAAACCACGTAGACAATACATGTATATTACACCCCGGATGGTGTACCACACGTCTTCCACGTAAACCACATGTCCAACACATGGACAACGCACTCCAAGAGTGCCACGGGTGCCAACGCACCACACATACCACGGAAAGCGATTACGTACATCACATATCATTTACGTAAAACATGCACATTACATGAGCAGTATGCTCCAAGAGCATAACAAGTGCATTGGCTCACACCGGTCATCGCCATGCACACACACAAACACACATTACTCATAACCAAAAGAGCTACGTAAACCATTCTGCATAAGTGCATGCACAGATTGGCGGCAACATCGACTGCCGCTTGAAGGAAGTAAACGGCAAGCGATCTAGCCGTCTATCTCTTGGCTGATGAACCTGACGTCAATCGATGTTGACGCCAAGATCTTCAACCCCAGACCCTGCAGAAACCCTAATCGATCCCACATGCATTCCTGACCCCGAAATCTTTAAGAAAATAAGAGGAAAGAATTCCTCTAACTCCCATGCATTATAATTAAACTAAAACAACATGTTTTACTACATAAAATCATCAAACCACCCATTAACCCCGCATGGTACGACTTGATCCGAAAATACAATAAAAATACTGGTTCAAGTGATTAAGTCGTGTTTTAATGTTTCTAACAAGCTAACAGGGCTCGACCCCTACCTCAGAAACGCAATTAAACTCCCGAAGAACCTCGAATCACGCCGAAACCCGAGAAACGTCCCACGAACACCACGCTCCAATCCGTTATTCCCAGCCCGATCTGCCGCTACCACGCGCACCACGGCCTTCCCACGAGCTCCCGCCGACCGTCAGAACTCGCGAAGAAGCTCAAGGGTGAAGGTGGGGGAAGAGGAAGGGAGAAGGAGGAGAAAGAACAGAGCTCGGGTCTGCCATAAAAACACAGGCATGCCAGGTTAACGTCAACCCTTTGGCCGTTTAACCAGACCGCCACAACTAGACGTCCACAAAGCTTGACGCCAAGTTCAACAGTCGACGTCCTCATCGATGGACGTTAACACCATGTTAACGGCACACCACTGCCGCCAACACACAGTCGACGTCACCCACCTGGACGCCAACACACTGTGTCCAGCAAGCTGAACACCAACACGGACCCAAACCAAACCCGGTAAGGATCTAGTAAGAAACACACAACACTAATGGGCCTTACATTGGCCACCAAACCTGCTAAACCTGGATCCACGGGGATCCGGAAAACGCGCGACGTTACATAAACAATCTAAAGCTCTTATCCAAACCTCGATTCAGGATAAATACACTTTAAACCATTCAAAGAACACAAGAAAATGAGGAAATCTCTCTACCAACACGAAGAACGAGACTCGATCAACATTCCTCACACTCCAAGCAACCTCCTTGCATCGAAACCACGCCGAAACACGAGCCTCCAAGCTGAAATCGCCAGAAATCGCCGCATAGCCCCTCTCCTCGGCCGAGCAGAGATCTCTACTCTGTTTGGCCGCCAAACCTCCTCTTAACTAATCAGAAATGAGAACGCGACGTAGGTGACCGTCGCTTTAAGAACGCAACGTGCCTGGCCGATGCGTTCGGAAACCCGGCGAGCCACGTGTCACTCACGCAGCCAAACAACTAAAAGAAGCAGTGTGGAGAACGCGACGCAGGCGAGGGACGCGTTTAGAATTCGACATATACCCCCGTCGCATTCTCAACCAGAGAACTAATGAGCTGTTTAGGCTGAAATCTTCGGCTCACAACACCCACACAAAGCACGAAGGCCACAACCAATGTCCAACGGTCACACATTGGCCAAAACCATCACACTACAACCATTAAACTTGGATCCTGTGGTGGTGTTTTCCTGTTTGGGCCTGAGCCAAACGGGCCTCCACTGGAGAAGAAGGGAAGACGATCGCCGGTGCGGACGGAAGCCTACAAAACCAGAACTGGATCAGGGGGGCCCGGTTGAAGAACCGGGGGGAACCCTCCGATGCCAAAGTCAGTATGAGACTTAAAAGGCTTGAATGAAAGGGGATTCTCGTATGTGAGTCGCGCGAGGGCGAGTGTGAGTTTGTGAGACTGCGTACCTCCGCATGGAGGTTACCTGAGCCTGTTTATAGGCGAGGGTCTTGAGAGAGGGAGACGAAACGTCCCGGGATCGTGCCTGAAGGGTCGCGCCGGTTGGCGCGTAGTCCGGGGAGTTATCCGTTGAGGCGCCCGTAGGGCCGTCCGGCAGTTAATACGCTCTAGGACGTGGGGCGCGTGGCTTGCAGCGGTTACAACCGTTGTGAGGAGGCGAACAGCCTGTTCGGGCGTATTTAGCCAGGGTTACCGAGCAGATAGCCTGTACAAAGGCCGACCTCGCTGTTCGGTAACGGCAGTGGCTGCTCGGTACGCGCTGCCCGGACGATGGTAAAGCCAGCGGGTCTATGGCATGATTCCTGCAGGACCTGTTCGGTAGATAGTGTCTGAACCGAACAGGATGAGGGGTGTCCGGAGACTACCCTTGGAGGCCTGGAGAGTGCTCGACGTGGAGGCCGTTCGGTGCCAGGTGCTCGGGTGCTTCGGTGATGGCGGGCTCAGGCCGGAGCTGCCTGGTCTGCTCGGTAAGGGCAAATCCTGTTAGAGCAGCCAGCGCGGTGCTCGGCAGCTACCGCTAGGACCCTTGGGCACTTACAGCTGAAGCGTGTTCGGCAGCCGGTTGGCTGAAGCCAAGGACACGTGGCGCGAGGGCCATAGCCATTTTGCCTTGCTGGGTCTTGATGGGCCTATGGGCTTAGGAGGCTAAAAATAGCCTCTACAGATCCAAATGGCCACGATGCTACAATCATACACCCAAGATCTAAAATACGACATCAAGAAAATGAAATAACACAAAATATGATAACACGTGAATCGTACCCTCAAATAAATCAAGAACAAACAAGCATTAAGTTGATAGTCTGGTAAAAAGGTTGTACCTTTCACTTCTCTTGAGAAGACAGAGGTCTGCTTATTCGTGGAGGCCGCACCTGTTTCTTCTTCTATAGTGGAGACCCTAGGTTCCTCTAGCTTTGATGCCATGGTCAAACTCTCTTCTTCCCATAAATAGTGCAGGAAACGAAGCACGGCGGTCTTCTTCATCTCCATTGATATGTTTGATGATGGAGGGGAAGGACTAGCAGATGAACGCTATAACGAACGATCGCCGACAACTCCTCTCAAGGAGGGAAGGTCGCAGTAGTTGTTGGAGAAACGGAGGATAGATGAACAAAACATGATGGTGTTCGTGATCACGAGGGGAGGGGGCTCGCAAAGTTCTGATCGCACAATGTTCATCATCAAAGGCGGAAGACAGCTTGCATGGGAAGTAGGAGATGGCACTTTCATCCTTCTTTTTCTCGGAGAGAAAGAGGGAGGTTGCTACACTCAATTTCTTCTCTCTCGCGCGAAGGGTAGAAATTAAAAAACCCTAAAACTAAATGTGAATCGATGCTCACTATCATCATTCGTAGCTCCCAACACATCGTTCTAAACATCATTAGTAGAAAACGGGATGGGACAACCAAAGATGGGATCCCGTCAAGTTGGACCAACGTGTTCTTTGCTCCACATAGCCCAATGTCGTTCCACACAACTGTTCCAACAGAGCATTCCTACCCCAAGTAAATGAACATTTCTCAATGATGATTGTACAATGCTACCACCGACATCAAGTGGCAGCCCCCAGGCACTCAGCATGCCATGCCCCATTCCATCCTCCCTGTGCCCAACTGCGTGCGCCCAACATCTCCACGCTTCTCCCCCCGGCGTCCCAATCTGCCACATGGAAATTACGTTTTGTGATTATTTTTATGAATAAAATAATGAAAATAATTATTTTAATAAATAACCCAAAGGGAAAAAAAAAACTGACCAGCAGTTCAAAATAGATCATTACTCAGGATCTGACATAGCTGTAACAAATAGATAGCCGTACATAAAAACATAGAAACTGAACTTTCTCCTCGGAAAGAAAGCAAAATCAAATAGGTAATCTCGTTAAAGCCCAACACAAATGAGTTAAGAGCCTCACACACGTCTAAATGGCTGTCCTTGCCAAAGTCATGTTGGACTTGACATCTAAGCAATCCACCTCAACATTATTACAAGACCTAATAGCCATTTCCTTAACCTCTCACGTCCACTCTTTAAAAATGCTCCAAACACAAGTCCCGGGTTGAAGATTTAATATTTCATGGATGCAGCAGCATTTAACACTACCCATTCGTATCGCTGAAATATATTCACCCAAGAGAAATCGGGTCTGAGTGATTGCAACGAGATATAAACAGCTGTTCATGCCACACACAAATGATCTCTGAAAAAAAAATATAAGTCGTTTATCCGTCGTGCCCTTCTAGACTTAAGAGCCATTCATTTTTCCCAGATCTGAACCAGGTCCAAGACCATGTTACGGAAAATACTTCCAAGGAAAAACAAGTGAAAGAAATGGCAAGCTTCACCGGTTTCAATTTCCTCCTATTTTGTTGGAGATATGGGCTACATATAGTATCCTCAAAGGCTACAAAACTTAATAACAACATGATTTACAATGGCCTAGCATCATAATCTTGATGCGAATACAGATATATACATGGCCTTCCAACAATCGACTTACATCTTGGGAGACGAATCCTCTTTCACCAGCTATGTTTCTCTATGTACAAGTTGCTGTGGTGGCTACTTCGGGGTTGCAAATGAAAAAATAATTTCATATGACCTGGGCAAAAGGAAGGATAATCAGGAAACTGTCCCAGTGCCAAACGAATGCAACTCTCTGAAACTTAAACCAGCGGCTCACCGTCAGATCCGCAATCCATTGTGCACAAAAAAGGCGGGCTCACAACTGGAACTGTACTGTTTGGTGCTAGACATTGTGCAGCTAGTCCCAGTACCAACTCCACAAATTGCTCGTTTGACGGGCATTTCCTCCAATTTCCCTTTCTTGGAGATTAAATTGATTGGATTATCTGCTTTGATCTAGACGCCATGGCAGGATGAAATTTGAGGTATAAATGAATCAGCAAACATCAATCCATGAGGGTGGGCATAGTAACCTCAAGGCTGGATCCAATTCCACATCAATCAGAATCTATTGATAGATATAGCCGTGGTCTCACAGACCGCTGCTGTTGCGAGTGAGAGAAAGAGCTATCAGACCTTTGGTTGTTCGAAGCACCCCTGTTTGATCTATCGTCATTCATGCTGAGAAGCAAAGAAGCTGCACCACAAGGTAACTGTATTAAAACAAGCTGAACAGCAGATGCGATTTAGATATATGGAAGTGATTTGGAAACTACATAATTTCTTAGACACGGTTGCATCCCGCTACCAGTTTTCCTTAGATCAACACAATTACTGTTCATGCCTAGGAATTTGCAAGCATGGAATGTAAAAATAAATGATGCCCAATTCCCTACTCCTAATAGTAATCACAGAGAAATAAAATGAACTCATATGAGATGCTAAGAAATAGAAAGATAAATACCAGTATTGGCTAGCGAATTCATTCTATCATCTTTCGAACCAAAAAAATTTCTAGAATTTAACCCATCAGCTGCTGTAGACTCCACGTGACTGGTGTCATTGCCACCCAATCGAAGGGAGATCCAATCATCAGTATGTGCGCCATTGGAGATGTCAAGCTGCTGATTTAAATCAGACTGTGTGGGCATACCGGCTGGTTGAGTAGGAAGAAAAATCTGCAATGAAGGGTCATCACCAGCAAATGCCAGGGGGTTGTCTACAAGGCTATTATTTACTTCAGCACTAGATTGGCATGCTGATGGGCCAATCCTGGACTGACAGGTCAAACCTTCATGATGATGATGGTGATCATTAGGAGGGCATGTTGTCACATCCTGGGTCTGCGATGTATCTCCAACTACACCATCAGATGCCAACCCATAGCCATTCATAGGTGAGCATCCAAGTGCGTTGTGATGTGAATCAACCAAGGAACCCGGAACATCTGCATCTGTGTTGAATAACTGGAAACCAGCTCCCGGCTGGGAACAAGATGGAAACCAACCAGGCATCTCAAAATCCTCACCGTTGCCAAATAGACCCAAACAAGATCCACCTGCGTTCAGTGCAGGGTCTACCAGGTATGGCTCTTGAACTCCAGGATGAGTTGTAGCAAAAGGAATTCCAGTCCCATTGCTTGGCCCAGTGTCGTATGCAGTTTCAGGTGAAATTAATGTAATATTATCCTCTTCAGAGTCACTAAGAACAATTACATCTGTATCTCTTGACGGTGCAAGAGGCACTCTTTCATCAACATTGTACATCATATCAAAATTCATAGAATCAAGCTCCTGGCCATTACTGGCGGAGAAGTCAAAATGCCCTCTCCCTTCCTGATTAACACTGGCATCATCTCCATCCCTGTAACTTCCATTAGCACTGACACTCAACGGCAAGATTTTTGGGCATTGGTTTTCAAATTTTTCAGGTGCATGATTTTCAGAAGATGGAGGTGTCATGTCATTATGTTTATTACTGACCTCCCAAATTCCATTGCGGTTTCTCTTAATTCCTAATCTCAAGCCAGTACCGTCCTGCTTACTCTGCTTCAGGAACTCAGAGTCTGATTTTACTTCAGGGTCAGTGAAGGGCTGGAGAGTTCCATCAGGCAAGCGCCACTGAGTTAGAGTTTCACCTTCACCTTTAACACGCCAGGAACCATCAGCTTTTACATCAATTTCATTTAGATCTTCTCCACAATCTTGCAACTGTACAAGGCACAAATTAAGAGAAATCAAATTATGTTTCACTTGTGCAGTCACAAGAGCATAGAATGAAATCAACTAAGAAAAAAGTATGTCATGAGCATTACCAAACTTGTGATGCGATTGAAATATGGATCGACAATAATATTCTCTAAAGAGTAATTCTTTAGGCAAATGGGGCACTGCCACTGCAACAAAAACATGACAATGTCATGTTAATCTGAAATGCGAGCTGGGAAAAACAAATCATTAGTAAAATTCACCTTTCTCGATCGCTGATTAAGTTCAACGAAAGTTTCAAGATCAAAACAACCCATATGAATGCAAGGCTTAAACCTTCCAGCAATTTTCATTCGAGATCCACTCATCTGCAGAGCAAAAATGAAAATTTGAGCAATCACCAGACATGAAATAATTGCTAAGCAGGCAGCTTTTGCTTTAAACAGAAATAACCTAGCAACATACAACAGTTCTTCTGATTTTTACTGCCTTTGCAAATACACCAAAGAACTAGAATAATTTAATTTGCTGGAAAACCTGTGCGGCACATATTAAAGATGCAGTCTATTATTTGCAAAGATCCATTTCATGCATGGCCCCACTTTAATTCAAATCCTGCATTGAGATGAAATATTTTTTTCAAGTGTATAGAAATTTTCACCTCTATATGGTATATCTGGCTCTTAAATAGCATAAGCTGCTAGCTTACAAGTGGATCAACATGTGTGGTTGAATCTTGTCCATTTAGCATTACTTAGAAGGCAAAAGCTCATTGGCAACAACGAAATTAGCTCTTTTTTCTTTTCTTTCCCTTTTTTTTCCTTTGACCATACCATAGTGGTATGACACTGTTCAATTAAATCAGAATTTCAACACCACCCAGGTTCAAAACCTGGGCACCCCCAAACATATCCACCCACTGGTACCAATTGTCCATGCTTTGGATATCAAAGAAATAAGCTCAATCACATGAATGATGAAATTAAAATTTTCAGATATAATCAGTTTCAACAAGGAACGGTTTAGTCACTGTCAGCTGACTCAAATGACTTCTACTCACAGGACAGCGGAGATTGACAGTAACTGATTCAGCAACAACTTCCAAATCACTATCACTGTCTGCATTCTCTGCATCAGCTCCACCACCAATGCAACGACAGACACGAGCAAGGGCATCCTCAAAACGTTCACCTTCAGTTTCTTTTGGGATCAAATTTAGAACCTGAATGGCGAATTACACATTGAGATCAGGTCTGGGCAGCAAGTGAACCATAATCAAGACCTCATAAATATGAAACTAAACTGGATGCATAAAGTGTCAAGCCTAATACACATGACCCATCTCAGTATAAGTAAATCACTAATATTTTAGAATGAAAGCAGAAAAGCTAGGAGCTATAAAAGCCAAATGCAGCAAGTCACATGAGTGCCAGACTTCTCTTTTCTTTTAAAAAATTTCCTGTATAGAGAAATCAAAGGCTTCCCTGAATAGCACTATCAAGAATAATATCCATAACCATGCCTCCTATCCAATGACTTGAGAAATCCTTCTCATAAAGCTGGAAAGAGAAAATTGGAATAAAGTTTGCATACTCACAAACCAAGTCAATAATAGGTTATCTAGAAAAAATGGTGTTGATTAGTTGACGTCACCTTCTCAGATCCTCAACAACATCGATTAGGGCCCCAAAAAAACAGATAACCAATTATGATTACCTGTTGAATATTCCGTCTTTTTGCAATTCTTAGCCCAAAACAGAATATCCGAGTATCAGATCTTGTAAAATTAATCTTGTTAATTCCTTCCCTGCTACAAGTTGTGATCTGCAATAGAATATCTAACATGAGGAACCCTTGGAAATAAACATGTGGACAGAAATAGATTGAAAAGATATGCGACTAAATTTCAGTGGAGCCTCCTTTAGAAGAACCCTTAGAAAAATGGAATAGACATGGGGACAGTTACGGGGACAAGTTGGGACGGGATTTTCTAGCTCACCATTCACATTTTTGACAGGTGTAAGAGAAGCAATAAAAGACCTGATGTGGAGAATTTCTATTGGTAGGCTACCCACGTGTGATAGATTGTGCCCTTCCTGCCAGCCATTCAGACCACCTGTGAGTCTATTGTGAGATCACATTTTCATTGGCTGCTCCTATTCCTCTACGGTTTGGAGGGAGGTGGCTGCAAGAGCTCACTGCACCATTCCCACCCACTTTGAGATTGAGCAGAGGATGCTGAAGTGGAAGACATTGGCCTACCAAGGGTGATAGAACAGTTTGGTGGCTCATTTTGCATGCGACTCTTTGGATGATTTGGGGTGAAAGGAACAGTAGAATTTTTTCCAAGGTTGCTCGGGATGCTGATTCTCTTTTTGTTGGTATTTGTAGCAAAGTTAGGGAATGGGCATCACTTATTTGTACTATGGATAAGGCCAACTCCTCACTTTTTGACTTGATGGGGGGTGGAGATTTGTAGTCCATTCAGGGTTGGTTGGCGCTGTATAGGCGGGCATGGCTATTTTTTGAGGTTTCTTTTTGTTGGCCTATATTTGTATACTCTTTCTTCACTTTTATATATTGTTGGTCCACTTTTCAAAAAAAATAGAAAAGGAATATAAGTGGGAAGAATGACTAGATGGGTAAAGCCTGCATCTATGGACAAACCTTTAGTGAAATATGTGAAAAATGAAATGACTATTAGCATAAAGCAAGAAGATTAGTCTTGAAACCAATCCTGTGTGAAATTCATTTAACACAGAATATTGAATACAATAAACCAGCAAAGAATAATTCATCAAAGGCAAGAAACAAACCACTGGACCATCATCACGGCCATTGATGCCTAACAACTGATTGCCTGGCCTATTTGTTGTCCGTATAGGGATACCTGCAGAAACAATACAATATGAAAGCATAGACGGAAAATTAAGTCTAGAGCAAGCAAGAATATGAGCACGTGAAAAATGTTGTACACATTATTGAACATATGCTGTAGGTAAGGAATGTATTTCAGAAACAATTATTCCAACTTCAACACCCAACAGTAAAAAAAAATCAGCAGACAAAATACAACTCCTACATACCATTGACAACAAGATCAGAATACTGTGGCCACTGCATCCTAAATGGAACTTTATCATTAAGAAGGATACACCAAACCTGCAGGAAACTAGTATACATTAACACTACAAGTAATTTCAACAGAAACAATTGTTAAAGAGATATAGAATTACATATCAAATCCACCATAGAAAACTATGCCCGATCACACATTTCCAATGACTTCAAAAAATTGACAGAGAACACATTTCAATAAGAAAAGAGAAAGAAGTTTTTTAAAGCTTAAAAAAATAGTAAAATCCCTAGATAAAGAAACACAATAGTTCAAAGATGGTGGTACTGAAAGAAGGCCACAACAACAAACGGATAGAAAAATGGTTCGAAGTGTTATCTATTTACTAGTGTCTTTTCCCTTGGTCATTTAGCGGCCAAAGTTGGATTTTAGCCAACTTGTGAGTCACTGTCACCTTGGAGATGTGTCCTGGGCTAGATAACCTTCCAAAAAAAGAACCTTTGTTATACTAATACAGAATGACAGGATAAAGCGGGTATCCAGCAATAAGCCAACATTGAGAGTCCTGTCATCTAAATATGGTACACCAAGTTACAGTGTTTTGGCCTCTCCCCTGGTTTTACCTTCATCTCTTATCCACTCCCCCACAAATAGGGCCACACCTTCCATTGACCAATATTCAATTTGCTAATTTACACTAATATTCAAGTTGTTGAACAACAGAAAGAAACTTTATTGCGTAAAGCAGGATACCAGGCCAAACCCTCCATCTTGGCATCTTCCATGTCATCTGCAACCCCTCTTATGTACTCACCTTCAGCAAGCTACTAACTTAAACCACCTCATCACCGAGAAATTACAGGGGACAATGTGTTCTCAGATGTAAAACACACAACTTCAACCAGATAAAAATTCAAAGCGACAAATACTAACCTAATGAACTGACAATGAAATGCAATCTACTGCAATCTAGAAACGTGTGCACTAACTCCAGTAAATTGATGGCTATGTGAATTGCCAAAGCCTAAAGAACTGCCTATTTCCATAAGAAATGATCAAGAACCTTCCAAGAGAACTACAATGCATCAAAATTGCAGAAGATACCCAACCTGAAGATCATATTCTGTTTTCTGCAACATGTCTCTGTCTGCTCTACTCAACTGGAACGTTTTCTCCATGGTCTGGGGTATACTTGCTCTGGAACATACTCAGGAGGAGAAAAAAAATAAGTAAAGTGCAAATAGGACTATATATAATAACACTATCGTGAAAGAGGGAGTGGCAAGCTGACGTGAACAATAAGTGAGAATAAACTAGCTGGCAACTTCCAAACTGATATACAGAAAATGCCGCTTGAATGGAAGTTGACATATTCTCAAAGTATCAAGATAAGAAAGCAAAATCAGAAAGGAAAAGGACAAAGGATCACTGTAAAAATATCTACTAGTTCATGACGTATTGAAGTTTTGGCACAATGCAAAACAGCCAGACCTGATCAATGTCCATGATGGAGTGAAAATGATGGCAAGGAATTCTACCCCACTTGAGGGATTGAACTCCCAGATTATTCTTGCTGCCTTAGGGATTGAACTCCCAGATTATTCTTGCCTTACCCACACATCCACCGGCAGTCAACCGGGACTCACTTAGCACATTCCCAAACCAGCTTGGGGAAAACCATTATGCACACTAGGACCAGAATCCATACAGAGATTTGAAAATAACATGAGAATATCTGCATCTACAAATCTGAAATTCATGGTAATATACAAACATACCCATCTGCTGCAGGACCTGGAGAAGTCAACTTTACTGGGAGTACCGGATGTGCCACTGTGACCCAAAATCTGCATTATCAAAGGAAATCATGACAAAAGGAAGCCAAGAAGATCATAGAGAGAAAATCACGTTAATTGGGCAATGAAAGATTGGATATAATCGAAACATCACTATGCAACTGTCAAACAATATTTTTTCAGTGTAGACCAGTTCTATTAAGCTGATCCCAGAGCCAATCTGGACATATACTGCCTCTGCAATTTTACACCCTAACTTTCCCTCCTCATTGTTCTCCAAGCTGCATGTATTCCTCTCTTTTTGGCTTTTTCCAGGTGAGCGCAGAACAATGAGAAGAAGGCAGCCATGGTGGATTCCCCTGAAGCAGCAGCACTGCAGTGGATGACAACATGTAGCACGTGGCAACTATGACATAGGCGGCACGTGGAGGCCAAGACAAGTCGACAGGTTTTCCAATTCTTCTTCTAAATTGTCAAATAGAAATAAAGGTCATTTTTTGCCCATGCAAAGAAACCACAGTAGAGTTGTCTGCTCCCCAAAGGGATCAAAATCCATGCTCCATTTGTCTCTGACTACAGCATCAAATATAGGCAGCATTTCAACGTTGACCTATCTCAGTCATCAGACAATGGGACCATAGCAATAAAAAAGTTATCGCTGTGGTAACATTTAAAATTTCAAGAGAAGGTGAAAACTGTAAACAACCGAACCCAGTAAGCTATACAACCTTATTAAAATTTCCTTCTACAGCAACATAGGAGAGGAAAACAAACAGTGCCTTCACTCAACAATCAAATAATAGCCACTATAGCATTCTATTGTCCTACAATACACCCTTCTATGAACATTAGTGGTCAAATTTATTCATGAGATGATCTCCTGAGAAAGAAAAGTTATTTCATCAAAAGATTCCTTGTTTTTCCTGCGTAATATTTTTTTTTGCCATGTATTTCAATGTACTGAAATATATTATTGTTGCAGATATTTTCTTTTGGGAGGTGGTGCTGCTGGCAAAATTTGTTCCTTGAGAAGCTCCAGTCTATGCAAGATATTGTCTTAAATGGTACATCCCCAAGTACCCCCATCTTCAAGAAACTTTCTTCAAATTAATAGCCTTCATGCGAGAGGATGTGAAGCTGGAAGAGGAAAAGGTGCCGTTTTATTTTCCTCTTTAAAATCTAAAATTACAAAAGACCGTCGTAGTTGAAAGACAAGTTAAATAACTTGAATTTTTTTACTTTTTTTTTTGGCAAACTCATCACAAGAGAACAATAAAATGCAAAACCAGTGAGTTTTAACCACAAAAAAAGTGCACTGCTATACACAATTTCAAAAGCCACTATGGCAGCAGATCACAATCAATTGATTGGAAGTTAACCGCATAAAAAAATTTCCAGTCAAAATAGCCTACATATACAATCAGTTATGTCACA
Organism: Colocasia esculenta; assembly: GCA_014218235.1. NCBI lineage: Eukaryota > Viridiplantae > Streptophyta > Magnoliopsida > Alismatales > Araceae > Colocasia > Colocasia esculenta. Next base: position 10,206,462 of record CM024757.1, on the reverse strand, counting down.
GACTCACAAGAACACTGGCCCACAGAAAAAGAAAAAGAAAAAGGAGGGGGCACAAGATTCCAAGCAATCACAATCAACATAAAAATGCAGGATACGTACGGGTCAGCCTTATTGATGCGGCATATTTCACAATAAAAACGTGGAGGAATCTCTGGGTGGAGACTATCCAGAGGTTTTTCTGGTATAATAACACAACCAATATGTTGCCAAACATGGCACCGTGGATCCTCACACTGCAGTCACAAAAATCAGTATTAGAAGATCACGGGTCAAGTGAGGTACATGAAGTCATGAACTAATAGACGATATATTATTACTCAAAAAATCTTCAGAAAATCAGAAAATTTTAACAAAGAACTAAGCTTGCTTACAACTGGTTGTTTTAATATTACCTAATTCTTATTTGCCAGTTCAAACCAATGTACTCAACAGGATCACTCCCACAGTTATAAGGCAACTATGGTGACTAAGGCGGAGGCCCACTGCCTTACTAGGGAACCAAAGTGAGGGGCCTAGGCGAAGCCTAGTTTATGTATCAAAGTACCCAGAACTCTATATTCTATACCATGTACATTCTCTATTTATTAATACAAAAGTGCCACCCACAAATTTTTAGCACATGTGTAACAAGGTTATATAGTAGAAGAAATAACGAATGTTAACAAAATAATTAATAATGATAAGGCAATCAATCAGAATCTGAGCATATACCTGTCAAGTGTCAACAAGTTAAAAAAATATATATAACCTGAAATATTGCTAGGCAAATAATAAATTGAGAGAGAGAGATAAAAAATGAGTAAACTAAATGTATAGTTGAGCATCCAGCAATAAAAAACACAACATGCGCTGTTGTGCCTCATGAATTGTGCAGATGTTTAGTCTTATAGGGCTGCTCACCTAAATGGCCACTCGCCTTGGAGGTTGGCCAGAACATTATTGCCTTGATGATGCCTTAAAAACAAGGCACTCCTAAATTTTCCTTCATTAGAGTCAATTGAAGCTTCAGTAAGGGTCTGTTTGTTTGAGGGGAAAAGTTGAGGTAGGAAATGGTTTTCAGGAAAATTGTAGTTTTTATACCATTTGGTACCACTGAAAATTGAAATTTGGAAAAGTGTGTCCCAAAAAACCTGGATTTTGGCATCCACGGTTTTGCCCCGGATGCCATTTTCCAAAGGGGTACTGTTGCTGCTACAGTAACCGTTTAGGCACTATTCACATGAGTTATATTTTTATTTTTTTCTACTTATTTAAAAAGTCTTTATCAAATTTAATTACTTTCATTAGTTAATTTAATTTTTATTTTTTATTAAAATATCTATAAAACACTATTCATTTAAATTGTGCTTTTTATTTTATTTCTCCTACTTTAAATTATATTTGTCAAAGTTACTTATTTTTCATTAGTTATCTAATTTTTTATTTTTTAAAATATAAAAAATAAAATAAAATAAAAATTTTGATGAATAATGTTAGTACACAAAGAGTATATGACTCTCTTTCATTTGAGTGGATCATAAAATCTTATACCCCTCCATACAACTTTATATTTTCCTAACAACCAAATAGACAATTACGTTTTCATTTTCACGGAAAAGTTATTCCGTGGAAAACTATTTTCCTCTGAAACTATTTTACATACAACCAAACGGACCCTAAGTCAATGGAGACATCCTCAATGTTCCATAATTTCTCTTTAAATAAGAGAATCTCCTTTCCACTTAGCTCTTCTGGTTTCCTGAAGCTTCAAAAAGAAAAAGGACTGATTGCCTGTCCTTCATCAATGATATCATGCTTACCTCATCATGACACGGTGGTGCACATCCATAGTTGCCAAGGTGGTCGACTAGGCACCACCTTGGCACAAAGGTGCATAAACCTGTGCACTCAGCGACAGGGCGCCTGTCAAAAAACACAAAAAAGTGCTCCAAGGCACCGCCTAGGCAGTCAAGGCATGCACTTAGGACCGCTTGGGTGCCTTGCAGCGCCTAGACCCATTAAGAGACCCACCCGTCCCAAAATCAGATCGACTTTTAAACACCAAACCTCGATTGACTCACCCCATTCACCACCCTCTTCGAAGGCCCCATCTAGGGTTCTTCCTATATGCTCCTGCTACAACCGCTACAGCTGCCGCTGCCGCCGCCGCCGCGACACTTCTTCTTGGAGGTATCTAGTACCCTCTCTCCCTCTCTCTTGGTCCAGAACTAATGCCCTCTCTCGCACTCCCCCCATCCCCGTGACCCCAGCCGGCCAGCAGTGAAGTCCCCTTTCCCACCCACCAAGCTAAGCTCTAACCCTATCATGCCTCGTACTCTATACCGTCGAGGTATTGTCCACTTTGGCTCATCGGACTCACGGTTTTGTCCCCTTGAGAGTGATTAACTCCATAACGGGGACTTCTTTGGAAGGTCACCTATCCCAAGATTTCTCCCCATTAAACTCGATTAACCACGGAGTTCTTTTCAGAATCGAGCAGATACTCTAAAAAGCACATCGTTGATATAGAGTACAACTTAATTATACTTGAGGTGTTACAATCTACTCCCTCTTATATAGGCGATGTCCTTATCCCTGGGCCCATATAACACACAGTACAATCAGACAAACTCCCAAGCAGGCAGGATTCTAGAGGTGGTCTCCACAGGTTCAAAAAGTGGCTCGCACTATATAACATTTTGTCCTATTATAGGTTTAAGAGGTAGCTCCCATAACGTAGCACTTTACCTTGCATGACACTTAGCTCTCGCACCATACTCTATACCATCAAAGTAGTGTCCGCTTTGGCCCACCGGCCTCACAGTTTTGTCCCCTTGGGAGTCGGCTACAGAATGGAGACTTCTCAAGAAGGTCACTCATCCCAAGATTTCTCCCCATTAAGCTCGATTAACCACGGAGTTCTTTTTAAAACCGAGCTGATACTCTAAAAGACATCTCGTTGGTAGAGTATATGTTAGTTGTATTTGAGGGTGTTACAAACCCATTCCACCACCACCCCAAGCCAGGCACTCCTTCTCCCAGCCTCTGCAGCTGTGCACTATGGTACTGTGCAGTGTGCACAGCTACGGTTCCCAGCCACTTTCCTCCCATCCCAAGCCCCTTCCCCTCTCTAACCTGTGTCACAGACTCACATTCTAATGACTGTCATTAGGCTCTGTACCATGACAGTCACTACTGTGATGCTGAACACAGTCTAATGACTGAGATCGGAATAAGTCCATGGTCAAATAATTTTTAGTTACTCTAGATTAGACGTGTTTGTCACGCTATGATCTTTTTCTTTGAATTTTATGAGCATTATAATTTTTAAAGAAATAAATATTACATAGGGAGATACTCTTTAAATAGCCCAGATTGGGAATCATCCTAAGCGCCTAAGCACCGTTTAGGCAGGCGCCAAAGCGCTTAGGATCCCAAGGACCCCAAACAAGCCTAGATCGCCTTGACAACTATATGCGCACCAAGGTGATCTAAGTATTTCCTATAGGATTTTCGCCATCACAAGCTGGCTGAACGAAGAGGATTCACTCTTGTACTCTTGAAAAATGCAGATATGATAATTGTAATATATCCAATTAAGAAATTGAAATTTTGTAGACACACTGACCTCGCAAGTGTCTGCATTTAAATTCACTACTTACTGAGTTGCTTATGTATCGAGAATCGCGTCCTCACATCAAGATTCTGTCTGGTAGATTGATACCTCTTTTATCCAAATTTCTTAAAGTATTAACTAGTTGCTCTTGACTGGTCTACATCACCAGAAGCTAGTAGTAGTCAGCAAAAGCACAATCTAATAACTTTTCGTTAGATGATTTCTCCGTGAATATCTCTGTAATCACCTACATTCTTGCACTTAATGGGCAAAAGGAGGGGGGAAAAGAAAACATGTTCCAAAGGATTTTAAATTTACAAAGAATACAATTCTACAGGCCAAAAGATAAAAAGGGACAAAAGTACAGACCTTGATCATTGAGTCTGTAACCAATGTATTGCCACAAAGGCAGCGGGTCTTCAAATCCAACTTAGAGTCATCAAATTCTTCTTTAGGCTTCACATAATTTAAATCAGAGCCACTGTGGCTTTTTGATGCTGAGTCAGTAGAACCAGGCACTTGCATTTTTCTGCCAGACATGCATGATAAATACCAAGAAAAAAGATAAATATGTAAAATGAAGTATTTTAAAAAGAAACAGAGGTCAAAAACATCCCCAAAGAAAACCCATGCTGCAGAGAAAAACACTATTTCATCTAAATTTATACACACACACATGCATCTTGGCATCCCACATTTAAGAATGCAGATGTACAGAAGTGAATATTTATGTACCACATGCATAACTACATTTCTTCTCCCTCACCCCAAACCCTTTGGATAAATGATGTTTACCTGTATGTATCATCAATTATTTTGGCTACTCCGTCTCTTCCAATAGTATTTCTCTTTCCCCAGCCATGTGATTTAGGAACTGTATGAATAAAAGAAGAGTGAGAGCACATGCACACAAAAGAGGCAATGCAACAATATCAAAAATTTTGACAGTTACTCTGAAGATGGTCATGTTCTACCTGAATAAGGATGGTAGAGAATGAAACACAAATGTCAACAATAAACAGACTCCATGAAAGAGATTATAGTGATGACAAATCATCACCATTAATAGGGCACTTGAGAATATTTTTTCTTCTGAACTGTCTTATAGTAACAATATATCATTGCAACAATATACAAGTTTTTTTTACACTTTCACTTTTAAAAAAAAAAAACTTGAGAAAATTACCTATATACCCCCTAAAATCTTATTGAATTACCACTATACCCCTACCTTTATGGAATATACCGTAATACGCCCGTTAACTAGGTGCCTACGTACTCCTACCGTGATCTGATCGTTACTATGGTCAAATGAAGGTGGGTTAGAGACAGGAAATCTCTAACCTAACCGTGGGTAAGCCTCTGTTGGCTTTCTCCCTCTCCACGCCCCCCCTGAGAATGGAAATGGGAGGGTGACCCCCCCCCCTTCTGACACCACATCCTCTGGCACCTGGAGCTGCACATAGTAGCCGCTGCTGCTCCTGCTACCTCGCTGCGTCGGCATCATCTTCGGTGTTCGCTGTCGCCACTGTTCTGCCTCCGACCTGCTGCGAGCAAGTACCTCAGTGCAAGCCTCCCTCCAGCAACTGCTGCCGCCTCCGCCAGAATCTCTCCTCAGCAGACGGTCGTGGAGCGATCGATGCGGCCACACTATTCACGCGTCTGCTACCGCCAAGAACCACCAGGTACAGTAGCACTGCCGCTGCTCTGTGACCCCGCCACCAGCCTTCCTGCCAGCAACCGCCGCCGCCGCCGCCGCCTATGTCGGCATCCTATGTAGCACCACCGTGTGCACCCCGCCACAGACCGTTCAGTGCCTCCGGCTGCAGCTGGAATCTCCTCCGCAGACCGCCGCGCGGTGCTCTACGTCGCCACACGCAAGTGCCCCTGAATGACACCTCCACCGACCATGCCAATGCCACGCTTGTTGTCCATGAGCACCGTCCGCTGCTGGGCGACCTTGTTGCTGGACGCATACCTGGAAGCCCACTGACCTCCGCAGCAAGCTCCGTCAAACTCGTAGCCCCATGGGAGTTGCCTCGACATCCTTTGCGTCGAGCCATGGCTCGCCGTCTGAAGCCTTATTGGTAACCTCAGTGGAGGTGAGATTGAAGACATTACAGATGACAGGGAGCAAGGGAGGGCAGAGAAGGTGGAGAAGCAGCCGTCGATGGTAGCATGAAGGTGGCCTCTACACTCCTCAACAGCGAGAGAACAACTCCTCGACGACGTAAAATCCATCATCGACAACCAATCGTTTTAAACCCCATCATCCATGGTTCTCTGTAGGCCAAGAAGCCTGCCATTGCTCCGACTGAGAGGAGACATGTGACTCCAACACCGACCCTCCTTCCCCTTCTTCTTTTCCCCACCCTTGTCGTCGTCGATGCCTGCACCAGATTGTGAACAGTAGTAACAGGCCGTCGTCGTCGTCCTGGGTGCCACCACCAGCAGTTCCCTCAGCCGCCACCCCCTCTCCATCAAGAACCCGTCGCTGTTCATCTCCTAGGTCATCGATGAACAGTAGCTTGCACCACCTAGCCACCGCCGCAGTCGTCTAGGTCACCGATGGTTGCAGCATATAAGATAATGGAGAGATGGAGTGAAAGAAAACATTTAAAAAAATGTGGATCGAGGGTAAAATGGTCAAAAGAGATGCACCATCACCTCTGTTTCTCCCAAATTAGCCCCAGGGGCATGAGGGCTCTGGTTAAATGATTTGGGACGTATTACGATATATTTCATAAAGGTAGGGGTGTAGCGGCAATTCGATAAAATTTTAGGGGCATATAGGTAATTTTCTCAAAAAACTTGTATATCAACTTTTAAAAACTATATCCCAACCTTTCCATTGTTTCGCAACATCTTTCCCAATTTTAAGAGAGTTGCAAATGGAATGGACTGGGTGCTAGAGTGAAAAGAAAGGGAGGTAAAAGATGTTGAATATTCTGTTGAATAAACAAATCCATGAGTTGATGAATGTGCGGAGTGCTCTTGGGGGAAAACAGGTCATTTATTTTGGAAAATATTTACAAAGGCTTGGGCTCTTTCCCAGAATTAGGAGACGTCTTGCCAAACACATCATATACCATTTTCTCTCTAATACAAAATTTCACAGAAAAAGCACCTAAAAAGTGTAACGAAACTCCCTATATGTTTGTGTACATGTCATGTGTTTGGCAATTGGCACAAGTCTTCCAAAAAGGTCAGGTCATGTACCATTTTCTCCCTAGTATAAAATTTGAAGCAGAAAACCTGGATGTTTAGGATCATAACTAACCAGCTATTAACTGTCCACATAATTGCCCAATCCCCTCTCAAAACCCAGCTCAACTGAATTTGCAAAAGATGTCTTGGCATATGTTACTTTCAAGGCATGCTCAGAACTATACTACTGAAGCAAAAGCAAAATACATGTGTCTTTTCCACACCTTTAAGCCATGCATTGAGTCATTGACTGGGTATATGCCACTTGCCAATGTAGAAGAGATCTTGGAGAAATTGGATTTAGGAATAACCCTAGAGCAGGTCCATCTTTATTAGTATGGTATAAGTTGCTCCAAAAAAATCCATCCATACAAAAAGCACACCAAGATGGCATGTCACACACCAACAGTCAAACACCACAGCTGCATGAAAAAGGGAAATCAATCCTCATTAAGATACTTACATATATAAAAAACCTGTCCTCTTGGAGATATTGGTGTCTCCCTCTCAAAGATCTTAGCATTCTTCTCACTGAAAATTTCAACAAAATGAAATGGAATCGAACAGTTCCAACCCACAAAAGGCTCTCCACATTATTTGGCACCTAATACACACAATTTTAGCTTCTTAAGAATCTGCTATCATACACTTCCAACAAGGAGCATCTGGAAAACAAGTGGCCAGCAGATTCCTCATCTCCACATATTTCCGACCTTGTATTAATGTCTCCCAGAAATTGAGCAGTAGCTTATGAGTAGTTTTCCATGAGAAGTTTCTCCAATCAAGGATCTGCATCTTCAGATGGCTCTTGCAGTTTTAAATCTAATAGACCAAATGGAACAAAATCCTTCCATCGTGGCTAAAAATATAACCAGACATAATAGAAAATTTTGAGTGCTTTCAGACTCCCAAAAGGTGCTTTCTACTGTATTTCTGGGACTCTAGCTCTCCAACAGCCAACCTAGGGTCCATGATGCATAGAACACCTTCAAGTAGGCAGTAATGTAGCACAAAATGCTGTGGCAGGGAAAAGTAAGTCCAACATAAGTGAGAGACTGACAGGGAAGAAAAATAAAAAAATAAAAAGAGGGGGGGAGGGACATTTGCCAGAATCCTTGCTGGTCACCCAAGCACGATCTTAAATTGTGTCACCAAGTTCTCTCAGAACTCCAGCACTATCAGATACACCAGTCTCTTCCCAAAATTCACCCTTAGGCCAGTTGCCCCTTCAAAAAAATCTGCCAACTGCCTCGCACAAGCAGTTACTCCTGATTACCTGTGACAGAGAATACTGTCGTAGACATACTGCAGGCAAGTAATCTGCACCTCATTCTGGCAGACGCAATACAGGTCCTCATCCAGTTAACCCATCTATCAAGCATTCACATCTGTCTAATGACTTATGAGCAGCAATTCTATCTGATCTTATCAGAGCATTTACAAAGTGAAGTTTGACCACCAGTTCCCTACTCTGCTGGTATTGCATAGCACACATACCTTCATGAGCCAACAGAAAGTTTTCCTGAATCTGCTTGCCTTACATAAAATAAAAGGCCTTGGATGTTACAGTTGCCAAAACAGTTCTCTACTCTAGGTGATGCCTTGGGCCGCCTGACCCAAGCCCCTCACCAATGACAGGATCCAATTTTGCTGCCGGTCCTCCCAGCCTTCCTCACCAGTCACTGCCATGTCCCTCCTCCCCTCCCTGCTTCCAACCCCTGGCTCTTATGAACTTGACAGCTGGATAGGCTCTTAAGTAGTAAGGCATGCGGGGACCCTAAGTTGCCTTTGGGTCCCTTGCCACCTTGACAGCCATGTGGCTGGCTAACCTCTGCATGTGATCATTCAATCTTATCTAGTAGTTAGAGTCTCTTGATGATTTTGCAAGTCTTAATCATGACTTATAGGGGTTAACTTTTCAGAATTCAGACTCTCCACAGCATTCTTCAGGATAAGGACAAAAATGTTTTATTCAGCTCACACAAGGGAGGCTCTATACAGATCACAAAGAATCATTATTTTAACCATGGAAGACAACCTAAGATCAGGTGTTCAGCTTGGCCAGGTATGCTACCAATACAATTTCGATTGGATTCGCAGATGCAATGGAAGTGAACAAACATCATTTTAGAAGGGTGAGTATTTTAATGAATTAAATGATATACTTATCATAAAAAACATTAGTAAATAAAGGGGGAAAACACATTGAAAAGGTATGATTTAATAAACCCCAATGAACAGATATTGCCAATTCATAAAAAAATCAATGGATGTTACAGGTCGACAGCTGATTACTGAGCAGGTTATGTATTATTACTCTTTTATTTTCATTTCATTATTCTTAATGGGATCAATCTTCAGGGCCAAAATTGGATTGGCCGCAGCCAATTCTGAGTCAAATCAGTTGTTCCCAGTGGAAGATTCGGCATGTCATGTCATAATCAAGGAATCAAAACTCGGCCGGCTCGGGATCGGATCGCCCGAGTCGGCTCGGTTTTGGCCCTGCCGATCCGAGCCGGGGTAACCCAGCCAGTCCCGTGCGCGCGAATCGTCCGGGCTTGGCTGGGCTCGGCGGGATCGCCGAGCCCAGCCCGATCCGCCGCGGACCGGGCCGGACCGGGGCGATCCGCCTGTCAACGGCTAGTTTTGAACTAGCCGTTGGGGGGCGCTCCCCAACGGCCAGAAACGGCTCTTTGGAGCCTTTGGAGGCCTTGGGGGTCTATACAAACCCCCCAAAGGCCCCCAATATGCTCTAAACTCAAGTGTTGAGTTCTCCTCCCCTCCTCTCAATATTTTGGACATTCTCTCCCTCTCTCGGGCGCTATTTTGCACTATTTGGGAGGCGATCTCATCTTTCACGCTCTTGCGCTTTGTCTTCGACTCTTCGGGCTCTCTCACACACACTCTCGGCCCGAACTCTTGGCTGCGATTCATCTCCCTCTCTCTCAGCCGCAAAAAAAATTATTTATTTTCTATTTTTTTATTATTTAACTTCTTTTTTGTGTTCTAAGTGATGGCCGCCGAAAGTGGTGCTGCTCCGGCTCCCTATTCTTCAAGCAACCCTCCCAGCGCCGATCCAGCTTGGGCTCATGGTATCGTTGTGGACATGGCTCGAAGGAAGGTCCAATGCAAGTATTGTAACCGGATCTTATCGGGCGGCATATTTCGTTTGAAACAACATCTAGCGGGAATTAAAGGTGAGGTGGCACCATGTTCGAGAGTTTCTGCTGAAGTTCGAATACAATTTTGCCAATATATGAAGGAGAAAGAGACATCCAAAGCAAACATTAGTAGAAGACGGCAAGAAATCCGGGAAGAATTGTCTGCCCCTCCTCGAAGGTCCGTGGATTTACCAAGAGGGAGACAAACAATTGATCTTGATGATGATGAAGAAGGTTAGTAATTAGTTAACTTAGTTTTGGAACATTTATTTTAGTTCAAGCACCCTCATTATAATTTATACATTTCAATGTATAACATCATCAACAAGTTTTTTAAAATTATATCATTCTATTTCTATCTCATACTATAGAACAATTTCGTCGGGCATCGCAAGCAAATCGAAGGTCTTTTGCGGAAGAGGACTATCTCCGACGTACTGGTCATGACCTAGGTGAAGGTAGTGGCCATAGGGGTAGCAGACAAGGGAGTTCAAGTGCTGGAAATAGTACAAATATACCTGAGGTTCCAGTAGATATCCCTAGAGACGGAGATCCTAGAGTGGGACCATTGGACCCATTTCTTACTAGGCGGAGGGAGAAGCAACCATCCATTTCTGCAGCCTTCAAGAATTTGAAAATATGCAAGGAGAAGATAGGGAGAGCGACGTCAAGATGGTTCTTCTTCAACAGCATACCGGCTAATGCAGCAAAAGGACCATATTATGAGTCAATGATCGAGACTATTGGTGAAGTGGGCAAAGGGGTAGAAGGCCCTACTTCTTATGAAATTTACAACAAGTACTTGGACATAGAGGTTGAAGATATGAAGGCATATGTTTCCACTTTTGAACGCATATGGGATGAATATGGTTGCACGCTAATGTGCGATGGATGGACAGTATGTACAAGTGTTTGGTCAGTTAATTGTTATTCATTAATAACACATAGGTTTTAATTTTTCTTATGGAATTGTGAAGGCATTACACGAAGAAGTATGATAAACTTCTTAATCTACTGCAAAGTAAGGACTGTTTTTTGGAAGTCGGTAGACGCTTCTGGCAAAGTGAAGAATGCGGACTACCTATTTCAGTTGATGGATGGGATGGTGGAGGAGATTGGAGAGAAAAGAATAGTCCAAGTGGTAACTGACAATGCAGCGGCTTTCAAGTTGGCGGACCAAAAACTAATGGAGAAAAGGGAACACTTGTATTGGGTTACTTGCTCCGCGCACTGCATTGACCTAATGCTAGAAGACATTTGTGAAGATCCAATGGTGGAAAATGTGGTCAACAGTGCAAGATTCGTAACCATATTTATCTACAATCACAACAACATATTGGACATCATGAGGACGCGTACACATGGACGGGAGTTGCTTCGGCCAGCACCTACAAAGTTTGTATCCCAATATATTGCATTGGATAGCATAAATGGGCAACGTAGCAACCTTATTAGGATGGTAGCATCTGAAGAGTGGGAGAACTATATGTCCCGACATACTCCTACACGGGTGAGGGAGAAGGGAAAGAAGGTGACCGACATTATCCAATCAAAGCTATTTTGGAAGGGGGTCCAAAATGTTTTGAATGTAGTAGAACCGCTTGTTCGAGTCTTAAGGGCAGTAGATGGGGAGAGGAGATCCGAGATGGGTTACTTGTACGAGGCTATGGATCGAGCAAAGGAGCTTATCCAAATGAACAACAAAACAACATATGCCAAGTGGTGGGAAATCATAGATCGACAATGGGAGCACACATTGCATCATGATCTTCATGCTGCAGGTAAGCATAACACTTCAACTCTTGTGAATTGTGATTACATATTATTTATAACTCATGTTTTAACATTTTTCTTCTATACGTAGGGCATTTCTTCAACCCCCAATATATGTATAGGACTGATGGGAGGAATGAGAACTATGACAATGCCTCCGAAGTGTTGATTGGGGCAAAAAATGTAATTAAATGCATGCTAGACAATGAGGATAGGGCAATCATAGCATGCAAACAAATGCATGATTATAGACTTCAACTCTACCACTTTGGTACTAGCACGACACAAAGAGCTGCTCAAATTTTGAGTCCAGATTAGAAGTTACTCATCATATTTATTTGCCTCTAGAATGAGTTGGTTCTACTTCTATTTTCTAAAACACTATACATGCTTCTTTTACAGCGGATTGGTGGTTGGATCATGGAAGAACTTATGGATATGAGACTTAGCATATGTAGCTATTCGGGTGTTAAGCCAAACAACGTCCGCCACAGGGTGTGAGAGAAACTGGAGCACATTTGGCTTGATCCACACAAAGCAAAGAATCCGCTTAAAGTCTGCACGTCTTGAGAAGTTGGTATTTTGCCACTACAACATGAGATTGAAGCTTAAAAATGTCAAATTAATCAAACAAGTTCAAGATAGAGAAAAATATAGATCCTCGGGCCAACAACAAGCTGAAGCAACTCCATCCGAGACAATAGATATAGAAGAAGTTTTTGAGGAGGAACATCCACTACATGCATGGGTAAATACAAGCACTTCGGTTGAACCAGAGTTCGACCCGCATGATCGTGCATGGGCTGAAGGTAGATGACCTTTACAATGTACATGCAACATGACATTATCATTTATAAATTATTTATTTCTCATGTTAACATGTTTATGTCTCATTTAGGTGAGCTTGATGATGTGCCTTTGCTTCCAGAGTTTGAAACTCCCCCAGCCCCTAAACGCCAAAAGAAGACAGTGGGTGCAGGAGGAAGGAGCAAGAAACATGGCATTAGCATTGCAGACTTGGAGACAATCGAGGAAGATATAGATGATGAAACATCGGATCCAAGCGATAATGTTGTATACCAAACTTCTAATGACTCCACATCGAAGACAAGTACTCCTAGTGAGGGATCCGATCATGGAGGAGATGTCCTAGTTGTCAACAGTGTACCGCCACCGGCACCGCCACCCGACGCTATTGTATTCACCGGAGAGGAAGACTTCACCTATGCTACTCAAGATCAACATCATGGGAGTAGGCAAGGGAGGGAAGCACAAACCTCAAGTCAACAATATGCACGAAAGGGGAAGAAAGTGGCATCTCAATTGCAAGGGCAAGGGCAAGGCCAAGGAGCATCCGAAGATTCGGGATACAATCCCAACTTCATTCCGCATAGACGGAATTGGTTAATGAAGAAGAAGAAGATGCAAGAGGATTGGGAGCGTCAAGAAAAGCTACGGATGGAGTTTGAGACCATGGAGCAAGCGTCAGATACATCATCTTATGCTTCCACTGAAGGATATTACCAAGGACAGGGAGGCTACTTGGGATATCCTCAATACCCGGATGCATCGTATTACACCGGAGGCGGAGCATATGCATAATCTACTGAGTCCGATTCGCATTCACATGACTCATATGAGTCATATGGCTCATATCAAGTGCTTGAAATACCTGGCTACACACCAATTACTATCATATATGCGAACACGGATGCCTATAGTCAATATTTGACTCAATATAAGGCATATTACCAACATTATATGTCTTGGACAGAATATGTAAACCTTATATCCACACAATATAATGTGCGATTCCAATAAATATAATTATATTACTTTTCCTCAGTACCAATGATGTATTATGTCCTATTTTTTCATATATTTCAGTTCATAAATACAATGTTCATATATTTCCTATTTTTTCATATTTTTTTCTAATTTGTTTTCAATTTTTTAAGGGGGGCGATCCAGCCCCCTTTACCTCGGCCAAACTCGACCGGGCTCGGCCCGGCTCGGCCGAGCCGGGGTCGGGATCGGCCGGTCGGACCGGTTTGGGGCCGGCCGATCCGATCCCGATCCCCGGGTTCTTGAACCTTGGTCATAATCACCCGAAGTTACAAAACAGCATAATAGGGAAACAATCAAGACAAGTGCCTTATCAAGTGACAAGTGCAAAGAAATCCTTCACATCCTCCATGGACAAAGGGCCTGAGCAGGGTTATGCATTATTCTTCTTGGATTTTTTATTTTGTTATTCTGAATGGGATCAATCTTCAGGACAAAATTGGATTGAGTCAAATTAGTTGTTCCCAGTCCAGATAGGAAGATCCGGCATCTTATGTCATAATCACTCAAAGTTATAAAACAAAAAAAAGGGAAGGAAACCATCAAGATGCGTGCCTTACCAAGTGACAAATGCAAAGAATGCATTCTTCACTTCCTCAATGGACAAAGGGTTTAACTCCTTTGACTCAGAATTGGAAAGAAGTAGAGCCCCAGGAAACCCTTGTCTAATGATGCGATGCTCTCTTTTGTTTTTTGGTGTTCGGTAGGGTTGAGAGGTTACTCTCTCTTCTTGCAGGGATATTATTCTCACGGGTGTCAAAATCTCTTTGGGGAAGGGGGATATGGCGCTCTTTTTTGGAGAGACAGGTGGTGGGGTGATCTTCCCTTCTGCGAGGTGTTTTCCGACCTTTTTCGGATGGCAGCGGCTCCCCTTATTCCAGTTTTCCAGGTCTTTGACACTTCACTACCTGGGAGGGTGTGGGCGCCCATTTTTAGGAGGGATTTGAGGCAGTCAGAGACTCTTCAGCTTCAGGACCTGGCGGGGACATCCGAGCCTGGGACCGGGCGAACCAGGTCCAAGTCTATCAAAGACAGAAGCGACGTGCAGCGACAACGACACCCATATGGCTTGGCGATGGGCTTTCTTGACTTTCAAGTGTCTATTTTAGTAGTTTGAGTATTTGGTCGTATGAATAAGGCCCAAATGAGGCCCATTAGAGTGTTTTCTATTTTCTGGGTGTTTTCGAGTGCGAATTTTACTTATTTTTAGACCTAAGGGTATTTTAGTCCAATAAAAGGTTAACTAGGGGTCATTAGGGTTTTATCTCTATAAATTAGGTTGTATCCCACTTTTGGGGGTTAATGAAGATTTGAAGACAGCTTTGTGCGCAACCTTCTTGTCTCTTTTTACAGCAGGGTGGAATCCCCAGGGTGGAAGCCCCAAAATCCGTTCTTCTTCTTCCCCCCCCCCACGCCTCACCATTCCTGTTTTCTGTCTTCTCCTCCCTCCACGCCTTCTGTCCCGCATCAGGACCTGCTCTCTCATTTGTCTTCCATTTGCCTAACAGATAGTATAGACAGGTGGGTGTGGCGCTAGAAGAAGGGTAGATGCTTCTCGGTTAGATTAACATACAGTTTGATTTCTGACGGTGGGCTTCGTCATGGATTGCAGCATCAGGTATGGAGAACTAAAGTCTACTAAAGGTGAAGGTGAGCTATCAATACTCCCTACAGCAAAGCCAGTCAAGCAGGTCCAAAGGCGCATGCGCCACGAGCTGGAGCTAAAAGTAAATGCCGAGGTGGACAAACTCCTCGAAGTCAACTTCACCGAGCCCTGCATCTACCCAACTTGACTAGCCAATATAGTAACGGTGAAAAAGAAGAATGGCCAAGTCCGGATCTGTATTGACTACAGGGACTTGAACAAAGCATGCCCGAAGGACGACTTCCCGGTCCCGATCACCGAAACAATGGTCGATATGACCACCAGGCACGAAGCACTATCCTTCATGGACAGGTCGTCGGGCTACAATCAAATTCGTATGGCTCCCAAAGACAAGGACCATATTGCATTCAGGTCCCCCAAGGGGATCTACAACTACA
This sequence comes from Colocasia esculenta, assembly GCA_014218235.1. NCBI lineage: Eukaryota > Viridiplantae > Streptophyta > Magnoliopsida > Alismatales > Araceae > Colocasia > Colocasia esculenta. The sequence continues at coordinate 10,190,838 of CM024757.1, read as the reverse complement.
AACGAATGCCCTTCGGCCTGAAGAATGCTGGAGCTACCTATCAAAGGGCTATGACCAAGATTTTTGGCAAAATGCTCCACAGCTCAATCGAGTGCTATGTTGATGACTTGGTCGTCAAGACCAAAAGGCGAGGAGACCATCTGGGCGATTTACGCCAGGTCTTTGAAAGACTTCGCCAACATCAACTCAAGATGAATCCAATGAAGTGCGCCTTTGGCGTTTCGAGCGGCAAATTCCTCGGCTTCATTGTCAAATACCGCGGGATAGAAATTGATCATGTCAAAATCAAGGCCATCAGAGAACTGCCGCCACCAAAAACCCTGACGGAGCTAAAGTTACTCCAAGGAAGGCTGGTCTATATTAGGCGGTTCATCTCCAATCTCTCAGACAGATGTGCTCCCTTCAGCAAACTAATGAAGAAAGGAGCCCCGTTCGTATGGGACCGAGAGTATACCTTCGAAGAAATCAAGGAGTACCTCCTTACTCCTCCGGTGTTGGGAGCCCCGGTGAAGGAAAAGCCGCTCATCCTCTATATTACAGCCATGGAAACGTTGCTGGGAGCGCTCTTGGCACAAACAAATGAGGGAGGCAAAGAGCGAGGTGTTCCGCGTGCGGACACCCCCAGCGACGGTGCGCCTGCGCGCGGACACCCCTAGCGGGTGGCCCGCGGGCCCTAGCCGATCGGCAGTGCCTGACCCCCTCTGCACACCCCCTAGCGAGAGGTTTTTGGCCCCTTGGCACCCCTATAAATAGAGGGCCAAGGCCATGAAGAAGAGGGGACTTTTTGAGGACTTTGGGCTAGGCTTTTCCTGTTTGGCTGGGAGATGAAGTCCCCTCCCTGGGGGGGATGTTTGTTCTTCACATGAAGACCCCTCCATGGGCCCAAATTTGTGGAAAATTACACAAAGCCCCCTGGGGATATAAAGTGTATGCATGTGTGTAAAATTACACATATGCCCCATCCATAGGCCCAAGTTTATGTAAAATTACACAAAGTCCCATGGGGACATAAAGTTATATACATATGCCCTTACTATGCCAGAAAACTGCGAAAATGCCCTGCTGTCCGAAAAAATTGCAAGAATACCCCTACTACCTTGAAAAATTGCAGGAATACCCCTATTGTCCAGAAAAGTACGAGAATACCCCTGATGTCCAGGGAATTGAAGATACGTCCCTGCGGCGGAAAATGGCAAACATAACCCGATGGTTCGTGCCTCTTGTCTAACCCGGTGGAGCGGGACCCACATCACTTCTATGAAGCGGCATGCGCTCTCCTGGGTATGACTTGAAGCGGGACACATGGGGAGTTCTCGAAAAACGACAACAAATGGCGGAGAAGTCCAAGCAAGCCGATAAATGTCAGGAGCATCCGGAAAAGTCAATCAATTACAGAAATACCCGAAACCACCCAAAAAAGTCAAGAAATGACCGAGAGGCCTGACTCATGCCGTTTGCATGACCCAGTGGAGCGGGACCAACGTCTTTTCTATGAAACGACGTGCGCTCTCCTGGGTCCAGCTTACGACAGGCCGCTCCAAGTCTTGGGATTGTCAAATAACGGCAAGAACCCTTGTACATGTCGAGATATGGCCGAAGTCCCGGGAGGTCAAGATACGACCGGAAATCCCCGGGAGGTCGAGAAATGACCGTAAAGCCCCGTGAATAGACTCAGGGCTTACTAACTTCAAACACCTGAGATAAACGGGTTCGAAAGAAACAATGAAACAAACACCCTAAAAACCCCTATAAATAAGGGGGTGGGGGCTTGAAGAAGGGAGAGAGGCCACAAGGAGCTACCCCTGGACCTGAAGACTAGACTTGGCACCTGAAGGCCTAAGTTTGTGGGAAGAGAAATACCTTCATCCGAGCTCCGTCCGTTGTCCACACGTGCGCTGGGCCCCTCCGTGCTCCGTCCGTGCCTTGTGACGTGGAAAGACGAAGACGCTGCAGGTCGATATATATAAGACCCGGAATTTTATAAATAAGTCATTCTGTGTTTCAAAATAACACGTATGTGAAGGCATGTTTGTGTAAACGCCCAATGGAGGCATATATACCCCATTTAGGACATATATATAAATGTCATGAATGTAAAATATTCGAAGACATTTGTGGAATTTTAATTGTCGTCTAAATCCCTTAAATTTCGGTAAAAAGTCTTTTAACAAACGTATCGTATCGAAGGTATTCGGGTTTTTACCCGATGTAAATGAAACACCGACTCCGGTCGGTGGGGAACGGTCCAATACACGACCACACTAATCGCCTAAAAAACAGACGCACGCGGAAAAAAAAAATATAAAATACTCGAGGGCTCAGGGTTTATACCCAACGCACCTCATAAATAAAAAAATCTTTGTCTGTTTATTTTAAACAGTCTGGCATGCCCACGCACAAGATGTACATGCGTCCGCATTACATCAAAATCTAAAAAAAAAAGAAAAGAAAATTCTAACCTCCTCCTCGGGGGTGATTATGAAATTTTCGCGTTCCACAGGCATCAATTATTTGTAATGTGAATCGGTCAAATTCTACACTTTTTGTTTTGTTGTGGGGATAAAGTTTGGCTATCCCTTCTATAATGGATGGCTTTATATAGGCAGGTTGGGCAGTTTTGGGGGGTCTTTTTGTATGCCTATACTTGTACATTATTTTCTATTGTCATTCATATCCTAGTGGTACTAAACACTTTTCTAAAAAAAAAAACAAACAAACAAAAGGGTTGAGAGGTTACTCATGTCCTCTGTACAGACATGAACATAGTAATTCCATCACACATTAAATGGCTACTGATATCCTCTTTTCTAGGCAAGACCTCACCATCCGTCCAGCATTCAAGCATCTAATAGCAATTCATTTTGGGAATACTCGACCTATTATCATCTTGGAAGGATTTCACTTTGTAATGCCACCATACCAACATAATATGGTGACTGATGGGGACGTTTATTGACGGGGACCGTGACTCGTGACGGATGCGGAACGAGATTCGAGACTTCAGACGTTCAGAGATATATTGACATCAATTTTATTTTATTGTGTATTTTTTATTTTAGTGGAGCTTGATTTAGTCAGGTAGAATTAAATGTCTAATTTTATGATAAGTGAGGCTTATTTGCAGATCTGGGACAGGGCAGTCTTTTGTCATTTTTTGGGACATTTTGGTCCTAGTGGGGTGGAGATGTGCATAGTAAGATTTGTCCTATATAAGTACTGGTGTGGTTGGTTTTTGGAAGGCAATGAAATAGAAGAAGAAAGAAAAGTTTCTTGGGGCGAAGCCGCCTAAACTCGTGTGCCCTCGTCTCTCTCTCCAAACCCCCTTCCCTTCTTCGTCTTCTCTTCTTCCCCCCCCCCCTTCGTCCCCTTCCTCTGAACACCACCCCCCTCCTCTTGCGCGAGCTCACCCCCTCCCTGTTCCACTTCTTCTCTTCTTTCGGAATCCTCTCTCCCTGTTCTCCCTCTCCCCTCCCAGAACCCCAACGCGAACTCCCCCTCTCCCTGTTCCCCCCCTCCCCTCCCCAGAATCACTGCGCTTTCCCCCTCCCTGTTCTCCCTCTCCCCGCCCCAGAACCAGCGCGAACTCCCCCCCCCCTCCCTGTCCTCTCTCTCCTTCCCGGAAGAACCCCCCCTGCGCATTCTCCTTCCCCTACCGTAGCCCTCCCCCCCCCCACCGCGAAGCCCCTACGCCGGCGCCCTCCCCGCGCTCCCTCACAGCCGCGCTCACGGGGCCCCGCACCGCACCGGTGCACACATCGGCGCCCTGCTTGCGCCTGCACCGCGCCCAACGCCGACTTGCTTTCACCAGTGTCACTAGCGCACCAACGTTCGTGTCAGCCCGCCTCCCCGCTGCCCACATCGACGCAAGCGCCAGCATCTCCCGCGTCACCCCGGCGTCAGCACCACAACGCGGCCGCCCCCCCCCCCCCACCCCCGACGCCACCTCGTGCAGCACCACACCGCGTCGCCCGTCACAACAACCAGCACCCTTCCGCCTCGTCAGCCACAGCAGCTGACGCTTCCCCCGCTCCGTCGGCAGCTGCGGGCCGACCTGCTTGCCCTGCCGTGCGCGCCAACTCCCTCTGCTGCAGGTCGTCACCAGCCCCTGCGACAAACAGTGGGCCATCCCCAACAGTCCAGCAGAAGAAGGTCCATCGCCGGGAGCTGTGCCATCCCCTGTTGTGGCCCGTCACCTTCCAGCAGCAGGTCCAATAGCGGGATCGGCCCATCCAACTCCTCGTCCCACATCAGTTTGGTATCAGAACTTAGGGAATCGGTTTTGTTCTCACAAACCGAGATCCTCACCCGGTGCGCCACTACCCTCGCGGAGAGGATGGTTGCTGAATGCTCGAGCGTGCATTGGACGCTATCGGAAGACCCCGTTTGGATCAGTATCAAGAATGATCTTCGTGAGTTACGTGATATGTTTGCTACTGCATTACAAAAGACGGTTTGTGAAACAGATCCCGTCTTGGATGTCAAGTGTGAAGAGCAGGAGCAAGTAGTGATCTATGAGCCCGACACAACATTAGCCGACGAGGATGAAATAGAGACGCCACAAAATATGTTGTCGGAGGCTTCGTCCCTAGTGTCAGATAGTTGTGTTTGCACTGAGTCTGAGATAGATGACACTTGGGATCTTGAGTTGTTCTCCCTATCGGGTCTTCAGTCGATATCGTATTGTGTGTTCGCGGAAGATCGTCCAGCTGGTTCACCTTCTACTGCCGTGGTTGACTTCGAGTTTATTCTCGAGGATTTTGATGTGGTGTGGTTAGATTTCTGTGAGACATACTTTGGTCGACAGTTCGAGATTTGTGATATTATGATTTGTATGTCGTGTTTCACTCATGTTCTAGTGTATATCTTCCTCCTACTTCGACACTTTAAAATTCGAGGCCGAATTTTTTCAAAGTGGGGGAGATTGACGGGGACCGTGACTCGTGACGGATGCGGAACAAGACTCGAGACTTCAGACGTTCAGAGATATATTGACATCAATTTTATTTTATTATGTATTTTTTTATTTTAGTGGAACTTGATTTAGTCATGTAGAATTAAATGTCTAATTTTATGATAAGTAAGGCTTATTTGCAGATCTGGGACAGGCCAGTCTTTTGTCATTTGTTTTGGAGATATTTTGGTCCTAGTGGTGTGGAGATGTGCACAGTAGGATTTGTCCTATATAAGTACTGGTGTGGTTGGTTTTTGGAAGGCAATGGAATAGAAGAATAAGAAAGAAATGTTTCTTGGGGCGGAAGCCGCCTAAACTCGTGTGTCGTCGTCTCTCTCTCCAAACCCCCTTCCCTTCTTCGTCTTCTCTTCTTCCCCCCTTCGTCCCTTTCCTCTGAACACCCCCCTCCTCCTCCTGCGCGAGCTCACCCCCTCCCTATTCCACTTCTTCTCTTCTTCCGGAATCCTCTCTCCCTATTCTCCCTCTCCCCTCCCAGAACCCCAACGCAAACTCCCCCTCTCCCTGTTCCCCCCCTCCCCTCCCCAGAATCCTTGCGCTTTCCCCCTCCCTGTTCTCCCTCTCCCCACCCCAGAACCCAGCGCAAACTCCCCCCCCCCCTCCTTCCCGGAAGAACCCCCCCCTGCACATTCCCCTTCCCCCGCCGTACGCCCTTCCCCCCCCCCACCGCGAAGCCCCTACGCCGGCGCCCTCCCCGCGCTCCCTCACAACCGCGCTCGCGGGGCCCCGCACCGGTGCACACACCCCCGCGCCCTGCTTGCGCCCAACGCCGACCCGCTTTCGCCAGTGTCGCAAGCGCACCAGCGCTCGCGTCAGCCCGCCAGCCCGCCTCCGTGCTGCCCACGTCGACGTAGGTGCCAGCATCTCCCGCGTCACCCTGGCGTCAGCACCACGCCGCCGCCGCCGCCGCCGCCGCCCCGACGCCACCTCGTGCGGCACCACACCGCGCCGCCCGTCACAGCAGCCAGCACCCTTCCGCCTCATCAGCCACAGCAGCCGGCGCTTCCCCCGCTCCCGTCGGCAGCTGCGGGCCGGCCTGCTTGCCCTGCCGTGCGCGCCGACTCCCTCTGCTGCAGGTTGTCACCATCCCCTGCGACAGACAGTGGGCCATCCCCAACAGTCCAGCAGAAGAAGATCCATCGCCGGGAGCTGTGCCATCCCCTGTTGTGGCCCGTCACCTTCCAGCAGCAGGTCCAGTAACGGGATCGGCCCATCCAACTCCTCGTCCCGCATCACTTACTGTTTTCCTTTGTTTAGTTTTGAGTTCCTTCATTACTGCTGTATTTTTGTTTTCCTTTTTTTTTCTTTTGAGCTGATGTTCTTTTACATTGGGTCTTCTATTTCTTTGTATGCTGTTTTTCTTATATTATAATGAATCATAACAGTACTTGGTTACCATAAAAAAACAATCTGATGATGCAGTTACGTGATTGTCAAAGCAAAAAAGAAAGCCCAAGAGAAGTCATTGTCGTTGGACAATTTTCATGCTTCAGATAAAACTAGTTTGGCATAGGCTAAGGCCAAAAACAAAAATGTACATCAAAAATCCAAATGTTAACAAGAAGCTAACGTTATTCATCATAAGTTGTCAAGATTTTGTCAATTCAGTACCTTGCTCGTCAGAAAGTAATGCTAAGATCCTATCAACAAGATCCTGCAAAAAACAAATGCATATGAAAAGAAAAGGAAGTCTTAAACCACTATAAAAGATAAGAAAGAACAAGGCTAAGGAGGAAGCTGCGATTCAAAATTTAGACTACTTTAAAGTCTGAAAAAGGCTAACCAATCTACACAGAGAGCCAAAAATGGTCAAAGAATAAACAACACAGGTTCATACATTTGAATGATGCACTCCTTTGGTGACGTAAATGGCTTAATTCATGAAGGATGTAATTGTGAGGAATAAACTTATTTTCCTTACATACCTTTTCAACAGAAAAGTAAAATTATAAAACAAAACTGACGACAGGAAACACATGAGCCTGCTCAGTGCAGTAAGTGCTGCGGCAGCTTCCACACTGGACAGCACATACATGCGGGATTTCCAACCACATGGAATGCATGCAGGTGTGTCAACAAGAACCCAAACTTTTATGTTCTTGATGTTCTTCTGAGTGTTATATCTCCTGTTATCAGAGAAACATCCTGTTACCAGCAACAGGCAGCGCTCCCTCTCTTTGTGTGTATGTGTGCATAACATTTCTCACATATAAAATTATGTTAATTAGAGAGAGAAATGAAGATATGAAACAACAAGTTCTGACAGTAATCTTGTCTAGTTGCAGCATTAAAATTTAAGACAAACTCTTTTCTTGGTTAGGGATGTGGCTTAAAGGCAAATTCACTCAGAAGAAAAGAGTACCTAGTGATGATACACAACCTTGAGTCCCCACATGACACAGATTATTTTTGAAATGTGGATGGTACCACAAATAATGTAGCTGGCCCCAAATAACGGGATAAGGCTCTGATGATGATGATGTGGATGGTACCACAAAATATATTGATGGAGGACATGACACAAATTATTGATAAAAGAAAATACAACTGGAATACTTTAACTGCTGAGCAAGCTTTCTATGGTGAATCTACAACTTAAATTTGTTGATTGTTTAAAAGATAAAAAAATGAAACATGCAGCAAAATATAAGATATGTCGTGCACCTTCAAAGCACTTTCAGACCAAAATCCTCATAAGCATGCATTTGAGGATAAGCTTAAAGAATTTAGAAACAAAAAAATGATAAAATAATGAAAATTTGGGATCTCTTAGGCATGATATTTTCTTCTGTTTACTTCTCTCTATACTTTTCAAAGAACATCACATAGGTTATCCAAAGCAGTTAGCTCAGATGCTCTTTGGAACGATGTGTTCTAATTTAGGTTAGAATTAGACAATTAGTCACCTTGTTACCAGACTAAAGCAGGTGTTCAACTAATTTCCATCATTTCCATATGGTGGCACAAAAGTAATCTAAACCAAGAAGCATTTGGCTTTGGCATGAAGAAATGCCTGCCTGCAGGGATTGACCTACCTGTAAGCTAATGCACACTAGTTGAAAAGACATTCCGAAACCTAAAGAAATGTCTAATAAGCATGAATATTGACATGCCTTACACAACATCACTCCTCTCACCAACCACCGTACAGCTCAACAAATCATCCAAAAGGGTCAAAGAAAAAAATTGAAAAACAAACAGAAAGATGTCCAGTGTGACATATTCTATAAATCAGATGCAGAGAAATAAATCTCCTAAATGCAAACCTGCTTCTTTCCTTGCTTTGCAAGGCCCAGTTGGGTGAGAACATCTTTGAGCTCTTTTATCCGAAAGTAAGATAGTTTGTCCTGAAAGCCATTTATGTGAAGATACATGAATAAAAACGTACAGCAAAAACTTGAACAGCCACCTCTGACATGAAAGTAAACTTCACATGAACAAAGAAAAAGTTCTCTGCAAGATTTAATCACACACATGAGCTTTTGACTATTGTTACCGTGAGCCTTATTTATGCGTGATACTTATACAAAAATAGCAGAAAATTAGGTAAATGTTAAATACAAAATAAAGCATCACAGTGGAAAGGAGGTACTCATTAATTTGTGAAAAAAAATAAGCACAGATGCTGACCGAAAAAATGGACATTCTCAAAGACACAAAAAATAAAATATGAGTAAAAATGAAGCAAGGAAAGGAACAGTGAAATGGTAGTTTAAGCACAGGAAGCTTCAGAAGCACAAGGGAGGAAGGAGAATACAAGCTGGCTAAGATGAAAGAGACGACATGATAGAGGGTAGGAATCTTAGCTGTGTTCACTATGTTAAGGGTGAAGGCTAAATACTTATGATGAAAGATAAGGACACTAGGTGGAACAGAAGATGCGAAGTGAAAGCAAGAGGAACGGTAACAATAAGAAGGAGAATGAGATGAAGAAAGAGGATGATGGAGGACAGTATGAGAAGAAATCCCAACCCAATCCTGAACAAGTTCTCCATTTATAATATCTTCTAAATTCTCATTTATCTTTTTTTTCATTTTTTGTTTCCCTCTGAATTTTTTCAGTTTCTCTTATGACGTTAGAATTACTTGCCATACTTTTAGGGATTCTGATACAATACATGACAGATGGCTGATCTAACCACCCACTCCAATCTTGTACACCATGCTGTGAACTGTTTCTTCCTAACCATTCTGAAGAGGTGACTGGAAAGAGAGTTACTAGATTCTTGCATGAAGCCAAAAGATTAAAGAAAATTTTGATGAATATCTTTGCTGACTAATTCTCCTCCGATCCATGTTTTGAGATGATCCAGATTCCAATAATCATCACCGTATTTCCAGATGTGTTTAGTTAAAGAAAACCACACTAGAACTCTCTTGGAAGAAAGGAAAGCTTCAAGACGGTGATGACGTCCTCAATATGTTGTCTTGACAACTTTTCAAGACTTCGTACTTGATGAAGAACCCATACAGACAGATTTTACCAGTATTGTGTAATTCTTCTGTAAATTACGCCAGCTTAAACTAGCAAATAAACTGCCACGCTAGTTAGACGCAGGACTGCCGGAATCAAATTGAACATATGGAAAATCCTGCCCAAGACAACAAACCAATAGGCAGACAGTTCGGCATTTTACGCATAATAATACATTTGATTTTCCAAATGGTTTGTATAATAAATATTCACCCATGCATCCACATTCAAACACTATAAACAGCAAATTAAAGCCGAATTTGCATACGACCACACCAAGAGAAACATGCTCTGAATTACGCTCGATCGAGTCAACCAATTAAACTTTTCAAGCGCAAAGCATAGAATCAGAACAAAAGAAAGGAACAAAAGGCACCGATGCCGAAAGAGGAGACGATACCCTGCAGCTCGAGGCCATATCCATACGTTCGGAACAGGAATGATAAGAACAGCGCTTCACAACAAAGACAACCAGACGGCAACGCCAGCGCCGAGCACCGATCTCACTTTCTATCTGAATTTGACCGGAACCAAGCGCCCGCGGGGGCAGATCTCAAAATCCTGACTGCCCCAATCTGCGTCCGCCACCGCCGGCATAGACTACAAATGCCCCCACCTCCGAGGAAGATCAATCTCACAGCCAAAAACTGGAATCGGATAAGACAATACTCCGAGTCCAGCGGTCGCCCTGGGAGGATTGAGAACACAAGGATTAACAACAAGAAGACGAACAGCACGAGGACAAATCGACGAAGAAAAACAAACAAACAACCCTAGAAAGCGCCGGCGTGGGGACGGCGGAGGGCGGAGGAGGAGGAAGGGATCGTACGCCAGAGTGGGGAGCTGCTCCTGCTGCTGCAAGCGTCCCCGCCGCACTCTTCCGAGCTGCGCAGGGCTTCCGTCGCTCGCGCTAGCGCCTCTTTTTCTCCTTTTTGCTCTTCTTCCTTCTTCCTTTTTTTTCGGTTTTTTTGACCGCAGCGTCGGGGAGCCAACAGTCCCATAGCGGCGCAGGGGAGCCCGGACGGACGTGTGCACGGGGATTTAATTGTAGTTAGTTTTCCCGCTCAGTTCCGCGGTTGGGGTCACCGCGTGCGTCGCATGGCGGGCGGGGTCAGAATGGGCATTCCCCTGTGAGAGTAATACTATTATTACAAAGCTTTTTGCATATATGTTTCTTTTATATATTTAATTGCGCTACAACTTATCTTGTATTCATATTTATATGTATATTCTTCTTGTGTATTGAAAATGTCATGATAATCACGGAAGTAAGACACCTCATTGACGGACGTCTATGGTTTGACATTTTAATATAAAATATCTAAAAGAACCTTTACTATTTACAAAACAAATTTATAGAAAGTACTATTTTAATATATATCTTCAACGTTGAATAAAACAATATCTCTCTCTCTCCAACACCATAGTGGAGACTTTGTGTGACGCCCGTGCAGCGGAAAATTCGAGTGCACACAGATGTCATTCAATTAAGTGTAACAACATGCGGGTAGAAGGAAAATATGAGACAAAAAGAAAAATATAAAAGTGATTCTTCTTGTCTACTCCCCAGTTCCTTGCTCGCCCTCTTCCTTATCAGTTTCATTAGAACTTGGAAAAAGTATTGTAACCACATTATGAGTTAATTGCCTGGTAGATAAATTCACATTGCCCGAGATTTTAAGTGATTAAGATATTAAAATAGTGGTACATAAATTTGATGAATAAGTATATTGAAATTTGACATGGTAATGAGAGAGTATATCAAGTTTATTTAGAACACCTTGAATCGTGTGTTGCAAGAATGTTACTGTAAGGATATTAGGCATATACTATCAAGTAAAGGATAAAATTAGAAACAATAAGAGTCAAGTAAAACAAGTTTATAAGGGTAAGTTCTCGGGAAGTGAGAATTTTCATGTATAGAACAACTAGATATTGAGCATCAAGTATTTACATGTACATTGTTTGAAATCAGATGTCAAGTAAAATTAACATATCCTTTAGGTGCAATGCCACATTAGACCATTCACACTCCTATGGGCACAAGTACTTTTTGGTGCTCTTCCCAAGACTAGGTCAGAGCCCTTTAATTGGCTCATTCCAGCATTGTAAATCCACGAGAGATCCAAAGATCCCAAATTCTAGACATTGTAAGTGAATTTTCAAGAAATATGAGACAGGCTAACATGTAAGAGTTGATTCATGAATACTTTATAAATTACTTTTAGAAGATGGAGTAATTTAATAATTATTTCAGGTAAATCTTGAATTTAATATACCATAATTTATATAAAAGTTTTTTCAAGAAAGAACTCTGATTAACAGGGTGTGTCGACCTAAAATACTGAGTGTGTCGACCTGAGTCACTGAGTGTGTCAACCTGAGTCACTGGAAACAAGGGTTAAGTCGACCTAAATACAGGGTGTGTCAACCTGATGAAAGGATGTGTCAACCTGACGAAAGAGTGTGTTGACGTATTGAAGGATGTGTTGACACACTGAAGGGCATGTGTCTACTCCCTGAAAAGTAAGTGTCGACTCTCTGAAGGATGTGTGTCGACTCTCTAAAAGATAAGTGTCAACTCTCTAAAAGGTAAGTGTCGACTCTCTGAAGGGTATGTGTTGACACTTCTCTAGCTTTTTAGAACCTATTAATCAAAGAGATTGGTCTTAATAGAATTTAACATCATGTCCTCTATTAAAGAACATGCTACATATATCAATATCAAGTTTTGAGAAAAATAATAATTACTTCTAATTTCATAAGAAATTACAGAGGTCTGCGATGGTACCAAGAGAAATTACATAAATATATAAATGATCCAGAAATCACATGATGGGCTTTTAAAGTGAAACTTCATATGAAATATTTGTTTATGATCTATATTAATTGAAATTCTTGATTTATAAACTTGATTAAGGATCAAGGGAAATATTATCATCTTATAGGTAATGTGAAGATACCTATCTTGTGCTTTACTTCCTTCTTTTCTTTCTTTCCAACAAAACTTATCTGGCCTTTACTCCTTATGTGAAACTCCTCCTTTCCTGACGTTTCTTCTTCTTCCAATACTTCCACCGCCAACCCCTTTCTATCTATACATGTATATATACTTGCACATGCATGCTAAACACTTCCACACTCTCACACGTAATTTTCTCATCATTGCACCCACTTTCTTTTAACACCTCACACACTCATGCATGTTACACTAACAAGCACACACTTACACGTATGTATGTATATGCAGAAATGTTTATCCCTTTCCTTATTATTATTTTATTATTTCATTTGATACACACACATATGTTTACACTAATACATATGTACACTCTTACACATGCCCACCACTACCTGCACATGTTCACACTTGGATGCAAGTTACTTCTAAGTGAAGGAACAATTAACTTACGTAAACAAGTTACATAAATAGATTGTTATTTATTTAGGTCTCTTTAGAATATTAATTTATTATTTAAATGACATCAGATCAAAACGAAATTTCAACCACTGTTTAATTATAGTGTGAGAAGTTTTATAGTAATTTTTATTTAATTTTTTGAAATAAATATTTATCAGGTACAAATTGTCCTAAAATAGATAAATCAAATTTACCTCATTAACCGTGCATTAAAATTTTTTCAATATTTATTTTTTAATCAACATATTTTTCTTGATAATTATGATAATTTCAAACTTAAATTTCATCCAGTGACACCTCGTTGGTGTACATATGTCTGGAAATGGTACCAACATGGAACAATATAAATCTTTGAATGATTTTCTTGTGCAGATATGTTAAACTTATAATTTTGTATTTGATATAAATTTGAGGTGTCACAATTCCTCCCCTACTAAGAAAATTTAGTCCTCCAAATTTAACTAATATGTTAATTTAATTGCAGTTGGTACTAACCTGTAAATAATTATGGGTATTTGGTTCTGATAACATCTTCCTGTTTCCAAGTGGCTTCTTCATTCCTATACTTGTTCCATTGTATTTTGACCATTGGAATATGCTTCCTTTGAAGTTCTTGTATTTTCCTATCCAATATCTTAATTGGTTTCTCCTCATAAGTTAAGTCTTTTTGTAGTTATGTATCATCAAACTGAATAATATGTGAAGGATCATAAACATATTTCCAGCATTGATACATGAAAGACGTCATGAATTCTAACAAATTGTGGTGGCAATGCCAACCTATATGCTACCTCACCAACTCGTTCCAGAATTTCAAATGGCTCAATAAACCTTGGATTTAGTTTGCTTTTCATTCTAAATCTTTGAATTTTATGAGTTGGTGACACCTTCAAAAACACATGATTACCCACTTGAAATTTTAAATCTCATCTTCTTTAATCAGCATAGCTTTTCTGACAACTTTGAGTAGCTCTCAACTGTTCCTTAATCACTTGAATTTTGTCTGTGATATTCTGCACTATTTCAGGACCAAGTAATTGCTTTGTACCTATTTCATTCCAACATATAGGGGATCTGCAATTTCTGCCATATAATGTTTCAAAAGATGCCATTTGAGCCAACTCAATCAAAGCTAGATGATCATTCTAGTTTCCTCCAAAGTCTAATTTACAAGCTCGGAGCATATCCTCTACCACCTGATTAGTCCTTCCAATTTGACCACCTGTTTGGGGATGGAATGTCGTACTGAATAATAGTTTGGTTCTCAATGCTACTTGTAATCCTTTCCAAAAATGAGAAGTCAATCTTGCATCTCGATCTGATACTATAGTTGTTGGTATTCCATGTAGTTTGTCAATTTCTTTAACATAAAATGCAGCCAACATATCGATTGACTATTTATTTTTTATGGGTAGAAAGTGTGCAAACTTGGTCAATCGAACCACAATTACTCAGATGGCATCATATCCACTTCTGGTCCTTGGTAAACCCATAATAAAATCCATTTCTATACTTCTCATTTCTATTCTGGAATTTCTAGTGACTTCAGTTTTCCAGCAGGTTTTTTATGCTCAGCTTTAACTTGTTGACAAGTAAGACATCGAGATACATAACTAGCTATTTCTCGTTTCATGTTAGACCATCATAAGTTTTTCTTCAGATTTTGATACATCTTTGTTTCTCCAGGATGTATAGTATAATGTGACTTGTGAGCTTCTTCCAAGATTTTCTACTAAATATGTGTATAAGCAGGAACACAAGTTCTTTCATGAAATAACAATCTTCCATCTTCTGCAAGCTTAAAATCAGACATTTGTTCTAGGTGTTCTTTAATATCAACTAACATTGGATCCTTTTCATGATACTCTTTAATTTATACAAGTAGAACTGATTGAACCTTCATATTAACTAGTAAGGTACGTTCTGCCTGGTGATCCAAGTCCAAATTCAACTAAGAAAGTTCTTCCAATAACTCTCATTCCTTGATCATCATGATAGACATCATTGTTACTGGTTTTCTGCTTAAGGCATCCGCTACAACATTACCTTTGCCTGGATGATACTGAATAGAAAATTCTAAATCCTTCAAATATTCCAACCACCTCCTTTGTCTCATATGTAATTCTTTCTGAGAAAATAAATATTTCAAACTCTTACAATCAGAATAAACTGTAAATTGTTCACCATATAAGTAATGTTTCCAAATCTTTAGTGCAAACACAACAGCAGCTAACTCCAAGTCATGTACAAGATAATTCTCTTCATGTTTCTTTAATTGTCTTGAGGCATAAGTAATTACCTTATTTTGTCGCATTAACACAGCACCTAGTCAAACACAACATACAACACCATAGTTGGTCTTCCCTTCTACACAAAGGGAAAATTGAGTATAGTCCCTTAGTTGAACAACCAAGTCTTTTTTAAGAGAAAAAAGATCAACTTGTCGAGACCAAGTTTAGGAATGATGAACTTGATTTCTTTGATCTCGACAACAATCTGAGAGCTAAAAGAAATGTACAATAATCTCAATCCCTTAGGCTCACAAACTCTCTCCCAAATTTACAATGTCACGTGGAGAGAGAGAGAGAGAGAGAGAGAGAGAGAGAGAGAGAGAGAGCTTGAATGTTGAAGACCTAAAACATATTTATCGTTGCCTTATTGTTTTTTTTTTCCAGCTTAAAAGCCTTCGTCTTCTTATACAACACTTTGAAGAAGATCATTTGAAAGATGTATCCATTAGAGCTCTTTCTTCCCGTTGCCTTTCTTCCTTTTCTTATTCTTCTACTCTATTTGTATTTGACGTCTTTCCTTTTGTGTCTATCGGTGACTTGAAACAAAAGATAGTCCCTTTTTACAGATCTCATGTAGGTCTTGCGTGAGTATCATAAACCTGCAAACATTTAATGCTAGAAGAGGATAGTGAGAGAAAATGATCAGATGTCAATCATCCCATACCTCTTTTACCTTTAGTCCTCATTTTCTACTCGTAGACCTCATAGAAGGTAGTCCCTTTTTATCTACAAGAAAATATAGAAAGTACGTAGCATGCAAAAGGTAGGATTGGCTAAGCAGATTTCTTACAAGCAACTGTATTTTGAAAAGGCGTGCTTAAGATTTGAAATACATTTGACATCTTGTTTAGGAGCCAAAATATATGTAAGAGAATGATATTTTACTGCAATAAGACTTAAGGAATCATTGGAGTCTATAAATATAGAACATTTGTTCTCTAATCGGTGTAGTTGTGTGTGTAATATATTAATAATCGATGTAGAATATAAGAAATGAACATTTAGTTCACCACTCGATGTATTTGCAGTTAGACTAACACCAATCAGAACGATATTAAATCTCTATTCAGTAATCAAAACATTCATACCATCAATTAGATCATTATTGAACATTTATTTACTAATCAGAACAATACTAACTCTTTATTCAGTAATCAGAACATATATAACACTAATCAATATAAAAATTATTCTATAATCGAAACAACACATGAGTAATTAGAATGATGTTAATAATCGAAAAGAGAATGTTTAGTAATCGATGGAACATGAAAGCCGTAATCAATAATCGATATACTGTAGAAGCTTTAGTCAGTAATCATTGTGAATACGAAAGCTTTGTTCAGTAATCGATATAACATGAAATATATCACTAATCGAACCAAGTGTTTCTTCTATAATTGGTATGAAACTTTTCTTCTGTAATCGATAAAAACTTCATTTTGTTCTCTAATCGATAAAATTTTGTTCTAAAATCGTTGCAGCACTTTAGTTTCCAATCGATGCACATTCAACTGTAATCGATATGAACTTTTAATATAAATATTTAAAGTGATAGATATTATCTTATTTATTGAAAAAATATTATTAAATATATATTCATAATATTCATAAAATTTAGTTAACATCAAATACATAGATAAATATATGTGAGTGCCTCAATAGTCGGATGTGAGGGTGGTGGAGAGGAGATCATGGTCGTGGTTGCCACCCCCATTAGATTAAAGTACTGAAGAAACATTTGAATGTTTCTGAGTTTTAGTCCTATGTGGAGTTTCGTAGACATTTATAACAAGCATGAGCACACACAGAAACAGAGGACACATAGGAACGGAGGACGAGAGAGAGAGAGATGTAAGATACATATATTTTAAGACATAGTAAAAGTTATTTGAGACATTTCACATAAAAGACGTCTCTCTGTAGGCATCTGTTGATGTTTTTTTCCGATAATATAAATATAAATATAAATGCAATATATATCGTCACGTAATTAGATGTCTAATATAAAATATATATGCAAAAAATCTATTATTATTATATTATACTCTGGCAACCCTTCGTCGTTCGTGTTTGTATGTTTTTGTGCTGCAGTCCCTCGCTTTTTATTGATTATGTGAATAGTTCTTGCAATATATTTACTTTGCTAATGTTAGGCAAAATACCTCAGCATATGTTCTTAAAAAATGTTAACGCCATTAACAGATATCTTAATAACTTATGTTTATATCTCTTGCCCTATAATTTTATATTAAAAAATATTTGTAAAATATGTTAGATTTTTTTCCATAATATTTAAGGGTATCTAATATTTAAGAATGTTTATTTAATAATGAAAGATTTGGGAGCACAACTACATAGATAGAAAGATTGGACAAAGTTGTGAACCACACCGTACTGATTTGTTTTGTTACAGTACAGACCAAAGTGTGCCGACTCTGATTCACTTACCCAAAAAAATAAAAATAAAAAATAAACAAAGAAGAAGAACAAACAAACCATATTAACCGTGCCAAGGACCGTATTCTCTCTAGACATGGTATGGGTCGTCTATATGGTGCAGCATGGCGAATTGTCGATCGAAAAATCTCGTTCCAAAATGGCATTCTCCATGAGAAAAAAATTTAAACAGTGAAAGCTATTTATTTATTTATTTTGTCTATCTAAATCATATCAAATTTTAAAGTTTTCATACTCTTCGACACACCCGAGGTGTCTGATCGATGGATTCGACGCAAAGTGTGACGGAACACCTCGTCCAAGCCCATTAAACCGATAATGTACTTGATTCGAGTCCGTCTCCCGCGAACGGGCCGAAGCCTCGCAAGGGATATCACACCATAGTCCGTGTAAACACAAACGAACACACCATTACATATATATATATATATATATATATATATATATATATATATATATATAGTTTACATAGCCATATTTCCAGGAAAAGAAAAGAAAGTACAAGAGCCTGGGGCATACCCCGAGATACAACTAAAGGAAGTAGACAAACTAGCTACACTACACTGCTGAAGGTGCTGACCCTGCACCGCTACGACGCGGCTCCGAGCTGGATGACGGCCGAGAAACGTCCTCCTCGCCCTCACCTGTGGGGGTAGGGGTGAGCCTCGCTAGTCACTGGCTCAGTAGGAAACTCCCCCAACACTGAGCAAACCAAAAACACAGGTACGAAGGCGGTAAACTATACTAGCAGTTAATATAACAGCTAAGTAGGATATTAAAGCTGTAAATATACTCACCGTCTGCCGACTATATAAAGGAACTTTAATAAATAAACGGCAAAACCAAACAGGTATACGAGCTAAAGTAGAGTCCGCCACACTCGAGCCACGTAAATTGGTTCGCGACACCAGTGACTGACTCGGACAACACACACAGGTCTACCTCTCAGTCTCGCAGCCACGGATGAAAGGTCCAGCTGTCGCTCCACAAGAAAAGGTCAAGCAACTGTGGAGACCAGCTAAACACCACCACCTGCACACCACACGGTCGCAGGCCCATGTCTGGCACCTCTAGAGACCCTGGCCTGGGCTCGCTAGAGTAAGGCACTGGAGAAGGACTAGCTGGGGACCAGTGTCGACTACTGGTGTCCGTACCCCCAACTACGAGCGCGCTACAAGTGACTAAAAGACAAGTACGGTAGTCACTGTCCCACTGTCGTCTTTCCCTCAGCCGGACGTACAACTCAAGCAAAGGAGTGAGGGTGTCCAGGTCAGACGACACAAACCTCGACGATACAACACAAGTACCGAGACAAAGCCCTGGGCTAACAGCCTAGCTCACAGAGAACCTGGGGCACCCAACTGGAGAGGTAACCACGGTAGGTGTCGCACTACTCGCCACGTATACAAAACAACGTGCACGTCACACAAACCACGTGAAGAATCACATAAACTGCGTGCACTAGTAGTCCACTACACGTGAACACTACGTAAACACATAAAGAACTAGCTAACTGCGTACCCCGTACTCTAATCTCAGAAACCACGTGCACTAGGTGCACCACAAATACCATTGCACCGCTCGATAACGTTAAATATTCAATATAACAACATTTTCATAAAAGCATGCTGGCGGCAACATCGACTGCCGTCGATGGGATGTAAACGGCAAGGTATCTGACCGTCAATCTCCCAGCTGAGGAACCTAGCGTCAATCGATATTGACGCCAAGATCCTCGGCTATCAGCTTTACAGAAACCCTGGGCTGATACCTCAGGTATTCCCAGCCCTAAAATCAATAGAAAAATACGAGGAAACACTTCCTCTAACATGCATGTATCCTAATCAAATCGAAACAACATGTTTCACTCATTAAATTACTCAAACCACCCATTAACCCCACATGGAGTACCTTTACCCAAAAACATAATTAACATGCAGTTTCATGCGTTCCAGATGCATTATCACGACTTGAAGAAACTAAAGGGATCATTCCCTACCTCAAGATGCACTTAAACCTCCTAAATCCTCCTGATTCGCACCAAACCCTCCGCGAGCTTCTACGGAGATTACACCTCGCTCCGGCGTTTCCTTGGCCGATTCGTCACCACCTCACGTTCCACGATCCCCCAACTAGCCTTCTGCAACTATTGGAAGCAGTGGGGAAGCAAGAATGTGAAAATAGGGCGAGGGAGAGGGAGAACATAGTGAGGAAACTGTCCTCGGGTAGACCTATATTCTGCAGGTCACACAGGTTGGCGGCGTCAACCCTGATGTCGTTTAGAGAACCATCACAGTAAACGTCCAGAAAGTCTGTCGTTAAGTTCATAAGGTTGACGTCACCTTGGATGGACGCCAAACCAGTCAACGACCACACCTGGCCGTTAACCCCTAATCAGCTACAGCAGGTCCTATCTTGTTTCAGGACCAAACCTGCACGCACCACACATCCAAACCACACTGACCTCATGATGGCCACCACAACCATTACACACATGGTCTATAAGGATCTGAAAAACACACGACGTTACATTACTATCATCTAAAAAGAAAATTTCGACCTCGAAATTCATAACACAACTTAAACACAAACAACTTAAATATGCACATTTTTACAAATACTATCATCTAAAAAGAAATACAAAACCTTATTCAAACAGATAGGGATACCCTTTAGCCATCTCCTCGGCTAATTCTCAAGTATCCTCGCCACTCAACCTATTTTCCCATCGCACTTTAACTAGCTCGATTTCTTTATTTCTTAGCTTCTTTGCCTTTCGATCAGTGATCTGCACCGGATACTCTGGCATGGTCATATCCGGCCTCAGGTCACCACCTTGATAGCTGATTATTTGAGCTGGATCTTCAATATACTTTCTTAACATAGAAACATGAAATATATTATGGACATCCGCAAAATCTGCTGGCAAATCCAATTTATAAGCTGTTTCCCCAATTCTTTCAATTACTTGGAAAGGTCCCACATACATTGGGCTCAATTTTCCAGTCTTGCCAAATCTCATAATACCTTTACTCGGGGAAACTTTCAAGAAAATAAAATCTCTCACTTCAAACTGAAGTGGTCTCCTCCGGTTATTTGCATAACTATTTTGCCTACTTTGGGCTGCCTGCAATTTTTCCTTAATAAGCTTCACTACTTATGTGGTTTGCTGAATCAATTCAGGACCCGCTAACTGCCTTTCTCCCACTTCATGCCAGTTCAATGGGGTTTTACATGACCTTCCATATAAAGCTTCATACGGTGCCATCCCAAGACTGGTATGATAACTATTATTATAGGCAAACTCAACCATTCTCAAATGATGCTCCCAATTACCTCCCCAAACTAAACAACAAGCTCGCAACATGTCTTCAATCGTCTGAATAGTCCTCTCTGTTTGGCCATCTGTCTGGGGATGATAAGCGAAGCTATATCTCAGCTCAGTGCCAATTACCTTTTGCAGACTTCTCCAGAAACCTTTGCTAATCTGTCCACTGTCTAAGACATACTTACTGCCACTAATCTGCATACCTTGGTCAATCTGTCAACAAACACCCATATTCCATTATGTCCCGAAGCTGTTCTTGGTAAGCCTGCCACAAAGTCCATGGCAATATCATCCCATTTCCACTGTGGAATGGGTAACGGTTGCAATAGACCTCCAGGCTTCTGATATTCTGCTTTAATCTGTTGACAGATAGCACATCATGCAACAAATTCTGCTATTTCCTTTTTCATATGAGGCCACCAGAAATACTTCCTCAAATCATGGTACATTTTAGTACTACCCAGATGGATAGTGTACCTGGATTTATGAGCCTCTTCTAATACTCGCTGCTTTACCTCTCTTTCAGCTGTCACAAATAACCTGCCTCCGAGTCTAACCACACAATTATTATCAATAGTAACTCCTTCCATCTTTACTATCTCAGCTAAACTTACATCTGCTCTCTGAGCCTCAACAATCTGCCAATACAAGGACGGCTCTACAGTACTACTGGCTAGTACTGCCCGTCCCTGACTGTTTGGCACGTACAAGGAATTCTCTACTATTTCCTCGTACAACTTCCATTCTTTTGTCATCATCTGGCTTAAATATGCCTTTCTGCTCAAAGCATCAGCCACAACATTGGCCTTACCCGGATGGTAAGCCAAATTGAAATCATAATCTTTTAAATATTCCATCCATCTACATTGACGGAGATTTAAATCCTTCTGCGAGAAAATATACTTCAAGCTTTCATGATTTGTAAAGATCTCAAATCTCTCGCCATACAGATAATGCCTCCACATTTTCAAGGCAAACACAACTGCTGCCAATTCCAAATCATGAGTGGGGTAATTCTCCTCTGTCGTCTTCAATTGCCTGGACGCATAAGCTATCACTTTACCATGCTGCATAAGTACTGCGTCAAGTCCTCTCCTTGAAGCATCTGTATATACCACAAAACCACCACTTCCTGCCGGTAATGCCAATATGGGTGCTGTTGTAAGTCTTTTCTTCAATTCCATAAAACTTTTCTGACATTCACCGGACCACACAAATGGCACACCTTTTCTGGTCAACTTGGTCATGGGTGCCGCAATCTTGGAAAAATCTTGTATGAAGCGCCTATAATAACCTGCCAATCCCAGAAAACTTCTAATCTCAGTAATTGTCTTAGGCACTTCCCATTTCATCACTGCTTCCACTTTACTCGGGTCCACTGCCACTCCTTTAGCTGAGATGACATGACCCAGAAATTGAATTTCTTTCAACCAAAATTCACACTTACTGAATTTGGCAAACAACTGATCATCCCTTAACAACTGCAGGGTAAACCTCAAATGAGATGCATGCTCCTCTTCAGATGCTGAATAAATCAAATATCATCTATAAAGACCACAATGAATTGGTCTAAATATGGATGAAAAATTCTATTCATCAGATCCATAAAACCTGCAGGAGCATTGGTCAACCCAAATGGCATAACCACAAATTCATAGTGACCATATCTGGTTCTAAATGCTATTTTATCTATATCCTCCTCCTTGATCCTCAACTGATGATACCCAGACCTCAAATCAATTTTAGAAAATACTTTTGTTGATTGCAACTGATCAAACAGATCATCTATCCTCGGCAATGGGTATTTATTCTTAATAGTCACATCATTCAACTTCCTATAATCAATACACATATGAAAACTTCCATCTTTCTTTTTCACAAACAACACCGGTGCTCCCCACGGGGAATGACTTGGTCTAATAAACCCTTTCTGCAACAGCTCTTCTAATTGCTTTTTCAATTCTTTAAGTTCTGCTCGTGCCATCCGATATGGAGCTTTAGAAATCGGCATGGTACCTGATAGTAACTCAATGGTAAAGTCCACCTCTTTATGTGGAGCTAAACCAGACAAATCATCAGGAAAAACATCAGCAAATTCCCTAACTACGGGAACTGCTTCCACTGACTGACTAGCTTCTACCAGACTCACCGAGGCTAAATAAGCCACACATCTAGCATTTATCAACTTTCTATCTCTAATTGCAGAAATTAGAAACTTAGAGGTATAAAAAGACATACCTTGATATTCAAATACTGCACCATTAGGATAACAAAACATGATCCTCTTCTTTCTGCAATCTAACATTGCTCCATAAATCTCAAGCCAATCCATACCCAAAATAATATCATAATCTGTCAACTGCAGGGCATACAACCGACCCGACATCCGGTTCTCTTCAATCATAACAGGAGCTTCATCTATATAGCTCGAAGTGAGCATAAACTCACCCGAGGGAACCTCCACTACCAACTCACAAGACTTTTCTTCTAAAGGGTGAACCATACTGTAAGGTCTCGGGTCTTTAGTGGATCCTTATTGGGTCTGTAGTGGTCCTGTGTGGTCGACGACAAGACCATTGTCGTTGACTTGGGGTTGACGGCCAGGGCTTGCCGTTGAGTCAGAGTCAGCGTCCAGCGATGTGGACGTTTGAGATTGAACTCAACGACATGGGATCTGGACGTCAGTCTGTAGGCGGTTCAGTAGGCGACCAGTGATGTTGACGTCGACTGGTCGGGCCTGTTGAAATAGGGCAGCCCGAGAGCAGAACCCATCTTTCTCCTTTCCTCTCCTTCCCTCCACCTTTGTTTTTCTTGATTTCCGCAGCTTCTGTTGGGTGATTTGAGCTCGTGGGAAGGCCCTGGATCGTGTGGCGTTGCTTGATCGGGCGGGAAACGCGAGATTTTGGTGTGATTCGCGCGGAGTCTTCGGGGGAATCCGACGCGATTAGTGGCTGTTTGGGGATTTTTAAGGCTTTCTGAGGTAGGGACTTAACTCCTACAACCTTCCTCATCAAACCAGCATGCTCAATTAAGTGAATTGGTGTGCAAATCATGGTTTAGGGTTGGGTTGTATCATGCCAGGATTTTGGGTAAATTGAACAATCTAGGCGTTATACTGTTTAATTTCGTTGTGCTGGTAGTTTAGATTGATGAGAGGAAGTGTTTCCCTCCATCAGTCGAGGTTCTGTTGGGTGGTTCTGCCCATTGGAACTGATTTGGTTCAATTCTGGGTTTAGGGGACTGAAGATATCAACGTCCACATTTGTTGACGTTGAGATCTTCAGGGGTGATTTAAACGACAAGGTCGATTGCCGTTTAATCAGGATAAACGACATGGTGAGTGTCATTTACCTCATATTGGCGGCAATCGATGTGGCCGTTAATCTCCTGTCTCCCAGCAGACTTGAGTTGTGTGTTTAGAGGCGATTGACATGCGATGTCCGCCCTAATAGCACATGTGGGCCAGGCTTAGAGTGTGACTCCGTCTGTGCATTTGAGTAGTTGATTGTGACTCGAGGTGTTTACTTACTGTACGGGGTTTCAGACGTTGAGTGTGTTCCGTCTATTGTACGCACGTCGCGTCACCGTGTACCCGTTTCTGTTGTGTTACCTAGGCGTGGGTGCGACTCCGTCTAGACGACTAGTGTGTGGTTATCCTCCGCTAGTGAGCCAGGACGTCGAGTGTGACTCTGTCCTGTGCGTACTCCTTGTGGTGGTTTTGAGCCGGTCTCCGTGGAGCCCCTTCTCTACCGCTAGGGTCAAGCGTAGGGGAAACACCGGTTGTGGACCAGACGCGAGAGAGAGCGTCTGTAGTGTGCACACGTGGCTGGGGTTGAGAGCCTCTGTGGTGACGGGACGCCGAGCCACAGACCCTAGCTGAGTCCTACTTGCTGTGTGTGTTACTAAGCCGCGTGGTTTACAGTTTTGTGTTGTGGTGCGACGTGTACTTACTTTCAGTTTTTACTTTCCGCACTTTAGTTCAGTTGCCGGTGGGGTTACTTTTCCCTACTGGGTCTCTTTTCTTGAGACTCACTCCCTTCCCTTACAGGTGGGTCTTCGTCGACTCCCGTTCCAGGCGAGTCTAGCCACTCCGGTGTTGGTGCTCCTTAGCTGCAGTGAGTAGTACTTTTTTGTTGTACTTCTGTACTCTGTACTTTGCTCAGACTCTGAGGTTGTATATGATATGTTCATATAGTGAAATTTTACAGCTTTGCATGGTGTGTATCTTCTTACATATAGTCTCCTCGGACTTTCACTTCCTACCCTTCCGAGCTTGTCTCGTGGGTTAGCGGGTCAGAATTCGGGTTACTGGTTATTACTGGTAATGCGGATTCTGGGTCGTTACAGTTTGGTATCAGAGCCTGGTCTGATGAGATATATATAAGAAAATACCCATCATGTTAACTCAGAGTATAAAGAGTACAGTTGCAGCTATGTAGCCCGGAGTTAGTTAGTGTATTTATGTGTGTATTTTATTCTGTGTGTAGTACTATGGCTCCTAGGCGACGTCCTAGAGAGGGAGTAGCTGAGCAGGCGACTCATCAGGAGGTTGGAGATGCTCCGCCACCTCAGCAGACGCAGCCTTTGCCACAGGACGCACATAGTGGTATTGTTCCGCCGCCGCCACCTCCACCTCAGGTAGCTCAGGGATTAGACATGACTCGATTTCTTGAGGGGATGGCTCAGTTTGTTGCTCAGCACCGTGACGCGCCGGTACCCCAGGGTGGTACTGGGAGGGTGTTGAGGGAGTTCTTGCAGTTTCAGCCTCCTCAGTTTTTGGGCCAGCCTGATCCAGATGCAGCGCGAGCATGGTTAGATGCAGTGGAGCGGACTTTTCGTTCCATGGAGTGTGTTCAGAGGAGCGAGTGCTGCTAGCCAGTTACCAGTTGCAGGCGCAGGCGTTGACTTGGTGGTCTGCTGAGTGGGAGACTACTTTTTAGTCTCGTCCACTTAGACAGATTCCGTGGCAGGAGTTTGTCGTTTCTTTTGAGAGAGCCTTCTGTCCTACTTACGTCCGGACGGAGAGGTTGTACCAGTTTCTGGACTTGCAGCAAAGGGACTCTACTGTGGTGCAGTATAGGGCCATATTTGTGGAGTTAGGGCATTATGCTCCGCAGATTATGGGAGATGAGCGTCTGAGGACTCAGCAGTTTGTGAGAGGCTTGAGGCCAGAGCTCAGGCAGGCGCTGATAGTTGCTCACAGACTTGGATGCGGCCTATCAGACAGCGGCAGCGTTGGAGGCAGACACCTTGCGGACTCGTGCTCGGAGTGCAGAGGTTCAGACACAGGTAGTTCCTTCTCAGCCTCACCAGTAGCAGGGTAGTGTGCAGACGACCCCGAGGACTGCGACTTCCTACGCGTCCACTTCTACTGGGACGACGGCGAAGTCAGGATCTCGGAGGAAGTTTCGGCGTGATAGGAGGCAGGCAGAGCAGAGGCAGTAGTCGGTTGGGAGTGTTCAGCAGCCGACAGGTCAGCCTTCGCAGCAGGTACAACATACTTTTGCTGGGCAGTGTTACCGGTGTGACCAGATGGGTCATATGGCGCGAGATTGTCCTTTGCTACCTCGTGTGCCGCAGCAGCAGACCCAGTCACAGCCTCGAGTGCAGCAGCGTCAGCAGATCAGAGGTTCTGGTGGGTTGAGAGGTAGAGGTCGTGTTACCCACTTGACTCGTGCAGACGTGGAGGCAGCTCACCTGGTGGAAGGTACTGTTTCAGTTTTTGGTTGTGCAGCTAGAGTTTTGTTTGATTCCGGTGCCTCTCAATCTTTTGTGTCTGAGGACTTTTTAGACTCCCTTGGAGAGTTGAGTTCGGGAGAGTCTGTTGAGTTAGCAGTGGAGTTGCCGACAGGGGACTTTGTCCTTACGTCCTACTGTCTCGAGGAGGTACCTGTGCAGTTGCAGGATCAGTTGTTGTCAGCTCATCTGTTTGCCTTGCAGTTACATGACTATGATGTGATTTTGGGTATGGACTGGTTAGAGCGGTATGGTGCAGTGATGGATTGCCAGAAGAAGAGGGTGCACTTGCGGATACCTGGAGCAGCGACGTTCTACTTCCAGGGTATCGTACCTCTTACTTCTCGCTTTTTAGTTTTTGCTTTGAGGGCAGGGAGGTTACTTGCTTCTGGTTGTCAGGGTTTCTTAGTTTCTGCAGTGACTCTTGACCAGATTGCCTCGGGAGTGGGAGACATTCCCGTAGTGTGTGAGTTTCCGGATGTTTTTCCGGAAGAGTTGCCTGGTCTACCACCAGAGAGAGAGATTGAGTTTACTGTAGAGTTGGTTCCTGGCACTGTACCTTTTGCACAGGCACCGTACCGTATGGCACCAGCAGAGTTGAGGGAGTTGAAGAGGCAGCTTGAGGAGTTGTTGGAGAAGGGCTATATTCATCCTAGCTTTTCTCCGTGGGGGTCACCTGTTTTGTTTGTCCGGAAGAAGGATGGTAGCCTGAGATTGTGTATTGATTATAGGAAGCTAAATCAAGTGACCATCAAGAATAGGTATCCTTTGCCTAGGATTGATGATCTCTTTGATCAGCTTCAGTCTGCTCGTGTCTTCACGAAGATTGACTTGAGGTCGGGCTACTATCAGTTGCGGATTAGAGATTCGGACATTGAGAGGACTGCTTTTCGGACCAGATATGGACACTTTGAGTTTTTGGTGATGCCGTTTGGGCTCACCAATGCTCCAGCGGCCTTCATGGATCTGATGCACCGGGTGTTCCACCAGTTCTTGGACCGGTTTGTCGTAGTGTTTGTTGACGACATTCTGGTATACTCCACTTCGGAGGAGGAGCACACCGAGCACCTGAGGATCGTGTTGCAGACCTTGCGAGAGCACCAGTTGTATGCCAAACTTAGTAAGTGTGAGTTTTGGCTACAACAGGTTCACTTTTTGGGGCACGTGATCTCAGGTGAGGGAGTTTCTGTGGATCCAGCGAAGGTTGAGGCAGTTTTGCAGTGGGAGAGTCCCAGATCTGTGTCTGAGATTCGTAGCTTTCTGGGTTTAGCAGGTTACTACTGCAGGTTTGTTCGAGATTTTTCTCTGGTTGCTGCACCCTTGACTCGGTTGACGAGAAAGGGAGTTCCGTTTGCGTGGTCGGAGCAATGTGAGCAGAGCTTCATGGAGTTGAAGCGACTGCTTACGTCGGCGCCAGTTCTTGCATTACCTTCAGCTGAGGAGGGTTTTGAGGTTTGCACAGATGCTTCAGGTGTTGGTTTGGGTGCGGTCTTGATGCAGCAAGGCCGAGTGGTGGCTTATGCGTCTCGCCAGCTTAAGCCCCACGAGGAGAGTTACCCAACCCACGACCTAGAGCTTGCAGCAGTGGTGTTTGCTTTGCGGATTTGGCGTCTTTACCTGTACGGAGTGAGTTTTGTAGTCCGTACCGACCACCAGAGTTTGAGATATGTGTTTTCTCAGAGGGATCTGAATATGAGGCATCGTCGATGGATGGAATATCTGAAGGACTATGATTTCAGCATTGAGTATAAGCCTGGAAAGGCGAATGTAGTTGCAGATGCCTTGAGTAGGAAAGCACAGATGAGTCATCTGATGCTTAGAGAGTGGCAGTTGTGGCAGTCTGCGATAGAGGGGTCTTTCAGAGTTTCATCTAGTCGTCGTCAGTGTGTGTTGGGCAGTTTGTTAGCAGCTCCCGCCGTTGTGAGACAGGTTGCTGAGGCTCAGCAGGCAGATCCCGAGTTGCACAGTGTGTTGCTTCTCCCAGAGGTTGAGCTTTGTGAGGACGGGACTGTTAGGTTCCGGGATAGACTCTATGTTCCTGTTGAGGAGTCTATCAGGAGAGTCGTGTTGCAGGAGGTACATGGTTCCAGGTACTCTATTCATCTAGGGGCGACCAAGATGTACCACAGGTTGAGACGTCAGTTTTGGTGGCCTGGGATGAAGAGAGACATAGCGGCTTTTGTTGCTAGGTATTTGGTCTGTCAGCAGGTGAAGGCCGAACATTAGCGTCCAGGAGGACTTGTGCAGCCGTTAGAGATTCCGATGTGGAAGTGGGACCACGTGACGACTGACTTTGTTTGTGGTTTGCCGAGGACAACTGGAGGTTTTGACAGTATTTGGGTTCTTGTGGACAGATTGACGAAGACTGCCAGATTCTTGCCTGTCAGGACTAGTTGGGGTGTGAGTAGGTTGGCCGCGTTGTACGTAGAGCAGATTGTTCCTTTGCATGGAGTTCTGATCTCTATTGTGTCAGACAGGGATCCTCGCTTCACTTCTGGATTCTGGCGCAGTTTCCAGAGAGCTTTGGGGACAGAGTTGGCTTTTAGTTCCGCCTACCACCCTCAGTCAGACGGTCAGTCAGAGCGGACTATCCAGACTTTGGAGGACATGCTTAGAGCTTGTTGCCTGGAGTGGCAGGGGTCGTGGATAGCTCACTTGCCGTTGGTCGAGTTCGCATATAATAATAGTTATCACTCCAGTATCGGTTTGGCACCATATGAGGCTTTGTACGGACGACCGTGTCGCACTCCTCTTGACTGGTTCGAGGTTGGCGAGCGAGTTGTCACGGGACCAGAGTTGGTTCAGCAGTCAGTTGAGGTAGTTCAGCTTGTGAGACAGAGACTTCAGTCAGCTCAGAGTCGGCAGAAGAGTTATGCAGATCAGCGCAGACGACCACTCGAGTTTCAGGTAGAAGACCAGGTGTTTGTTCGTGTGTCTCCTATGAAGGAAGTGGTGAGGTTCGGTAAGCGTGGAAAGTTGAGTCCTCGCTTTATTGGGCCTTTTATCATTTCTGAGCGTGTCGGAAGTTTGGCGTACAGACTTGAGCTTCCGTCAGAGTTGGCAGCAGTGCACGACGTGTTCCATGTGTCGATGCTTCGGAGGTACCTTTCTGACGAGTCTCACGTTCTGCAGAGTGCAGAGTGGTCTGAGGTGACTCCAGTGTTGACTGTACCAGAGTTTCCGTTGCACATTGAGGATCGCCGAGTTCAGAGGTTGAGGAACAAGGCTATCCCTTTAGTTCGTGTTGCATGGCAGCGGCACTCCGGTGGTGAGTCGACATGGGAGCGGGAGGACGAAATGCGCGAGCAGTTTCCGAACCTCTTTGGTGAGTCTTCTTTCCTTGTGTTGTTTAAATTTTGAGGGCAAAATTCCTTAAGGGGGGAGGGCTGTAAGGTCTCGGGTCTTTAGTGGATCCTCATTGGGTCTGTAGTGGTCCTGTGTGGTCGACGACAAGACCATTGTCGTTGACTTGGGGTTGACGGCCAGGGCTTGCCGTTGAGTCAGAGTCAGCGTCCAGCGATGTGGACGTTTGAGATTGAACTCAACGACATGGGATCTGGACGTCAGTCTGTAGGCGGTTCAGTAGGCGACCAGTGATGTTGACGTCGACTGGTCGGGCCTGTTGAAATAGGGCAGCCCGAGAGCAGAACCCATCTTTCTCCTTTCCTCTCCTTCCCTCCACCTTTGTTTTTCTTGATTTCCGCAGCTTCTGTTGGGTGATTTGAGCTCGTGGGAAGGCCCTGGATCGTGTGGCGTTGCTTGATCGGGCGGGAAACGCGAGATTTTGGTGTGATTCGCGCGGAGTCTTCGGGGGAATCCGGCGTGATTAGTGGCTGTTTGGGGATTTTTAAGGCTTTCTGAGGTAGGGACTTAACTCCTACAACCTCCCTCATCAAACCAGCATGCTCAATTAAGTGAATTGGTGTGCAAATCATGGTTTAGGGTTGGGTTGTATCATGCCGGGATTTTGGGTAAATTGGACAATCTAGGCGTTAAACTGTTTAATTTCGTTGTGCTGGTAGTTTAGATTGATGAGAGGAAGTGTTTCCCTCCATCAGTCGAGGTTCTGTTGGGTGGTTCTGCCCATTGGAACTGATTTGGTTCAGTTCTGGGTTTAGGGGACTGAAGATATCAACGTCCACATCTGTTGACGTTGAGATCTTCATGGGTGATTTAAACGACAAGGTCGATTGCCATTTAATCAGGATAAACGACATGGTGAGTGCCGTTTACCTCATATTGGCGGCAATCGATGTGGCCGTTAATCTCCTGTCTCCCAGCAGACTTGAGTTGTGTGTTTAGAGGCGATTGACATGTGATGTCCGCCCTAATAGCACATGTGGGCCAGGCTTAGAGTGTGACTCCGCCTGTGCATTTGAGTAGTTGATTGTGACTCGAGGTGTTTACTTACTGTACGGGGTTTCAGACGTTGAGTGTGTTCCGTCTGTTGTACGCGCGTCGCGTTACCGTGTACCCGTTTCTGTTGTGTTACCTAGGCGTGGGTGCGACTCCGTCTAGACGACTAGTGTGTGGTTATCCTCCGCTAGTGAGTCAGGACGTCGAGTGCGACTCTGTCCTGTGCGTACTCCTTGTGGTGGTTTTGAGCCGGTCTCCGTGGAGCCCCTTCTCTACCGCTAGGGTCAAGCGTAGGGGAAACACCGGTTGTGGACCAGACGCGAGAGAGAGCGTCTGTAGTGTGCACACGTGGCTGGGGTTGAGAGCCTCTGTGGTGACGGGACGCCGAGCCACAGACCTTAGCTGAGTCCTACTTGCTGTGTGTGAGAGTGTGTGTTACTGAGCCGCGTGGTTTACAGTTTTGTGTTGTGGTGCGACGTGTACTTACTTTCAGTTTTTACTTTCCGCACTTTAGTTCAGTTGCCGGTGGGGTTACTTTTCCCTACTGGGTCTCTTTTCTTGAGACTCACTCCCATCCCTTACAGGTGGGTCTTCGTCGACTCCCGTTCCAGGCGAGTCTAGCCACTCCGGTGTTGGTGCTCCTTAGCTGCAGTGAGTAGTACTTTTTTGTTGTACTTCTGTACTCTGTACTTTGCTCAGACTCTGAGGTTGTATATGATATGTTCATATAGTGAAATTTTACAGCTTTGCATGGTGTGTATCTTCTTACATATAGTCTCCTCGGACTTTCACTTCCTACCCTTCCGAGCTTGTCTCGTGGGTTAGCGGGTCAGAATTCGGGTTACTGGTTGTTACTGGTAATGCGGATTCTGGGTTGTTACACATACTATCCAGATATTCTTCGGAAATGAAAGAATGAGAGGCACCCGAATCAAATAAGACTCTTGCTGAATAGTCATAAAGAGGTATAGTACCTTCAATCATATTCGATGCCTCCGCCTGGGCTTGGGTGATAGCCATTACCCGGCCCCTTCCCCGCTGCTGCGGTGCTCCTCTGCCACGACCTGCATGTGGCTGCTGAAACTGCTGCGGCTGCTGCTGCTGCTGCTGCTGCACACCTCTTCCATATCCATACTCTCTCGGATAGGGACAATTGCAGATCAAATGTCCCGGCTGATTACAGTTATAACATCTACACCCTGGTGGAATAATGGGTTGTTTGGCAGTACTCTACTGCGACTCCTCCACCTCTGGCCTACCACGACCTTGCTGAAATTACTGTCGACCTCCCCATCCTCTTCCTTTACCTCTAAATGCTTGCTTTAATTTCTGACCCCACTTACCAAAACCTGATGAAGAAGGTCCTGCTAGTGCTTTACCCTTACTTACACCCACTAACTACTGCGGTAGCCGAGAACTACCTGAATCTGACTCGCCCACTTGACGAGTCCTAATAGACCTTTCCAACGTAGCTGCCCTCTGAGTTGCTTCTTCCACTGTTTTACACATAAATGGCACTATTGCATTATACAATTCTACTCTTAAACCCTGAATAATATATTCAACCATCATATTATTATCCGATACTACATAAGGCGCATATCGGCTAAGTGCCATAAATCGCATCTGGTATTCTAAAACTGAAGAGTTACCTTGCTGGAGTGTCTGAAACTGCTCTCTCTTCGCTTGCTGCACTTGAATCGGAAAGAATGTATCGTTAAATACATCAAGAAATTCTGACCAAGTGATAGCCTCTTCTGTCCTGCCTGCAAAGGTGGTCTGCATCTTCAATCACCACCATTCCAATTAGGGTTACAAACGAACCAATACACTCGACAAGTAACTCGAAACTCGGCTCGATAAAAATTGACTCGGCTCGTTTATTAGATAAACAAGTCGAGCTTGAACAAAAATATAAGCTCGATTCATAAACGAGTCGAGCTTGAACAGAGATATGCTCGACTCGAATACGTTCGCGAACAGCTCGTTAAGATACTCGATAATATGCTCATTAAAATACTCGATTAGTTACTCGTTAATATACTCGAATTATATTAATTTCTTATTATAAATATGAAAATATTAATATTTATTAATTTTTAAAGAATTTTTGTTAAGGTACGAAATACTTATGAATACTAAAATATAAAAGATTAAATATGAGGGTGTAAATACACAAATTATAAAAGAAAGGGTTGTAGACAAACTAATACACTTGACAAGTAGTTCGAATTCGACTCGGATGTTACTCGAACTCGACTCCCTTAGTCAAGTAAACGAGTCAAGCTCAAACAAAAATTTAAGCTCATTTCATAAACGAGTCGAGTATGAGCAAATGTCCACTCGGCTCGTTTAAGCTCTTAAATAAATTCGTTTAATTTTTTAATTATACAAATTATAAATATAGTTGTTAAATATTTTAAACATTATACTGAAATAATTAAACAAGTAACCTATGAAGATCTTGGGGTATGACCTTGAAATAAGATAAAATTGGGTCTTATAAAAAATTAATTTTTTACTTGTAAATTGAATTGGGATTATATATATACATAATATGGATACATACATACATACATATATATATATATATATATATCTCTCTCAAATTCAATTGGGCTCGTTAAGATACTCGTTAAGAGTTCGAACTCGCGAGTATTTAAACGAACCAAGCTTGAACAACTATTTTCAATACTCGATAAAGCTCGAGCTCGACTCGAGTTCGATTAAAAATTAACGAACAGAGCTTGAGCAACATAATACTCGGCTCGACTCGACTCGTTTGCAGCCCTAATTCCAATGCAAAACCCCTCATGGTCGCAAAGACCCTCTCAATCTCATGAACCCAGTGTTCCGCTGTATCTGGATTCGGCCCTCCTGAGTAAATAGACGGCTACAATCTCAGAAACTTCTCAACTTACATCACTGGTTCCTCTGCTACTAACACTGGTGATGGTGGCAAGGGTGCTACAAAAGGCACCTCCGCTCCTGGTGGTGGCGGAACTGGAACTATAGGTACAGTCTCTCCATCCCCAGGTGGCACGGCAACCGGTGGTACCGGCGCCTGCTGATCCACCCTCCTCTGAATATCAGTGAGGCTCTCCCAGATCCTTTCTATCATACGCTGAGTGCTCTCCTCTGGATCATCTCCTCCACCACCCCAATCTCTTCTATCTGCCATTTCAAACTTCTACATAAACAAAACATCAAACAAAAACAAAACAACAAATTATCAGAAACCAGGGCCCCTACCAGCAGTGTACAAAGACCGAAATAAGGCTATGTATCTTTTTAGTTCCCTTATATTAACACGGACCTTGCTCTGATACCAACTGTGACGGAACACCTTGTCCAAGCCCGTTAAACCGGTAACGTACTTGATCTGAATCCGTCTCCCGCGAACCCGCAAGGGATATCACACCATAGTCAGTGTAAACACAAAGGAAGACACCATTATAATATATATATATATATATATATATATATATATATATATATATATATATCACAAGTTTACATAGCATATTTCCAGGAAAAGAAAAGAAAGTACAAAATCCTGTGACATACCCCGAGGTACAACTGAAGGAAGTAGACAAACTAGCTACACTACACTACTGAAGGTGCTGACCCTGCACCGCTACGACGCGGCTCCGAACTGGACGACGGCCGAGAAACGTCCTCCTCGCCCTCACCTGTGGGGGTAGGGGTGAGCCTCGCTAGTCACTGGCTCAGTAGGAAACTCCCCCAACACCGAGCAAACCAAAAACACAGGTACGAAGGCGGTAAACTACACTAGCCGTTTATAGAACAGCTAAGCAGGATATTAAAGATGTAAATATACTCACCGTCTGCCAACTATATAAAGGAACTTTAATAAATAAACGGCAAAACCAAACAGGTATACGAGCTAAAGTAGAGTCCGCCACACTCGAGCCACGTAAACTGGTTCGCGACACTAGTGACTGACTCGGACAACACACGCAGGTCTACCTCTCAGTCTCGCAGCCACGGACGAAAGGTTCAGCTGCCGCTCCACGTGAAAAGGTTAAGCAACTGTGGAGACCAGCTAAACACCACCACCTGCGGACCACACGGTCGCAGGCCCATGCCTGGCACCTCTAGAGACCCTGGCATGGGCTTGCTAGAGTGAGGCACTGGAGAAGGACTAGCTGGAGACCAGTGTCGACTACTGGTGTCCGTACCCCCAACTACGAGCGCGCTACAAGTGACCAAAAGACAAGTACGGTAGTCACTGTCCCACTGTCGTCTTTCCCTCAGGCGGACGTACAACTCAAGCAAAGGAGTGAGGGTGTCTAGGTCAGACGACACAGACCTCGACGGTACAACACAAGTACCGGGACGAAGCCCTGAGCTAACAGCCTGGCTCACAGAGAACCTGGGGCACCCAACTGGAGAGGTAACCATGGTAGGCGTCGCACTACTTGCCACGTATACAAAACCACGTGCACGTCACACAAACCACGTGAAGACTCACGTAAACCGCGTGCACTAGTAGTCCACTACATGTGAACACTACGTAAACACATAAAGAACCAGCTAACTGCGTACCCAGTACGCTAATCTCAGAAACCACGTGCACTAGGTGCACCACAAATACCATTGCACCGCTCTATAACGTTAAATATTCAATATAACAACATTTTCATAAAAGCATGTTGGCGGCAACATCAACTGCCGTCGATGGGATGTAAACGGCAAGGTATCTGGTCGTCAATCTCCCAGCTGAGGAACCTGGCGTCAATCGATATTGACGCCAAGATCCTCGGCTATCAGCTTCACAGAAACCCTGGGCTGATACCTCAGGTATTCCCAGCCCTAAAATCAATAGAAAAACACGAGGGAACACTTCCTCTAACATGCATGTATCCTAATCAAATCGAAACAACATGTTTCACTCATTAAATTACTCAAACCACCCATTAACCCCACATGGAGTACCTTTACCCAAAAACATAATTAACATGCAGTTTCATGCGTTCCATATGTATTATCACGACTTGAAGAAACTAAAGGGATCATTCCCTACCTCAAGACGCACTTAAACCTCCTAAATCCTCCCGATTCGCACCAAACCCTCTACGAGCTTCTACGGAGATTACACCTAGCTCCGGCGTTTCCTTGGCCGATTCGTCACCACCTCACATTCCACGATCCCCCAACTAGCCTTCTGCAACTATTGGAAGCAGTGGGGAAGCAAGAATGTGAAAATAGGGCGAGGGAGAGGGAGAACAGAGTGAGGAAACTATCCTCGGGTAGACCTATATTTGATGACCAAACTTTCCCCATATAAATTAATTCACTTATTTATATATTAAATTTTGATGATTAACAAAATAGTACTAATGAATTTTGTTGATTAACAAAATAGTACTAATGAATTTCTTGAGCTTTGAGAACAGGAAATAAAAGAAAAATGAAAGTTCAGGACAATCAGGTAAGTCTCATCTCATATTCTGTCCAAGTCTTTGTATCGACTTCTTCATACTTCACATCGACTTCTTTGATAAGCAGAACGATTTCCTTTCTGACCGAAAAGTTCAAAACAAATCGATATCGCAACGATTCTTTAAGACATCGTAACGATTTCTTTAGACCTCGTAACGATTTCTTTAGAACTCGCAACGACTCTCTAGCCGTAACGATTTCTTTAGACATCGTAACGATTTCTTTAGAACTCGCAACGACTTCCTAAGGCGTAACGATTTTTTTAGACCTCGTAACGATTTCTTTAGAACTCGCAACGACTTCCTAAGGCGTAACGATTTCTTTAGACCTCGTAACGATTTCTTTAGAACTCGCAACGACTCTCTAGCCGTAACGATTTCTTTAGACCTCGTAACGATTTCTTTAGAACTCGCAACGACTTTCTAAGGCGTAACGATTTCTTTAGACCTCGTAACGATTTCTTCAGATCGCATAATGATTTGCTTTGTGCAATGATTTGTTAAGAGTTTCATAACGATTTCTGTACTGTCATAACGACTTGCTAAGCCGTAACGATTTCTTTGGTTCTCGTAGCGATTTCTTTGAAACTCATAACGACTTGCATTTCATATCGATTTCTTAAGTGTTTCACAACGATTTCTTTAGAAACACAACGACTTACATCTCATAACGATTTGTTAAGTGTTTCACATCGATTTTTTCAGAATCAGAACGACTTGCCATGATTCATAACGATTTCTTATATCCTCTGTTATAGAACGATTTGCTATGGGTTATAACGATTTCATAAGTCATTGAGCCATCGACTTGTATATCTCTCATTGACTTGTTTTTATCTGTGTTGACTAGTCAAAGTCCACGTATACATATCTCTGACACACCTGCATGTGATGTGACCTAAACGTATCTCTGCATGCATGCAGAAGATATCGTCCATAATCATGCCTATTCTGCAAACGTCTTTTAGTTTCAGCTAACTGGTCTTACTATTTCCATGCTATTCTTTCTAACGTTGACTGACATCAGAGACAGCTTAGCTGTTTGCTATCTGTTTGATAAGCGTGCAGATAACAGATCCATCTCCACTTTGCAACGTTAATTCAAATAGAAGACAAAAGATATCTAAAAGATCTCTTCTCTTTGCGTGTTCAAAGTGTTCAAAGACTGTTGACTGGAAGCTTCCAAGACTCCAACTTCTTTCAGTCTAACGTACACCTGGATGAGAGACAACGGTACCTTTAACGTTCAAATTTCAAGTAGAAGCTTAAATACAAGACTCAAGACGGAGAAGAACAAGAACGGAACGAGAGTGAATATCATTCTGAAAAGCAAGCAACTCAAGTTCATTCCAATTGTTTTCCGTAGCTCTTTTGGGATCAGCAGAACCAGTGTCAGCTTCAGGGTCTTCAGGACCCTCCTCAGCAGTCAGAGAAGGTCAGGCTAAGGGAAAAGAGCCAATGACAGCTTCTAAGGCCCCTGACACTTCATCTCTTGCCACTCCAACCCTCTCCTCACCTCCATCTCCTTCTACAGCCCCTCCTGCACCACCAACCATCAAACACCCTGTGCCTCGCACCCAACCATCCTCATCCTTCATTTCATCTCAACCTTCCTTCTCTCCCACTCCTTCTCACATCTCAGCTCCATCCTCATTCAATCCCAAACCTTCACCTCCTCAAGCTCAAACACCTCCAGTTCAACCAACTTCATCCTTTAATCCCAAACATCTTTTCTATCCTCCTACTCCTCCTTCTTCTGTTATCTTTCCTCCGGAAAAACCTCTACCTCTTGGTGTCTTTGACACAAATCTTCTGGATGATTTTGAAAGAAACACCCTTATCACCATTCTCTCCACTGCTTCTCATATCCACATGACTGATCCTCCCAGTCCTGCCAAGAAAAAGAGGAAAACTTCCTCCTCTCTTAGCATCCCTTCTGTTCCCTTATTCCCTCCTCTTTGGTATTCTCTTACCCTTGATCCTAAGAGAAGACCTATCTACAAGGAATATCTTCAAAAGTGCATTCTTTCTACCATTTATGGCATTCCTTTCCTTAACCTATCCGAACACCTAAACATTGTTCTTCCTCTTACTCAGATATTCAAATTCCTCAAATCCAAAATCCTTGAGGGCACTGAGTTCAAGACTGAAGATCAGTGGGCAGCTGTCAAGGGAAATAAGGCTCAATATGAAAAGTATTTGACTGCCAGGGCAGAATCTCTTACCCACAAAGCTCACCCACTCACCTTTTCTGAGTGGTTCATTATTCAACATAAGAACTCTTGGGGACCTTACATTTTGAAAGAGATTCGTATTGCCAGGAACTTTCAGCCATACAGTGACCTCTGTTATTTGAACAAGCTGCCAGAAGTTCAGTTTTGCCAATTCCACTCTAAAATAATTTTGCTGAAGTCAGAACAACCTATCAACCTTCCTCTTAAGGTAGACTTTGCCACCTTCAAGGTTGATTCTTCAGTTCTTTTGCCGAAGCTGCACTCTTTAGTTTTTGATTCAGATGCAGGTTCTCAGGCTTTAGACATGTTTGCAAGGCAAATGGGCCGGATGTCAGCCAAGCAGGGCAGACTACCTTCATTCTTGCGGTTCATCTTCAGAGAATACCACTCTGGCCGCATTTCTTCTCAGACCTTGGCTCCACTCATTTCTGAGTGTGAGAGACTTACTCCCTCAGAATGGGACATTCTTTATCAGGCCTCACATCTACATTTGGAAGCTATCAACCGTGATCTAGCTAGTCAAAGGAAGCCCACTCTTTCAGCAGAAACATTCTTGGATCTCAACTCCATCACTCCTATTCAAGAGATATATGTTGTGTGGGCAGCCAGATATTCTGCCTTCTATGCTCTGAAGCAGGATCTCCTAGATCACAAGATTTATTATCCAATCTCTTTGGACAAATTTCTCCTTCGGGCCAGTTTTGGCAAGAGTACATTTTACAGATTTATCTTGGATAAAACTCAGTATGGAGTATTCTTAGAACAGCAAAGGCAACTCTACATTCAAAGGAACATTCCCTCCATGGGTCCTACCTTTTCAGTTGCTTTTGGAGTATTTCAGCAGATTTTTGAAGATCTTGAGATCAAGGCATGGGCTGTTATTTCACAGCATGCCTCCTTATTATCTCCCTTGTACTATCTTTCTCCAACTTAATATAATGATTTCTCTCTTCTTTGTCTCATCGACCATCTTTTTGCTTATTGACAAAATGGGGGAGAAAACTAAAGCTATTCTGAAAAACATGTTTGTTTGTTGTGTAATGTTTAGTATATTTTGTCATCATCAAAAAGGGGGAGATTGATGACCAAACTTTCCCCATATAAATTAATTCACTTATTTATATATTAGATTTTGATGATTAACAAAATAGTACTAATGAATTTTGTTGATTAACAAAATAGTACTAATGAATTTCTTGAGCTTTGAGAACAGGAAATAAAAGAAAAATGAAAGTTCAGGACAATCAGGTAAGTCTCATCTCATATTCTGTCCAAGTCTTTGTATCGACTTCTTCATACTTCACATCGACTTCTTTGATAAGCAGAACAATTTCCTTTCTGACCGAAAAGTTCAAAACAAATCGATATCGCAACGATTCTTTAAGACATCGTAACGATTTCTTTAGACCTCGTAACGATTTCTTTAGAACTCGCAACGACTCTCTAGCCGTAACGATTTCTTTAGACCTCGTAACGATTTCTTTAGAACTCGCAATGACTTCCTAAGGCGTAACGATTTCTTTAGACCTCGTAACGATTTCTTTAGAACTCGCAACGACTTCCTAAGGCGTAATGATTTCTTTAGACCTCGTAACGATTTCTTTAGAACTCGCAACGACTCTCTAGCCGTAACGATTTCTTTAGACCTCGTAACGATTTCTTTAGAACTCGCAACGACTTTCTAAGGCGTAACGATTTCTTTAGACCTCGTAACGATTTCTTCAGATCGCATAACGATTTGCTTTGTGCAACGATTTGTTAAGAGTTTCATAACGATTTCTGTACTGTCATAACGACTTTCTAAGCCGTAACGATTTCTTTGGTTCTCGTAATGATTTCTTTGAAACTCATAACGACTTGCATTTCATATCGATTTCTTAAGTGTTTCACAACGATTTCTTTAGAAACACAACGACTTACATCTCATAACGATTTGTTAAGTGTTTCACATCGATTTCTTCAGAATCAGAACGACTTCCATGATTCATAACGATTTCTTATATCCTCTGTTATAGAACGATTTGCTATGGGTTATAACGATTTCATAAGTCATTGAGCCATCGACTTGTATATCTCTCATTGACTTGTTTTTATCTGTGTTGACTAGTCAAAGTCCACGTATACATATCTCTGACACACCTGCATGTGATGTGACCTAAACGTATCTCTGCATGCATGCAGAAGATATCGTCCATAATCATGCCTATTCTGCAAACGTCTTTTAGTTTCAGCTAACTGGTCTTACTATTTCCATGCTATTCTTTCTAACGTTGACTGACATCAGAGACAGCTTAGCTGTTTGCTATCTGTTTGATAAGCGTGCAGATAACAGATCCATCTCCACTTTGCAACGTTAATTCAAATAGAAGACAAAAGATATCTAAAAGATCTCTTCTCTTTGCGTGTTCAAAGTGTTCAAAGACTGTTGACTGGAAGCTTCCAAGACTCCAACTTCTTTCAGTCTAACGTACACCTGGATGAGAGACAACGGTACCTTTAACGTTCAAATTTTAAGTAGAAGCTTAAATATAAGACTCAAGATGGAGAAGAACAAGAACGGAACGAGAGTGAATATCATTCTGAAAAGCAAGCAACTCAAGTTCTTCGAGTCCTCTGAGTTTCAAACAAGAGACAAGCGTCCATTCCAATTGTTTTCCGTAGCTCTTTTGCTCTCAGTGTTCATAGAAGAAATTCTTGTGTGAGAGCCAGTGTAGTCCTTGGAGAGGAACCCTGTTAAATCCTTTTCTCTCTTGAGGCTCGTCTGCTTCAGCTTGTAGCTAGTTCAGCTAGTGTCTGAAGCGTGTTCTTAAATTTTCTCTTCATTGGTTTGTTCCCTTCTGGACGAAGGAAGACCTGGTGGTATCCAGGGTGGTTGTTTTCCCTTCAGGTTGAAGGAAGACCAGTTGAGGCTGGGTGTAAGGATCTGTGAGGGGGATAGTACCCTTGTTAGTGAAATCCTGAGGCATTGCTAAGGGACTGGACGTAGGTCTCTTGTGGAGAGGAGTTCCGAACCAAGATAAAAAATCCTTGTGTCGTGTGGTTGTGTCTTTGTGCGTTTGCTATCTTTTTCCTCTAACTCTAACTTCTGTTTAAAGCTGTTGTGTAATCTTTTTAGTGAACATGTTTTAATCAAAGATCAAATTTTAATAACCCATTCACCCCCCCTCTGGGCTAGCTAGCTGGGCAACAATATTCTGTAGGTCGCACAGGTTGGCGTCAACCCTGATGTCATTTAGAGAACCGTCACAGTAAACGTCCAGAAAGTCTGCCGTTAAGTTCATAAGGTTGACGTCACCTTGGATGGACGCCAAACCAGTCAACGACCACACCTGGCCGTCAACCCCTAATCAGCTACAACATGTCCTATCTTGTTTCAGGACCAAACCTACGCGCACCACACATCCAAACCACACTGGCCTCACGATGTCCACCACAACCATTACACACATGGTCTATAAAGATCCGAAAAACGCACGACGTTACACAAAGTCCCTGAGATCATAGTATCTCAACCTCAATCCATTTGGAAATTTGTACTTAGTAAAAGCATCCCCAAAAAATGGAAGTAAGTAATAGCAACCAAGGTTCATGACCGGTCAAACCGTGCCAAATTGGAACTTTCGTGGCATGGTATAGGCAATACCATGCCGCTTCGATTCACACGATCCGACCATCAACAATCTTTACTTCCTCCTTGAGATAAAGCTCCTCCATGGTCGGCGTTTCTAGTTCGGAAGTCCCATCGTCGGCCGTCTCGTAGCCTAAAACCTTTACCCTAGTGGAGCACCTGGAGAAGGTCTAGATTCCAACAATGCCAATGCCCTAATCTCCGAGGTGAGAAGGTTGCTCTGGGCAGAGCATGGAGTAGGGGTGTCAATTGGGCCGGGCCGGCTCGACCCAGTTTTACACGGGCTTGGGCCGAACATTTTAATATATTTTTTTTAATTTTGAGCTCGGCTCGGAGTTAGATTGGGCCGGACTTGGGCTTGGCTCGGCCCGGCCTGACCGGCCCGATGGCCCGGTATTTTTTTTTTAAAAATAAGTAACACGATGATAATTCTAATATTCTAAAATTTTGAATTGAAAATTGTGTTGTGAAACTATATTTAATGACTTAACATTTATTTTATATTTGTAACAATTAGAAATAAATTTATCTAGATTAGTCTAATATTTATTTTATACCATTTTGATTAAATGAACACTAAATTTTTATAAAAATAATAAAAATAGTAAAACTATATTTAAAAAATAAAATCGGGCCGGACTTGGGCCGGGCCTTATCTTATTTTTCCGGGCCGGGCCGGGCTTCAAAAAATTGGGTCTCGTCCCGGGCCAAGCCGAGCTTGGGCCGAACGAACAAAGACCGGGCTGGGCCCGGTCCAGGCCCGGCCCATTGACACCCCTAGCAGGGAGTACTTGAGCTCGAAGGGGAAGGCCTTGCTTAGGATGGACATGTTGTAGGTCAAACCGAGTAGCCCATAGGAGCTACCAAGGAGGCATAGGGGGAGAAGCTGCCCCGACATGACAATGGGCCCTGCCTCTTGGAATGTTGGAGGTATGGATGCCCTCGTCACCACATTAGTATGATATAATATGGCCAACCTTGATAGTAATTACAATCCACATTACATTTCTTACAAGGATTTTTTTGGCTCTTGCTAGAACCACACCCGTATTGACTCGTACCGTGCCAGAGACCTTCTATTAACATGAACAATGTCTTTTTTTTTTTTTTAAAATAATGGCAACTTTAGGATTATTAAGATGAACCCACG
This sequence comes from Colocasia esculenta, assembly GCA_014218235.1. Taxonomy (NCBI): domain Eukaryota; kingdom Viridiplantae; phylum Streptophyta; class Magnoliopsida; order Alismatales; family Araceae; genus Colocasia; species Colocasia esculenta. Next base: position 10,147,326 of record CM024757.1, on the reverse strand, counting down.
ACGACTCAAATTGGTACGATGTGGTATTATATTGGTATGGTACATCTAGTCCTAGATCGTACCAGATAATATTTGAGTCGACTCATTAGAGCGAGTTGGCCAACCTTGACTAGAACTTTATCAAATCAATATTTGATTGACAAAAAGAAGACACCCATATACAATGACACATATGCTATCATCAAGTGAGGGGGGCCTCAAAAGAAGTGGCAAGTGGGAGAGAGGATAAATGTAAATTATGTTGTTTTTATTTTTTGAGATTTTATCAAATAACTTTCTTCTAATAACTTTTTATGAAAATATATTCAAATTTAATATATTTACAAAACCATCTCGGGTTCTAATACATTCACAAAACCATACTTGGATAGCTTACATAAATATATCGTAGTTTACTCAAATTGATGGTGTTTACACAAATATATTGCAACACAAATTTACTGTAAAATATGTTGTAGTTTACATAAATTTTGTGGTGCTTAATCACACAAATATACTATAACTTGAACTTGCACAAATTTATTGTAACTTATACAAACATGTACACAAAAGCTGCAATATATTTGTATAAACGATCTAGATATAGTTTTGTTAAATATATTAGAATCAGACATAATTTTGTAAACATGTTAAAAATGGACATATTTTTATAAATATTTATTAAAAGAAGGTCAATTTTAAAAATCCCCCTTTACATTTAAGTTTTTTTAACTCCCTCACCTTCCCTGTACAAGGACATCAGCTGAAATTTACACCCCCCACCCCAACTAATAGAAGAAAGGGAAGAGGTGGGGGGAGGGTGTGCCAAGATCAAAGTGTAGCTTTCAGGGGCACGACGATCAGATCAGATTCGAAAATGGGCCCACGTACCCACCAATTGGGCCTCCTTTTTTGTCAAAAGAAAAAAAAAATGCGGATGCTGTGTCTGCGGAGCCCCGATTCCCCTCCCCACGCCCGAAACCACACGGCGATGGAGCAGCGGTGAGGGGCTTCTTCGGCATGCAGTTGCTGGGCAACCGGGAGGAAGTGGGGTGGGAGGACTTCGGAAGACGACGGCCTCTCTGCTACCACAGCGGCAGGAAGGTACTTAAGGAGGCCGACCTCATTTTATAATACAATTTTTTTTTGTCAAGGTTTTCGTAAACACATTTTAATTAAAGATATTAACAATTTAAGGTATTTGAAGATACCTTTTAATTTTCAAGTTTTAAGAAAGTAAAGTTTCTGACTTTTTATACCATTTCTTCTCTTCTTCTTTTTTATGTAGTTTTATTTCTAAAGATAAATTAATTAGAATTTTTTATCAGATATTTAACTTATTTTTTAATCATTGATAGAGTTATAATTCATTACAGTAAATATTATCCCTTATTAAAAGTAGGAAGTTCCGAGATCGATTTCGGGGGGGGGGGGGGGGACTTACCTGATCTATATGCAATTCTCGAGGTGTGTAGGTCCGAAGTCTTTCCAGTCAAGTGTGGTAAGGGCAATATGGGTACACGGAAAGTAGGGGCTGCCAAGTCCTGATCTTGGAGTTTACGAACACCAATTCCTGAGCCCTCAAAACCACACGGGACGGAGTTTCCTCGTTACAAAAAAAAATGTTATCCCTTATTACAGTCTATATTAAATTCTGTTATAGTAAAAACTTCTCATATTACAGTCAAATATTGTTAATGAACTATGGTGACTAGAGGTGATAAATAACTTTAAGACTGACAATAAAGTTGAATTTATTTTTCACTCTTAATCAATTATTTATTATCATTAATATTAAAACGACGAGTAACTAATTAAATATGAAAAAAAATATTATATAAGTTTTGACTTCTAACAAGGAGTGGTCGTCGCAATTGTCACATACCATTGTGAGAAGTCATCTTCGTTGGTCTTTAATCTTTCTAGATATTTTTTCTGGGGGTGGTTGGAAGACTAGTCTAGCACATTGGCCTCGTAGAAAATTCCTGATAAACTTGTTATTCTCAACGAAGAGTTTTTAACTTGAGACCTCATCTTTAGTGTACATTAGAGTGCTAACCATTAAATTACACTTTAGTACCATAACTTTTCAAGATATATTCTCCCACGTTAAAAAAAGAAGATATTCTATAGCTATATTTGTTCAGATAAATTGATGAGTTACGTACGGCATCTAGTTGCCCACATTTTTCTTTCTTACGTATTGCAATTTGCTGTTTGCTGTTTGCCACTTCTGGAGTCTTCTGTGCTGGTGTTAGCTCTTTCAAAAGGCATACATGAAACAATTGATGGTTTCTACAAAGGCGATTAAAGGGTCCAGGTGACCAGGAGTTGTTTTAACTTATCCACAACTATCTTATCACTTATGCGGGTTGGCCTAGGGGACTCAGCTTTGGGATCGTTGTATCTTTAGATGGTGGGATGCCTAGTCTTTTGGTTATTTTATCTGCCATCTTTAAAGTTAGATGGGACATCGTTCATGCATAAATGGATATGGAAGCAATGGATGCTCACATGTTTTAGTGCAAAAAAAAAAAAAGAAAAGTTGTTTACACTATAGAATCAAACCTGCTTTAAATATGAGACTTCTATCTTCCTTGCCATGCCAAGTTCCCAACAGAATTACCAAGTTCACAGAGAACTCCGGTTGGATCGATCGGTAGAATTCTTGCTTAAAAAGCAGGAGATCCCGAGTTCGATTCCTAAGGGGAGTTTACCTGATCTACATGCAATCTTCGAAGTGTGTAGGTCTGGAGTTTTTTCGGTCAAGTTGGGTAAGAGTAATACGGGTACACGAAAAGTAAGAGCTGTCAAATCCTGATCTTGGAGTTCACGAACACCAATCCCTGAACCCACAAAATTACACGGAGCCGAATTTCCTCGTTACAAAAAAAAATTACCAAGTTCACGGTTTGCAAGACATTCTATTTAATGAGAAGTATTTATTATAAGAAGGGTTTTGTAATCAGACAGAGTTGGGTTGCAAAACAACAATTTTATTGATTAAATGTCTCTAATAAATACCAAAAGTCTGCGAAATTACTTTCTTACAATCCAACTTAGTTTTATTGCAAGATTTTTTTTTCTCTAATAAACATTTATCTCTATTTAGTATCTTTAAGTAAAGTCCAAACTCACACACCACGATATGTCCTTGAACAGATTCCCGTGAACATTTTGGATGCTGTCCTGCATCGTCCTCACTTCCTCAGCTACTAATTTGTCCAGCTGCCGATAGAGGGATGCAAAATGTGCACAGCTGATATTATTTAAGTTTTTAGTTTTTTTTAGTCCGTTTTGGATGGTTGAGAAGATTTTTGTTCATAATTTTGAGACAATCGTGGGCTTTGATCGGCAAACATCATATTTACAACAATCTCATACAAGCCAACATATATATTCATCTGTATGAAGTCATGAGTAGCTCTTAATCGCTCAAGTTAGCAGTTTAAGTATGCAAAAACATTGCTTATAAATGTTGCTGTAGTCTACATAGTGCATACAAGTCATCTGGGCCCCAACTTTTTAGGTATATAAGCCACTTTCGGAACATGAGAAGATAACGATTCTGGGTCTTGAGGTTTTAAGCTGAATATGCTAATTCCTTATCATCTAGAACATATACTAAGATTCGGGGAAAAAAAACTTAATCTTAGGTAGTGAGAAAGTAAATATTACTTAATGCCCTTATCTCCTTGTCTTGATTACATTATCCCTCATTATGAGACCCTTTTTTGTCTTTATGTGTATGTAAACATGCAACATTTCCCGTGCATGGGTCCAACCTTTCTTGAGGGGTCTTGGGTCTAGATCTTGCCTCCTGTCACTGGGAAAAAGTATGCTTGACCTAGAAGAATCCCTTGATGAAGAGAGAATAAGTGTGCAAAAAAAGTTATAATTCCTCAAATAAAAACCCCACCAAACAACTCCTTAATAGGGATGTTAAGATATCCCTATTACAAATCGCTTTTTACCACGAAGGCATCTTAACTTTGTACTCGTTTCCCAACTAACACTATCTTTATTGGTCAGGGTCTTTATAGGAAAAAGTGATCTCCCTCTCTCTTTGTATGCCTCTACAATCCTATGCTAATCCTCTTTCTGCACAAAAATAAGGACTTCACCCAAAACAAAGAATCCGAAAGGAAGCGCAGATACATTAACAATACACTGATCTGGAAAGCACTGTCAAAATTGAGTAGATGCAAACCTGAAAAGAGATGGATGATAAAATTCTACATTACATGCATTTCACCTATCTATACCACTAGAACCTAACTCACACCAAAACAAAATTTGGGGGGGGGGGAGATGGAGTATTCCTTCTGTGGCTTCAAACAGTGTGCCAAAGAAGGGATAGGTTTGACATCATCGAAGGAATTGCCATTGGTTTCCCAGACGAAAGGAAAGGGCTCCGTTCCAGCAGATCAACCTTCAAGGACCGGAAGCACGTCCTCTCACTGTGACTTCGTGTTCTGCAGTTGTGCCAAGAAACCAGATGTTTGCAGTGTATAAAATATCAACTCAGCCAACGTGGGGGTTCAATAACATTTGATCAACTATTAAGGGAGCATTAGATCTCTGATCAAAGTAGACGAACATTTGACAGTCAACGGGATGGAGTCAAGAAATTTGATTTGCTGCTTTGGTAGCATCACTTGTACCAACCAGAAAGAACATGCCTCAACCAGAAACAGAAAAGGCATGACAAGGCCTGCCAGCATTTGAAAAATAATAAGTCATGGTCCCGAGTAACATAAGCAAAGAAGGACAAGAAAGAATATAGTGCTTCTAGGTCTTGAAATCTGTAAAACAGAAGCCCACTTCGCAAACTCTCTAGCCAGACTGGCAGAGAGTTGACAGGGTTTTAGAGATGGAATGCAGCTGCTTTCGCTGTTTAGGGTGCATTTTATAATCAATAAAGTAAAATGGCCTGTTGTACACAAGGAGTGACTTAGTGGTTACGGCCCTCCAACGTACATCTTAGGATGTAATTTCAATTTTCAAGTCCCTGCCCCCGCACTTACCTATCAAATTAAAAAAAAGGCATGTGTTTAGAACCCATTGTTTCTAAACAGGAGATTAGTACTGTGGTACACAATGACCCCATAGATTGGGTAATTTAAGTCAGGCCCTGGTTTTGACTACCAGGGAGGTTTGAAATTCCTAGGAAGATCTGATATAAACAGTACAAACTAGGTGAAACATGGGTTAAGGGTACATCCTGGTCTTACTAGATCTCAACCAAGACGGTCAACCTGTCTGTACAACCATATCATATACACACGAGAAAGGAAGGAGAAAGGAGGCAAACTATATGTCATAACCATGTGAACAAGTCCACGATATAAAATAAGCATGTACTTCACTCTGCTCCATGTCAAGGTTGGTTCAATCTTCCTGGTCAACTCATGATCCCCGACCCAAATGTGCAGGTACCACTCACAGGAGAGAGAGAGTGTGTGTACCTGGAAAGCCAAAAGTCTAATACAGAGTGACTTTTCGGAACATCGACCAAACAGCCTCAGAAATAGATTTACAAGCGTCCCATCTGTTGTCCCAGTGAGCAGTCCACTCTTGGGATCAAATCTGAACCAAAAAGGTGAAATGTGAAAAATATCAAGTGGACATGTCAAATAAATTAGACTTCGAACAAAATAACAATGTACACAAGAGGAAATAAATACCTTGGTAAACGATGTCGTGGACATGGAATGATTTTGAAAAGCTGCTTGCAATTTGGCAAAAAAATGCAGCATTAGAAGTTTGTGACCAGAAAGGATGGATTGACTGTTAGATACTCATAAAAAATTCAAAACTTTTATGTATGCACACCTGAGGACATGAATACAGAAAATTCAAAACCTGTGGCAGGAAGAAGAGCAGAAGTGTTTCACTGCAAATGAAAGTGAGATAAAAGTCAACAAACAAATAGATAGATAAACACATTCACAGCAATTTATACAAATTCCTGAAAGTTCAAATCACTGTAAGCCCTAAGTGATGGGGAGCGAGAAGCTACATACTTGGTTTGGCCCATTTGGAGCCCATTTGGAGATTTTTTATTTTTATGTAATTTTTGGTGCAATTTTCGCACTATTTTTAAGTCTAAGGGTAAAATTGCCCAAAAGGGTCATATTAGAGTCCGATTAGCTTTTTATTGTGTAATTTTCATTTCTTTATTTGAGTCAAGTCCTATTTGGGTAGGAGTCAGTATTTTTCTTTCTTTAGGTTTCTAATATGAAAGTCTTATTAGGGATTGAAGTCTATCTTTAATTTGAAGTCCATTAAAATTGGGAATAGCCCAAACCTATATAAACACAGGTATTGCTCTATTTTGAGATAGTTGATTGATTAATTGAGGAAAAAAGAAGAAATTGCAGTCTTGTTCTCTGCGATGGAGAATAGGGAGCTTTGAAACGAAGCTCCACCCCAAGGTGGTCCCTGTGAAGGGGAGGGCGCGAAGCCTACACCCCCACCTTCTATCCCCTCTCTGGTGAGACTCCGGCTATCCTCCCCTTCTTTTCCGCTGTTCCCCATTCTGTCCCGCATCACTAAGGACTGCAGATATGGCTTTATCAGATCAAAGTCTACACTTAACTACATATCTAAGCAAAGGACCTGTTTAACCATTCAGCAAATGCTGGATATGATTGTTCACTGAAGTTTGTACAGAGAGACTCATGGCAATTGAAACTGGAGCAGTAATAGAAGATTTACATCAAGCACAAGAACATACACAACCATTGCACTTGCCAGATTTGGATACTTGTGAGGATGTTGACATGCCTTCTAGCTCAATCACATTCCCAACTACATTCTATTACACTTCTGATTGTACACATGTACATAGGCATAGGCCAGACCCAGTTCTAATGTCAGTGGGCCAATTTTCTTAAAAGTTACTGTGTGTTGGGGTCTACATAAGCATTGCGGGTCAGACAACTTGAGTAGTATGGATCATATTGGGGCTATCGAGTTAAATTGAAAGTCTAATAATAGAGTTTGAGTACAATAAGAATGTTGAGCCTCCCTAAACCCTAACAGATATATGCAGAAAAAAAGTGTGCTGTGTAGACAAAGGTTCTCACTTCTCAGCTTTAATCATTGCAATGTTAGACCTACCTGATCAAGTGGTGACAAAGTGAAGCTTTTGCCCATCATGAGAGGATTGTCATCTGTGGAAAGGCTTATCATGGAAACAGCATTTCAGATGGGTTGATCCTGTTGGTTTCAAGGACAGTAGTGGCAGACCTACCTAGCAAACAGCAAGCTTAGACATTCATCTCTGGCCCATGATATCATAATGTATTGATCACAGCTGATGGGAGTTTAACCTTTACTCGTATGCGAAGGTGAGGGATCTCTAGTTCAAGAAGCCATGGGAGTAATAGGCCTAAAATGTGGCATTTATTCTTGCAAAAGAATGCTATCTCAATCAAATTCAGAGAGACACGGGGAATCAAAGACCTAGAAAACTTACTCTAGCACATGGTTTGCCCAATCGGGGCGAATCGGCCCAATTCGAGAGAATCGGGAGAAACCCAATCCTGATTCGGCTGGTTCGTTTAAGGACCGGCCGAATCAAACAGTATCGAGCCGATTCGCCCAATGCAATCCAATTCGGACCGGATAGGTGGGTCCGGTTCAGATGACACTCTTAAGTGTCTGCCGACACCCTGCGAATCGGGACAGTGTCTTCCCGATTCGCAGGGTTTCAGGGGAGAAACGCCTTTTCTCCCCTTCCTTTCCCCTATTTCGGCCAAGAAACACTTGGATTGCCATCCAAAGACTTAGATCCGGCCTTTCTACGTGGATTACAGGGTGTTTGGGGCTAGATCTTCTTGTTCTTGCTCTTGTTCTTCACTCATTCAAGGTAAGATGCCATTTTTCTTACTTTTTTTTGTTTTATTTTTTGGTCGTGGATGACATCAATGATGGTGGAAATGATGGTGGGAAATCATGGTTCAAAGCAGGACTACATGGCATAAATATCGTCCAATATGGATGAAACATATTCACATGAAGCCTAAACCAAAGAATCAACATAAAAAGGGCCAAATCACATGTTTTCTGCAGGAACCCGGCGAATCGGCCCGAATCGGATCAATTCAGACGAATTGGGGTGAATTAGGATTTTCTCGATTCGCTCCCCGATTCCGATCCGGCCACAACCTTGCTCTGGCACCAATTTGGAAAAAATTTGGAATCACTCAAGACAGTTCCTATTTACCTTCTGTGGTTCAAAACAAGCTAAAAGATAAAAAAATACAGAGTCAAGATTTTGAATAACTTTTAGATTTTGTTTTGGAAAAATTACATACATACCCTTGGAATACATCGTATCCGAGGTTATACCCCTGAAATCTCCATATTATATTCTATACCCCTGTATTCCATGTATTTCATCACGTGCGCCTTTACCATTTGATCCAATCAATTTAACCTAACTACAATTGAGTTAAGAGGGCAAAAGAACTAACTTGCCCTCTATAACTCTTAAAAAATCATTTTTTAATAACACACACGCACACTCTTCTCTCTCCCTAGACTCAGAGGGGGTGACCCTCTCTGGCACCTCCACTACTCTCTCTCTCTCTCCCCCTCCCCCATGCAAAACACCAGAGCCGGAGGGGGATCTGGTGCCCCATCCCACCCGATTCTCTCTCTGCGTAACACCCGATGCATACCTCTCTCTCTCTATATATATGGTGCCCACCATGACACCCCAAACCCACCTCCCGCCACACCCCCACCCTGGCACCCCCTCCTACACCCCCACGTCTCTCTCTCACAAAACATTGGTGCTAGAGAGGGGAGATCCCCCTCTAGCGCTCCTCCCACCGGTTTCTCTCTCTCTCTCTCTCCACCCCAGCACCTCTCTCTGCTTCTCTCTCTCTCTCTTTCTCTTAGGCAGCACCTCCCCATGTCCGCACCTCTCTCTCTCTCTCTCTTACACACACACACACACACAATGTCCCCCACGCCCTCACCTGCCCTCTCTCTCCACTGGCCAGAGGGGACAAAACCCTCCCCTCCAGCCCTAGGCTCAGCTCCGCAAGTCGGCCCTCCTTTACGAGGGATATTTTTTTAAATTCATCTCTTATTTAACAATTCTGTTGGGCTGATAGTAGAATATTCCTGCCATTCTGACAACCAACTAAACATATTTTTCGATTTTGGGGTATAGAATATGATATACAAATTTAGGAGGGCATACGCATGAATACGATGTATTCCGGTGGTATGTGTGTGTTTTTTCCTTTTGTTTATAATGACAAAATAATTAGCAGTCTTGAAGTTGGTTTGTATATAGGAATTCACATGCAAATTATGGTTCTTGATTAGGGGTGTACAACGGTTCGGTTCGGTTCACCCTATTTTTAGAGGAACCGAACCAAACCGAACTGCTACAGTGAACCGAACCGAACCGAACCGAACCGGTTCGGTTCAAACCGAAAAAAAAAAAAACGCTTTAAAGCGACGGGTCGTGAGATTTGATCTCGCGACCTCCCGCGCCTGGCAGGACACCTTTGTTGTCCACCACTGCGCTACAGGCTTTTTTATGTATATTTGAATTACTATTTTATTATATGTACATATTGAGTTCAAAATATGCAAAAAACCAAACGCTTTAAGCAAGATTCGATGTCGCGACCTCCCTGCGGAGGTCGCGCCGACACTCTCAACCACTGCGCCACAAGCATTTTCTGTATTTAAATGTATTATTAATTAATTATATATAAATATTCGGTTCATTTCGGTTTCCCAACCTGAAACCGAACTGAACTGTGACCTCCACGAAACCGAACCGAAACGAACCGAACCGGACGGTTCGGTTCGGTTTGGACCATATTTTGTACAGCCCTAGTTCTTGTATAGCACAACCCAGACACTCCCCAGACTAGTAATTTTGAAGCCTAAGGAGGAGGTGAAGATTGGAGGGGAGCTGCTCCCCACACTTGTGCATTATTCCCACCTCTTCCTCCGTCTCTAGCTCTTCATTTACCCTTTATCTCCGTCATCTTTGCCTCTGACATTATCCTCATTATTTGCTTGAAGTCTGCCACTTACCAGCTAATTCCTGCTAAGTAAACATGAGAACCCCAGTTCTTCAAGCCAATTTTAAGTTCTTCCAGAGACCCAATGAGTTGTGAATCTCTTCAGATGTTAGAATAGAGTCAAAGCACTCAAAGAAGCAAAAGTGGCATTTGGACTATCACCATCATGTAAGACACCAGGGGAAGGAGTCAAATGATGCAAGGTCTCGGACATAAACAAGAGAGGATCGATCTGTACGATAAAAAGAAGACAATGGAACAAGTCCCATAATTGACTTAATGATATGCAATCCCAGATTGATGCAAAAGCCATAATGTTTGGTGAAAAACAGGTAAGATACAGATTTAGGTGCAAATCATCTCTCTTCAATATTCAGATAGTTTTTTAAGATTCAGATAATGTTCAATATTAATGACTAAATTAGGGAGACAACTTGTGTCACCATCTACAAAGCTGAGTCCTGCATCTAGACAAACTTGACACAGAAAGCTCTAGATGACAAATGGTATTCTGATATACAATAGTTTCAATAATAAAACTTAAAAAACAGACCTGAAATGACCCAATATGCCAACAACAGCCAAAGCCATTCCTGCGAAATAAGTATATGTATCGCCGACAAAAACTGAAGAAGGATACCTACAATTTTAAGGAGAACAAGCAATAAAAGTTATCAATACCTAAATTCTAATTTCAGATAGCAGTGGGAAGAGGTTCTATTTAAAGAAATAGTAAGAGGCATTTTACCAATTGTAAGAAAGCAAACCCAACGAAGTAGCCAATAAAGGTTGCACAAGGTAGATGGAAAATGCATGAGCCTGCATGTACTCTGGATCCTTAGATGCACCAATTTGCATCACATTATGTATCAAAACCTGACATCAAAGCAATGAATAATCCTCAGAAATTGGACAGTTCTGCAATATGGCAGACAGTTCTGATTAAAACAAACTTAAGACTTCCAACTCTAATAAGGAAATGTGGTCCTGTTCTTACAGCAGCAGAAATAACAACTGTTTGCCCAACTTCAAGACCATTTATCCCAGCATGGATGTTGATGGAGTTTGTGCAAAATACTGCCAACATGCCCATATACAGTTTGTATATCATCCCTGCCCATTAGGATTTCATGTCAAGAAATGCAAATGGCGCAAATAGATTGAGGAGAAAAGCATATTAGCAGGAAAGACTAAAGTCACATATAGAACAGGAAGAAAACCAGAAACGCCTTGAGGAAAAATAGTAGCAGAAAACAGAAACTTTAAAACATTTCAACGAGAAGTATGCCCTAGAATTTATTATCTCATTCCCTATACGTCTTACCATGTGTTTGTTTATTGAAATGTTTGTTTGTGGATAGTCTCATAAAGACAAGGTCCTATTTCTTGTGAAAGATGTAAGATAAACATGTGGCTATGCAACAAAAACTCATAGTTATTTGTGCTCTTATTAAAAATCCTTCCCTTCCATTTCTTCGGAGAAACAAAGTCAACCTTCTAAGGCCCATTACACCTCATCTCTTGATCTTAAATGCTCATCTGTGAAAGAAAACTTTGGACATAGACTAATTGAATAGGTTAGTGATCTATTCGACAGGCCTGTGAACAGAAATTACCAAAGCATTGGCAATGATAGAAGTCGACAGCCTGTTGGGAACAGACAATGGGATCAATTTATTTGCTATATGATACTGCATGGGTTTTGGTTGGCTTCTCAATTACTTCGTTTCTCATGGCATCAGTTTTCCCTCTATACTTCTCTCCTCATTCCCTCATGTGGCTCTATTTGTTTCACAATATAAGGTTTATTGTATGTCTGTGTATTTAAGCGCATGGAGTACCCTGCTGCCGTCAAATGTCCATAATGATGGTGTCATGGTAAGTGGGATGTGAAAAACTGATGACATTCCATATGCAGAGAATAGGACAACTGACACAATCTTCAGAAACAGAGAGAAGCTCCTAATTTTGCATTTATGTTCATCCCTTCTCCATTCTTCCCAAAACTTTGTTAAAACTGGATAATGTTTTGCAGTCTCTGAAAATCTATATACTCGAATACTTTCACCAACATTTTCACCATTCTCCTATGTTAATCCCCGTAACTTTGTTTTAAAAAAAAAGGGAATGCTGGTATCCTGCATGCATCAATGTTGCTCAAATATTTGTTATGGGCAACAACCTATCACTGTAATATGTTGGTGTTACAGCCAAAACTTTTTTTAGCATAACTTGGGAAATAAGAATGCTGATTACTAGTCAGTAAAGGGTTCAGATAAACTGAACCAACTCCAAAAAAGGTCTATTCTCAGGTTCTGAGCCAATGATACTGAAACATTTATAGAAAGCTATTCTTGCCCAGTCAATGTCCAAGGACACCAGAATTGAGGGTTTATATAACAATCATAATAAATAAGCCATATTATAAAAGAAAGTGCATTCAAGTTATCTAAATGAATAATAACTAAAGGTTGTGGTATTTAACTGTTGCCACAAAAGACATTTTGCATCATAACTTCTGCTTGTATTGAGTGAAAAGTTTTGGATAACCACATAATCAAAATGTCAAAATGACTCCAATATGATCTCAACTACTTTGATAATAGATTACTACTTACCTAGATCCAGAATCTTCACACCAACATAAGGAACAAGAGGTTTGGGTATAATGATACTTGTATGGCCAGCATATGCCATCAGCAAAGGGAGTGCTGCAAATGAGGGTAAGAGGAGTTTTCTGTTTTGCGGTGGACAAGATGCATAATGAGAGGAATTTCCAATATAACATGAAATACAAAAAGTCTGGAATCACTATGAATGTTAAGATAATATACATTCTCCAGGGAACATCCAGGACATCATCCACAAAGCCAAGAAGAATCATGAAGCATACAGATGCTAATGCCGCATTGTACTCGACCAACCACTGAAAAACAAAAAGCATGACCACCAATGAGTTCCTGCACTAATAAATATGCTAAGGGATTACCTTTGCATCTAGAAAGTAGCAAAGGGCTTTGCTTGTACTAAAATAAACAGAAAAAGTGGAAAAGTATAGACATGTTTACATTGGAGTCTGACTCAAAGTTGAAGTGCTGGAAAAGTATTGTGACAACCAAGAAAACAATCCCTGTAACAATACCCAGTGATTCTGGCCTGCAAAAGGAAATTCAGCGACATCACAGATATGAATTTTCAAAGTTTTCATATTGGGGGAAAAACATGGCATACAAGCCTAGTACGTGAGTACTGATGCAAGATGCAGTGAACTTATTTTTGAACAATGCAAATATGCACATCCATGAGTATGTTCAGTCACTAATGATTAAACATTTTAGTAATGTTGAAACAATATAAGCTGGATATTGTTGATCTATGAGTCATTCTTATCAATGCTATCATTGGTCCTTATCAGCGCAACAACCACAACCCTCCAACTGTAGATAAGTGCTGAAGATAATTTCTGTTGTAATCCTTTTTCATCATGTATCCTCGTGCATGAGGATACCCTATGTACTTTGTAACAAACTATTGTGACTATATAAATGATGTCTGTGGTGCTTCTCAAAACAAGTGAGAACACCGGTGTTCCCTCATTCTCTGCACCTTTCTTCTCCCCTGTTATGGTATCAGAGCAGCAGGATCAACCCATGGGATCATCTTCCAACTCCCTTGTTCCTTTTTCCTCCAGCACCATGACTCCCACAAGCCTTAAGGTTAGCCACTTTCTCACATTCAAACTTACCCACACAAACTACATCGTCTGGAGATCCCAATTTCTTCCCCTCCTCAACAGTCATCGTCCGAAAGGCATAGTTGATGGCACTGATTCTGTGCCACCAAAAACTCTCAAAGCCAAGGACTCCGATGCTCAAGAACCAAACCCTGCATATGAAGCTTGGTTCCTACATGATCCGCTGGTGATTACTTGGATAAACTCTTCCCTCTCTGAAGAAGTTGCTCCCCATCTCATCAACATCGACAACGCATATGATGCAAGGCAAGCTCTCTCAACTTCCTTTGGCTCCTCCTCTCAGTCCAGAGTGCTTCGGCTGAACATCCAATTACAAAATCTCAAGAAAGGATTACAACAGAAATTATTTTCAGGAATTATCTACAGTTGGAGGGTTGCGGTTGTTGCGCTGATAGTCCTCAAGTGCGTAAAAGTATTCAGACAGAATAAAGGATGCCTTTGTCATTCGGCAAATGCTTCAAGGAACATATCCAAGTAAAGGGAGCTGCACATCCATCCCACTTAAAGTGGAGCTTCAAAGGCATCAGATCGCAGCCAGCCTCTAATCCTTTCAAGTCACTTCGTATCTTGACCTTACACAACTAGCAATTGACGAAATAAAATTTCTGACCTATCGATGGATTCATTGACTGCTTTTGTGTTTCGAACTCAATTGTGAATAAGCTGGCTTGTCGATGTATGAACCTCTACACTTGAGAGCAGAAGGTCAACAGGGTAATCATAATAATGCTTTCTCCTTCCGTGTCCAATTCCCCATTTCTCAAATATGAAATAATGGGATGAACAACAGTTAATTCCCAAAAGATCTACTCCAAAGGCACCCAAAAAGCTGTCATTTTACTCGACTCCGTAATTCTCAACTAGGATTCGACAGACTGGAAAAGGAACGAGAGAGAGTGCTCACACTTTGACGGTGCCCTGCGGGGTGCCCTTCTTGTTGATGTCGTACCCGAACATGCTCCTCCTCAGCAGGTACCTCGCCGCCACCGGGATGAACCGGACAACCACCACGAACCCGCCGAAGCTCATCGCCGCGTTGATGGCGATCGAGCGCCTGAGCTGTTGCTCAATATCATAATGATACATGACCAAGTAGAAAAATAGGCCGAAGAACGCGGCCGAGACGGAGAGGACGGCCCCTAGCTTAGGAGGCGCGAGAACGAGAGCCCCATCGCCGGGGACGGGCTCTTTCGGCCGGACTTCCTCTTTGGTCTCCCGTCCGTTCTCAGAAGCCACGGACGACGGACCTCTTCGGCGCGCAGACATGGCTGCCCTCTCTCTCTCTCTCTCTCTCTCTCTGCGAGTTTTTAGAGTGGCGAACCACGAAACGGAGCCCCAAATTCGCGCGGTATGTTATTCCTCGGTGTAGTATATGGCGTGGTTACTCCTCTCCCGAAAAAGGCCATCCGGGTCGCTACTGGTAGGGTGTCCGGTGTCAGGTTTTTTTTTTTTTGCCTAGGTTTAATGGTTCCGACGGTTTAACTATCGCGAAACGCGAAGCATTGCGAGTTCCGAGGCTTCTTATTGGTCCGTCTGACGTGGCGGGAACATCGCGTGTACGGGAAGACGCAGCAGTGGTGCTGGTGCATGGTTCCGCAGCCCCCACCGGCAGAAAAAACCAAGCCCTCGAAGAGTGGGGGCGAAGGCGAAGCGGAGAGCGGGTGTGGTGCGGGTGAGGACATGCAACGGTCGACACTAGAACACTATTAAAAAAGATTATATATATATTTTTATTAAAAACATAATTAGGAAAAAAATTCATCTTAATTTCGTATTGTCAATAAAAATACAAATATACTTGTACTACCTTCGGCCATGATTGGATATATCATCGTATTGAATTGAATCGAAATTTTATGATACGGTCGGGAGGTTAGGAGGATGAAGATGAGGACCAATGGCGGATCTAAAATTTTATTTTAATGAGATTTTAATGATGCACTCATGTAAATTTAGTGTGATCACCTATGGTGAAAAATTATCTCCCCAATATAAATTTTTTATCTAGTGAGATCACATAATTTCACTGAACATATATTAGATCTGTCCTCAGTGGCAAATCCAGCTCATAGTGAGTGTCACTTGAAAATTCTCTATAAAGGAGATCAATTTTTACTATGGAAGATTTCACTGAATTGAAATATAATTTATATATGCACTATTAGTGACCTTACTGAATTAAGATCTTGTATCCGCCACTGACCGTCCCTGATGAGAACAAGAGTAGAGGCAGCCATGGTGGATTGGAGAGTGGATTGGAGAAGTCAAGGAGCCATTTTTAGTTCAAGAGCTTCCCCGGCCTAGTTCAAAGATGGTGGTGATTAAGGGTCCTTCTAAGAGGAAACTAAACTAAAGAAGAGTTCTTGCGTAGTGTTTGTTAGCATAACACAAAAACATATATTTGACTTGTTTGATTTGGAGGTTTGAGTGAAGACTCTCGAGATGATACTGGGAGATTTGGGGTCGAGCTCGTAGTGCTCTTATTCATGGTTCACCAAGTAGCAAACCAAACAACCAATTTTTGTAGGGAGATGACAACTCTCTCTCTCTCTCTCTTAGATCGGGAACAGAATATCTTCAAAATTTTAAAAATATCTCTTCACTCTATTTCTGATCCACCCCGATATCAAACATAACCTAAACGTCCTAGAGAGTAAAATCACTGATTTTCCATTCTTCCTCCTCTTTGGCACCTTCAGCCCTTCTCTGGCCTGAAGAAGAAGACAATAAATTAATTTTTATATGTAACGTAAAATTTTCTAAAAACATTTTAACAGCCATAAAAAATAGATAGTGAGACAGATTTTTGTGTCCAATTGTATTTTTAACCAGAGTATATATACAAAAAAAAAACTTCAAAGAAAAGACTTTGTTTTCTAGAAGGTTGAATTTAATTTCGACATTTTCTTGACTTCATTAATTCCGTCAGGACAGAGACCTTAACCATGCGTCTGATTTAGTGGCTCTCACACCAAGTCGATCTACTCCTGATCCCCCCAATTCCTTGATATCTATGTTATCCGAGATGGTGGACATGGCTAATGCCCATCACCTTTTTGGCAGATTTCCTTATCTTGTATTGCTCTTTCATGAACTATGTACTCGTCTCCTAGAACTAATGTACTTTTTGTAATTTTTGCTAGTGAATTTAATAGAACGCTTTCATGGTATAAATAAATAGACACAGATGTGTGTACATATGTATATAAACTACGAATATCCATATAGAAAATTCCTGAATTGTCTCCCTTCCTAATAAATAGATACAGATGTAGAGCGCCGAATGTTCATAATTCATGAACATGGCAACCATATATTTCATGAACATTTCCTTCCTAATTCTTGAAGAGAAGGTCTTGTTGGACATAGCTCTTTATCGAAGCTCACTCTTTTCTTCTATTTTCACTAAAACTAAATAAAAAAATAGTTATACTGATTTTGAGTAGTCATGAAAATTTAAATCCTCCCTAATAATATCATTTTTATTACCATCCAAGATCCAACAACCTGCTACGGTAAAAAAAAAAAGGAACTCTGTTAAACACCAAAAATAGCTCCAGAATTATATAAATACCCTTTTGGGCGCTATCATTTTTACCTTCACAGTAACTAGGTATAAAATATTAAAATATCAACCAGTTAAAACTCTTCAGCAGCCTTCCTAATGATCTTATCCTCGGAAATCTGGACAAAACATGCATCCACCAGAAGGAAATCCTCAGCTTATCAAAGGAAAACCTAGTAGATAAAATTGTCAACTAATCAGCCTTTACTGATTAGGCAGCTAAAATTCTCAGGTAAAAACCTACACAGGTCGGGCAGACCAATTCTCCAGAGAATCCCTGAAAGCAAAAGCAAACTTTCAGGTAACCACAGGAATCATAAGAAAAAATGGATGGGAAGGATTGGGGTGGTTTTGGTGTGGGGGGGGGGGGGGGGGGTGTACATGGAATGCTTCCGTCCTTCGAATCTAGATGATGCGTAGTTCCAGTGGACTTTTATCATTGTTAAAGTGTAAGAAAAAGGAACACATCGTATACCTTATGGTACTGACCAAAAGGCCCCAGCAATCTAAGAGCCCCATGTTCATATCCAAAGATAACAGCAGGCGTGAGCTTCCTCCACCTCTCTTACCTCTGCCGTTAACAACCGTGGTATTTACAAATTTATCCCCTATAAGAGCTGAGGCTAAATCAAAATTTCCGGCAATTTAATCATGTCATATCTATTGTATGTACGTCAGTCATTTCCTCCGTGAAAACCTCAGATGATGTTTGATTCTCGGCAGCAGTATGGATGGGCCCTTGAGGGATACCAAAGAGCGTAGAGAATATATGTCTATGGCATTCATCACAGAACCAAAAATAAGAAAAATGGCCTTCTCCGAGAAGTCTATGTACTGTCGCTCCGGGTACAACTCGTCGCACAAACTCGGTCATCGATGGGGGCACCACTTGATCGTCAGTCCCCTGTACAGCACCCAGAAGCCAACATGTAAGAAAACAAGCATATCAAAGCTTCTGTAGCATTATTCATTATCTAGGTTGCTGATCTTGAGATGAATCATACTACCACGCTGTCGTTGTGAACATGGATGCAAACTGGAAAGCCCATTCAGGAAATAAAAAATAACGGGGACTTGGCCAGGCTGGGAAACGGAAGTGCGTCGATAATTCTCCTATGCTAATAATTTCTAAGGCTGACCTCAACAAGTCGGGGGTCCATCATCAACGGTGCAGATTCAGTAAAATATGTCAGTGCTTCTTAACCATATACAACAATGGCATGTGGCTTGTACTTTCTACGCGCACACAGACACAGGGAGACAAAAAAAAGGGGATGAAGAGCGTCTCACACATGGCTTTCTATATACACCATTTCGAGGGGATGAGATGGGAATCTTTCTAGTGCAGAATCTGTTTGTTTTCACAATGAAGAAATTGACACACAATCCGTGTAAGAACTTCATTCTAGCAGGATAAAAAAGCAAATATATCGCAACAACGACAAAGCGGAGTGGATATTTGCACCTGCCAAATATGTATGGGGCCTAGAAATCCTGCCCATTCTCTTTCAGCACGCGTGTAAAAACTCTTCAGCCACATTAGCAAGCCGTTCCCTCCATGCTTCTTTTGCACCTGCAGATCAGCTAGACTAAACCCCCAATTGGACACTTGTAAAATAGCTTCCTCCGCGAAAGGCCTGGTATCACCTTGACGAACTGATTCCTCCACATCCCTTTCCCAGAATTCCTTGAAAACTGGCTCATCCATCAAAGCTTTATCCTGTAATGAAGCTTTACAGTTAAAATTTGCAAAATAAACCCAACAACATTTTGTTTTCTTTTGTGTTTTTTTTTTCTTCGGTAGGGGGGGGGGGGGGGGGGGGGGGGGGGGGGGAGGGAATGGGGGATGCTCTGATTCCACAACAAGATTACCATAAATTGAAATATACAAAGATATGAGATGGGAACTAACAGACAAGGTTATTCAATGACGTTCTGTTCAGCTAATAGTAAGAATAACAGATAGATGGATATAAGGAGATAGAGGTTCAGTAATGTTGGGAGGGCGATGACCTAAGAAAGGATGCTTACCCCCATATTTTCACCTCTTTGTACAAAACAAATGGCAAATCTAGGGGTCTTGGGTGAACATAAGATCTTTTCTAGCAATACATGATCTGATAGCATTTGTGGCAGGAGATGTGTGAATTTGACTTAGTTCAATATACAAGCAGCCAAATAAGACACTATGACTGTATGACAAACTAACTCAACTTTGCACTAATTTAGTAAATTATACTCTACATCTTTTGTCTGACACAGGGAAAAGAGAAGAAATACGCTCCCGCAACTCCAAATATAAAAGAGTTGGATTGAAGGAGTGTGGCATCAGATGGAATGCAGTTCATGTGGACAACTCCAGATGAATTATTCTTCTAACACCAACACTTCAATAAATCAACGAATGAATGTCTGCCCCATCATGAACCCAGAGCTATCATTACTTATTTCATCTGCGTTTTTCCATCTAGATGCCATGGTGGAATGCAGTTCTTGTAGCGAACACCCAGATTTCAGTAAGGTTTTAAAAAGCTCTTCTATTATTGATCAAGAAATCAATTATAAAATTTATTCACTCAGTTTTGGTTGAGTCAGCTAAATAAAAAAAAATTCAATACTAATTGTTAAGGATGAAGGATCATTCTCATATGAAGTCCAAAAGCCATTTTTACTCTCTCATGCTTTTGACCCACTCCTCGCTGGTGAGGCTTGGGCACCGACTTTCAGGCGGGACTTGACAGTTGACACAGGCTGGGTTGCTGTAGTTCCAGAATCTTCTGTCAGTTTTGTCACAGTTTCACCCGAACCATGGATGTGGAGGTGGTAGAAGGGAGGTGTCTTTTCAATCAAATCTGTTTCCAGAGTTATTGCGGATAGAGGTCTTCGGCTCCCTTTTTGTCACCAAGTGTGGAGACCGAGAAGCCCATTGGAGGTGAAAATATTGATGTGAAGGATCCCGCATGGGAGACTACCAACCAGGGATAGGCTATGCCGCTTCATTCATGATATTCAGCCTGATTGTGCCCCTTGTGGGGAGGAGGATGAGACCATTGATCACTTATTTGTAGGCACCTACTCACAGGGGGTGTGGAGGGAGGAAGATTGGCTTCAACTGGCACCCTTGCAGGGGTGTGCAACAACTTCTTTTGGGTTGGGAGAGGAAGTGGACTCTCAGAGAGGACAGAACGGTGTGGTAGCTCATTCTTCATGCCACTTTGTGGATGCTATGGGGAGAAAGGAACAATAGAATTTTTAGAAGAGCTTCTAGAGATGGGGCGGCTGTTTGCAATGCTCTGTGTCAAAGTGAAGGAATGGGCGGGTATATTTTGTAGTGTGGATTCCACTACTTCCTCTCTTTTTGTTTTGTTGGGGGATTTGTTGTTTACACACATTCTCTGTGTGGTTTTCTTTTGTATAGAGCGGGAGTTCTTTTTTGAAGCTCATCGTCTATACTTGTACATTCTTCTTTTTAATACAATTGTGATACTATCCACTTACACACAAAAATCCTTCCACATTCACCAGCTCATTCACTAACAATGTGCGCTAACAATGAAACTATTTTTTTTTTGGGTTGTGGGGAGAGGGGAAAGGAGAGTGGATGTTGAGAAACTAAGGTTGGATGGTTAGCAGCTAGACACCCACCTCAAAATAGAAAAGATGGGAACAGAAACAAGAAGAATCCACAAGCCTGAAAGTTGCTACCATGGTTAGCGACGCCCAAGATCTCTCAGAGATATCTCTCTCAAGTCCCTAGAAGAAGCTCTCCAAGATAAAGAAAAAGAGGGAGACGGAGGAGAAGTTCTTCACCTGGCCCATATGATAGGCATTTCCACTGAGGATATCTGCCTGCATCACATGAAGTGGGTGGATAGCATACCTGGTCAATGTCATTTTAGGCTAATCACCTAGGAAGTGAAAGGTTATCAGGCATGCACAAGAAGTTTACTAGATTGAGAAATCAACAAAATCTAATGGGCCCATGAAAGCTGTCATCTTCTAACAGGTCAAATATTTACCACCAGCTGGACGAAGACAAAACAAAAAAAAAGGTAGGCCACAATGCGGCAAGGTGGAAGTTGATAGAGAGAGAGGTAAAACTATGGTTTTGCATGGCGAATCGGATCGGCCCGATTCGGCCGAATCGGATCAGGGGAGATCTGATCCATGATTAGGCTGATTCGCATGGTACATACATACATACCCTTTTCTTCCCCTTTCTTTTTCATACTTATTTACCTGAATATCATTTAAGTACTTAAAATATTACATGTAAATAAGGAAGTACCCCCCATTTGAATTCAATAAAAATATAAAAAAAATCATATCTCTTACCAATAAAAAGTCAACTCACCTATCGAAGAAGAAAATCACGATTTCGGTTATTTTAGCGAAATACTAGTTTTCTAATCTCTCATAATTTGACCTATCTAAAAATTTGATAATTCAAATAAATCACATGGAACACTAAAAATCTAAAGTCCGGTAAAAAAAGTCAAACGTGCATGTGACTTCTCCAAGGGAGCCACTCTCCTACTGAAAAAAAAGTGGTGTTGATTTTTTTTACCAGACTTTGTATTTTTAGTGTTCCATGTGGTTTATTTGAATTATCAAATTTTTAGATAGGTCAAATTATGAGAGATTAGATAGTTAGCATTTCGCTAAAATCACCGAAATTGCGATTTTCTTCTTCGATGGGAGAGTTGACTTTTTATTAGTAAGAGATATGATTTTTTTATATTTTTATTGGATTCAAATGGGGGCTACTTCCTTATTTACATGTAATATCTTAAGTAAATGAAACTATAATGATATTCAGATAAATAAGTATGAAGAAGAAACTGTGTTTCCCGTGGGTGTATATGTGTTATATTAATATAGATATATATATAATAATCCTATGCGAATCGGATTGATACCATGCGAATTGAACCAAATCAGGGCGAACCCGATTCGGTGCGAATCACTGCTCTGGCAAACCTAAAAGAACTGCCAGCAGCCTGGCAGTGGGGTTTGAGGTCTCAGAGCCATTCCAAAACAGGAACATCTGGGATACGGAATCAGATCATTCTACAAGGAAACTTGGGTTTCTGATCTCCTTTTGTGTAGCATTCCTACTAAGCTATTTCCATGCTCCTTTGTTAGATTGTTGCCAAGTGTATAGACTGTTCCCATAAATGTCTAAGCAACACAATTTGTTATTTCTGGTCCACCACCGAAGCTTTCTTCAAGAAGACGTCCTTTAGAATGACAGAGTTAAAGGAGAGGCATTAACAGCTTCCTGCCTTGTTAGGAAGGAAGAATCCGGACCCACTAAAATCTGTGCTAAACCAGGAGATGATTCTCATCAGAATTTCCAAGAGAATCAAAGTGGGTAGCAAACTTGAAAGAAATGAAAAAGATCAAGAAAAACATATAGGAAGAATGTAGTACACATTCTATTGATGTAAGATTTACAGATGACCGACTGATATCTTCAATGACTTGGTGACATGGTTCTGAAGGCCATGCAATGATGAACAAACTTCAAGCAGCTGTTAACAGTAAACAAGTGAAAAATCAATTCATATTAATGGAAGGCCTAATCTTTGATGAATTGACCTCATATAGAGTGGCACCAATGACAACATGAAGAAGCAACATAATAAAACTTGTGTTAAGATGAAATACATAGCTTCCAGTAATCTAGGATAATTTTTTGGCTAATTAAATGGCAAAACTAATGCATGTAGCACACCTTTGTTGCTCATATGCATGACATTGCAGAAGACAACACGCAACATAATGAAAGTAACAGGAAGGTCAAACATCCAGCTTTTCTGTTTTCTTTTATCTTTATGATGATGGATGCATCCCACAAAATTAGGACGATTATAATGGTGTTAGATGACAACCTACATGTATCATCCAAATTGAAAACTGGCAGTGCATTTAACGTATTCCATGAATCTTTGAAACCAGAAGGTACATTCATCCAGACTTGAGGATTGAGTTAACTCTGATAACAACGGTTCATCATTACCCAAGAGGATTGAGCTAACTCTGGTACCAATAGTAGGCACCAAACCAAAGAAAGCAAAAAATAACTCATTAATCAGTTTCATATGAACATGCTGTTGCAAAAGAAAATAGTTTGGGTGTTGGGAATTGGACGAGAGTCTGGTTTATAAGCAAGCACCTTTTTGCCCAAGGACAAAGATAACAGCTTTTCAGGTTCACCATGTTTTCCAGATAAAAAGCTTCGGCGGTAAAAATAGGGAAGAAAGGAAGGAAACTTCCGAGCTAAAATGTACAGAAATTTCCTCTTTGCATTCCACTTTTCCCAGGTTTTGTACTTCTCTTCCTTTGTCATACCTGCTTCATATGGATTAACCATTGCTGCAAACATGGCCGCACCTGAATTTTCAATTTCATGCAGTTCAGAAAAAAATGCAATGTATTGGGAAGAAAATGTTAAGTGCAACTATGAGAGAAGAAAAGCACCTGCAACTCTGCTAGGAATATATTGAAGAGCAGCCCATGCATGCATTCCTGCACCAGAATAACCTAACACCCAGAATTTTTCCTGAATGTCCAAAGCATTTGCCAGATACATCATATCAAGTGCGGATGAGTTAAGGTTTCTACTTGGATGTGGATCACTCTCACCAAAACCAGGAAGATCATAGGAAACCAAACGAACACCAAATTCCTCCAATAAAGATTCTTTAATGCCAGGGATCCCTGTTTCATGATGGATTTTAATAAAAGAAATAATGTCATTTTAATCAACCATTTGCAGTAGCAAAAAATTACCTGCAAGTCGGGAAGACAGAAAAGAATGTGGTACAATCATAAAAAATCTGGCACTTTCAACTGGAACACCCTGCTCTCTATATGCCAAGTTTCTTCCATCAGGAAGTTGGATGCAGGAAGCACTAGGAGGATGCACATGCATTTTCTTTGGCAGTTCCCTGGGTGGTGGACGCTCGGTGTTTACAGATAGCACTGCAGACATTTATCCATTCAGTGAGAAGACAAAATATGAAGAACAATTGGTGATTTCAATTTCCTCGTTTGAAAAGAAAAACTCAATTTCCTACTTTTTCAACCATAAGTTTCCAACGAAGGCTATCCATCATACAGTCATTAATCATTTACCTATGGAAATTTTACTGTTACCTGCCTGTGCATTCACACAGCATCTGGGATCGCATATGATCAAGCCGCAGTTTCAGTCCTAGTAAGTTGTTTTACTCCTGCCGGAATATGAATTTTGTTTCTTTCTTAAGGAGATAAGCATCTTTATAAGCATTGATAATTTCTGGTTTTTGACTGGTCAATTGGCTGAATGTAGATCTACAAGGAAAATAGATTACTTAATAAAAGTTGAATCCCATAGAGTTGGTACAAAACGAGCAGACAATCAACCCATGCGCACACATGCGGGCATGCACTATGTCTGTGTACATAGATGCATGTTTTTTACATTTACCCATATCATATTCTCAAATTACTAAAAGTGCATAACAAAAATTCTAGGTCACAAATTGGTCTTCTATATACAACATCTCCATAACTAGAATTTCATACCATACAACTTTGCTTTGAAGTTGGTAGTCACCAACATGATTTAAGCAGGGATGATTCTACGATGTGAATTTTCCCATGACCAACAAAATATCCACCTATTCATGCCAAATTACCAGGTTCTTCCTCCTTCGTATCTTGTGTGGCAAGCAGCGTGCTATATACGAAACAGTTAAACATCTGATACCTTCGGTGACCACTGACCAGACTTGTAACCACTGAAGCCAATCTGTGAGCAAAAAAAAGGCCCGACTTCATGAAATGAGCTCTTTCAAAGCCAATTTCGCCAATAGGCACTTTCTTTCCACCGTGATGTCTACTTTTTGTACAACTCCATCCTTGTCTTTGCAGCAATAGCTACACTTGATGACCAGACGTCAAGATAAGTGATAGGAAATTTACTGAACCCACATCCAAGTGTCATATATCTCTCAACCTTAACACTCTCTATAGATTCCGTACCGAAACTAACCTCCAAGGCTTGCCTCTTCAAAGCAGGCTAAAACTTACCTCAAGGTCATACCATTCATTTTATTCCCTCTATCTACTTGCCTCTTCAAAGGGTGTTAAAACGTACCTCAAGGGAATACCGTTCATTTTATTCCTCTATCATCTTGCCTCTTCAAAGGGTGCTAAAACCTACCTCAAGGGGATACCATCCATTTTATTCCTCTATCAAACTGCTATCTTTGTAGCAAAGGTGAGTAATTGGTGACCTTGTGCATATGTGCCAAGCTCCATACTGAGACTCGTTCATGCTGCAACTAACCATGAAAAATGCAAAACGACAATGACAATGGAATCTCTTGTGTATGTGTCTGTGTTGGGCACATGAAATTAAACTTCAATGAAACAAACAACTATAATGACACAACTGAAGGAAATCATGAAGAAGGTGAACAATACTGAAAATCAATTTCCTCTATTTTTAATGTTAAAAACTGAAAAGTAGTGTTAAACTTGTTCAGGTTGCACCTGACAACGTCTACCGAACCATTCAAGTAAAGAAACTGACAGTTGAATTTCCCCGTATTAGATACTCTGTTCAAAACGCCGGATAATAGTGAAGTGACGAAAACACGGTATTTTAGGGAACTTTAAAAATTAAAATTTGTCAGCAGAGAGAAACATGAAAAAGGTAAAATAAAAGTTCAAAGATTTGTGGTTTGGAAATAAAAGGGAAAGCAAATGATTTACAGTTGGCATTCATTTTCCCAGAGATTCAGAATAAGAATTTGCCTACAGTTCAGAGAAGAAACAACCTCATCAATAATAAGATGTTAAAACCTAGGCAACAACGCATAAAGGTGCCTGTTTATGGTTGAAAATGTTTGCAAGTATTTGTTTATTTTGGGATTGCATTCCACTATAACATAATTTGAGATGTTGAGTGATCTCCCGTAAAATTACGTAGTCAATTTTTTTTTAAAAGGAAAAATAAAAATAGTATGTGTATGGAAGCGATCCACAGGAATATGAAAAAGACCGTGCTTTGTCTTCTTTCGATCATTAACCAATTTAAACGTGACAAGATTTTAAATCCTGCCCGGAGCGACTGATCAACAAAGAAGAACAGGTTGACGCTTCAAAGCAAACGATCAATAAAAGAAGTGATTCCTACGATTGTTCTCAGGCACCACCAGCACCGCAGTACAGACTCACCATGCATTCGTTTGAATGCACACACGCATTGATGCCACCAAAGGATCCCCAATCCCCACAATTACTTGCGAAAAAAAGGCGTTAACTATGCTATTTTCCTTGAAATATATAACAAATCAGGGAACCAATCAAAAATTGCAGAAGTCGAATTGGTCCGTGATTAAAAGATCCAAATTGTCGAGTGGAATTCGTTCTTAGATGGAGAAAAAAAAAGAGGAGCTCCCGACTCGGCATCATCTTGGGTCTAACCCAATCCGCATAGTGAAGTGAACTAAAACCCCCCGCACATTACTCCGACTCCGAGACAAGGATCAAGGTACGACCGACGAGCATCCGCATTTGAGATATACCTGTGAGCGCGAGAAGGAACACGACTATCACGACGGGCCATGCATGCGCGGGATCCCTATCCTCCGGCAGGTACTCGTTCAAGAACTCCAGGCGCGCGCACACGACCCCGCAGGCCGTCCTCAGCTTCTTCACCACGACGGTGTCCTCCGCCCCCACCAGGCTCTGCTTCGTGATGTCCCGGCAGCTCTTCCCCAGCTCCAGCAGCAGCTCCCCGGACGCCTTGAGGAACCCCTTCATCTGGTCCTTGAAACTCTCCTCCGCAGCCCCGTGCGCGTCCTCGAACACGCCAAAGGCCTTGCCCACGGCGTCCTCCAGCTCCGCCGCCGCCTCCGCCGGCGCCGGCCCGTCGCCGGCGGCGGGGTACCGGTAGCGGATCCCCGTGTCGGCGACCAGGCGCGCCAGATCGTCCTCCCACGCCATCCCCACCGCACCCGCCGATGCCATCTCGAACGGCCCCCCGGAAGGAGGAGGGGCGGAGCGGGGAAACGAAGAAAAGAGGAAGAAAAAGGGAAGAAGAGTGGGGGAAGTGGGGGTGGAGGCGTTGATAGTTATGTGTGAGTTTGTGCCCGCACTTCTTCCGCCGGCAGGGAAGTCTACGTTTGCGTAAACCCGAAGCTCGGAATAATTTATCGCCTTTGGGTTTTTATCGTTTAGCCCCCATAACTACTTTTTAAGCTAAATTTTAACTATCTTAACATGACCCTAACACTTCGGTTTCAGAATCCAAGGCGGTTTTTTGTAACACTTGCCAAAAAGTGAGAGCCAACAAAAGTCGATTTCGGTTGATGAAGTCGAGATTTTCACCTCATCACTCATTCAAGTCAGATGAAATGGCCGTCCTTTGAAAAGAAAGAAAGAAAGAAAGAAAGAAACATCCAACTCAATAAGAGAGAGAGAGAGAAAGACATGTCGACTTTGCCTCATCGACCTTGTCGATTTCTTGAAAGAAATCTCTAACTTACTTTGGTTATAGTGAAGTGAGAAATTTCTTTTTCTTTATCTCTCTCCTCCTCTCAATACGCATGGAAGTCTAGACTCATTGAAGATGTTTGAGGGCTCCTTCAATTTTGTCTCCCTAAATATAGTACCAAATGCTGCTTAAGAAAATTAACGTTTGCCAGGAGTTGGTATTTTAATTAACATTTATTATATTATATTAGATCGATGCAATACAACTGTGCTAGACCATGTCTAAAGTTTTCTAACACTGGACATGATCGACACAACAGTATTTGAAAGGGGGGGGGGGGGGGAGTTTGCAGAGGAGGGGGAAGGAGTGGGGAGGAGGGGGGGGTGCATGGGTGGGGGAAGTAAGGGGGTGAGTTGCAATAGTAGGAGATGCAAGGGGTTGCAATAGTGGGGGGACCAAAGGAGGGGTTGCAAGGGGAGGACTACGTGGCGGAGAGGGGGGAGTAGGGACAGGGATAAGGATTACACGACATTGGGGGGGGGGGGGGGGGGGTGGGGGTTCCAAGGGCGATCGAAGGCAAAAAGGGGGTGCACGAAGGTTGGGGGAGAGGTTGGGAGGGGGGGGGGGGAGTGCAGTGTGAAGAGAGGGAGGTCTCACGAGGTGGTATCCAATCTCAACTTAGGCGATTCAGTGTTATACATGTCGTATCCATCAACCAACGGATCAGAATCGGAATAAGAAATGTCACTTTTTACATCTATTTTTATAAGAAAATTAGAAATAGGTTGAAAATGAAAAGTAATAAAAAATATTTGGTACGATCAAATGATAAATATATGTAGCATTATGAGTAGTGATAAGTGTGATGTCTTTGATAATAATAGACATAATAAATACTACGAGAGAGATAAGTTAATTAGATTTTATTTACAAATTAAGGAGAAGTTAAAAATATAGTCTAAAATTTTTTAATATTTAAAAAATAAAATTTTAAGAGTATATATTTTAAAAATAAAAAATTATATATTATCAAAAATAGAAACAAAAAATAAAAAATAATCAAAAGTAGAAAAACCAATACGAAAAGATTGAAAATTGGTCAAAAAGTCAAAAAAAAGATATCCATTGACAGCCCTACGATCAACCTTGATTTTAAATGAGTAAAATATAATTATCAATGTTTTTAAAGATTCCCTGAAAAAAAACCATATTTTCTAAGGAGTAAGAAAGATCAAGTTTTTCGGGTTCTAATATAAATAGTGAAGTTACAAGAGATCCAAACTATTGAAAACCACTCTAGGGACAAAACCAACAAAACGCTCCTCCTCTTGTACGGCACCAGCCCATGCCTTTCCGGCGGTGACGTTTCCGACACGAGTAAAAAGCGAGGAGGCCCGAGACCGGCTGGTGCAGGGCGGAAGGTGGGAGATGGGAGGGTGCGGTTTGGACGGTGGCGGGATCGGGACAGCTGGAGATGCGTTTCGCGATCGGGGATCGACGGCGGAGGTGGTTCCACGTCGGAGGGTGCGGTGGTTGTGTCTGTTTGTCGGTAGACCTGGGACGCTGCCGAGTGAAAACGGTGTTAAACGGACGCAAAAAATGCAAAAATCGGAACCATTCTATAAAATTGATTTTTTAAAAAAGGACCCCGAAATTTATTCATAAATGTATATTTAAACAGGCTAAACAGCCATGATACCTAGATTCAAGTATACAAACATCAATACATTATTTACCAAGAAGATTTCTTTCCCTTGCCAAGCTATTCAGAAGAGAGGAAGAGCATTATCCTCATATATTTTTTCTTCTGAAAGAAAAAAATCCTCACATAAATTAATGACTTGGCTAACACAAGATAGATTTTTCTTACCACAGAGTAGTTGTCCACGTTAAAGTTGGGCATACTGCGGGACTCGATTCTGTCGAGTTTGGGTGCAATCTAGTATAAGATGTATTGTATCATATCACATTGATACTCTTAAAAAATATTATTTTTTTTAAAAATTAACATTGTTCATATATACCGTGTTGAACCACACTGAGAATCGATAAATTTATGATTTAATATGATCTTAACTATGCTATACAAATCTAATACAATACAGCCAACCATGACCCCAACCACTCAGGAACTACTTCCTTCTCCAATTCCCATTTGCAAGGGGACCCCTAAAGAAATGGGCAAATAAGTAGCGCATGGTGGAGGTAATGTTGGTTGTGTCAGTAATAGTCGGATCAAAATGTACTGTTTTGATATAGATTGTTTAATTAAAAATATTATTAAATAATAAAAATAAAATTGAAAATATTAAAAATAAATCCGTATCATATCACCAGTGTTAGGGATTTGGACGGTCTAAACTTGCGGCAAGGCAAACCATGGGTGGAGGGGCGGGCAAATGGCGTCCGGGCGAGGGGATGGGGATTGGGGTTTGGGGTCCTGTCCTCTTTGAGTGGGGGGGGGGGGGCCCCACTCAGTTGCCCCCTCCTGACAGCGACGTATGTAGCATGCAGCGGTTATTATACCGTGTTACGTTGGGAAAGTGTAGATAAAAGAACGCGGGAGTAAGAGGAGGGAGGGGAAGGGCAGGTGAAGACCACCCCGCCCCCGTAATAATTGTGGGCGGTGGTTAGCGGACTCGGGAGTTGGGTGGGGGCGGGGGGGTGAGGGGGTTAACGACGCCGGCGGCGGCGGTGGTGGTGGGGTCCGCACTGGAAAGCGAGAGCGGAAGGGGCGACTGGATGTGACGTGGAGAAATCTGGAGCGTCCGCTGATGTTTGCTGACGGTGACCGGTTGGGCCCGGCGTGACGTGGTCCTCCAAGTCCACGTCCACGCATGACGATAGATAGTTCTCTCTCTCTCTCCCCCCGTATGATGAGGTCCATTTGTTGGTTGGTGGGAGGGGACCGCGTGACGAGGCGCCGAGTAGGTACGTACCTGCCCATCTAACCCGGTTGTGTGGTTGGTTGGGGGTGGAGCGGGGACTGTAAAGACTATTATATGACCCTATGATCTTATATTAGTTAGGTGAGGACCGATATTTAAATATTTATTTTTAAAAACAGTTGTTAATCTAATTCTGTGTGATCTTTTCGTGATCTTATGCCCCTTCGTTTTGGGGGAACTGATTGGAAGGAGAACACCTTTGTCAAAGAAAAAAAAATCAGAAGGAAAATATAGTATTTTGTGGTAATTAAATAAACATAAGTGGGACTGCTGTCTTACAACATGTTTGATATTTAAATAGATCAAAAATAGAATGAAAATATTTTAAAATATGTTTGATATTTAGATAGATCGGAGATATCCTCACTCTATCTCCGATCTATCTAAACCAAACATATTTTTAGTTACTGAAGAACTTCAATTGTAAGTCTCAGAGTTTGATTCTTCGAAGATTTATTTGATCTACATATAATTTTCAAAATATTTAAATCAAAAATTTATTCGTTTTAATAAAATAGATAATACAGACACACGAAAATTAAGAACTATCAATTTTTGACCACATTCTGATATAAGACCCATTGAGAGTTTTACCCTTTTTTTTTACATAAACCAATTGAAAAAAAAAATAGTGACCCAGATAGAAAACTATTTAATCGGATCTTTTCTCAAGCCCTAACTTGAGACAAATCACAAGTCTTGACTTGTTTTCTCTTTAGTAAAGAATCTTTCCATAGAATGCAGCTATATATGACAACCCTGGGTGTAGTGATTTTTTAACTGGGAGGTTCTACTGCAAAAAGGAGATCATATAAATCCTATCCTTTTGACTAGAAAAATATAAAGACAAAGCGACTTCTAAATTAATCCGAGTAAGTAAATTCTTTCCCATAGATCATGTATGGATAAAGAGATATGATTTTTAAAGACATGTTTGATATTTAGATAGATCGGAGATAGAGTGGAGATATTCTCATATCCTTACATCTATCTTGATATTAAACATATCATGTTTGGTATCAAAATAGATCGAAGATAGAGTGAAGATATCTTTAAAATTTTAAACACTCTATCTCCGATCTATCATAATATCAAGTATATCTTAATATATCTCTTTCTCTCAAACGGGAGAGAGAGAGAGATTGTGATGTAAACGTGTTAGCTCTAATGGCTCTGTTGATAAAGTACTGCTATGCTGTTAGCCCAAAAAGGAAGAGTACTGCCTCTAGAGTCCAGAGAGTGATGCAAGGTGGAGCATGCATGGCCTATCCCGTATTCTTCCGGTGTTCTTGGCGTGTAAAGTGTTTATGGAGCTTCTTCCTCAGGCTAATCTCTTTAATCTTTTCCGCTTTTTTGAACTTTTGTTGGGTGTTTCTGACATTAAAAATGTGGACAACTGCTTTATATGTACGCCTGCCTCATGTGGCCTGAGGTGTCAGTACGTACTACAGCTGTGGGTATTTAAAAAAAAAAAGAGATGTGGGTATTTGGCATCGTTATCCACTATCCGATTCTCTTGAGGTAATCTTTTAATGTGTAAAGTAATGTTTGTTGTACAAAGTATAATGCTTCTTATTATAAGAATGGTCTTGTAATAAAATTAGAGAAATATTTAGTGTCCTCTAAGAAGGTTAATAAAGATGACATGAATTGCCATCCAAATAATTTTAATAATTGAAAATTTGATAAAATCTCTCTCTCTCTCTCAATCAGTAAAATTATTTAGAGGGCAATTCTTACTTGCAATTCAGTTAGGCAAATTATGACCGTAATACACAATGACTCAACATAAAAAGGGTGGGACCCCAGAGAAGTGGGTCGGAAGGCAGCAGCAATGTCCAATTCCCCAACCCACCCCCCACTTCGTGCCGAGGAATAATGTCACGAGTACAGAATACAACAGGATTGTGTGGTATATATAAGTATGTTTATTGCAAAGTTGACATTGGAGGGTACACAAGGAGTGGACTCAATGATTAAGGCCCTCTATTATACACCTTTAAGTGTTAGGTTTAAATCTCCACTCCATAAATAAAAAAGAAAAACTCACATTGGAATAGAGGGCACATTTTTCCCAAGCTAAAGGACAGGCAAGGGACTAATGGGAACCTACATCGCACATCTAAAACCCGTTTGAATCGAGTTATCACTAGCCAGTGTAGATGTTTCCACGGGTGCGGATCCTCGTCAGAAATGAACCTGAGATCGAGTAACATCTGTTCTTAAACATAAAGTTTGCAAGTATTACCTTTTAAGTAATTTGAGATGGAGGCGGGTTACAAGAAAGATTTGCCCTTAATTCTAACATGGGACGGTCCGCATTTGGGCCAACCTATGTAAAAACAATTGTTGGACATTGACCGAGCAAGCACAGCTTTGGTTTAGTAACAAAACATTTGACACCACTCTGCTGAGTTTGCAATTTTATATGTCCAAGACAAAACTTGCCTCAAGAGTAATTATTCTCCTCGTATTCAAGAAGTGGTATAGTGATTAGCCCTCCATGTTCATCAAATTAATAAATCTGGTTAGAAATAAGATTAAAAGAAATTTTAAGAGAGAATATAATAGACTAATTTTCAAACAAAAAACAACTGTCAAAAAATCTAAACCACCCCCTCCAGGCTCCAATCGTGCCACCATCTGTATCGTCGCCACCTATTTGCCATCTCATGGCGGCATTTTTTTCAAGAGTCATGTTTGACGTCCGTCTACGCGATGATTCTAGCCGCGTTGGAACCGCCGTGCGTGATACAAGGCTCGAGAGGGACTTGCAACTCTCGAGATTGCGGGCCCTCTCGCTTTGTGTCGCGCACGACGATTCCAGCCACGTTGTAACCGCCGTCCAAATAGGAGGAAAACAATTTCCTTTTTTTCTAATTTGGGATGCTTAAAGATTGGAGGGTTGCTGACCCCTCCCGGGCTTTGTATCATGAGCCGTTTTTCTTGCTCAACCGCCTTATTCTAGCTACATAGGTAATGTGAAGATTGATAATTATACACATTTAAAATGTTCGGATCTTTTCATTTTCAGAATAATCTTCAGCTTTAGCACACTACTGACTGACATATAACTTAATAATCTATAGCGGAAATTTCTTGTAAGATCTATAGATGTAAATAGTTCTAATGCCCTAATCCATCCCAAACTACAAATCCACGAGGTGTACCAGCAGCGTAAGCATTTGACCTATGCATCCCCACCGCTGCTGGGCGAGTGTAGTTGTCGACTAGGGGGCGAAACTTACTGACTATTGCGTCATGATCAGTCCTCCTATGCAAGATTCTGGACAGACTTTTTCCAAACACCTCCCAAATATAGGCCGCGGAACTTCTGACCATTGCATCAGAGGATCATCTCTTTGTGAGATCCTGGACCTATAGGCCTCTTCGAAAAAAGTTTAGGATAGGTTAAAACGTGATTTAAAAAATCATAAATTTTAACTCGGATCAAAATAGATTAGATTGAATAGTTAACTTGAGTTTCTTTAACCCACTTCTAAAGGAGGAGTTGAATTAACTTATTTTAACTTATTTTATTATTCTTTTGCCTCTACCTTTCATACATTATTTACATATTTTCTTCCTCCTTCTTACATCTTTATATGACAATAGTATAAGATATAAAAAAAGACAAATTAATTAAAAGTCTCTAATAGATATTTGATTTATTTTTTAATATCTGACAGAATTGTAATTTATTACGGTAAATATTATCTCTTATTACATTATACGTTAAATCATGTTACAATAAAAATTAATATAGTCAGAAATTTTTTATTAATCTTTTTTTTTTACAAAAAATTAATATTAAATATTATATACGATAATATTAATATATCACTACAATTTACTTATAATATATCTTATATAATTTTAATATACATGTAGATAACATAAGAAAGATAATAACATATAATATAATAAAAAATAAAAAATACAAGATAAATATATTTTTAAAAAAATAATACAAAAATAGACGAATCAGTTACTTTAACCTTTTAAACCGCAGAACTACTTTAACTCGTAAAGTTAACAATTTCGTTACCAAAACAAACTGTACGTTAACCAGATTTAAAGTTAAGTTTGGAGTTGAATTGAATTAACCCCAACCTTTTTTCGAGTACCTCCCCTAATGTTACGAGGACAGCTCAACGCAGGTGGAAACAGAAATCTGAAGCATTTCCAAGCAGCAGAATATGCAGGAAGAACACCGGGGCCACCGAATGCACACGAAGAATATGGAAAAGACGTGCAACGCAATGTAACACTAAATAAGGTCTCAAAAAAAACTAACAGAAGAGGAAACAAAATTCAGAGGTCTGTTTGAGATGGAGACTCGAGAACACTAGAGTGCTGAATCCTGCAAACTAGACGACATTCTAAAAATGGCCGAAAGCCGCAACGAAGACCGCTAATAATTGTAGCACCGAAACAAAGCAACACACACGACTCCGCCTCACTTCTTCTTAGCAGCAGACTTGGTGACCTTGGCACCAGAGGGGTCCTTCTTGTCAACACTCTTGATGACACCGACGGCCACGGTCTGGCGCATGTCCCTGACTGCAAAACGGCCAAGGGGAGGGTACTCCGAAAAGGTCTCCACCACCATGGGCTTTGAAGGAATCATCTTGACATATCCGGCGTCACCGTTCTTCAAGAATTTGGGCTCCTTCTCAAGCTCCTTACCAGATCGCCTGTCAATCTTGGTGAGGATCTCAGAAAACTTGACAGCAATGTGGGAGGTGTGGCAATCGAGGACTGGGGCGTAACCGTTACCAATCTGACCAGGGTGGTTCATGATGATGACCTGGGAGGTGAAGTTAGCAGCCTCCTTGGCAGGGTCATCCTTGGAGTTGGAGGCAACAAAACCACGCTTGAGATCCTTGACAGCAACGTTCTTCACGTTGAATCCAACATTGTCACCAGGGTGGGCTTCCTGAAGGGCCTCGTGGTGCATCTCGACGGACTTAACTTCGGTTGTCAGCCCAGTAGGGCCGAAGGAGACCACCATACCAGGCTTCAGGACACCGGTCTCAACACGTCCAACAGGGACAGTTCCAATACCACCAATCTTGTAGACGTCCTGAAGTGGAAGACGGAGGGGCTTGTCTGAGGGCCTCTTGGGCTCATTGATCAGGTCAAGAGCCTCAAGGAGAGTTGGTCCCTTGTACCAGTCAAGGTTGGTGGACCTCTCAATCATGTTGTCACCCTCGAAACCAGAGATGGGAACGAAGGGGATCTTGTCAGGGTTGTATCCGACCTTCTTCAGGTAGGATGAGACTTCCTTGACGATTTCATCGTACCTGGCCTTCGAATACTTGGGAGTGGTTGCATCCATCTGCAGGAAGAGAGCAAACATTTAGTTAACAAGCAAACAGAGTAATTAAAAACAAAATCAATATTACCAATTTGAATCAACATGTTGCTAAGAAATCAGGAAGGGAAAACAAATATAACTGGCTTGGTCAGATTTTTTTAGGACCATATCCACATAAGCATAAAGAAGAAAGAGAAACACTTGTTACCCGGCACAAAACTCTCGTGCCCGCGGGGGGCTCCTTTGCTATATTGACAGTATAATTGTTGGGCGGGTGTTTCCTAAGATTTTGGCTATATAGACTTCTCCAATTTATAAAATAAATTTATATTTTATTTGTTTTGTTATTTATATTTGTTTAGTTAATTACAATATTACAATTACAACAATTTTGAATTTGAATAAGAATTGTTATCTTTTTAAGATGTAAGACTAAATAAAAAGCTAGTTTAGCTTAGGAAAATGAAACTGGACATATGTAATAAATAGTTATAAGTCTCCCCGATAAGGATGTCTACACTGAAAATGTAGAAACCCTCATTTCCTTAAAAAGGGAAATAATCGGGCGTATGGCTGAACCGGATCCACACCCGTTCAGGCTTGAGCAAAAAAATCGGATTATCGGGGAGGGAGTCCATACTCAAAAGAATAATGTGTAGAAACGAACAGATCAAAAGAAGCATAGCCACAATTTAAGTGGAATTTTTCACCTTGTTGCAGCAACAGATCATTTGCTTGACTCCAAGTGTGAAGGCCAGCAACGCATGCTCACGGGTCTGTCCATCCTTGGAGATACCAGCCTCAAAACCACCAGTGGTAGAATCAATGATGAGGACAGCACAGTCAGCCTGAGATGTCCCCGTGATCATGTTCTTAATGAAGTCACGATGCCCAGGAGCATCAATGACCGTGCAGTAGTACTTTGTGGTCTCAAACTTCCACAGGGCGATATCAATAGTGATACCACGCTCACGCTCAGCCTTGAGCTTGTCAAGGACCCAGGCGTACTTGAATGACCTCTTGTTCATCTCAGCGGCTTCCTTCTCAAACCTCTCAATCACACGCTTGTCAATACCTCCAAGCTTGTAGATCAGGTGACCGGTGGTGGTGGACTTGCCAGAGTCGACATGTCCAATGACCACAATGTTGATGTGTACCTTCTCCTTACCCATGCTGACCCAAGATGATTAGGAGCTGATGCAAGCAAACAGAGCACCATGGTTAACTAAAAGGCAACACACCTAAATAGCCAAGCAGAGTCAGCATCTGATGTAAATACAAGCACCAACACAAAAAATCACTGGGATGATGTAACATAAACAACATAAAATAAACAAAATCACTATCATAAGCGGCAAGTACAACTAACCATCCCAAAAATGAAATCAGACAGGAGTAATTTAAAAAAAAGCACAAAACGGAATGCTGAAAACCAGACAATCACATCAAGTTAACAGATCCTTGACATCAAGAACATAGGAAGGGGCAGCAAACTGAATATTGGGGGCATTCCGAGAATCGAACTCGGACCTCTCACTTCTTAAGCAAGAATCATACCAGTAGACCAAATGCCCTCAAATTTAGATAGACGCTGAAATCAGTACACAGGACAAAACGAGAAGCTGGTCAAGTAGAGCAGCTAAGGCTCAGCATGCAAATCAAGTTGCCCTCAACTTAAACGCCAATAAATGCATATTTTAAGAAACATGAAAGACAATCAGGACCACCATGGAACCGGTTATGCTTATAGACAAAAACATGGGAATTGAAAAAAAAACACATGCAAACTTTTTATCGTTTATAACTGTTTCAAAAAACGAACAGATAAACTTTTAAAAGATAAAAATTCAGCACCCAGCATCTAATTTAACATCACATGTTTCAGTACCTTGTTCTTTAACAAATGATAGTGACGTAACGATCACCACCGAAATCCAGATACCGCAAACAGAGGGGAGAAGTTAAAGAACTATCCAAACTTAACCAATAAAAGTGAAACGAATTTACGGCGGTAAAGACGCTAGCAAAGTGAAGACACAATACTGAGAAATAAACTCCGATAGCTCTGGCATGCAAAACCAATGCAAACTTGCAAACAGCACAATTCTGATAGTTGAGCAGCAGACGTTGTACACAGCTCCAAAGCAACAGAGCTGATACTTCAGAAACAATCTCCGATATTCTGCATCTCCGATATTCTGCAGATTAGCATCCAATACTGAAGAGACACAGACTTTCCATCGCAAACAGGAAGCACCTAAGACCCTAGAGCGTCTTGCTGCTCGGAACTAGGATATTTCATCTACCACCAAATCTCACATCCACTATGAAACATCAGACGAACATCCACAAGAGGACCGATCTACACAAACTGGATGAGCCAGGAAGCAAAAGAGAACATCAAAAATTACCGCCCTGATAATCCAAATATGCCCAGAAAAAGAATTACTCGGCCGACTAGAGTTCCACTCATACTCTCAAATCTTAACACGCTCGACTAGATCCGAAGCGTTGGAAAGCATGCACGCCATCTTTTCCACCAGAAGCGAAGAAATCAACCAAAAGAACACATGAAACAAATCAATGATGTAATAGTTCAAACGCACACCAGCGGATCTGATCTGAAAAACCAACAAAGCAGCAGCAACACAGAACTACAAACTACCTACAAATAAGCCAGGCGAAGAAGCTCCAAGCACCTAAAGAACACCAGATCGAAGATACCGAGAGGAAGACAAAAACCTATCCGAGGATCAGCTTAGCCGAAGAGATTACCGACGGGAGCGAAGAATCCTCACCTAGCGGCTGGGGCGGCGGGGAAGGAGGAAACCTCGCAAGGCCAAGCGGAGGACTGCGGCGCCTGCTGAGGGTTTGCGAACAGCACCCCGTGGCTATTATATAGCCGTCGCAGCCGCCACTTCAACGGCGCCGTTTGGCTAGGTTTTTTCTCCGCCGTTAGATACTCTATCGGACGGTCCTCCTTGACCTACAAATCTGACCGTCGAGTTGCTGTGGATACGATTGTCTAACCACTGCACGCCACCTGGATTGGAGGTTGCGTGGCATCACGTGACGCCGAGTTGTCGCCTCTCTGCCCCGACGTCGAGACGAGCCGCCTTGGGCAAAAAGGTTACTGACCGTTGACGTCCATTGGCCGAGGGGAGCTTCACCTCATGCAGAGTGCGGCTTTCGGTGACGCACTTGAATTGTTTAAAATATGTTTAAGTAACTAATAATCTATTACAAATTAGATGTTCGCATGATTTGATGATTAATTGTATAGTCTAAAAAATTAACCAAAATTATATCTTTGATTGACGAGTCTAATTTTTTTGTCATTTATAAATCAAATAAGATATACATATTATTCATTTTTATCCTTTTAAAATGTCTGGCCAAGAATTTAAGAAAATATTATTAATTAAAGTTATCTTTTTAAATGTATCCCCTAATGACATACTAACGCAATGCATTAGGGAAATCATTCCCGAAGAAAAAATAGGAATCACAAAAAGAATTTCTCAAGAAAATGAAGATTAATGAAGGTGGAGAAACAGAATTTAAATATATATTTCCAGCGTTTGGGGAGATTAAATCTCAGTTACTATTGACATACCTTTGAAAAATATAATAAAATCAATTACTATTTACAAGTATCTGTGATGCATAACAAAATCCAACTGCTATTTAAATACATTTATACTGATAAAGTAACTACAGAACATGGTAAAAGTCTAACTACTATTTACATGTATTTGCAAAATATATGAAATTTAGTTGAGAAAATTGCAAAGATGTTTAAATGGTATGTAACTTTTTATCATTTTCTTTTGCAAATGCACGTAAGTAGTAGTTGAAATTTTATCATTTTTTGTAAATATAGGTAATAGATGGTTGAGATTTTATTTCCCCAATGAGAATATTTCTTATTGTTTTGAGTTTTATTTTTCCACCTCCCTTTCAAAAATATGTTCCATAAATCCTCGTACGTTCACCAGAGAATTCGCCGTTAAAGCTCTGGTTGACGAAACAAACAAACTCTTGCATCCGAACATCACACCCGTATAGTTAGTCGCCACGTGGGTTTAGGGTTTCGAATAAGGAATAAGAATGTCAACAAATCAGATATAGTGTTGATAATATAATATCCATTTTCTTGTCTATTAAAGAGGATCAAATCTATTTATTGTTTGCTAAAAATTTAGATAATGATGTATCTAAAACTTATTATGAGTATTCGAAAAAATATGGTTAACAAACGATTAGCAGATAGTTACTGATCATAAGAGTATATACAAAATAAAATTTATGGTACAAATTAACTCAATTAGAATACAATTTAAATTGAAACAAAAGATCTATATAATAAACAACATATTTCAACATAATTTTCATATCATCATCATTTATAAGTCAACATCAAACGAAATTAACATTGTGCCACCATCCGAGAAATCAGAGAAGCTGAGGGAGAGGAGATTGGGTATGGTAGTAAATGGAATTGGAGAGGCAAGTTACGTTGGGCCATTGGTGCCTACAGGGCTCATATCAGATTGGAGAAATGGGTGAACTATAAAAAAATATTAATAAGACTTTTTACCGAGACTCTTATGTCAAATTGGGGAAATAAGTATTGAGCATTGAGAGTGCTACGATAAATTGTCATTAGTCAGGGTAGTTTTTAATTGTCCACCCTTCGATTTAAATCTCAAAAATAATATTAACTATATATATTATATTATTTAACGAAAACAAATGAATACAAATTTGATATGAGATGTATCTGTTTCCGTATTTGTTAAGATATCAAATAAAAAATAATATTTATTTATTAAATTAATGAAATAAATAATTATCAAGTTATTAATTACCGTTGACATCTCTAATGAGGACCACGTTGAATGGACCATCGAAATTTGATCCATCACAGGGAGTCCAGAGGATACTTGCTAACTCACCAGAGGAAGCAGTCTCCATAGACACAGTGTTAGGTTAGGGTTCAATAAAAAAACCAAAAAACAAAGTTGGGCAGGGTGAGTGGAATTATTTAATTATGATGTCTGACAGATGATACCAAATTAAATAAAATGTAGAAAAAGAAGGTCACAGTGTTTCATCTTTTTATTTTTTATTTAAAAAAATTTACATGTTCCATACACAGTGAACAGGGCTGTTGCTCGTATGAGTCAACACACCATTTTGGCATTTTTTATAATTTTCCCAAGGAGAAGTGGTCTCTGTGGTGCAAATAAAATATAAAGATGGTTTGTATTCTTATTGCACCACTTTGAGGCAACTTTCTCCAATCACATGACAAATCAACACTTTGGACAACAAAGCCCAAAGTGCGGTCTGGCTCATGCTGGTGATTGTGTTAACAAATCATGGGCTTCTCAGAAGTTTATCCCAAAGATTTAGAAAAAAATGTATATATGTCCCTAAAATTTATCATATTCAAATATATACTCTTGAAGTCTTTGTATTATACTTTATATCTCTAAAATTGAAAAAGTTAGTAACTCGTCAAAATAGACAGAATATTTCATTATTATGTAAATAGATTCGTTAAAAAATAAATGAAAATATTAAAATATCTCTTTTCAAGAGGAGAGAAAAAAGATTTTTTTTTAAAATAGAAAATTGAAGGGACAACTTAAATCAAGTGTGGTTGTGGTCCTTGAGGACACAACTTTTTCCGATTGTGCCTGTTATACTATGAAGATTTCAAGGGTATTCATGCGAATATGACAGATTTCAGGATACATATGTAATTTCCCTACGGTTTATCTCATCTATCCAAAATTTTCACTTGTTTGATTTGGTGGAAACCGTCTTATT
The DNA here is from genome assembly GCA_014218235.1 of Colocasia esculenta. Classification (NCBI taxonomy): domain Eukaryota; kingdom Viridiplantae; phylum Streptophyta; class Magnoliopsida; order Alismatales; family Araceae; genus Colocasia; species Colocasia esculenta. The sequence goes on along the minus strand of CM024757.1, from coordinate 10,105,369 downwards.
CTAGCTAAATCTAGAGAAACAATGAAATAGATTACGGTAAGTTTATCTCAAAGTAAGTAAGATTTGTCAAGAATTACCTACCAAAAAAAGAATTATCAGAATTTACACATCCAAATTACCAAAACAATTTTACCTCACATGCACCAATAACCCCAAATTAAGGTCATCCTAATAATTGTCTCTCCGTCACGACTCGAATTCGAATAGAATAGATTTTCTAAATAATAGAATAATAATAAAAAAATCTCATCTTAACAATTTCTTTGCGTCGCATTCGATGAGCCGTGGTTCTACAACTTAATAATACCAACATTCTAAAGTGACCATCATACGTGATTGTCTTATATTTTGTTGTTTAAAGTTGCGACAGAACAAGAGGTTGGACTGATCTAGTCATAAACAAAGGAAAAAATAGTATAAGGGATCATCAAATTGCATGGATCTTCACTTTTTCTGAATAACTTATATTCTTTGGACATCATCACCAACTATCGAAAAATATGTATTTTTTATTTTTCTTATATATCATATTTATAAAAGATAAATTAATTAAAAATCTCTATCAAAATTTTGACTTATTTTATATTTCGTAACAAAATTGTAACTCATTAAAATAAGTATTATCTTCTGTTACAATATATATTAAATTTTATTATAATAAAGAGCTCTTTATTACAGTCAAATACTCTTAATTAATTTATCTTATTTATAAACTCAAACTATATATCTTTAGCTTATAACATTATACTTCTTAATCCCAATGTGTACTACCAAGATTTCTAAAAGTTAATGTTGTTTTCGGGAGAAATAGCATGTGTGTGTTTGTGTTTGTGGATCATATCTAATGATATATACTCATGTCTTTTACCTCTGCTCATCAACTTATTTTGATGTTAATTACATCGATTATGTAATCAAATATCTTTGATTAACCACCACATGATGCATGTAATTTGACAAACTAGAAAGAAAATTTAAGAGTAAAAAAATGTCAGAAAATTGACTTAATTGTGTCATTGTTTATTTATTTGTTTTTATGTCTAATTTCTTTCATTATTCGGATGTCTAACTAGTAACTGTAATCTTTATATATATCATTCATTCATTTTTTTATTTACTTATTAGTTTATTTGCTCTTAAGAAGCTGATCATGTATTTTTTTTTGTCAGAATTCACTCCCTGCTTATCCTTTGGTTTATTTAATTTCTTCTTCTTGTTTTTTATTCATACGTTTATATATATCAGACTTCAGATTTTCTTTTTCTTCATGGATTCATGTGCATTCAGTTTTGATTACCCTAATCAATATTTTCCTAGACGTTCATTTCTGTATTTCATTTAGACTTCCAAAATTTTTAGGACGTGTACATAATGTTTTCTGGGTATGATCAGAAATTGACATTTTTATTGGTCTTCCTAAGTATAATCAGTAATATAAGTGGTAATTCCTGGTTATGAATCTACCCAGACTGTTGACATTATCCCTTAGAGATTTTGGAGTATATGTACAATATAATAAATTATTAGGTACAGTTGCAAATAATAAATAAGTTCATAGAAAAATATGAAAGAACTTAGAATTTGATAAGGTAGCTCTGGGGTGGTTGGTCTGAGCCGAGAATACTAGAGAGGAGATCCGCGTAGCCGACCTGATCTTCTAAATCCCAACTCTTGACATACAAAGCCACCAAGAGATCTCGGTGCGTAAACACTCCGACGCTCAAGTTAGAATAAGGCCGAGATGGTGGTCAGTCTTAGAGATGATGGATTGTGCCTTCCCTGTGAGTGTCTAACCTTTTATAATGGCATGTTGCCTATTCGGACCATTCGATATCTCTGTGAATATCGCGTTGGATCGCGTTAATCATTGCCCCTTCAGGCTGTAACCGTCGCGCCACATCGTGTAGATCGTGGCCTTAATGATTGACGTTGTAAGGCGCATGATCAGCGATTGATAACTCAACGGTCATTTACTGGGCCGTTACGTGAGCCACGATCCCCGAGAATCTCGCGGCCATGTCGTGCGCTCCACGTCGAATCGGGCTGAGATGGGCTAGCCTTGACCTTAGCCGAGATAAAGCTCGTCGGCCTAAGCGTCATTGGGACGTCAGCCTTGCCCGATAAAGAAGCTGAGGTGTAGGAGTTCCCCATGTCATTGGCCCTCCAGTTTTACATCAGAACGCCAGCGGTGCGAGGTGAAGCTGCCTCACAAGACTCCTCACATGCCGACACGCACTCTGCCACGTGGTTACATCAAGCCACATCCCCTATTGTGTTGTCAAATCCAACATTGATGGTGCCAAGAGCAATGATGACAACGCCTCGGCTGCCGCACACGTTGCCAACCGTCAAGCCGCCGCTATGACGTCCGTGTACGACCATGGCGGTCTTCAGAGGTCGCACCAAATCGCAATCCTAGGATATGGTCGGAAGCCCATAGGAAGGTACCATGTGGTTGCATCTGAGTGTTTGAAGCAATGCGGCGAAGCGTCATCGTTGGATCTGCCCATCCCCCCAGCCCTATAAATAGTGGGATCTGAGTCTGAAACAAGGTCCTTACTTTTGCGCACGAGAACACTAGCCAACGTGCAACCCTCCAACTCCGACTTCTGACCTCCTCCTCGACTTCCTGATCTCCGACTTGCTTCCTTCGGAGGTAAGCCATGTCTTATTCCTCTGTGGCTACCGATTCCGCCGATTCTTCATCTTCCAATCCTCACCTCCTAGCGGGCTCCTCCTCTCCTGGTCCTTCTTCTTCTACGTCGTCATCCTTGGCGACGTCTTCTCCTCGTCTAACCGAGGCTGGTCCTTCCGCTGTTCCAGCTAGGGGTGTTCATTAAATGGTCCAAACTGAAAAATTGAACTGAACCGACCGATTCGGTTTGAAGGGCCTCAGTGTGAAAGCGATATGAATCGAAAATATGTATATATAATATAAATTGTATAATATTTCACATGGAAACCGAACTTAACCGGTTCGGTTTGCATAATATTTCAAACCGAACTTAACCGGTTCGGTTTGCATCTAAATTTGGTTCGGTTTGGTTTTCTGAAAAAAAGGTCCAAACCGGACCGAACCGTGAACAACCCGAGTTCCAACATGAGAACCGACCCCAGAGGCTTAGGATGAGTCAGACGGGGTTCCAAAAGTTACCACCGATTCTTACACACCGAAGGAGCGGTCGGTCCACACATCCGATTCACGCCGTCGAGTTGATTCGGTGGTCGATGCTCCCTCAGAAGCCGACCTCTCCTCCTTGGACTGGGTTTCGACCGTTTCAAGATTTGAATGGCCTTCGGGCACTTCTCTTGCGATTTTGGTAGGGGCCCAAGCTCACCACTTGATGGCGCTTGGCTTTTGCATGAATACTGAGGCCATTCGAGCTGGTTACTTTCAGTACCCTTTTTTTTTATTATTATAGGTAAGTTGGTTGGGGATGGGGAGAAATGAGGAGAGGACGCGGGATCAATCCTACGCCCTCCCGTCTCCCCCCCTCCATTTGGCAGGGGGGAGACCATCGTGCCAGTGGTACCCTCTTCCTTATTTCCTTGTAGTTCTTCTTAACTATCTAGGAGCCGCTCCTTCGTAGCTCACTCCCAACTCTTGGAGGTCGGTTGTTGACTTCCTGGTCATCTGTTCCCTTGCTTTGGTAGAGCCCACCTTATGCCTCTTCCTCTACTGCTTTGCGATAAAGGCGTTTGGTGATTGGATTAACTTCGCAGCTCAGTCTTGTCGACATATCCTCAACCGCATCCCCTTCTCAGTCCATAACTGGAAGAGGAGTTTTTTCTTCGTTCACTGCTCTCAGGGTTGGCCTTTTTCGACCTTCTAGTTGACAGTGGTCGTAAAAAACAAAGCTTTCAGATCTCCTCAGTATGTCACCCAAGCCGAACTCTCTCCTGTACAAGCTATCTGAGAAGCTTCTCAAGCTGATAGGAAAATCCAACCGAGGTGTGACGTTTTTTCTAATAGTTGTTCATAGTCTCCCTTTTTGCCTTTCATAAGGAAACTAACTCTCTCTAGCTTTCTTTCAGAGAAAATGGCCGACAAGGAATAGAGTTCTCTATCTAAGGCTGCCTTGATGCGGTTAATGGGACGAAGCGGGAAGAAATCCGCCGCTTGGCCTCCCAAAAGACCTCGGGTGGATGAGAACGAGGTGGAGATCTTCACTCCTCCTTCTAGTTCCTTGCTACAACAGCAGCAGCAGCAGTAGGTCGAATAGCTGGCGGCCACACCTAACGCCTCTGATGTTGGGCTTCAAGGTCGGGCCAAGCTAGTCCCCAACGACATCCTCAAAGACAGAGAGAGGACCCAACAAGGACAGAATGGGGAAGCCGATCCGTCCCTTCCCAAGCGAAGACCCGGGCCTCGGAGATGAGGGCCCAACAACACATCGAAGGGCTGTACCGTTCTCAACAGGACCAGCTCGCTTTCCTCAACACCCTCCTGTAAAAGATGGACGTCACTCACCAATCCGTCGAAGGGCGGGTGAGCAAAGCCGAGAAGAAGGCCGAGGCAGCAAAGCATATTTGAGCAGCGGTTGAGAAACGGAAAGCCGAGGCGGATAAGCGTGCAACCAAGGCTGAGGACAACGCTTCCTGCCTAAAGCAGACCATGGAGCAGCTCCACAAGTTGCTCCAGGCCAAAGAAGAGGCCTACGCTAAGCTAAAGGCCGAGGTCGATGACTTGGTGGCCATTGAGAGGGCGCTGGCAATTATCAACTACTACAAGTCCAAGGATCTTGGCAAGAAAATTGAGGGGATGTTCGCTACGAGCTTTAGTTTAGGGTTTAGGTTTGGGCCTCCATGACCTGACGGAACTGATGGTTCTGCTCCAACAATTGAGCTAGCATCTGCTGCATAGATCCAATAGATTGCTCCACGCGGTCGAGATGCGAGGAGGTTAAGTAGTTCTGGTCGCCAGAACGAGAACCTCTAGCGATGACCTCCTCCACCGGCTCGACGGGGGAGACCTCCTCCCCGACAGTATGGATAACAAAATTTCCTTTGGGAGCCACGAAAGCTTTTCTTTCCGCTTTCCACAGGCGACGCCAAAAATGATACGTTAGCTCCGGGGTCATCAGTCTGAGCCGAGAATACCAAAGAGGAGATCCGCGAAGCGGACCTGATCTTATGGATCCGAACTCCTGATTTGCAAAGTCACCGAGGGACCTCGGTGGGTAGACACTCCGATGCTCGAGTTAGAATGAGGCCGAGACGGTGGTCGATCTTAGGGAGGATCGATTGTGCCTTCCTTGTGAGCGTCAAGTGTCCAACCTTTTTATAATGGCAAGCTGCCTATTTGAATCATCTAAAATCTCCGCGAATATCTCGTCAGATTGCCATAACCATTGCCCCTCTAGGCCGTAACTGTCGTGCCACATCATAGCCTTAATGACTGACGTTACGAGGTGCATGATCAATGAATGATAACTCAACGGTCATTTACTAGGCCGTTATGTGAGCCACGATCCCCGAGAATCTCGTGGTCATGTCATGCGCTCCACAGAACTGGGCCGAGATGGGCTAGCCTTGACCTTAGACAAGATGAAGCTCGATGGACTAAGTGTCATTAGGACATTGGCCTTGCCCGACAAAGAGGCCGAGGCATAGGAGTTCTCTGTGTCAAAATTTATTACCAACACTACATTCTTGGGAGATCATTTTGTATATAGTTGATTATGCAATTAAAAATTCAAGGTTAAATATGCAATTAACCATAAAACTAGGTATAATCATAGTTATCTAAAATTTGTTAATACTTAATAGAATTGAAAATTTCTCTTTGATATGACTCTTCATTTCATCTATGATGATATGCACCCTTTTCTTATCTATTAAAACCCTACTGATGGTATGCACATGTAAGATTTCTTTCCTTTTTGGCTTCTTCTTGGGCTAATCTAACTTCTCTTTTAAAAATCTCACTGATGGTATACACTAGTAGGGATCTGATCTCTCTTATCTTCTCCTTCCATTGGATGGATTGATAGCTCACCCCTTTCTTTTCTTTTTTTAAGACCCCATCGATTGCATGTTCTGGTTGGTATCTCTTCTCCCTTTACTCCTCCTTTCCAAATAAATGGAGAAGTGGGGCCAGCCTACATAGGAATTTTCTTTTAGAATCTCACTAATAGACAACATCAGTGAGATGGATTCCTATCGGGAGAAGAAAAGGTTAGAGAGGAGAGGCTGATTGGAAGCGGGATTAGACATGCGAAGAGGGATCGAAGGAAAGAAAGAAAGAGGGGGAAGCGTCAGATGTAACGTCGCGCGTTTTTCGGATCCCCGTGGATCCAGGTTTAGTGGGTTTGCTGGCCAATGTGAGGCCCATTAGTGTTGTGTGTTTCTTACTAGATCCTTACCGGGTTTGGTTTGGGTCCGTGTTGGTGTTCAGCTTGCTGGACACAGTGTGTTGGCGTCCAGGTGGGTGACGTCGACTGTGTGTTGGCGGCAGTGGTGTGCCGTTAACATGGTGTTAACGTCCATCGATGAGGACGTCGACTGTTGAACTTGGCGTCAAGCTTTGTGGACGTCTAGTTGTGGCGGTCTGGTTAAATGGCCAAAGGGTTGACGTTAACCTGGCATGCCTGTGTTTTATGGCAGACCCGAGCTCTGTTCTTTCTCCTCCTTCTCCCTTCCTCTTCCCCCACCTTCACCCTTGAGCTTCTTCGCGAGTTCTGACGGTCGACGGGAGCTCGTGGGAAGGCCGTGGTGCGCGTGGTAGCGGCAGATCGGGCGGGGAATGACGGATTGGAGCGCGGTGTTCGTGGGACGTTTCTCGGGTTTCGGCGTGATTCGAGGTTCCTCGGGAGTTTAATTGCGTTTCTGAGGTAGGGGTCGAGCCCTGTTAGCTTGTTAGAAACATTAAAACACGACTTAATCACTTGAACCCGCATTTTTATTGTATTTTCGGATTAAGTTGCACCATGTGGGGTTAATGGGTGGTTTGATGATTTTATGTAGTAAAGCATGTTGTTTTAGTTTAATTATAATGCATGGGAGTTAGAGGAACTGTTTCCTCTTATTTTCTTAATGATTTCGGGGTCAGGAATGCATGTGGGATCGATTAGGGTTTCTGCAGGGTCTGGGGTTGAAGATCTTGGCGTCAACATCGATTGACGCCAGGTTCATCAGCCAAGAGATAGACGGCTAGATCGCTTGCCGTTTACTTCCTTCAAGCGGCAGTCGATGTTGCCGCCAACCTGTGCATGTGTTCATGCAGTGTTGTTTACGTAGTTTTCTTATGAATATTGTGTGATTGTGTGTGCATGGCGATGACCGGTGTGAGCCAGTGCACTTGTTATGCTCTTGGAGCATACTGCTCATGTAATGGGCATGTTTTACGTAAATGATATGTGATGTACGTAATCGCTTCCGTGGTATGTGTGGTGCGTTGGCACCCGTGGCACTCTTGGAGTGCGTTGTCCATGTGTTGGACATGTGGTTTACGTGGAAGAAGTGTGGTACACCATCCAGGGTGTAATATACATGTATTGTCTACGTGGTTTGAGTGTGTGTGTGCTACACACTTTGTGGTAATATAATTTTGGTGATTTATCGTAGTAACTGGGCAGTGAGGTTCTTGTGTGAGCCTAGCCATGACTTTGTGGTGTTTGGGCAGTGAAGGTCATATGTGGACCTAGCCTTGGTTTGTTGTTGTCTTTCGAATAGTGTTATATTGATTTATGTGTTAAGTGGTTTGTGTTGCCACGAAGGTCATTTCGTGACCAATGATAGGCAAGTTTGTGATTCAGTTATGTGTTGGTGTGGGATAGCTTTGGGGTCACACGGTGACCGATGTTAAGCTAATCCTAACACTTGTATATTGTGAATTATAAGTAAAGGCTATATATGTAAATATCGTGGTTTGTGCTAGCCGAGTGTGGTGGTCCGGCGCCTATTCCGGAATGCCTCTCTAGTTGGGTACCCCAGGTTCTTTGTGAGCCAGGCACGTGTTTTGTGTGCTCGGGGTTTTGTCCCGGTACAGTGTGGTACCGTTGAGGTCTGTGTCGTCTTCCTGGACACCCTCACTCTTGTGCTTGAGTTGTACGTCCGGCTGAGGGAAAGACAGCAGTAGGGCAGCGGCTTATGTTGTGGGTGTGTAGTCGCTTGTAGCGCGCTCGTAGTTGGGGTTACGGACACCAGTAGTCGACACTGGTCCCCAGCTAGTCCTGTTTTCCAGTGCCTCACTTTAGAGTGCTCCGGCCAGAGACTCTAGAGGTGCCAGGCATGGGCCTGCAGTTATGTGTCTGCAGGTGTGGTGTTGGTTGGTCTCTACAGTTGTTTGACTTCTTCCTTGTGGAGCGGCAGTTGGACCTTTCGTCCGTGATTGCGAGACTGAGAGGTAGTTCTTGTGTTGTGTTGTCCGGGTTGGATATTGGCCTGATCAGCCAGTAGTCCGTTCCCGGGTGGTGGCGCTGTTCTTTCTGACTCGTGCTTTGCTTACGCTAGTTGTAGCTTGACTCGTGCTTTGCTACTTGTCGTAGTTCGTGAGTTTGTGACTCGTGGTCGAGGTTTGACCAGTTCGAGGTGTGCCTTGGTGTTGGCACAGTTGTGACTGAGTTGTGGTTTGTGTGACTCGTCGATTAAGGTTTCACCTGTAATATTGTGCTTAATTAAAAGTATAATATAATTATGGTTCAGTGTGGTGTTTATCACCTACCTGTACCCTTGTTCGGGTGTTTGTGTTGTGGTACCTCAGAGTAGTAAGTACCTATTTTCCTTCGAAGGTTACTTTGTGGTTTTGTGGTGGTACATTGTGTACTAACCTTTCCGGGTACTTGTGTGTTGTGGAGGTCTTGTGGTTTGACCTGCCACTTGTTGTATCCTAACTGTTTTAAATAGATCTTTGTTTATAAGATTATTGTGGATTAGTTTGTGATTATTAATTATGTTACCTTTGTGGGTAATTTGCCGATGAGGCTTATGGCCTAGGCATATTGTGATTTAGTTGAGCTATGCTCTGTGGAGGCCGTGTGAGACCTTCCACTTGTTGAGTTTTACTCTCTTCTTGGGTATGATTCCAATTATAACTTTAGTGTGTTATGGATTGGCTTCGTGTTAGCCAGTTCTATTACCTTTGAGTAGTTCTGTTGTAAAGTGGTTTGGAGTATAAAGGACCAGCTCTTTGTTAGCAGTCCTACTACTCAAGTGTTTGAGGTTCGCCTGTGAAGCTTGTAGCCTGGGCAGTGACTTGCCTGTGTGGCTTATAGTTTAGGCAACCCGTTGTTGTAGCAGTGTGCCAGTGAGACTGTGGTTTAGGCACTTTGGTTGTTGGGCTGACTAATGATATTATGTTAGTCCTGTAGTCCTACTTTTCTTCTGAGGACGCTATGTTTATTATTTAAGCATGTTTAATTGTTATTTATTGTAATGATGTGAGCATGAAATGGTTTGGCTATTATTATTGCCAGTGAGACCCATTGGGGTCGAGGAGTTTGTGGTTACCGTGTTGTTTTGGGTAGCCCCTACTGAGCCAGTGACTTGTTGAGGCTCACTCCCCTATAGTTCTTTTCAGGGCTTGCCGTGTGTTTGGCTTGCAGTGGCGTTGTGACAGACTTGTACCACCAACAGTAGTTTAGTAGTCAGTGTTGTGTGAGCTTGTGCTCCCTCGGGGTATGCCCCAGGTAGTTGTACTCTTTTTAATTGGACATGTATTAATGTAATGGGACAGTTGTACAAATTTGTGATCAGATATGAGCACATGTACTTTCTTGTGTCTTATATTATTGTGGTTTGTCTTTTATACTCTTACTGGACACGAGTGTGAGATATCCCTTGCGACACTTCGGTGCGTTCGCGGGAGGCGGATCTGGATATGGAGCCTTAATGGGCATAAATACCCCAGTCCGTCACATCAGACCTTTCCCTTTTGAATACCCCCTCTTTTCTTCTTATTTCTCTCTTATTTCTTCTCTATCAATAAAGTCGCCCCACCCCTTTTTCTTTGTTCTTTATACCATAGTTGGTCGGACCAATAAATTGGATCGGGTCGCCCCTTCATGGGACAGTACTGTATGTTGTTCGTATCGTAATGGATTGATCTAGATTGATTTGGTCAGAATAAATCATTTATTTTTAAAAGGCGAAAGGAAATTTAAATGTTTGAGTTTTAAAAGGGGGAGGATCCAAGCTGCACTAGTTTGAATCCAGTACTGAAGCGACCCTGATAATCTGTATCTAATGAGGATCTAGATCCAACATCGCTTCCCATGAGTCCGAAGACTCAAAAGGGATTCACACTAGGTCTAAAGAGATAAACAAGGAGTACAAGTATTTATAACAAGAAATAAATACTCATTAAATAATTTATATAGTGTTCTAATTCACAATATGCGTACAAAAATTAAAGGTACATCACCTTATGGGGCATATCTCGAGATTGTACAAAGAAAGAACTGTCTACTGATATACGGAACACCATTACGCTTCCGCTGCGCCAGGTCAAGGTTATTGCTTTCATAAATTCGTATCTAAAAAAGTAGGGGAGTGAGTCTCAAAAGTCATCAGCTCATAGGGCAATCCCCCACAAACTGAAGCATGTAAAAAAAGTAATATTAACGAATATTATCATTATGGAATTAAAGTAATACTAAACAGAATAATATCAAGCGGAATTAAAACAACGTAGCTAGATACAAACAACACGTAGGATAACAAGTAACAACAAGTCGGTAAGTAGGATGCCTACTTGAGTGACGTAAAAGACCCACACAAGCTCATGACACTACCATACTAGTCTCACAGTCAGAAACACATTCCAATTGCAGCTTCACATTTGTCGTCCCAAACAATGAGAGGCTATGTAGACTACTCTCACACATCACCCCCTATAGCCTAGACGAGTTGTAGTCCTATGCTTGTTTATCTCATTTGGGTTTCGGAGTCCAACGAGTGAGGCAAGTGAGAAGTAGATAGGGGACTAGTTGGAGACCCACACATCTGCGTAACGTCCACTTCCCCAATCATGAGTACTCAAGTGACATAAGACTCTAGACTCTGTCCCAGGCTATCTTTCTCATACCCTAGATGGGGACACACACAAGGGAAGTTTAAGAAGATGGCATCAAATCCTGATAGTGCACACAACATCGGGACTAACTCCATCAGCACACACAATGCAAGTGTAGCAACTCTGATTTTTAAATCCTAAATAAATAAAAATCTAATTAAATAAATGAGATAAATAGAATTAAACTAGAATAAAGAAGAAATAATTGGATTAAAAGGAATTAAATCAATACCCATTTAGGGGTGTCAATTGGGCCGGGCCGGCCCGGAGGCCCGCAAGCTCGGCCCGGTTTTAACCGGCTTGGGCCGGAAAAATAAGCCCGTTAAAGTTTTTTGGCCCGGCCCGGAAAAAAATAGGGCCGAGCTTGGGCTTTGTGAGGCCTGGCCCGGTCGGCCCGCCGGCCCGAAAAATATAAATATAATTTTATATTAAGTATAAATTTTATATTTATGTTAAAAGAGAATATATTATTTTTTATAGATATATTATAGTAGATATATTAAAATTATATATTATATAAATAAAAATAATATTTTTTCTGGACTTTCGGGCTGGGCCGGGCCGGGCTTTTTCGGGCTTTTCCTGGGCCGGGCCGGGCCACTAACCCCGGGCCTAACGCCGGGCCTGGCCGGGCCCGGGTCGACTTTTAAAAAATCGGCCTGGGCCGGGCCTAGCAAGGCCCGGTCCAGGCCGGCCCATTGACACCCCTATACCCATTAAGCTAAATTAGGAATGAGGTGTGTTAATGGCCTAAATACAAAAAATAGACCCAAATGTGAAGAGCCCATCATGTGATGGGAGCTAATTAAGTGAAATTCATACATAAAATTATTAATAATTAGAAAAGAGTTAAGATAAACACTAATTAAACTATAATTATCCAAAGGAGGAGTCATCATCCTATCCTAACCCCTTGGACACGAAATTGGACATCTTCCCTATCCTTTTAGGTAGATAATGGCTAGGAAATAGGGTGATAATTATGTAAATTCAGAGTTTGAAGAGAAGAGAAGAGTTTTAAGATTTTAGGACTCTTACACTAGCTAAAACACCCCTAATTCGTCTCTACCAAGCCTCATTTCGTTGCTGGGACTCTAGAGGACGAAGAGAGAGGGCTGAGGACGAGGAGCAAGGAGAGGAAGGGCTTGGAGCAAGGAGGTTCTCTCTTCTTCTTCGTCATCAACCCTAGGTTTTCATAACAACACAAAAAGGTAGGCAATCTCTCAAGCACAATCTAATTAAACTCGACCCTTGGTAGATCTTGATTCCCTCTATCAAAGCCTTATGATTTCTCTAATTTCCGTGGCTCCAAGAAGGAATATTAAATGTTCTAAACTCTATCCTTACCATGCACCTGAACCTTTATGATTGCTTCCAACCTACACATGTACTTGATCCCATGCCATGAAAATACTCTCATAATACTGCATGCTGTTAGCTTTCAAACACCCATATTTTCCCTAATTTCCATCGTGTATCCTTTGCTAATTAAATCATTTTCCATAACTGTGCATGTTTAGGTCACATAAATGTAACCTAATTAAAGTATCCACAAACCTTGTATATTTTCTAATTACTCATACATGTTGATAGATCTACGAATCTACTTTCATTTAAAACTAGTTTCAAAAATTTTGGATCATCGTACGATTTTATATCGATTTTTGCAGTGGTCTATATCATGCAAGGGAGGGAAGGACTTAACCTAAAAAGGGCTGATCCCCTTTTCTGGGTCGAGCCGCCCCTCTGAAATCGCGACGGCCCGACCCGTCGCGATCTTAGAGGGGACGCTACCGGCCAGTCTGTTGCGTTATAAACGCGACGGCCCGCGTTGTCGCGGTTTCCTCCCAAACCTCGCCAGGTCGGCCGGTTCATCTGTCGCGCCCGGACCGCCCGTCGCGATTGTAACTCTGTCGCTATTTCAAGATTTCATCTAGAACTATAAATTGCTCTTATGCCCTTACTGATTATGCTAATTAGCTATTGTTTAGTCTTAATTGAACACTGTTATTAACATTTCGACTTGATTAACTAATAACGGGTAATAATTATATAAATCTCATTAAATAAAAGCCATGTGCACAATCTCTCATACTCTCATGATTTATTTACACGTGTACACACTTAACACAAATGTTGGCCATTAAACCTTATTAAATTACTCAATAATGTATATGGTAATTAAGTATAATTATTTCACTTAAATTTTCTAATTATTTAAATGACACTTGTCTTTGTTTTATTCGCGTGTATTGTACACCGACATCGCGTCCCTCTACCTTCGAACACTCAAGGCAAGACAGACAACGTTTCGTTACACACTTTCTCTTGGCATGGACCACATCTCCGTTAGGAATACTCCTGACAGGACCAGAGACTCCTTGTCAAGGCCTCTGTAAGTCTCCTTGGCTTTGGCGCACGTCCATTGCCGACGAGCTGGTTGTACCCTTAAAACCTGTTACCCCTTAGGGATCGACATGATCCAAACAGCCTTACTGTGTCTCTCTTACCTTGGGATCACGCCGAACCATCTAGCCTGTGTTCCTAGCACGACTAATGGACGGTTGTGACTTCTACCTGTCTGCCGGCACCCGACCTAGTGCTGTGCAACTGTTACTATCGACTGTTTAACGTTGTTTTACGATTATACCCCTATCTCATCTATTATCTTTATACTCTCATCTGTTCACTTTCTCTCTACTTTCTCGTCTATTCGTCTACTGTTCTCATCTATTCTTAGTACTATATTTGGTCATTTTTATGATTGTCTAAGATAAGAAACATAACTTATGCCAGTGCAATGGGACTCGATTTGGTCTGGGGAGAGCGCCTGAAAAGTGTCATTTGCCCATGGGAGTTAAAATGATCAGGATGTTGGCATACATATAGTGCCATTATACTATCAAGATTTAATCTATGATAATCAATCAGTGCTATCTATGCAAGTGCTATCGTTACTAGTGCACTGTTGTGCAACTTTATGTGCTATATCGTTACATGACCAATCCTTTATCGTACTTGATGTGCTATTCTCCTTGTACAAGTGCTATCATTCTCTTACTAGTGTTACTTTGCTCTACATGACTATGCTCTCTAGTTATCTTGCTTTTTAAGACATTAATCATTTAAAGCATACTTGATCATACGAGATATTAAGTCCTATTGGACATTATTCGCTCATCATGTATTATTGTTTCATGTGTTTCAGGTGAGTCTGATGGAGATTACCACACTCATGAGGAGGGGAATGATGATGATGCTCAAGAGTGACCAGTTTCGTCAACCACTGCTTAGTAGTTATTTAGTTAGTCGTCAGCTAGTCAGTATGTAATAGTTTGAGTTTGAATAAAGTACGATGGGCCTTAGTTTTGGCTCTGATTAGTTGATGTAATAGTTAGTTGATGAAATATTAATGAAGTTAGATTTCATTTGGTTTTATTCCAATTGTGCAATGGTTTGATGTTTATTTACCGCTCGATACTATTTAATAACTGTAATTCCGCTCCGATATTCCGCGTCGGGACGTTACAGCAAAATACATAGAGTATCGAGGCTTCTGACTAGCTGTAATGGTGGGGTAAGTAATACAACATCTATATGGACCATCAGTAAGTAAAGCAATGCTAAAACCCGCTTAGAATCACTATACATACCATTTTTTAGAAGACTTGACTCTGCCTACTCAGATCATAGACATGCCATCCAACTCAAGCGTGACTTCGATTCCAAATGCTCCCTAACACTTAGGTGCATTGATGATGTGCCTCTGCGATCTAACGTATTTACACACAAAAATGCTGAACCTATAATTCCAATAGAATTCACCTAGAAATAACCACTAATATGATTGTTATGCATTATTCATACAATGTATGCACCCAGTATGTCAGAAACTATAGTAGGAGCATGAAAATCACATGAAACTACCCTTAAACATGATTCACAATTCCCACAACTTATATATATCATGTTCTCATGCTCAAATCTGAGATCTTCAAGCCACTAAACACAATACAACATGCACTTCGCCTAGAAAATATATATGACAACCTGCATGCAACTAAGAACTTTCAAAGGAAACAAGAGAATCAAGGGTGAACACCCTACCAACTTGAAGAACCAACCCCTACATGGGTCTTCAAGAGAATCATGCCCAAATGTCACCAAATCTACCTGTAACCCCAGAGAAGTCACCTTTGGGGTGCTGGCCAGAGAAACCTCTCAACTTTGTTGGCCTCCTCTCTCTTATAAGCTCTGTCTTCCGATACATGCTGCCTCGACTAGGCGTGTTATAAATGTACCGCTCATCCTAGGCACTTTAAGAACTTAAGCGCCATATGTCTTAGGCGCATGTCAAGCGTTCCAACACATGTCAACACGGCTGCCAAGCGTCCAGACATGTGATTAAAATAATAAAATCTAAACGCACTTTGCTAGAATGGCATGACTATAGATGCGCCCTACATCTCTAGCGCGATTCCAAGTCTAAATGCACCGTTCATGACAATCGCATTTAGAGTTATGTAGACTGCAATTTATGCATTTATAAAAACACCGTCTAGTAAGCCAGCAATCCTACAATTCTCACCCAGACACACCAATATTGGCCAAAACACTTACACAAGCCTTCTAATGGTTACAATCATCCAATAAGCCCGATAATAACAGATCTAAGAACACCATACGCTACAAGTACGGTACCAATTTTGTACTATATTAAATTGAACCACACCAAACTGGTGTGGTTCGATTAGTGTGCTCTAGTCTTGTGTGCCGATTGTCTTATGGACCGGTTGGCCCATGAGATGGTATAATTCGAACGTAATGGAATCAATTCGGTCTGACATGTCCAATCATGCTATGTAGTACAACACAAGGAGAAACGAGCCAATTTAGAGAGCTCAAAAAAGATTTTGGCCAGATCAAAAGGAGAGTTTTTGATTGGTTTGACCAAATACTCACTTCTAATATATTCTTTTAATTCTTCTAGACACTATGAACCTCTCTGCACATGTATGACTGTATGTTTTGTTGGCATCTTCATATATATTATAAAAATAAATAAATTTTAGGGGCCAGCAGTTGCACATGCCTACTGCTGGTAAGGAAAGTCATGGGAAAGTACAAATGGTGCTCAATCATTGTGGATGGTGCTCTCTCTCTCTCTCTCTCTCTCTCTCTCTCTCTCTCTCTCTCTCTCTCTCTCTCTCTCTCTCTCTCTCTCTCTCTCTCTCTCTCTCTGTGGTAAAGGAAGTTTCACATGAAAACCCTAGATGCCACTAGAGTGGACGGACAGGTCACTTTCTCCGGCACTGATCGTTGCAGGAATCGTCGCCATCCTATGGTGCCATTCTACGATGGACTGGAGGGTGGGGAAAGCACCTTCCTTGTAGGTTGTTTTAACAAGTCATCAAATAAAGTAAGATTATCAGAAGTTTATCTCAAATAAAATAAGAATTACCTCAACTAGCCAAGATTTTCAACTTTTTTTTTATTTGGTACAGAACTTCTTATACTAACTAAATTAGTAGAAGAAATGAAATAGATATTCGGAAGTTTTTATCTTAAATAAAGAAAATTTTATGAGAATTTACTTATCCAAATTTACAAAACAATTTTTACGTCATCCTCACAAATAAATCGCAAGTGAACACCCATCTATGATTACCAAAGGAAGTCTATCTGAGCAACTAGTTTACATTGCATACGATGAGCCTTAATTTTTATATGTCAGGTGGGTCTATAACTTAATAACACCAATCTTCTTGAGTGACCACTATAAGTTATTGCCTTATATTTTTGTTCTTTAAGGTCGTAACAAGAAAAGCAGGCACACTGTCTCCACTCAAAGTTCAAACACAAACTAATGAGTGGTTGAAGAGATCATCAAATTGCATGGATCTTCATATTTTCCTAAAGCATAATAACACCAATCTTCTTGAGTGACCATTATAAGTCATTGCCTTTTTTTTGTTATTTAAAGTTGTAACAAGAAAAGGGGGTACATTATCTCCATTCAAAAACAAACGAAAGAGTGGTATAAGATCATCAAATTGCATGGATCTTCACCTTTTCCCAAAGACAATATATTCTTTGGACACCATCATCAACTACTGAAAAACATGCATTTTTCATTTTTCCTGTACATTTTATCCATAAACTTAAGCTGCATATCTCTAGCATATAACATTATATTTCTCAGCCCTAGTGTGTACTATCATGGTTTCTGCATGTTGCACTGGCCAACTGATAAGGTCATGCGAAACTGCATTTAGTGCTCAATCATTTTGGAAGTTGCATATGTAGCACTTCATCAAGGTACACAGGGATAAGATATCTTATTCTTTATCCTTGTCCGAAAAGAAGTGGACCTTTGCATGTGCACTCAATGTTTTAGAAGTTCATATCTAATAATAATAAACATGCCTTTGGATCAAGCATTACATTAGCAATATAATTTACAATGCAAAAAAAAGCAAAAAATAAACACCACATCGGTGAGGCATGCTAAGAGACACTATTTCCTTTCTATAATTTCAAGCAGAGCTCCAAGCACGTGAATTACAAATTTGAAGTGATGCTAAAGAGAACTTGGCTCACACGCCATGGGAGATGAGTGCAGCTGATCACATTGGTGGCCAAATGGATCCGAGAAGCTGCCAACTAGACTCATCACCTGCAAGAGCAACAGTAAGCACGGCCCAATGATGATTCATGAAACAATACAGCGAGAAAAAAGATGAATGCTAACACTAACAATCCATCCCTTCCCTGGGGAGAGTGGGAAATGGCTATTGTAGAGTTATTTCCAGTCCACTCCTCTCTTTCCACAATTACTCCAACAGGGCACAGCCCATTTCTCTTCCCTGTCTCCAACTCCAACCTGTCATCTGACACCCCCTTCTACATGGGTTTTTCTAGTTCCAGCATCAGGAAGAACCACCAACATCCTAAATCTTCAAAACAGAAAAATATAGAAGTATTGCTAAGTGAGGATGAGATGAATTGCCCAAATACCAGCTGGTTCGACAGAACATCTATCCCAGGTTTACCATCAGCCCGCACACCTCAGGCCCATTTTGATTAACATCATTCGAGACAACAGACAGACTGAATTTCCAAAAGATGACGAATAAGAATGTTAAGGTAACTTTGCAGAATCTATGTTCTGGCAGAAGCAGGGTAGTTGTTTCTTATTTTCACCACACTGAATGCAAACTGGACCTAAATGTGGATGTGACTCCATCCTAAAATCATAATCTCAGATTCCCCCAAGGGATAAGATATGAAGAGATCTTGACCAAGAAACTGATTATACCATTCTCGTAAACCAGTAGATTGTACCAGACAAAACAACATACAGCTCAGCAACTCAATGTAACAGTTTCTGGGCAAAGACAGATGTTCTACCGATCATTGTTAATGGAAAATAAATGTTCATATGTGATGGACTAAGTGCCTCCAAACTGTATGGAGTTTCTCCATATCATCCTAGAAGGACATATAAAGTGAAATATTACTAGAGGTACACTGGAAACAGTAGCCAAAATTATAAGCATGATAAATGTTATAGGAATAATAATACATAAGTATCTAAAAAAATGAGAAAACAAGGAATGATAATAAATTAACAGACATCCATAGTACGAATAACTTACTGGTCTCAGAAACAAAACAGCATTTCCTCCAAATGACAGCAAATGTACAACATTTATCTTGCTGTGACATGCTTACTCTTCACATTCCACAAAATGAAGATGTGTCCTTCCTCCAATTTATCAAAAGAGCAACATATATTGACTCCGTATCATAGTAGAAAGATGCCAAGAAAAATAAATTTCCACACGGAAATGGTGGGTTTATTGAAAATACATGAGATAAATGCATAATCAACAACTATATCACAAAATTTAAGTCATCAATAGCACCCTCAGGCACTTTCCTATGAAGACAAAATTCCTCTTAAAAGAACATGTAAATGAATATGCAGTTCCCTAGTGTCATCTATAGTCTATACAATTCAAAAATCTAGAATCTAATTTGTTCCTGAAGTTCTAGAAAGAATTTAATATGATTGCTCAATAGTTATGTTTCATAGCTTAACTAGGAACACTAAAATTTTTTTTGCCTTCACATTGAAGACAAGCATTTCTTCACATGAAAGGTCTTCTTTAAATGATACTTACATCTCATGCATTTTTAAACTACTACTGTAGGCAACCTCATTAAAACTGCAGGTGATATGACATGTTTTCACATGAAAATCAATTTTCTAATGACACTCGTTGGCAATATGTCATCTCTAAAAGCACAGAATATTTCACATGAAGTAGAAGGGAATCCCCCCCATGAAAAAACTTCTAGTAAACCTGATTTTCCTAAATAGAAATCTCAACAACCTACATCACCTTCATGTGCGCTTTGAAGATATCAAACTTACTTATACCAGATGCATTTTCATAAAGCAATTCACTTTGAATGTACATAAGTAGACAAGTCATCATTATTCTGCAATAGAGTTGACATTGACACCTAACATAGTGGTGCTACAGATCTTTAAAAGGAAATTGAATAAAATGCTGACTGGAGTGATGTTTTAGTAGATATGAAACATATTTTATAACTGATTGGTACTTCAAGTCCAAATAAGATGAGCAGGAAAAAGGAAATGAATGCATTGAATGCACATTCTTCTCATCAGTAATGTGGCTATATCTCCTGTTTACAATTTAAGAACATGAAGCAACCACGAACTAGTATCCAACATCATTTGTAGCATTCTCAAGATCACCGTAAGCAACACCCTTTTCTCAACATACATTGATATGCTCTAGATTGTACATAACAGTCATATTTTGTAATTGGTATGTAAATGGCATAACAAGAAAGGGAGTTACACCATTAAATAAAAATAGGCACATAGGTAATTCTATGCTAAATTGTGTGGGAACAGCTTATGTGACAAACAAACACAAATTGTATGGGCCTTCAACTCTTCTGCATAACTATAGCTAAAGAGAGAACTTTCCTTTCTTCTCCAAATATGGTTGTGCTCTTTGATATTCTAATATTGCCCAGACCAAGTGCCTCAGAGAGAATTCTGGCCACAGGGCAGAGGGATTCTGCAAGTGGCAGCGAGTAGTCTGCCAGAGGAGAAAATTGCTCAGCCGGGTCTCTCCGGAAGTCCTGATCAGAATGTCTGGATCTGGACAGCCTGCCGTGTACAAATATTTCTCCACATCCTTCATAGAAAGTTCCACACAGCAAGCACCATGAGCAATATTACAACCATCTAAACAACCTTTTTCACTGTTTAACCTCTCTTTGCATGATTCTTGCACGGCACGTGTGATCTCATCAGTAGATGTGTAAGCAACGCAAACCGACAGCATGGGGCCGGTGTTCTTTGCTGTGACCGCCATCGCCTTCTCAGCCGCCAACCTGACGGGTTCGCTCAAGAGCTGCAACTTCCCCCAGAAGATGACTCTCACACCATACTTGGCCACAAGCCTCTCCTCCTTCAAGAGCTCCTCAATTTTCTCGAGCATTAGGTCCATCGTAGACTCGACCTCTTCGGGCTTCCTCCTGAAGTTGTCGATGCTGAAGGCATACACAGTCACATAATTGATGCCCATTTCGTAGCAGTATTGTAGGACAGACATAAGGGCCAGGAACCCAGCCCTGTGTCCGGCACCTGATTCCATTCTG
Source organism: Colocasia esculenta (assembly GCA_014218235.1). Classification (NCBI taxonomy): domain Eukaryota; kingdom Viridiplantae; phylum Streptophyta; class Magnoliopsida; order Alismatales; family Araceae; genus Colocasia; species Colocasia esculenta. The sequence goes on along the minus strand of CM024757.1, from coordinate 10,084,647 downwards.
TGCTTGCGAGTGAACCTCCGGTTTCCATCCATGATGAAGGCTACATGGGTGGGCATGGGCCCAAAGGATAATATGTAGAAGAAGCATCTCCGAAGGATAGCCACGATTCCCTCAAAAATTCTGGATGCGCTGAGGATTGCATAATCCCCCATTCCGCGGTTCCTGGAAGCCAAGATGCAAACTTTTTACTCAGTCCCGACATGACCGTGCAATCCACAGGTGGATATAAAAGATGCGGTGATTCAAAAAGTACTAAACCGACAAAAAAAGGAGAGTCGAGGCCAAGCGCCCGAAACCATGAGGTGGAGGAGATGGAGAAGGCAGGCAAGGAAGAAGTACTAACTATAGCTCTCTTGGATACCAACACTGCAAGGCAGGGAGGGAAGAATTACTGATCATACCTCTCTTGGATACGGCGCAGCTGCTGCGGTCGCCGCTGCTACCAGCCCGCCGTGACCACCCACCGTTGCCACCAGTGCCCACCGAGCTCTCTTCCTTCGTTGTCTTCTCCTTTTCCTGTCGTTCCTTTTGCCTCTTTTCCCTTTATCAGTGTTAGGGCGGCCGTCCACCGAGTCTTGTAGGCAGCCAGAACCCAAAGACTACAACTAAGTCCCAAAGTTTTATAAAAAAAAGAACTTAATTAAGGAGACACCCGTTCTTAAAAAGATAATTATGTAAATTATTTTTTATATGTATATTTATGAAATATCATTTTTAAATATATTTTGATCAGCATAATACTACAACACATTATATATCTTTAGACACCGGCCTATGGCCGACAATCCAAAATAAATCCAGCTCAAGTTAAATATAATTAGTCTTACAAAATGTACTTGATATATTGACTTGCTAGTGAAAAGATGATATGACTACCTAAATATAAATATAAATTACATTACTACGTAACCACAAGCATCAAAGTACATGTAATCGTATGCTCGACGAGATTATTGATTAATTTTCATATAAGAGTGATATTTTCAAAATTATGTATCTTTGCCGGTGGCTTCTTTTGCAATTAGATCATTACATATTAAGTTGGTGAACGCAACTCCACATTCAACATGTTGCTTTAACGTTAGTATTTAATCACACAAAATTACGTTATTCATTTGACAAATATTATTTTAAAGATTTATATTTGTTGTTAATGAGAAGTATTAATCGTGTGAACATTGTCCTTTTGAAATCCAATAGTTTTCCCTATCTTTTCGAAATCACAAAAATGAAATGGACAGCAAATCTTGATGTAAGTCTCATTTTAGGACAATTGGAGGAGAGATTAAATAATGAAATTATTGATGTGATGACTCGGCCACTTCTAAACCAAATATCGTATATGCGCAGAAGATTTTGGAACCAGGGAAAAGAAACTGCAATAAAATGGAAGATGTTGGGCTTTGGAGAAGTAAATAGTTTCAGGAAACACAAGTATGGTATTTACTTTGATATAACTTAGTATAATGTGGTGTACTTGTGCGATGAATAAAACACGGACTTTGTATTCCGATTGCTTTAGCAAAATAGACACATTCGAGGACATGTTTGTTATTAAGATAGATCTGAGATAGAATGAAAATATTTTTAAAATTTTAAAAATATCTTCACTCTATTCCGATCTATTTTGATACCAAATATGTCTTCGTAGTGGATGGAGAGGGAGGGACCTCAGATTAATCCTAGAGTTGGAAGATTTTTCTCCTGATGATTTTAGCCATTAGACCATTAACCTAAAGAAAAGTGCAATCTTTATAAAGAGTGTGTTTATTTGATTAAAATTTTTTATTTATTAATTAGTCCACAATCTAACAAAAGAATAGTACACCACTATAAAAAAATAATAATACTCAAGAAATGGTCCAGTGATTCGTCTTCTATATACATGAAGATGAGGTCAAGAATTCAAATCTCATGAAAAATAAGTTTATAAAACACAGTCATGAGAAATAAAATACGATAACTCTGGCATGTAAAACCATTAATGCGAACTTGCAAACAGCACAAATTTTGATAGTTGAGCAGTAGGCTTTTGAGAGGGAGATTAAAATTTTAGAACATGAGTTGTCTAATCATTTTCATGTCGAAACATCATAAAATTACAACAGAAATATGTCTAGATCTATGGAAAGTGATCTTTTAATTCAGTACGACGTTTTTTCGACAATATCTCTCTTTAATGATGGGATGCCAAGGAGAAGGAGATGTTCACATATAGATTGGGAACCATGACCTTTTTTTTAACAAACAACCAAAAGATGGTTGTTGTGTATTTTGATGTCTTTTTCTATTTTAGTTTATCATAAAAATAGAAATGACACTATGATCTCTACACATAATTAAATATGACATAAAATTTTAAGATACTTAAATCTCTAAATAATATAATCCTTAATTAATCACATTGACTGGGATAAATTTTATGATAACTAATAATATATAATTATATATATGTATGCTCATAATTAAATTAAATATAATAAAATGAATTTAAAATTTCAATGATTGAAATCTCATTCTTTCTCATTCTTATTGTCAAATAAAAAAAGATTTTAATTTTTTTTTAAAAAATGAACATAGAATGAAGAGAGATAGAGACAAAAGAGACATTTATAAGACACTAGATGGACACCTGTGCGATGCATGGTATTTGTTTTAAGATTTTAATTTAAGATAATTATAATTACATATTTTAGATAAAAAGTTAAAATAATATAAAATTGTATAATGATAATTTTTCTCTCAAAAAAGTGTACGAACACAACACAATAAAAATGATAAAGATACTTCATTGCAATATAATAACAACACAACAAAATTCTATTTAGACTCCATACAAGTGGTGTGCCCATTGTCAAAGTAAATTGAGATTTCCAAATATGGTGATCGTGCCATGGAATATTAAAAATGACAAATTAACCTTCTCAACTGCAATAACTAAAATGGCATGGCGGTATTCAAAAAAATGTCATGTTCTTTTTTAATATCCCACAGGTAACATCAAAATTGTAGTAAACTAAGTTTTTTCTTTATTAAAAATATTTATTTATAGAAGAAAAATTCTATCAATCGTCTTGATATGAAATATAATTAAAAAATATGTAGTTAATTGTTTTCCTATTTTTATATTGAATTTCTCATATATTATCGATTTGAGGATCAAGAAGGTATGAAGAAATGAGAATATAATCACGTAATTGTGAGAACAATTGGACATGTAAATATGTATTCTATGTTTTTGCATCTACAATGATTTTTTATAAGAAAAAATTCTAAGTAGTGTTATATGGCTACTCACATTTGAGGTAGCTATGAAGCTTTCAATCATTTTATGGTTATTAGACATCCTTGTCACTATGTAAATCGGTCAATTTTAATTCAAGTTGTACTCAAATATCTATATCTTGAAGATAAATTTCTTTTGAAGAAATTGATCTAATTCATGTTTGTTTCTAATAATAAGATGAGTATAAAATATTTTTTAAAGATTTATAAGTTAAATATAAAAAGTTATGTTACTATAAAATGTACAAATATGGTGAAGATTGATTTTAATTACGTTGACTGTTTAATAACTAAGGATATTTCATACATTCTCATCTCCAAGAGTAATTTTTTTTCTAACATTCCCTATTTATTTATATTTTTACTTGACATTCTATTTAAACAATTTTCTTTTCTTTTTTGGTATTAGTAAGTGCCGTAAATTTAAATTTCATCATTCCCTTGTATTCAGCAAGTTGCTAAATTTATTCTTAGTCATGCTTAGCATGGTCTCATTCTGTAAAAAACATCCTCTGCTAGTAATTAGTTTCTTTCTATAAATACACTAAATACTTACTAAAAAAAGAAAAATAGAGGGTCATAAATTTTTGGGTCTGAAAAATCTCTTATGATCTTTCTACGATTAGTTGCACAGAGCCACATAGATCACGATACTATTTTGTGGAGTACTGGATAACTTTTAAAATGTCAATCAAGAAATTGATAATCTGAAGTTACTTTAATTAATTACGTTTAGTTTTTATTACTATAATTGATTAATTATACATTTACTCTTTCTAATTCCTCTGGCCCACAATTTTTGTAAGTCATTAATTAATTAATAGTTAATCATGTTTTAGACGTACATTTTCGACAAACCATTTTTTTTTGTGATGAACAATCTTAGGTAAATGCTTATGAGAGGCATTTTCATTCCCTGGATGAAAAGATTGGGTAACAACCTTTTCTATCTCAAGACTTAATTAGAGGAAAAGAAAAAGGATAAACTTTTTATTTTCTGTATTTAAGAAAGGTGGGAGGAGAGAGAACGCGAAGGTTAGAGGGAGATTTGGGAGAGATGAGTTGGTAGTGGGTAGAGGAGAGAGAACAAAGAGAGTGGGGAGAGATTGCTGACAACAAAATTTGAGTGGGAAAATAGTTATTCTAGTGTTGCCACGTGGCTGCTAAAAAAATTGAGAATTATTATCGTAGTATAAATAGATTAACTTTTAAGCCTCAAAAATTGAGGTGGAGTGAGTTTTTAGAGAGATTCTTCATTAAAAAAAACAAAAATCTCTAAAAATACGCACTCCCAAACGAAACAAATCTGACGCGTTAGAAACCATGAACATCATCTTCTTTTATTTTAAAAAGTAAAAATCTCTAAAAATACACTCTCAAAACGAAACCAATCCGAAACGTCAGAAAGTATGAACATCATATTCTTTTATTTTAAAAAGCAAAAATCTCTAAAAACTCGCTCCCAAAACGAAACCAATCCGAAGCATTAGAAAGCATGAACATCATGTTCTTTCATTTTAAAAAGCAAAAATCTTTAAAAATGCACTCTCAAAACGAAACCAATCCGAAGTGTTAGAAAGCATGAACATCATCTTCTTTTATTTTAAAAAGCAAAATTCTCTAAAAACACACTCCCAAAACAAAACCAATCTGAAGCGTTAGAAAGCATGAAACATCATCTTCTCCACTAGAAGCGAAGCAGTCAACAGAAAAAACATGAAACAAAACAATGTCGTAAATAGTTCAAACGCACACCAGCGGATCTGATCCGGAAAACCAACAAAGAAGCAGCAACACATGAGAACTACATATATACTACCTACAGATCAGCCAGGGCGAAGAAGATCCAAGCACCCAAAGAAAACTAGATCGAAGATACCGACATAGGAAGACAAGATTAATCTATCTGAGGGATGAGCTTGGCCGAAGAGATTACAGACGAAAGCGAAGAGTCCTCACCTAGTGGCTGGGACGGCGGGGAAGGAGAAAACCTCGCTTGGCCAACCAGAAGATTGCGGCGTCTGCTGGAGAGGGTTTGCGAACAGCAGCCATAGACCCTTCGCAGCCGCTCTTGGCCCCCTTCAACGACCCCGCGACTATTTTAAACCCCGTAACCTGTGGCATAAAAACCAATATGAATCCAAATACAAGGGGCAATAAGTATTTTTTTTAATATAATTAGGCTTAAAATTTTGTACTTGAGATATTTGATTTGTGTAGATTATAATTCAACCTTATATTAAAAATAGTGAAAATAAATATATATTTATAAGGAAGACTCATTCCTCTTGTTCTAAGAAGATTTTTATAACAATTCAGACAAGAACAATACATCTTAAAGGGCACACTGAAATTTTAAATCTCTTCAACTTAATAGTGTAAAGATGATATGACTACGTAAATATAAATGTAAATTTGTGTTACTAGGTGACACACATTGAAATTTCACAGCTCTTCAACTTGTTAGTGCATAGATGATATGACTACATAAATTTAGATGTAGAATTGTATTACTATGTGACCATACGATTAAAGTACATACAATTGTATGCAATTGAATAATTCTCACATGAAAGTGATATTTTCATGATTATGGTTCTTGACAGGCTTTTTTTGTAATTTGGTTCTTATATATTTAGCTGGTGAACAGAACTCCAAAATTCCACATTAACATGTTGTTTTAACGTTAGTATTTAATCACATAAAATTGTGTAATTCAATTGACAAACATTTTTTTAAAGATTTATATTTGTTGTTAATGATTAATATTAATCATGTGAACATTGCCCTGTTAAGGTCAATAGCTTTTCCTATATTTTTGAAATCACAAAGATGAAGATGGACAATAAATCTTGATATAAGTTCCATTCAAGGACAACTGTAGGAAGGATTAAATACTGAAATTATTGATGTGATGACTCGACTACTTCTAAACAAAATATCATGTATGCGCGGAGGGTTTGAACCAGAGAAAAGAGAATGCCATAAAATGGAAGAAGATATGTGCATAGTCTTCAAAAACATAATATGTTAATTTTTTTTAAAGGAAAAGATGTTTTTATTTTTTTGACACTAAGATAGTAGTTGTCATTAAACAAGGGTGAGAGTTACAAGTAGCATGGCTAGGTTGTGTGTGAACCTAGAGAAGAGTACGTCATACAACAACATCATGTAGAGGGTTCTTACAACACAAGAAACTAAAGGCACACATCAATAATAAAAACACGTAAAAATAAACAATTATTAGATAGTTCAACCGTCACATAGAAACGTCGGAGATCACCGGAGATGATATTCGAGAATCCGATGGTGGAACACCGGGGAAGAGCTCGATGGAAAGAGCCATAGTTGGTGCTGCCTAGAGGAAAGCTCAGGCCAACAATGTGTCTTCCTCATCTCCAAAGTCCCCATAGAAAGAAGAATAGGAAGATGAACATTTTGCTCCGATAAGAGTCATGCTTGCAGAACATTTGAGAAAAAAAATGTGAGATTCCACGATGGAGAATAAGAACATAGGAGAATAAAAAAGGAGGGAAGGCCCCCAACAATAAGAGGCTAGATACAAAACAAGCTGAACTTCGAGAGTGCTAGTGAAGATTCCACCAACACAATTGATGACGAGTCTCCAACAAAATAGGACAACAAAACCTCTCCTAAATGGAGAGTAAGATCAGAAAAATCAAATTACCTTGTGAAGAGAGTAGATATGATGTTAAGATCCTCCACATAAAATTGGAGACAGTTTACAAAATCAAGAAGGAAACCTTCTTGAACCAAACCCCCCCTCAAAATGGATATGAGATCGCCGAGCCGACGAGATGGAGGGGAACCTATTTAGGGGAACCCCTCTCCTCCTAATCGAACTTGGAGGAGATCACTGCTTCTCCTGCTCGTCACTATGTAGTGAATGGTCGAAGGGAATGAGACAGAGACGGTGAAAAATACATATGTGGAGTGACTGGGACCAAAAATTTCACAGAGCTTCTCTCTCTATAAAAGTCTAGAGAGGAAACTCTCTTGAGATTTCTGCACATCTTATTACATGCTCTAAATACATGTGAGTACACAACATAGTATTTAATTTGATATAAAATAGTATAATGTAGTGTATTTATGTTATGAATAAAGCATGGTCTTTGTAGTATGTTTGTTTGGACGAAATAGACACCTAGTGTGGGTGTGACAGAGGGATTTTTCTTCCGGTGGCCAAAACCAATAAGTTATTAACCCCCCAAAACATAGTCTCTATAAAGAGCATATGTATTTGATTAAAATTCCTTTATCTATTAATTAGTTCACAATCTAACAAAAGAATAGTACAACACTCAAAATAATAATATGTAAGGAGTGGTCTAATAGTTAGCCTTTTGGTACCCTAAGAGTCTATTTGATTGGTTGTAAAATATATTCATACGGATTTTTTTTCAAAAGAATAACATTTACAGGGTAATTGTGGTGGTGTTTTCCTGTTTGGGCCGGAGCCAAACGGGCCTCCACTGAAGAAGATGGGGAAGACGAACGCCGGTGCGGACGGAAGCCTGCAAGACCAAAACCAGATCAGGGGGGGGGGGGGGGGGGGGGGGGGCGGTTGAAGAATCAGGGAGAACCCTCTGATGCCTAAGTCAACAGGGGACTAGAAAGGCTTGAGGAAGGAAGGTTCTGTGATGTGTGAATCGCTCGAGGGCGAGTGTGAGTCTGCGAGACTGCGTACCTTTGCATGGTCGTTGCCTGGGCCTTTTATAGGCAGGAGCGGTGGAGGACAGGGATGGAACATCCCTTAACGATGCCGAAAAGGACGCGTCGGTTGGCGCCCTTGGCGGGGAGTTATGCGTTGAGGCGCCCGTTGAGGGGCTCTACAGTTATTGCTCCCTTGAACGTGGGGCACATGCGGTGCTGCCGTAGTAACCGCTGCTAGGCGGTGAGGAGCTCCCTGGATTCTTCTGGGCGAAAGGTACCGAGCAAGTTGCCTGTTCAGTAGGCTAGACCTGTTGTTCGGTAGCCGGGCCCAATGTTCGGTGCCTGGTACCCGGGCGCTGCTTATGCCAGCGGGTCCATGGCATGATTCCTGCAGGGCCTGTTCGGTAGACAGTGTCTGAACCGAACAGGATGAGGGGTGTCTGGAGACTACCCTTGGAGACCTGGAGTTTGTCGGGCACGGAGGCCGCGCGGTACCCGGTGCTCGGGTACTTTGGTAATTGTGGGCTCGAGCAGGAGCCACCTGGTCTGGTCGGTAAGGGCAAATCTTGTTCGAGCAGACCGTGCAGTGTTCGGAAACTGCCGCTACGACCCTTAGGTGTTTAACAGCTGAAACGTGTTCGACAGCTATTGGCTGACGCCGAGGACACGAGGCGCGAGGGCCATAACCGTTTTGCCTTGTTGGGTCATGATGGGCCTACGGGCCTAGGAGGCTAGAAATAGCCTCTACACTTGCCCCCAACCCTCTCAAGTCTGCTCGGATGTGATCGTGAGCACTTGAGAGGGGAGATGTCTTCGTGCCTGCGGCGGAGCAGCCGGTCGATCGTGACGAGGCGACTTCCTCCCGAGGAGCGCCTGTAAGCGAGGTCGGAGGTCCCTTTGGCGGGCGTGGCTGCCGAACCGGTGGTAGGCAAGGTAGGTTCCGCGCAGGTGGGTTCCGTCGGTGTCTAGAGGCTCATGGGTTTCACGCAGGTCGAGCTGAAGAGCTCGTCAACCCGGGATTGTACCGAACACCTCTGTCTTAGGACGAGTACTGCGCTGGTCTTCTGAGCTGAAGAGCTCGTGACCAAGGGTTGTACCGTTCGCCTGAACTCTTTAACTAGCATTGTTCTTTTCCTTCTCTTTACTTGTCGTGTTCTGTTCGAATCGGAATTCGTCGGTGTCTAGAGGCTCGTGGGTTCCGCGCAGGTCGAGCTGAAGAGCTCGTCAACCTAGGGTTGTACCGAACACCTCTGTCTTAGGACGGGTACCGCGCTGGTCTTCTGAGCTGAGGAGCTCGTGACCTGGGGTTGTACCGTTCGCCCTTTACATCAACTGATAGAACAACAAAGAGAGAAGTAGGACGTTGAGCAGAGAGGCTTTTATAAATAATAAGTCTTTTACATGTCAGGTTCTCGGTATGGTTTTGCTGCCGAAGGTAAGCAGCTTGTAGAAACTTCTTCCGAGAACCCAAATGACCTAATAAGGTCCTTCCCATTTCGGGGAGAGTTCGCCTGGTCGGCTTGCCTGGCAGCTAAGCTCTCCTCGCATGCAGCGTGGCGTTGGGCAGTGGAGAGGAGCTCGACGAGGGTCGACGGTTGCTGCACCTCGAGCGCCCTTTGAAGGAAGCCGTCTCGAGTGCCTCGGATGAGGGCACTGGTGGCTAAAGGGACATCGAGGCGCGGGATGCGAAGCGCTTCTGTCTGGAACCGCTTGATGTAGTCCCAGAGTGCTTCGTCCTTCTTCTGCCGAACAGACAAAAGAGATGCCGTGGTGCGCGGCTGAGACCTTCCGACCAGGAAGTGGTCCCGGAAGGACTTTTTCAACTGATGGAAGGAAGAGATGGAGCCTGCTGGGAGGGCTTCGAACCATGCCCGGGCAGTCTCCTTCAAAGTGGCCGAAAAGGCTCGGCATTTAGTCGCGTCTGATGCTCGGTGGAACACCATGTGCGACTCGAACCCATGGACATGGTCTGCTGGGTCAGTGGTGCCGTCGTAGGGCGCGATGGAAGGTAGAGGCAGTTTTGGGGAGACCCAGGCCTCCAGGATCTCCACGGTGAATGGGGAGTGGAAGTCCAGGTCGTCGTCCCCCAAGAGTCTGCCTTCTGCCTTCCGGATCATCGCGTCCATGCGGCGCTCAAGGTCAGCGACGCGGCGGAGGCGTCTGACCAATTCCTGGTCGGCATGCGCTGAGCCCTCATGCCCGGACGCGTGGGCACTGGAATCAACGTCAGAACACGTGGGGGCCTGAACCGCCGCGGCACGACGGGGTGAGTTGGCCTGCCGCACTGGTGTTCGGCGTCCGAACGGGGGCGATTTTGCATGCTGCGCTTGCGGCGCTGGAGGGGTACGAGACCGTCGGTGACACGACTCCGCTAGTTGCTCCGGTGGCGGGGGAACCGTCAGGGCCGATTGTCTGGCCAACTGGGCCTGGAGGCTCTGACAGATTCCTGTCAGATGTTGCATCTGCCGCAGGAGTTCTGCTATCTCCAGGGCGGTCGCAGGTACTGCAGCAGTAGGATTGTCGTCGGGTGCACCAGTGGGGCGACAGCGGCGTCGACAGGGGGGACTCTGATGCGTGAGTCTGCACACGGCTATCGAGACCTCGTCGCCCTACTGCTGTAGTTCTGGTGAGAGGAACGTCTGCGAGCCATGGCTTCTGTCGATCCCACAGACGGCGCCAAAATGTGGTGGTGTTTTCCTGTTTGGGCCGGAGCCAAACGGGCCTCCACTGAAGAAGATGGGGAAGACGAACGCCGGTGCGGATGGAAGCCTGCAAGACCAAAACCAGATCAGGGGGGTCCGGTTGAAGAACTGGGGAGAACCCTCCGATGCCTAAGTCAACAGGGGATTAGAAAGGCTTGAGGAAGGAAGGTTCTGTGATGTGTGAATCGCTCGAGGGCGAGTGTGAGTCTGCGAGACTGCGTATCTTTGCATGGTCGTTGCCTGGGCCTTTTATAGGTAGGAGCGGTGGAGGAGAGGGACGGAACGTCCCTTAACGACGCCAAAAAGGATGCGTCGGTTGGAGCCATTGGCGGGGAGTTATGCGTTGAGGTGCCCGTTGAGGGGCTCTGCAGTTATTGCTCCCTTGAACGTGGGGTGCATGCGGTGCTGCCGTAGTAACCGCTGCTAGGCGGTGAGGAGCTCCCTGGATTCTCCTGTGCGAAAGGTACCGAGCAAGTTGCTTGTTCAGTAGGCTAGACCTGTTGTTCGGTAGCCGGGCCCAATGCTCGGTGCCTGGTACCCGGGCGCTGCTTATGCCAGCGGGTCCATGGCATGATTCCTGCAGGGCCTGTTCGGTAGATAGTGTCTGAACCGAACAGGATGAGGGGTGTCCGGAGACTACCCTTGGAGACCTGGAGTTTGTCAGGCGCGGAGGCCGCGCGGTACCCGGTGCTCGGGTACTTTGGTAATTGTGGGATCGAGCAGGAGCCACCTGGTCTGGTCGGTAAGGGCAAATCCTGTTCGAGCAGACCGTGCAGTGTTCGGAAACTGCCGCTAGGACCCTTAGGTGTTTAACAGCTGAAACGTGTTCGGCAGCTATTGGCTGACGCCGAGGACACGAGGCGCGATGGCCATAGCTGTTTTGCCATGCTGGGTCATGATGGGTCTACGGGCCTAGGAGGCTAGAAATAGCCTCTACACTAATGAAAAGCATAATTTCTTGTTTGATATCCACATAAATGATTTTACTGAAAAGACTCTTCGATGTTTATTTTTCATTAAAATAGTTTCTAGAAATAATTTCCATCGATGCCCTGCCCCTTCGTCTTCTTCCTCCCTCTTCTTGTTCTACTCCTCATCGGTTGCGGTTTTGCAAGGGCGTTGGATTACCATACCATGGTTATGGTGCCCCTCTATAGGCCGCCGCTAGTGGAGGTCTTCGATGAGGAGGACCTCACTTGGACCATCAGATCGGAGGAACTTACTGACCTTGCTCTCACTGGTGCCGTCCTACCTCTGTCAGCCTTCGCTTGCACCACCGAGACTCCCTCCTATCTGTCAAGAGGAAGAGGTGGGGAAGTTCTAGTAATGTAGAAAAGGAAAGAATTTTAAGTGTCATTACAAATCAAACTAGATGAGGCTACCTGAGCCGAGCAAGAAAGCTAGTAGCAGAGTCCTCATAGACTGTAGGATGCATCAAAAGTCAGTATTAAAGAGAAGTAGTGGGATTTTGAGGGGCAATAGGTATTCGATCACCACATCATATGCAAGGGCCTAGCTAGACAAGACCCCTAGGCTGCTCGTTATGAGGCACAGAAGCAAGCTAGCGTATCGCTCAAGGCCTTGCCAACCTTCATCTTCTACTCTGACCACATGCTAAACACTGTAGCAGCAAAGAGCGCTGTCCACATCCCTCATTGGTTCTGGGTCGACACCAACGAGCCTTTGTGGCTTACGTTGAGCCAATCGAGGTCCCTAGGGTGGACAACACATTAGGCACCTCACTTAGGAAGTAGGATTGGATGGGAAGGAATGTGGATGATCTGAGGTGAGGTTGCCACTAGAAGGAAACCAAAAGATTGAGATTCTGGCGATCAAATGGTGCAGAGCGAGTGAAGGGATGGGGTGTAAGTAGACGAGAGGATGAGAGGCATCGAGCAGGAGGTAGCAACCATGGGGGATATGATCAGTGCTCTCCACAGCTATTGGGGCTAGTCAACTAGTGAAGCTAGTGTTCCACAATCATAGGAGACGGGGATCTACACCTACATGGTGCTTGACACGAGGAGCAAAAAGGAAATGGAGAAAAATGGTGTACGAGGTTTCATCTTGGATGTCAAACTGGTGTGGTTCGATCAGTGTGCTCTAGTCTTGTGTGCCGATAGTCTTATGGACCGGTTGGCCCATGAGATGGTATAGTTCGAACGTAATGGAGTCAATTCGGTTTGACATGTCCAATCATGCTATGTAATACAACACAAGGAGAAATGAGCCAATTTAGAGAGCTCAAAAAGATTTTGGCCAGCTCAAAAGGAGAGTTTTTTATTGGTTGGACCAAATACTCACTTCTAATATATTCTTTTAATTCTTCTAGATACTATGAACCTCTCTGCACATGTATGACTGTATGTTGTGTTGTCATCTTCATATATATTATAAAAATAAATAAATTTCAGGGGCCAGCATTGCACATATGGTGCTCAATCATTGTGGATGGTGCATATGTATTACTTAAACTAGAAACCTCTCTCTCTCTCTCTCTCTCTCTCTCTCTCTCTCTCTCTCTCTCTCTCTCTCTCTCTCTCTCTCTCTCTCTCTCTCTCTCTCTCTCTCTCTCTCTCTCTCTCTCTCTCTCTCTCTCTCTCTCTCTCTCTCTCTCTCTCGTAAAGAAGTTTCACATGAAAACCCTAGATGCCACTAGAGTGGGCGAACATGTCACTTCTCCGGCACTGATCGTTGGAGGAATCGTCGCCATCCTATGGTGCCATTCTACGATGGACTGGAGGGTGGGGAAAGCACCTTCCTTGTTATCAGAAGTTTATCTCAAATAAAATAAGAATTACCTCAACTAGCCAAGATTTTCAACTTTTTTTTAATTTGGTACAGAACTTCTTATACTAACTAAATTAGTAGAAGAAATGAAATAGATATTCGGAAGTTTTTATCTTAAATAAAGAAAATTTTATGATAATTTTAGAGGCTATTTTTTAGCCTCCTAGCCCATAGGCCCATCAAGACCCAGCAAGGCAAAACGGCTATGGCTCTCGCGCCACGTGTCCTCGGCTTCAGCCAACCGGCTGCCGAACACGCTTCAGTTGTAAATGCCCAACGGTCCCAGCGGTAGTTTCCGAACACCGCACCGGCTGCTCCAACAGGATTTGTCCTTACCGAGCAGATCAGGTGGCTCCTGGTCGAGCCCACAATCACCAAAGAAATCGAGCACCGAGCACCGGGCACCGCGCGGCCTCCGCACCTGACGCCATCTAGGTCTCCAAGGGTAGTCTCCGGACACCCCTCATCCTGTTCGGTTCAGACACTGTCTACCGAACAAGCTTTGCAGAAATCATGCCATGGACCCACTGACATAAGCAGCGCCCGGGTACCAGGCACTGAGCATTGGGCCCAGCTACCGAACAATAGGTCTAGCCTACCGAATAGGCAACCTCTCGGTACCTTTCACCCAGGAGAATCCAGGGAGCTCCTCACCGCCTAGCAGCGGTTACTACGGCAGCACCACACGCATCCCACGTTCAAGGGAGCAATAACTGCAGAGCCCCTCAACAGGCGCCTCAACGCATAACTCCCAGCCAAGGGCGCTAACCGACGCGTCTTTTTCGGCGTCGTTAAGGAACGTTCCATCCCTCTCCTCCACCGCTCCTGCCTATAAAAGGCCCAGGTAACGACCATCCAAAGGTACGCAGTCTCGCAGACTCACACTCGCCCTCGAGCGATTCACACATCACAGAACCCCCTTTCCTTCAAGCCTCTCAAGTCTCATACTGACTTAGGCATCGGAGGGTTCCTCCCAGTTCTTCAAGCAGGCCCTCCTGATCTAGTTTTGGTCTTGCAGGCTTCCGTCCGCACCGACGTTCGTCTTCCCCATCTTCTTCAGTGGAGGCCCGTTTGGCTCCGGCCTAAATAGAAAAACACCCCACAATAATTTACTTATTCAAATTTACAAAACAATTTTTACGTCATCCTCACAAATAAATCGCAAGTGAACACCCATCTATGATTACCAAAGGAAGTCTATCTGAGCAACTAGTTTACATTGCATACGATGAGTCTTAATTTTTATATGTCAGGTGGGTCTATAACTTAATAACACCATTCTTCTTGAGTGACCACTATAAGTTATTGCCTTATGTTATTGTTCTTTAAGGTCGTAACAAGAAAAGCGGGCACACTGTCTCCACTCAAAGTTCAAACACAAAGTAACGAGTGGTTCAAGACAGTAGCGGATCCTGAAAATTAGTTTAGGGAGGTCACTCTTAAATTCAATGGGGTCACCTTACATAAAATTTTGACCTATACAAAAAAAAAACCATTTAAGACTCCCCTTCCAAGTCAGTGGGGTCACGTGACCCCACTGACTGGTCGTGGGATCCGCCTCTGATTCAAAAGATCATCAAATTGCATGGATCTTCATCTTTTCCTAAAGCATAATAACACCAATCTTCTTGAGTGACCATTATAAGTCATTGCCTTATTTTTTATTATTTAAAGTTGTAACAAGAAAAGGGGGTACATTATCTCCATTCAAAAAACAAACGAAAGAGTGGTATAAGATCATCAAATTGCATGGATCTTCACCTTTTCCCAAAGACCATATATTCTTTGGACACCATCATCAACTACTGAAAAGCATGCATTTTTCATTTTTCCTGTACATTTTATCCATAAACTTAAGCTGCATATCTCTAGCATATCTATACTAATATAATATCTCTTAGTCTTGGTGCTGCCACATGACAACACCAGGACACTCTAATTCTTGCCTAAATTTTTTTGATATAAAAATAGAAATACAGACACCTAAACATTCCCCTAAAATTTTAAAATTTAAAACAAATTTTAAAGATGAATTATTCACCTACTTAAATTAGTAACATCATACTTATATTCCAAAAAATCTATTTATACTCCTAAACGAGAAAATTACATGCATTTAAGATGAATTCGGGTAAATAATTTCTTACTCTGAATTGCTGCCTAAACCAGTGAAGAAATCTTACTACACCGGGTAAGATAATTGTAACATAGCAAGTCTCAAACAATATCAAAACATGACGGTATATAATTTTTTAAGCTTAATTTTCGCCTTCCTATGCCTGGCCCTGCATTCTTCGTGAAGATAGTGTTGGGAGTCGGACTTTCTCGGCCCAGCACGCAGCCCTGCCGCGAGCCCGCATGCCTGCCCCGCCATGAGCCCGCACGCCGTCTCCGTGCTGCTCGCCAACGCACCGCCGGCGCCGTCGACCGCGCACACCTCAGCAGCCGTGCACTCCGCCCCGTCCACGTTTGCCGACCCCGCTCGCTCGCGAGCCAGCACCAGGCATCGCCGTTCCCTGAATACCCATGCACCAAAGAACGCTTCGACATCGTTCCCGAATACCCACCAGTGACCGCCTCAACTTCTTCCACTGGCAGGGCCACGATGAGTACTTCCCTCGCACCCCATCATCTAAATTCTAAGCAAGTCTCGCGTAGCCACCGCCATCGGTGCAACCCTGACACTGCTCAGAGGGCAGATGTTTGGTGGAGAACGATGCTCCAATGGCATGAGCAGTCGCCCGGCATCCCCTGCCGCATCTGTCTTCCCCGCCGTACCTGCTCCTGCTCGCCCCACGTCCGCGCGCTACTGCCACTGCAACGTGCTGCCGCTCGCACGCTCCTATCCACCACCGGCTGTCGTCGCCTTCTCCAGCCATGCCCACGCAGCTTTCCCCTCACGGCTACATGGAACCACCGCCGGCAACCACCACTACAACCAGAATGTTGCCGGCAAGTCGGTGCCTCTTCTTCGCGGTAGACACGGCACGGGAGGAACGACCAGTCCGACATCGACAACGATGGGCGCTACCTACCTTGACTCAGCGTTCCCCTGCCAGAAGCCATTGTGCCGGGGCCACCTGGGGACGCTGGAGAGTGATAAGACACCTGCTTTCGAGCAGGTAAGCAGACCGAACAACCTGCTCTCCCAAGCAGGCTTCGGAGCAAGACTTCCGAACACAGCATCCCGAGCAGAACAATCCGAGCAGACCACACTCCCAGACACATTAGAGCACCGAGCACGATCTCCAAAGACAAAATAAATGTGTCTGCATGTCTTCCCATACGACGCACCTTTGTTGTAAAATAAATATTGTTAGTTCACAGTTGTAACATTAAATACTCCGTTGTACTATATATTGAGAAGAGACTTGTGAATAGAATAATAAGAGAGAGAGAGGCACATAGTTTCTTCATCCCGAAGTGTTCTTCTTCCTTATCTTCTTACATGGTATTAGAGTTGTTTTGCTTCACAGCTTTAATCTGATCCTTTACTTTTCTTCCTCATGGCTCAAACATCTTCCACCACTTCGATATCCTCCCTTCCAACTGTCTCAGATCTTTCTCCAACCCCTGTATCGACTGAGAGTCTCCCATCCTCCACTCCTATACATGGTGTTCCTAGTGTTCTGTCTTTGCTCACCATCAAATTAAAGCACGACAATTACGTACGTTGGTGTCGCCAGTTCACTGCTGCCTTGCGTGCTCATGGCTATCTGGGCATTCTTGATGGCTCAGATGCATGTCCACCCTCTACTATTCCAGGATCTGCCGGCGAACCCTTCCCCAACCCTGCTTATTTAGCCTAGCAACAGCGCGATGCGCTTATTCTTTCCTGGATGCTGGCATCCATGTCTGATTCTGTGGCCGCCCTAGTTCCTGACTGTGATAGTGCTCAGGCAGCTTGGACTTCTCTTGCTCAAGCTTTGGCCTCCCACTCTGGGGCCCGGGTCCTTCAGCTACGGACTCAACTTCAATCTCTTCGTCGTGGGACTTCCACTATCACCGAGTTTATGCAAAAAATTAATGGTATTGCTGATAGTCTTGCCATTATTGGTGAACCTCTTCGAGAGCAAGATCTCATCATGCATGTCCTTGTGGGTCTTCGTCCTGCTTACAATACCTTTATTCCTTCTGTCACCACCCGAATTCGGGATGTAAAACTTGAAGACCTACATGCGATGCTTCTCGCCCATGAAAGTTTTATGCAGCACTATGAGCACTCTAAAGAGGCAGCCTTTCCCTCTGCCAACTTAGCTACCTCCAGTCATGCTTCCCCATCTGCTGATCCGTCCCGCCAAAGCTTCACTCGCGGAGGTGATCGCTTTGGCCGCGGGCGTGGCCGTGGCCGAGGTCGTGGGCGTGGGCCTTTCTGTCAAATCTGCTTCGTCGCTGGCCAGCACTATGCTCATGAGTGCCCAGAGCGCTTTAATCAGCGCTTCATCGGGGGGGCCTGCTCTCCAGCTCCGCAGCCTTCTCCGTCAACACCGCCTCTTCTTCCAGGGCCTCCCTTCAATGCCCTAACTGCTGCAGCTGGACACCTCACACCGACAACAACTTGGTACCCAGATTCTGGTGCCACCCATCACGTCACACCTGACTATAGTCACCTCCTGACGTCCTCTCCGTACCATGGGTCTGACACGGTGCGCGTTGGTAACGGTACAGGTTTGCGCATTCAGAACCATGGACACACAACGCTCTATTCTCTTTCCCGACCCCTTTCCTTAAATAATGTTCTCCATGTCCCTGCTATCACTCGCAATCTCCTTTCTGTTCACCTTCTCGCTAAAGATAATGATATCTTCTTTGAATTTCACCCCACCTTTTGTCTTGTGAAGGATCGGTGGTCGGGGAAGGTTCTAACTCACGGGGCCCTTCATAATGGTCTTTATCGTCTACATGTGTCCCCAAGTCACCCTGCTGCTTTCGAGACTCCAGCACCCTCTCCGACTGCTCTTGCTGACGAACTGTTCTCCACCCCTGACTGGCATGCCCGCTTAGGACATCCAGCTTTGCGCACCGTGCACCGTGTTGTTTCCACTTATGGTTTTCCCTCTTTTTCCACTTCCACTTGCCATGCTTGTATGCAGGCTAAGTCTCAAAGACTTCCTTTTCCCCCCTCTCCCTCACGCTCGGTGGGTCCCTTAGATCTGATTCACTCAGATGTCTGGGGACCAGCCCCCATTATGTCTCATTCTGGACATCGCTATTATGTCATTTTTGTTGATGATTATAGTCGCTTTACATGGCTTTTTCCCTTAAAACTCAAATCTGATGTGTGTGCCACTTTTCTATGTTTTCAAAGACATGTGGAGAGACTCTTTAGTCGTAGAATCAAAGTCTTTCACTCTGATTTAGGGGGGGGGGGGGGGGGGGCGAATTTCAAGCGCTCCGCCCTTACCTTGATTTTGCTGGCATATCACATCGGGTTTCTTGTCCCCACACCCCTCAACAGAACGGCGCGACAGAATGGAAACATCGTCATATCATTGAATCCGCTCTAGCTATGATGATTCATGCTTCCATACCCCAGCGGTTTTGGGATGAGGCTGCTCTGACCGCCGTTTATCTTATCAATCGTCTACCCACCCCGCTACTTCATATGGATACTTCCTACCATACTTTATTCCATCACCAACTAGATATCACCTTCCTTCGGGTCTTCGGGTGCGCATGTTACCCTTGGCTACGCCCTTACGCCCCTAACAAACTCAGTCCTCGTTCTGAGTGTTGTGTTTTCCTTGGTTATAGCCTAAACCATCTGGGATACCACTGTCTCCACCCGCGCACCGGTCGGATTTACATCTCCCGAGATGTACGTTTTCAAGAGACTGACTTTCCTTTTGCAGCTGCCTCACCCACGCCATCTCTGCCTGGCCTCCTTGGACCAGCACCTGATGCCACACTCAACATCCCCATGGATGCTTCGCTGCCTACTCCTGTTGCTGCCTCTCCTTCTACGCCAAGGGCTGCTTCCACCACACAAGAGTCTTCTCCAGTTACACAACTCTCTCGGCTCTCTACTCCTGCATCGCCTCCCCAACGACAAGTTGTCTATCAGAGCACGAGCGCCACGGCCCCATCTCCACCTCCTGATCCATCTCCTAGCTCTTCACCGGACCCACCTTTACGGACACGCCCTCTACGCGAGCTTTATGCAGCTTCTCCACAACCTGTCATGGATACTGCGCCAACAACTCTCCTCACCTCCGTCCATACGGAACCCACATGCTTTACTCATGTAGTCAAGGCTCCGGCTTGGCGTGCTGCAATGGCCATAGAATTTGATGCCCTCCTACGCAATGGCACATGGGATCTCGTCCCTCGTGATACTCGGATGAATGTTCTTGGGTGCAAGTGGGTTTTCAAACTCAAGAAGCATGCTGATGGGACCCTTGAGCACCACAAAGGTCGACTTGTGGCCAAAGGTTTTCGACAACAACCCGGGGTTGATTGTTTTGATACCTTCAGCCCTGTTGTCAAAATCACAATTGTCCGCTTACTATTGGCCATCGCCATCAGCTCTGGTTGGGCTCTTCGGCAGCTCGATGTGTCCAATGCTTTTCTCCACGGCGACTTGGAAGAAACTGTGTTTATGGAGCAACCCCCTGGTTTTGTTCATCCTCAGTTGCCAGACCATGTCTGTCACTTACGCCAGTCACTTTATGATCTGCGACAAGCACCTCGGGCATGGTTTAAACGCCTCAGCAACTGGCTCCATGCTCATCATTTTCGTGGCTCCAAGACTGATACATCTCTTTTCTTTCGGTGTCAAGCACAATCTCAGATCTTCGTCTTGGTATATGTGGATGATATACTTGTCACCGGTAATGATCCAGGGGGTATCTCTTCTCTTATCTCCTCTCTTGCGACATTTTTTGATGTTCGTGACCTTGGGGCCGCTCATTTCTTCTTGGGTATTGAGCTACTGCCACAGCCATCTGGGTACATGCTTACCCAAACCAAGTACATCCTTGATATTCTTCAACGAACTCGGATGACTACTGCTCGGCCCATCTCCACACCAATGGCCAGTCCGACCACAGGCACTTCCACGCCCTGCACTCCTTTTACAGATGCTTCCTTGTATCGCAGTGTGGTCGGTGCTCTCCAATATGCTACTATAACTCGGCCCGATATTTCCTTTGCTGTAAACAAGGCCTGCCAGCACATGCATGCACCCACCACTAACGATTGGGCTCATGTTAAACGCATTCTGAGATACTTACAAGGAACATCAACCTATGGAATCTTCCTTCATAAGGATTCGCCCTGTCATCTGCATGCCTTTAGTGACGCCGATTGGGCTGGCTCTTCTGCCGATCGACGTTCCACCAGTGGGTATGCTATCTTTCTTGGACGAAATCTCATTTCTTGGAGCTCCAAGAAACAACCCACTGTCTCTCGTTCAAGTACTGAGGCAGAATACAAAGCTATGGCTAACACCACCGCCGAGTTACTCTGGCTACTTTCTCTCTTACAAGAACTTGGATTTTCTACTCCTGCCCCTGTCCTCTGGTGTGACAACATTGGCGCCACATACTTGGCGGCCAATCCTGTGTTCCACGCCCGCACCAAACATGTGGAAATCGATTTCCATTTTGTTTGGGAACGCGTCGCAAGTAAAGAGTTGGTCGTTGCTTACATTTCTACTCGGGACCAACGTGCAGACATCTTCACCAAATCTTTGGCCCGCCAGCGATTCACAGAATTACGGACCAAGCTCAATGTGTACCAGGCCCCCTTGAGCTTGCGGGGGCGTGATAAGACACCTGCTTCCGAGCAAGTAAGCAGACCGAACAGCCTGCTCTCCCAAGCAGGCTTCGGAGCAGGACTTTCGAACACAGCATCCCGAGCAAAACAATCCGAGCAGACCACACTCCCAGACACATCAGAGCACCGAGCACGATCTCCAAAGACAAAATAAATGTGTCTGCATGTCTTCCGTCTGCATGTCTTCCCATGCGGTGCACCTTTGTTGTAAAATAAATATTGTTAATTCATAGTTGTAACATTAAATACTCCGTTGTACTATATATTGAGAAGAGACTTGTGAATAGAATAATAAGAGAGAGAGAGGCACATAGTTTCTTCATCCCGAAGTGTTCTTCTTCCTTATCATCTTACAGAGAGCAACGACTCCGTCTACTCAACGCACTGCTCCTTCGCCCTGTTCACGAAGGATGCTGCCAGGCGGTGCCTCCACTGGCGGTGGCTCTTCTTCCGGGGCGACTCCAACCACGTTGACACCATCTTCAACCTGCTCAACTTCGTGCTGGGCTTGCCTGCATAGCTGTTCAGGCGTAGCCGGAGAAGGTGAGGGGAAAAAAAAACTTTTTTGAACGACACTGTAGCTACTGTAGCAAACTTACGAAGCTACAGTAGCTACAGTGAAAGAGAGAAAAAATATTATAAAAATTTCTCTCTTTCTCTCTGAATTCTTTTATAAAACACATGCATTATTATTAGAGGCTTATGTAGTTTTCTTTTAAATGCTCTTATTTTTAATAAAAATTCATTCATTTAAAGAATATTGTCTTTCCATACATAAAATTTTTCTTATTTTAATTTGATTATGTATGATATAGTATAGATTATGTTATACGTTAGAAAGTTGACCGAGAAAAGATGAATAAATAAATATTACTTATTTTTTATTCTTATTCTTTCTATTTTAGTATCGCTATTATATTTGATTGAATTTTTATATGGATTAGATTAACATAAGAACAAAATCTCATTTTTTAAATGAAATTTTCAGATAATTTCTATAGGGCGCACTCCATTAGGTCATATTTTAAGGTAGGTATATTTTGTGTTCTTGCAAATTTATATGATCATAGCTTAGATAATACTTTAAATTGAACCTAATTTTTTTATTATTTATATGTTTCATTCATATAAGGGATTCTTTGTACAATTATATGTTCTAACTAAATTTGTATATTTAAATAATTTTTATTTTTTGTTGAAGGCATTTATTTACTCACTTTATATTTCTCATATTGAATGCTTACATTGATTGGATTAACGTAAGAAGTTTAGTAGTTATTGCGCAATAAACTTTTCTACTTTTCGTTTCTAACTGTGGCCCAAGAATCTTTTTGTAATTTTTAAAGATATATAGGCAGAGAAAAAAAAGAACATGATATTTTTAGTATACCGTCCTGACCATAATTTGTCATGTTTAGTATACCCCATCGCAGGAGCACTGCAGAAAGTCCCAATTTGTTTCCACAATGGGTACATCACTTGCACGTGTTCCAAACATAATTTTGTTGTGTTGTTATTGTATTGTAATAAAGTATCCTGAGCAATTTTTTTTATGTTGTGTTAGTAATTTTTTTTAGAAAAAATTCATTATCTTAAAATCTTAATATTATTATAACATTTTGACTAAAATCTGTAATAAAATTACCTCAATTATAAATTTTATTTATTTATTTAAAATCTTAAAAAATTAATATATTTTATGAAATTTAATTAAACGGATTTTGTTTTATTTTGTTTGAAAAAAAACTTCAAACTCATACATCAAAGTGTGTTTTCATTTGTTCTTCAAATTAAAATAAATGGAATATTTTATTTCTTATATGTTATATTTTTTTTCTCAATACTCCTCTATTATTATTATTATTATTAATCATATTAAATCTAATTTTATAATTTATAAACTTATCATAATTAAATATATATTAAAAAAACCGTGCATCGCACGGGTAGAGATCTAGTAACATTATATTTCTCAGCCCTAGTGTGTACTATCATGGTTTCTGCATGTTGCACTGGCCAACTGATAAGGAAGGTCATGCGAAACTGCATTTAGTGCTCAATAATTTTGGAAGTTACACACGCAGCACTTAAACAAGGTACACAGGGATAAGGGATAAAATATCCTGAGCTCCAAGCATTTGAATTACAAATTTGAAGTGATGCTAAAGAGAACTTGGCTCACACGCCATGGGAGATGAGTGCAGCTGATCACATTGGTGGCCAAATGGATCCGAGAAGCTGCCCAACTAGACTCATCACCTGCAAGAGCAACAGTAAGCACGGCCCAATGATGATTCATGAAACAATACAGCAAGGAAAAAGATGAATGCTAACACTAACAATCCATCCCTTCCCTGGGGAGAGTGGGAAATGGCCATTGTAGAGTTATTTCCAGTCCACTCCTCTCTTTCCACAATTACTCCAACAGGGCACAGCCCATTTCTCTTCCCTATCTCCAACTCCAACCTGTCATCTGACACCCCCTTCTACATGGGTTTTTCTAGTTCCAGCATCAGGAAGAACCACCAACATCCTAAATCTTCAAACCAGAAAAATATAGAAGTATTGCTAAGTGAGGATGAGATGAATTGCCCAAATACCAGCTGGTTCGACAGAACATCTATCCCAGGTTTTCCATCAGCCCGCACACCTCAGGCCCATTTTGATTAACATCATTCGAGACAACAGACAGACTGAATTTCCAAAAGATGACGAATAAGAATGTTAAGGTAACTTTGCAGAATCTATGTTCCGGCAGAAGCAGGGTAGTTGTTTCTTATTTTCACCACACTGAATGCAAACTGGACCTAAATGTGGATGTGACTCCATCCTAAAATCATAATCTCAGATTCCCCCAAGTGATAAGATATGAAGAGATCTTGACCAAGAAACTGATTATACCATTCTCGTAAACCAGTAGATTGTACCAGACAAAACAACATACAGCTCAGCAACTCAATGTAACAGTTTCTGGGCAAAGACAGATGTTCTACCGATCATTGTTAATGGAAAATAAATGTTCATATGTGATGGACTAAGTGCCTCCAAACTGTATGGAGTTTCTCCATATCATCCTAGAAGGACATATAAAGTGAAATATTACTAGAGGTACACTGGAAACAGTAGCCAAAATTATAAGCATGATAAATGTTATAGGAATAATAATACATAACTATCTAAAAAAATGAGAAAACAAGGAATGATAATAAATTAACAGACATCCATAGTACGAATAACTTACTGGTCTCAGAAACAAAACAGCATTTCCTCCAAATGACAGCAAATGTACAACATTTATCTTGCTGTGACATGCTTACTCTTCACATTCCACAAAATGAAGATGTGTCCTTCCTCCAATTTATCAAAAGAGCAACATATATTGACTCCGTATCATAGTAGAAAGATGCCAAGAAAAATAAATTTCCACACGGAAATGGTGGGTTTATTGAAAATACATGAGATAAATGCATAATCAACAACTATATCACAAAATTTAAGTCATCAATAGCACCCTCAGGCATTTTCCTATGAAGACAAAATTCCTCTTAAAAGAACATGTAAATGAATATGCAGTTCCCTAGTGTCATCTATAGTCTATACAATTCAAAAATCTAGAATCTAATTTGTTCCTGAAGTTCTAGAAAGAATTTAATATGATTGCTCAATAGTTATGTTTCATAGCTTAACTAGGAACACTAAAATTTTTTTTGCCTTCACATTGAAGACAAGCATTTCTTCACATGAAAGGTCTTCTTTAAATGATACTTACATCTCATGCATTTTTAAACTACTACTGTAGGCAACCTCATTAAAACTGCAGGTGATATGACATGTTTTCACATGAAAATCAATTTTCTAATGACACTCGTTGGCAATATGTCATCTCTAAAAGCACAGAATATTTCACATGAAGTAGAAGGGAATCCCCCCCAAGAAAAAACTTCTAGTAAACCTGATTTTCCTAAAGAGAAATCTCAACAACCTACATCACCTTCATGTGCGCTTTGAAGATATCAAACTTACTTATACCAGATGCATTTTCATAAAGCAATTCACTTTGAATGTACATAAGTAGACAAGTCATCATTATTCTGCAATAGAGTTGACATTGACACCTAACATAGTGGTGCTACAGATCTTTAAAAGGAAATTGAATAAAATGCTGACTGGAGTGATGTTTTAGTAGATATGAAACATATTTTATAACTGATTGGTACTTCAAGTCCAAATAAGATGAGCAGGAAAAAGGAAATGAATGCATTGAATGCACATTCTTCTCATCAGTAATGTGGCTATATCTCCTGTTTACAATTTAAGAACATGAAGCAACCACGAACTAGTATCCAACATCATTTGTAGCATTCTCAAGATCACCGTAAGCAACACCCTTTTCTCAACATACATTGATATCCTCTAGATTGTACATAACAGTCATATTTTGTAATTGGTATGTAAATGGCATAACAAGAAAGGGAGTTACACCATTAAATAAAAATAGGCACATAGGTAATTCTATGCTAAATTGTGTGGGAACAGCTTATATGACAAACAAACACAAATTGTATGGGCCTTCAACTCTTCTGCATAACTATAGCTAAAGAGAGAACTTTCCTTTCTTCTCCAAATATGGTTGTGCTCTTTGATATTCTAATATTGCCCAGACCAAGTGCCTCAGAGAGAATTCTGGCCACAGGGCAGAGGGATTCTGCAAGTGGCAGCGAGTAGTCTGCCAGAGGAGAAAATTGCTCAGCCGGGTCTCTCCGGAAGTCCTGATCAGAATGTCTGGATCTGGACAGCCTGCCGTGTACAAATATTTCTCCACATCCTTCATAGACAGTTCCACACAGCAAGCACCATGAGCAATATTACAACCATCTAAACAACCTTTTCACTGTTTAACCTCTCTTTGCATGATTCTTGCACGGCACGTGTGATCTCATCAGTAGATGTGTAAGCAACGCAAACCGACAGCATGGGGCCGGTGTTCTTTGCTGTGACCGCCATCGCCTTCTCAGCCGCCAACCTGACGGGTTCGCTCAAGAGCTGCAACTTCCCCCAGAAGATGACTCTCACACCATACTTGGCCACAAGCCTCTCCTCCTTCAAGAGCTCCTCAATTTTCTCGAGCATTAGGTCCATCGTAGACTCGACCTCTTCGGGCTTCCTCCTGAAGTTGTCGATGCTGAAGGCATACACAGTCACATAATTGATGCCCATTTCGTAGCAGTATTGTAGGACAGACATAAGGGCCAGGAACCCAGCCCTGTGTCCGGCACCTGATTCCATTCTGTGCTTGCGAGTGAACCTCCGGTTTCCATCCATGATGAAGGCTACATGGGTGGGCATGGGCCCAAAGGATAATATGTAGAAGAAGCATCTCCGAAGGATAGCCACGATTCCCTCAAAAATTCTGGATGCGCTGAGGATTGCATAATCCCCCATTCCGCGGTTCCTGGAAGCCAAGATGCAAACTTTTTACTCAGTCCCGACATGACCGTGCAATCCACAGGTGGATATAAAAGATGCGGTGATTCAAAAAGTACTAAACCGACAAAAAAAGGAGAGTCGAGGCCAAGCGCCCGAAACCATGAGGTGGAGGAGATGGAGAAGGCAGGCAAGGAAGAAGTACTAACTATAGCTCTCTTGGATACCAACACTGCAAGGCAGGGAGGGAAGAATTACTGATCATACCTCTCTTGGATACGGCGCAGCTGCTGCGGTCGCCGCTGCTACCAGCCCGCCGTGACCACCCACCGTTGCCACCAGTGCCCACCGAGCTCTCTTCCTTCGTTGTCTTCTTCTCCTTTTCCTTTCGTTCCTTTTGCCCCTTTTCCCTTTATCAGTGTTAGGGCGGCCGTCCACCGAGTCCTGTAGGCAGCCAGAACCCGGCACTGTTTGGGAGTGTGATTGCAGAAGTTAAAAGCGATAAAATCGCTTGAACCCCACTTGGTGCAAACACCCCATGGGAGTTTGCATCCACGTGGGTGCAAACCACACCCCCAATGCGGCGGTTTGCAACAAGACTTACCCAAATCGCTTTTACCGTACGCCTCAAAATGCATGTGTTTTTTTTGCCGGAATCATCTGACGCGCCGCGTTGGTGACGTGAATAGTGTTAAAAAAAATATAGAACTCACCTTCGCCGCCCAGACACAACCGGTTGCAATTAGAGTTCTAAACGGATCCCGATAATATTTAGATTCGATCTAAATTTATATCTGATTAATTATATTCGTATTTGTTTAACAGATATTTAACGGAGCGGATTCAGATACGGATATTATCGGAATATTAAATGGAGCGGACGCGAAAATAAGAGATTCGTTCCATTTAAAATTCGATACGAAACTAGATTAATTCTGGTCATTGAATCTTACATCTAATGACTCATACCTCACATATAAATACACATTTTCAAAACCCTACCCGAGTAAACCTGACCTGGCGACCTCCCTCTCCCCCGTCTCCCCCAAATCGCATCGCCAAATTCGAAATACCCTCCGCCGTGGCCGTCGGACCCCTCCTGCCTCCTCCCCTCGTGCCTCGTCATCTTGTCTCACAGCCTCGCCATTGACCGACCACAACGCTCTCCCGACGAGGCGGAAAGCTTGTTCTCTACAGAGAAGGCCTCGCGGCGTCGCGGCGACCCGCAACCCTGCTGAGTCGCTGACCAACCTCGGACACTTGCAGACGCGACGGCGGCGACACCTCTACACGGCAACTCCGGCCCTCCCTCCCTCCCTGTGTAAGTGTCCTCCGGCCCTCCCTCCCTCTCATCGCCCCACCTCCGCTCCCCCCTTCTGGCGCTCCCTCTCGTCCAGTCATCCCCCTCCGGCCTTCCCTCCCTCCCTCCCTCCCTCTATAAGTGTCCTCCAGCCCTCCTTCCCTCTCATCCCCCCACCTCCGCTCCCCCCCTTCCGGCCCTCCCTCCCTCTCGTCCAGTCATCCCCCCCACCTATGCAGCTGCACTCCCCCCCTCCGGCCCTCCCTCCCTCTGTCTCTGTCTCCCTCTCATCCCCCCCACCTGTGCAGCTACGCTCTCCCCCTCTGGCCCTCCCTCCCTCTGTCTCTGTCTCCCTCTCATCTCCCCCACCTGCGCAGCTGCGCTCCCCCCTCCGGCCCTCCCTCCCTCTGTCTATGTCTCCCTCTCCTCTCCTCCCTCTGATTCTGATTTTTAGGTCACTTTATATGTAACGTCGCGCATTTTCCGGATCCCCGTGGATCCAGGTTTAGTGGGTTTGGTGGCCAATGTGTGGCCCATTAACTTGTGTGCTTCTTGTTGGATCCTTACCAGGGTTGGTTATGGATCTGTGTTGGTGTTCAGTGTGCTGGACATCAGCAGTGAGTTGGCGTCCAGGTGTGTGACGTCAACTTTGTGTTGGCGGCCATGGGTTGCCGTTAACATGGTTTTAGCGTCCATCGATGTAGACGTCGATTGTTGATCTTGACGGCCAAAGATGTGGACGCCTGTGGGGTGGCGGTTTGGTTAGCGGCATATATGTTGACGTTAACCTGACGCGCCTGTGTTTTTAGGGCAGACCCGAGCCCTGTTCTTTCCCCACTCTATCCTCTCCACTTCGCCCATCTTCACCCTTGAGCCTCTTCGCGAGTTCTGACAGTCGGCGGAAGCTTGTGGGAAGGCTGTGGTGTAACGCCCCGACGCGGAATATCAGAGCGGGATTACAATTATTAAATAGTACAGAGCGAGAAATAAATGCAAACCATTACACAATGGAATAATACCAAATAACCTCCAATTTCATTAATAATCCACCAGTCATCATTACATCAATGTATCAGAGCCAGAACTAGGGCCCAGAGTACTTTATTCAAATCAAACTATTACATTATGACTAACTGACTCACTAACTCATAACTACACTAACTACTACTAGATAGCACTGGTGGCTGAATGGTCACTCTTGAGCATCTCCCTCAGTCTCATCCTCGTATGTGTGGTCGTCTCCATCCGACTCACCTGAACACATTAAATAAATACGCAGGATGAGCGAATAACGCCCAGTAGGACTTAATATCTCATGAACACAAGCATGCTTTAAATAGTTAATATCTTAAAGGCAGGTTAACTAGAGAGTACAGTCATGTAAAGCATGTCACGATAACGAGAGAACAATTTCAACTGGTACAGGGAAAATAGTACAACGAGAACGATAATAGAATGGCCATGTAACGATATAACATGTAAATTGCACAACGGTGCACTAGTAACGATCACGCTTGCACTTGTAGAGATAACACTTTGATTGTCATAGATTAATCTAGATAGTAAACTGGCGCTGGATGCATGCCGTAACACATCCTATGATCATTTTAACTCCCATGGGTATTGGCACTTTTCGGGCGCTCCTCCCAGGACCTGATCGGGCCCTATTGCGCTAGCATTAGTCATTTCTTTTATCTTAGACAATCACACGAATGGCCAATAGAGTACCAAGAAGAGATAAGAGAGTACTAGACGAGATAGATGAGAGTGTAGAGAGAACGTGAACAGATGAGAGTAAAGAGACTGTAGATGAGAGGGGTACAATCGTAAAATGACGATAAACACGATAGTAATGGTTGCACAGCACCAAGTCGGGTGCCGGCAGTCTGGTAGAAGTCGCATCCGCCCCTTAGCCGTGTTGGGTACACGAGTCAGGTGGTCCGGTGTGAACTCAAGACGAGAAGGAACACTAAGGCTTGGATCGTACTGATCCCTAAGGTGCAACGAGTTTTTGAGGTACAACCAGCTCGTTGACTAAGGACGTTCGCCAAAGCCAAGAAGACTTACGGAGGTCTTGACGAGGAGTCTCTAGTCCAATCGAGAGTATTCCCGGTGGAGAGGTGGTCCAAGTCAAGGAAAAGTGTGTAAAAACGGGTCCGTCGTGCCTCGAGTGCTCGTAGGCCGAGGGAAACGGTAACGGTAGATAAAATGCGCGAGTAAAAAAAACGGAAACAATTGTATTTAACAAAATATGGTAATTTAGTCATTTATTTCGATAATTTACCGAATACATTATTGCATAATTTATCAAGGTCAAATAGCAATTTACAATGTTATGTGTGTGCAAGTGTAAAGAAATCTTGAGGATGTGACAAGTTGTGTAAATGTCATTTTAAATAATTAAATATATATCAATAATGCCAATTATTAATTTACCGAGTCGAATCAATTATAACATGGGTTAATCATGGCTAATTAAGAAGCATATAGACTAATCAGTAGGGATATAAGCACAATTATATGTTCTGGCCGAAATTTAATGAAGGCGACGAAGTGACCTGTCGCGATCAAGTCGCGACGAGGCGCTAGGTCGCGTTAAGCAACATATCGCGACGGGGTATCCTGTCACGGTTCAGATCGCGGTCGTGCGGCCTGGCGCGACAGGTGAACCGGCCGGCCTGGCTCGGTTCGGGATTGGGAACGCGACGGCGAGGCCCATCGCGTTCATGACGCGGCCTCAAAGCCGACTGCGACACTTCCGTTATCGCGGCGTATCGCGCCGCCGCGATAACAGGGGCGGTCCAGGATTTTCCCTTTTTCTCTGGGTAGACCTCTCTTGACACAAGGTCATTCTAAATTCAGTATAAAATCGCACGGTGATCCAAAAAGCATGAAACCAGTTTTAAACGAAAGTAGACATGTATATCTATCAACATGCACGATTAATTTAAAAATAGACAAGGTTTAGACATGCATTGATTAGGTTACTTTTTGGTGACCTAAATCGACATAGTCAGGATTCAACGAATTAATTATAGAGATATACATGACAAAAAATAATGAAACCAAGGGCGTTTAAAAGCTAACAGGGAGTAGTATTTATGGTAATTTTATCATGATCTGAAGTCAAGCATGAACGGGGTTCACAAGCAATCATGAATGGTATAGTGCATGTATCTGACAGGGATTCAATGAATTAATTCTCCCTCATGGGAGATCGAAATAGCACGAAACCAGAGGCGTTTGAAAGCTATTACATGGTAGTATCAATGAGAATTTTCTCATAGCATGGGAACAAGTACGTGCAAGGTATTAGAGAAAACATGAGATTCAGGTTCATGATGATAGCGGGATTTCACGAATTAAATTCGCTCAAATGGATGAACGGAATGCAACGAAACTATAGGGATTTTGAAGAGGTACATGAAGGCTACCTAGGGTAATTGTTTCACGATTTAGCTTGAGAGATTGCCTACCTTTTTTGTGAAGTAAGAAAGCCCTAGTTTGAATGACGAAAATAAGAGAACCCTTCTTGCTCCAAGCCATCTCCTTCCTTGCTCCTTGGTCCAGAACTTCTCCTCTTCGTCTCCTAGGACTCCAGCCACGAACTATGGGTGGTAGGGAAGAGATTTTGGGTGTTTTGATGGCCTATAGAGTTCTAAGTCACATAAAACTCTTTCTTTCTCATCCAACTCCGAAAATTGACATTTATCTCTCACTTTCTCTTATTTATCTACCTAATGGGGAGGGGAGAGAGCTTAATTTAGGGGTTAAAGAGTTAGGATGGGTTAATGACTCTTCTTTTGAATATATAGGGTTATTTAACCTTTATCTTAACCGTTACTATTTATGTAATTAATTAGATACGAATTTAGTCTATTTACCTCTCATCCCATGATGGGCTATCCTATTTGGGCCCATTCAATTGGGTTTGGGTTATTAGAGTAACTCACTAATAATTTAGCTTAATGGATATTGCATTAATTCCCTTTTATTCCATGTATTCTCCATTTATTATAATTAAATCGATTTATCTCATTTATTAAATAATAAATTTTTATTTTTCTTGATTTTAAAAATCAAAGGTGCTACATCCTCCCCCTCTTAAAAAGAATTTGGTCTCCAAATTCATAGAATCGTAAGAGGAAGAATGACTTACTGAATAATTCTGGATAATTCCGTCGCAATAACGCTTCGGGCTCCCACGTGGCCTCTTCGACTTCATGGTTTTTCCATAATACCTTCACCACGAGTATAGACCGATTCTGAAGCTATTGCATCTTCTTATCCAAAATTTTTACTGGGCTTTCTTCATAGGTCATATCCTTATTCAGAATAATGTCATCATAGCTGATTACGTGTGACGGATCATATACGTATTTCCTCAGCATGGATACATGGAAAACATTGTGTACTGTCGAGAACTGGGGAGGTAGTTCTAGACGGTATGCTACTCGCCCACTCTATCTAACACCTCAAACGGACCTATGAATCTTGGTCTCAATTTACCTTTCATCCCAAATCTTTGGAATCCTCTGGTCGGGGATACTTTTAGCATTACATGATCTCCGGCTTGAAATTCCAAGTCTCTTCTTCTTTTGTCTGCATAGCTCTTTTGCCTGGATTGAGCTATCTTAATTCTGTCTCTGATAATCTGTATGTCTCTGCTAGTATTCTGCACCATATCTGGTCCTAGCCATTGCTGCTCACCTACTTCATTCCAACATACTGGCGATCTGCAACTTCTGCCATACAGTGCTTCAAATGGTGCCATCTTGATGCTGGCCTGATAACTATTGTTGTAGGCGAATTCAATTAGTGACAGCTGTTCATTCCAATATCCCTCAAAGTCTATAGCATAGGCTCGCAGCATGTCTTCCACTATCTGATTTGTCCTTTCAGTCTGTCCATCCGTATGTGGGTGGAAAGCTGTGCTAAAGTTGAGTTTAGTACCCAACGCTGTCTGAAGTCCCTTCCAGAATCTAGATGTGAATCTGGGGTCACGATCCGAGACAATGGATACTGGAACTCCATGTAGTCTGACTATCTCCTTTACATACAATGCTGCTAACATATCCACACTCCAAGTGCTCTTAATGGCAAGGAAGTGTGCGGACTTGGTTAAACGGTCCACAATAACCCAGATAGCATCAAGTCCACCACGAGTTCGGGGTAAACCCATGATGAAATCCATGCCGATACTTTCCCACTTTCATTCAGGTATGTCCAGGGGCCTAAGTACACCCGCAGGACGACGGTGCTCGGCTTTCACCTGTTGACAAGTGAGGCAGTGCGCGGCATGCTCAGCCACCTCACGCTTCATGTTTGGCCACCAAAATGACCTTTTCATGTCTTGGTACATCTTGGTTGCACCTGGATGTATTGTGTACTTGGTCTTGTGGGCTTCGTCCATCAATTTCCTTTTCAGCTTTTCATTGTCAGGCACACATGTTCTGGCTATGAATAATATTCTTCCATCTTCAGCGATGCAAAAGTCTGGCTTGTCAGCTATGGTCTCCCTTACTCTGATTAGAAACGGATCATTAGTCTGTTGCTCTCTGATCTCGACAAAGATGTCGGGTTGAGCTTTAAGATTAGCCACTAACATCTTATCACTTCTCTTTTCAATATTCAGATCTAGACTGGCGAATTGCTCTAACAATTGCATCTCGCCCATGACTAGACAGGATAACGAAGCTACTGGTTTTCTGCTAAGTGCATCAGCTACTGCATTACCTTTGCCTGGGTGATATTGAATGTTGAAATCAAAATCCTTCAAGTACTCCAGCCATCTCCGTTGTCGCATATTAAGCTCCTTCTGAGAAAATAAGTATTTCAAACTCTTGTGGTCGGAGTAAACAATAAATTGTTCCCTATACAGGTAATGCCTCCAGATCTTGAGTGCAAATACCACAGCAGCTAGCTCTAAGTCATGGACAGGATAATTGACTTCATGTGGCTTCAACTGCCTTGAAGAATAAGCTATCACTTTCTCATTCTACATTAGTACACAGCCTAGACCGATTCCAGATGCATCAGTGTAGACTGAGAATCCTGCGCCCTCGACTGGTAACACAAGGATAGGTGCAGACGTCAACAACTGCTTCAGTGTATGGAAGCTCTTCTCGCACTCCTTACTCCAGACATAGGGATTCTCTTTCCGCGTAAGACGCGTAAGAGGTATAGCTATCTTGGAGAAATCCTTTATGAACCGTCTGTAATATCTAGCCAATCCAAGAAAGCTCCTGATTTCTGTGACATTGGTCGGCCTTTCCCAGTTGAGCACGGCTTCTACCTTGGAAGGGTCGACCGCGATACCGTCCTTGGAAATGACATGGCCTAGATACGACACCTCCTCGAGCCAGAATTCACACTTGCTCAATTTGGCGTAGAGTTGGTTGTCTCGCAAGATTTGCAGAGTGATCCTCAGATGCTCCTCGTGCTCTTCTTTGGTCTTGGAGTATATGAGAATATCATCAATGAATACCACGACGAACTTGTCGAGGTAGGGCCGGTAGATGCTGTTCATTAATTGCATAAAAGCTGCAGGAGCATTGGTTAGTCCAAAAGGCATGATTACAAATTCGTAATGACCGTACCTGCTCCTGAAAGCTGTCTTGTAAATATCTGCATCTTGAATCTTCATCTGATGATATCCCGATCTAAGGTCAATCTTAGAAAAATATTTAGCTCCTGATATTTGATCAAATAATTCATCGACACGCGGCAGTGGGTACTTGTTCTTGATAGTGAGATTGTTCAACTGCCTGTAATCGATGCATAATCTCATGGATCCCCCCTTCTTCTTGACGAACAGCACTGGTGCTCCCCAAGGAGAAGTACTCGGCCTAATGAAACCCTTTTCTAGAAGTTCCATCAATTGCTCTTTCAACTCTTTTAATTCAGCGGGGGACATCTTGTAGGGTTGCCGTGAAACCGGTGCAGCTCCAGGTACGAGGTCAATTGAGAAATTTACATCTCTCTCAGGTGGAATGCCTGGTAGCTCATCGGGAAACACGTCTGGATATTCTTGCACTATATGAATGTCTGATATCTTGGTTGCTTTCTTCTCAACTAATATTGCGGCGAGAAATGCCACACAGCCCTTTCTTATCATGTTTTGTGCCTTTATGGCAGAGACGAGAGACAAGTGCCTCTTGTGTCTACGTCCTGTGAAGATCAGCTTA
This sequence comes from Colocasia esculenta, assembly GCA_014218235.1. Classification (NCBI taxonomy): domain Eukaryota; kingdom Viridiplantae; phylum Streptophyta; class Magnoliopsida; order Alismatales; family Araceae; genus Colocasia; species Colocasia esculenta. The sequence continues at coordinate 10,049,506 of CM024757.1, read as the reverse complement.
GGGAATTCACTAAAAGAAATTTTCCCTCTTCTACAATCCACGATAGCCCCATACGTGGATAGCCAATCAGCTCCCAGAATGACATCGTAGCCCTCCATGGGCATACAAATCAAGTCAGCTCTTAGATTGAGTTCACCAACCTTAACATCAGCTAATGGAAAATATTTATTCAATTGAGCCTTTTCTCCTAGTGGTGTTGTGACAGATAATTCAAATGTCATAGATGCAGGTTTCTCATTTAGGGTATCAGCAAATGCTTGTAATATAAATGAATGTGTTGCACCAGTATCAAACAAAACAAATGCTGATTGAGAAAATACTGGTAAGGTACCTTCGACGACCCCACCTTCCTCAGTGGTCTCCACTTCTTGTAGAGCCTGTAGTCTGCCTGGCTTCCTTTGTCCCGCAGGACGCTTCTCATTTCCTTGAGCAATGGGCACTCCTGAATGCGGTGATCACGACTCCCACAGCGAAGGCATGCACCTGCCTTCCTCCAGCATTCTTCTGTCTTATGACCCAGCTTGTCACAATGGTTGCATCTGGGCTTGTTGGTAGGAGTGGGGACTTTGGGCTTTCGCTCCTGGCTTGGCCCGTCAGTGATACTTAACGGCCTTTTCTTGCCGTTAGTAGGCTTGCTCGATACTCCGGAAGTTTGCTCCTTCCTGAACATTCTACCCTTGATGCGCTCAGTGAGTTCAGTCGCATCTTCCAGGCATTGTGCTCTTCTGACCATCTCTGGGTAGGTCTGAATATCAAATGGTGCCAGCTGTGTAATATATGCGGGTCTAAGCCCGTTGAGGAATCTCTTCGCCTTCATCCTTTGAGTACTAACCAGATGATTGGCGTAGCGAGCCAATCGAGAGAACTGTGCCTCATATTCAGAAACCGTCAGGTTTCTTTGTTTTAGAGCGGCGAACTCGGCGGCTTTCCTTTCTTGAACTCTTTCTGAAAAATATTTGGAGTTGAATTGCTCCTTAAACTCATTCCACGTAAACTGAGCGTCTGCCCGTGTGGCCTCAATGGACTCCCACCACGCACGGGCGTCCCTTTCAAGCTGGAATGTGGCAAGTAAAAGCTTATCTCCATCCGCGCATTGCATGACACGGAAAATACGCTCAGTCTCCTTGAGCCAGTTCTCGGCCTCATCAGGGTCTGTGGTACCACTGAATCGAGGCGGATTCAGGTTGCGGAAATTTCTATGTAAATCTCCAGCTGTTCAGTTGTTGTTATTGTTGTTGTTGGATCCAGAAGCCTGAAGTAAAGCTTGGGTAAGCTGTTGGATAGTCTGCTGCATGTCACGGAGTTGAGCACGCTCCGCTGCCATTGATTAAGTTCCTTCAAAAGAGAATTTAAATGTAAGTCGTTGAGTTTGCACTAGGTTTGTGCGTGTGTGTATCCATTTTATCTCATTACCCTCGGTTCTACCCATCTCACATAGGTATGGAATTTAGACTCTAAGTCAAGTCAAGCCAAACCTAGATCATCCTATACTTAAGAATAACCTAGGCTCTGATACCACAAAATTGTAACGCCCCGACGCGGAATATCAGAGCGGGATTACAGTTATTAAATAGTACAGAGCGAGAAATAAATGCAAACCATTACACAATGGAATAATACCAAATAACCTCCAATTTCATTAATAATCCACCAGTCATCATTACATCAACGTATCAGAGCCAGAACTAGGGCCCAGAGTACTTTATTCAAATCAAACTATTACATTATGACTAACTGACTCACTAACTCATAACTACACTAACTACTACTAGATAGCACTGGTGGCTGAATGGTCACTCTTGAGCATCTCCCTCAGTCCCGTCCTCGTATGTGTGGTCGTCTCCATCCGACTCACCTGAACACATTAAATAAATACGCAGGATGAGCGAATAACGCCCAGTAGGACTTAATATCTCATGAATACAAGCATGCTTTAAATAGTTAATATCATAAAGGCAGGTTAACTAGAGAATAAAGTCATGTAGAGCATGTCACGATAACGAGAGAACAATTTCAACTGGTACATGAAAAATAGTACAACGAGAACGATAATAGAATGGCCATGTAACGATATAACATGTAAATTGCACAACGGTGCACTAGTAACGATCACGCTTGCACTTGTAGAGATAACACTTTGATTGTCATAGATTAATCTAGATAATAAACTGGCGCTGGATGCATGCCGTAACACATCCTATGATCATTTTAACTCCCATGGGTACTGGCACTTTTCGGGCGCTCCTCCCAGGACCTGATTGGGCCCTATTGCGCTGGCATTAGTCATTTCTTTTATCTTAGACAATCACACGAATGACCAATAGAGTACCAAGAAGAGATAAGAGAGTACTAGACGAGATAGATGAGAGTGTAGAGAGAACGTGAACAGATGAGAGTAAAGAGACTGTAGATGAGAGGGGTACAATCGTAAAACGACGATAAACACGATAGTAACGGTTGCACAGCACCAAGTCGGGTGCCGGCAGTCTGGTAGAAGTCGCATCCGCCCCTTAGCCGTGCTGGGTACACGGGTCAGGTGGTCCGGTGTGAACTCAAGACGAGAAGGAACACTAAGGCTTGGATCGTACTGATCCCTAAGGTGCAACGGGTTTTTGAGGTACAACCAGCTCGTTGACTAAGGACGTTCGCCAAAGCCAAGAAGACTTACGGAGGTCTTGACGAGGAGTCTCTGGTCCAATCGAGAGTATTCCCGGTGGAGATGTGGTCCAAGTCAAGGAAAATTGTTTAAAAACGGGTCCGTCGTGCCTCGAGTGCTCGTAGGCCGAGGGAAACGATAACGGTAGATAAAATGCGCGAGTAAAAAAAAACGGAAACAATTGTATTTAACAAAATAGGGTAATTTAGTCATTTATTTCAATAATTTACCGAATACATTATTGCATAATTTATCAAGGTCAAATGGCAATTTACAATGTTATGTGTGTGCAAGTGTAAAGAAATCTTGAGGATGTGACAAGTCGTGCAAATGTCATTTTAAATAATTAAATGTATATCAATAATGCCAATTATTAATTTACCGAGTCGAATCAATTATAACATGGGTTAATCATGGCTAATTAAGAAGCATATAGACTAATCAGCAGGGATATAAGCACAATTATATGTTCTGGCCGAAATTTAATGAAAGCGACGAAGTGACCTGTCGCGATCAAGTCGCGACGAGGCGCTAGGTCGCGTTAAGCAACATATCGCGACGGGGTATCCTGTCACGGTTCAGATCGCGGTCGTGCGGCCTGGCGCGACAGGCGAACCGGCCGGCCTAGCTCGGTTCGGGATTGGGAACGACGCGGCCTCAAAGCCGACCGCGACACTTCCGTTATCGCGGCGTATTTCCTTTTTCTCTGGGTAGACCCTTCTTGACATAGGGTCATTCTAAATTCAGTATAAAATCGCACGGTGATCCAAAAAGCATGAAACCAGTTTTAAACGAAAGTAGACATGTATATCTATCAACATGCACGATTAATTTAAAAATAGACAAGGTTTAGACATGCATTGATCAGGTTACTTTTCGGTGACCTAAACCGACACAGTCAGGATTCAACGAATTAATTATAGAGGTATACATGACAAAAAATAACGAAACCAAGGGCGTTTAAAAGCTAACAGGAGTAGTATTTATGGTAATTTTATCATGATCTGAAGTCAAGCATGAACGGGGTTCACAAGCAATCATGAAGGGTATAGTGCATGTATCTGACAAGGATTCAATGAATTAATTCTCCCTTATGGGAGATCGAAATAGCACGAAACCAGAGGCGTTTGAAAGCTATTACATGGTAGTATCAATGAGAATTTTCTCATAGCATGGGAACAAGTACGTGCAAGGTATTAGAGAAAACATGAGATTCAGGTTCATGATGATAGCGGGATTTCACGAATTAAATTCGCTCAAATGGATGAACGGAATGCAACGAAACTATAGGGATTTTGAAGAGGTACATGAAGGCTACCTAGGGTAATTGTTTCACGATTTTAGCTTGAGAGATTGCCTACCTTTTTTGTGAAGTAAGAAAGCCCTAGTTTAAATGACGAAAATAAGAGAACCCTTCTTGCTCCAAGCCTTCTCCTTCATTGCTCCTTGGTCCAGAACTTCTCCTCTTCGTCTCCTAGGACTCCAGCCACGAACTATGGGTGGTAGGGAAGAGATTTTGGGTGTTTTGATGGCCTATAGAGTTCTAAGTCACCTAAAACTCTTTCTTTCTCATCCAACTCCGAAAATTGACATTTATCTCCCACTTTCTCTTATTTATCTACCTAATGGGGAGGGGAGAGAGCTTAATTTCGGGGTTAAAGAGTTAGGATGGGTTAATGACTCTTCTTTTGGATATATAAGGGTTATTTAACATTTATCTTAACCGTTTACTATTTATGTAATTAATTAGATACGAATTTAGTCTATTTACCTCTCATCCCATGATGGGCTATCCTTATTTGGGCTCATTCAATTGGGTTTGGGTTATTAGAGTAACTCACTAATAATTTAGCTTAATGGATATTGCATTAATTCCCTTTTATTCCATGTATTCTCCATTTATTATAATTAAATCGATTTATCTCATTTATTAAATAATAAATTTTTATTTTTCTTGATTTTAAAAATCAAGGGTGCTACATGTGGTGCGCGTGGTAGCAGCAGATCGGGCGGGGAATGGCGAATTGGAGAGCGGTGTTCGCGGGGCGTTCCTCGGGTTTCGGCGTGATTCAAGGTTCTTCGGGGGTTTAATTGCGTTTTTGAGGTAGGGACTGGACCCCTGGATTCCTCATGGTTGATTGGTTATGGTTTGTTTGTGTAGATTGCATGTTAATTGAGTTTTTGGGAAAAAGGGGTTTTCATACCGGGAAATCGGGTGGTTTGATTGATCCAAGCGTTGGATCATGTCTTTCCGGTTTAATTGTGGTTTCTAGATGTAAGGGGGAGTGTTTCCCCTTGTTTTTCTATTGTAATTATGGTTAGATTGCTCGTACAATCGGCCTAGGGCCATTTTGTGTGTTCTGGCGGGTTCTGCAGTGAAGATATTGGCGTCAACATCGGTTGACGTAGAGTTCTTCATTGGGAGATTAACGGCTAGGTATCTAGCCGTTGATTGTGGGTAAACGGCCAAGTGGTGGTCGCTTACTTGGTGTTGACGGTAAGGGACATTGTGGTCTATATACTTTAGACGGCAATCGATGTTGCCGCTAATTTGTGCATGCGTTAGCACTGTCTGTTTTACGTGTTTGTGTGTGCATGGCAATGACCGGTGTGAGCCAGTGCACTTGTTATGCTCTTGGATCATACTGCTCATGTAATGGGCATGTTTTACGTGAATGATGTGTGATGTACGTAGTGGTTTAAGTATGTGAGCATGTTGTCCATATGTTGGACATGTTGTTTACATGATTAACGTGTGGTGCACCTGGTTGGTGTATTATACACGTGTTGTCTACGTGGTTTGGGTGTGTGCATACTACACATTTTGTCGTAATGTAATTCTTATGATTTGTCGTAGTAACTGGGCAGTGAGGTTCCTGTGTGAGCTTAGACATGACTTTGTGGTGTTTGGGCAGTGAAGGTCGTGTGTGGACCTAGCCCTGGTTCGTTGTTGTCTTTCGAATAATATTATATTGATTTATGTATTAAATGGTGTGTGTGTGTTGCCACGGAGGTCATGAGGTGACCGATGATAGGTAAGTTTGTGGTTCAGGTATGTGTTGGTGTAGGATAGCTTTGGGGTCATATGGTGACCTATGTTAAGCTAATCCTAATACTTGTATATTGTGAATTATAAGTAAAGGCTATATGTGTTAGTATCGTGGTTTGTGCTAGCCGAGTGTGGTGGTCCGGCGCCTATTCCGGAATGCCTCTCTAGTCGGGTACCCCAGGTTCTTTGTGAGCCAGGCACGTGTGTTTGTTGTGCTCGGGGTTTTGTCCCGGTACAGTGTGGTACCGTTGAGGTCTGTGTCGTCTTCCTGGATACCCTCACTCATGTGCTTGAGTTGTACGTCCGGCTGAGGGAAAGACGACAGTAGGGCAGCGGCTTGTGTTTGTGGGTGTGTAATCGCTTGTAGCGCGCTCGTAGTTGGGGGTACGGACACCAGTAGTCGACACTGGTCCCCAGCTAGTCCTGTTCTCCAGTGCCTCACTTTAGGGTGCTCCGGCCAGAGACCCTAGAGGTGCCAGGCAGGGGTCTGCAGCTGTGTGTCTGCAGGTGTGGTGTTGGTTGGTCTCCACAGTTGTTTGACTTGTTCTTGTGGAGCGGCAGTTGGACCTTTCGTCCATGACTGCGAGGCTAAGAGGTTGTTCTTGTGTTGTGTTGTCCGGGTTGGATACTGGCCTGATCAGCTAGTAGTCCGTTCCCGTGTGGTGGCGTCGTTCTTTCTGACTCGTGCTTTGCTAGCTCTAGCTGTGGCTTGACTCGTGCTTTGCCACTAGTTGTAATTCGTGAGTTTGTGACTCGTGGTCGAGGTTTGACCAGTTCGAGGTGTGCCCTGGTGTTGGCACAGTTGTGACTGAGTTGTGGTTTGTGTGACTTGTCGGTTGAGGCTTTACTTGTAATATTGTGCCTAAATAAAGGTATAATATAATTATGGTTCAGTGTGGTGTTTACCACCTTCTTGTACCCTTGGTCGGGTGTTTGTGTTGTGGTACCTCAAAGTAGCAGGTACTTGTTCCCTTCATGGGTTACTTTGTAGTTTTGTGGTGGTACATTGTATACCAACCTTTTCAGGCTCTCTTGCGTTGTGGAGGTCTTGTGGTTTGACCTGCCACTTGTTGTACCCTATCCGTTTTAAGTAGATCTTTGTTTATAATTTATTGTGGATTAGTTTGTGATTATTAATCATGTTACCTTTGTGGGTAATTTGCCGATGAGGCTTGTGGCCTAGGCATATTGTGGTTTAGTAGAGCTGTGCTCCGTGGAGGCCGTGTGAGACCTTCCACTTGTTGAGTTTTACTCTTCTTGGGTATGATTCCAATTTATGGTTTTAGTGTGTGATGGACTAGCTAGCTGTAGCCAGTCCTACCATTTATGTGTAGCACTCGCCGTAGTGTGGTTTGGGGTTTAATGGACTAGCACTTGGTTGGCTGTCCTAGTACCCTCGTGATTGGGGTTCGCCTGTGAAGCTTGTAGCCTGGGCAATGGTTTGCCTGTGTGGCTTATAGCTTAGGCAACTAGTTGTTGTAGTAGTGTGCCAGTGAGACTGTGGTTTATGCACTTTAATAGTTGGGCTGACTAATGATATTATATTAATCATGTAGTCCTACTTTCCTTCCGAGGACTTTGTGTTTATTATCATGATTATGTTTAACTGTTATTTATTGTTATGATGTGAGCATGAAATGGTTTGGCTATTGGTGTTGCCAGTGAGACCCTTTGGGGTTGAGGAGTTTGTGGTTTCGGTGTTGTTTTTGGGTGGTCCCTGCTGAGTCAGTGACTTGTTGAGGCTCACTCCCCTACAGTTCTTTTCAGGGCTTGCCGTGTGTTTGGCTTACAACAGTGTTGTGACAGACTTGTACCACCAGCAGTAGTGTAGTAGTTAGTGTTGTGTGAGCTTGTGCTCCCTTGGGGTATGCCCCAGGTAGTTGTACTTTTTAATTTGACATGTATTAATGTAATGGGACAGTTGTACAAATTTGTGAACAAATATGAGCACATGTACTATCTTGTGTCTTATATTCTTGTGGTTTGTCTTTTATACTCTTACTGGACACTTGTGTGAGCTATCCCTTGCGAGACTTCGGTCCGTTCGCGGGAGGCGGATCTGGATATGGAGCCTTAATGGGCATGAATACCCCGGTCCGTCACATTATACCTCTTATCATGTCCATTATTTTCGAAGCGGATAATATCCATATCCGCTCCGAATCTTAATATTATCCGATTAAGATATCCACTCTGTATCTGAATTTTATTCGGAGCGGATACGAATTATTCGATTATGTATTCGGAGCGGATGCGGAAAGTTCATATCTGCTCCGTATCCGCTCCGTTTATAGCCCTAGCTGCAACCATCGTCACCCGAGCTGTTTTTCCACTAAGGATCCATTTGGTTGTCTATAAAATAATTTAATAGAAAAATAATTTTCCATAAAATAATTTTTACATAAAAATGAAAACATATTTTTCTATTTGGTTGTCAAATAAATATTTTCATTGACTATTTATGTAAATAGAGAAAAAAAAGTTGAAATGTCAATAACATTAAATACAAGATTTTACTATAAAGTTGTATGGAAAGGTATGAGATTTTATGATCTACTCAAATGAGAGAGCGTTTATACTCCATATGTACTAACATTATTCATCAAATTTTTATTTTATTTATTTTTTATTTTTAATATTATTTAAAAAGTAAAAAATTTAGATAACTAATGAATATAAGTAACTTTGACAAAGACAATTTAAAATAGGAGAAATAAAATAAAACACAATTTGAATGAATAGTATTTTATAGATATTTTAATAAAAAATAAAAATTAAATTAACTAATAAAAATAATTAAATTTAACAAAGACTACTTAAATGAGTGGAAATAAAATAAAATTGTAACTTGAATGAATAGTGGTACTGTAGACACTGTAGAACCTCTCGACGCAACGGAAAATGGCATCCGCGTTTTTACGGCGGATGCCAAAATCTGGGATTTCTAAGATATAATTTTTCATATTTTATTTTTCAAATGTACCAAATGATCTAAAAAATTAAATTTTCCTGAAAATAATTTCCTAACGTGGGTTTTCCGTTCAAACAAACGGATCCTAAAACGGTTTCCAACCCGCTTTGGTGAAAGTGGGGCTTCCAACCTGCTTTGGTGAAAATGGAGAGAAACATTTTCTTCTCTCCATCTCTTTTCTCCTTATAAAATTGTCACGGTGCGGTAGTCGAGGGAGACTGGATACATTTGAAAACACTTCTCACTTGTCAAAGATTTTATATCTCAAAATCTCCTCATGCGATCCCAAACGTTGCCTTAAGTCCCAAAGTTTTATAAAAAAAATAACTTAATTAAGGAGACACCCGTTCTTCAAAAAGATAATTATGCAAATTATTTTTTACATGTATAATTATGAAATATCATTTTTAAATATATATTGATCAGCATAATACTACAAGACATTATATATCTTTAGACACTGGCCTACGGCCAAAAAACCAAAATGAATCCAGCTCAAGTTAAATATAATTAGTCTTACAAAATGTACTTGATACATTGACTTGCTAGTGAAAAGATGATATGACTATGTAAATATAAATATAAATTACATTACTACGTAACCACAAGCATCAAAGTACATGTAATCGTATGCACGGCGAGATTATTGTTTAATTTTCATATAAGAGTGATATTTTTAAAATTATGTATCCTCGCAAGGGCTTCTTTTGCAATTAAGTCATTACATATTAAGCTGTGATGAACACAACTCCACATTCAACATGTTGCTTTAACGTTAGTATTTAATCACACAAAATTACGTTATTCATTTGACAAATATTGTTTTAAAGGTTTATATTTGTTGTTAATGAGAAGTATTAATCATGTGAACATTGCCCTTTTGAAAGCCACTAGTTTTCCCTATCTTTTCGAAATCACAAAAATGAAATGGACAGCAAATCTTGATGTAAGTCTCATTTTAGGACAATTGGAGGAGGGATTAAATAATGAAATTATTGATGTGATGACTCGACCACTTCTAAACCAAATATCGTATATGCGCAGAAGATTTTGGAACCAGAGAAAAGAGATTGCAATAAAATGGAAGATGTTGGGTTTTGGAGAAGTAAATAGTTTCAGGAAACACAAGTATGGTATTTACTTTGATATAAAATAGTATAATGTGGTGTACTTGTGCGATGAATAAAACACGGACTTTGTATTCCGATTGCTTTATAATTAGCAAAATAGACACACTCGGTACATGTTTGTTATTAAGATAGATCGGAGATAGAATGAAAAAATATTTTCAAAAATTTGAAGATATCTTCACTCTATTCCGATCTATTTTGACATCAAATATGTCTTCGTAGTGGATGGAGAGGGAGGGACCTCAGATTAATCCTAGAGTTGGAAGATTTTTCTCCTGATGATTTTAGCCATTAGACCATTAACCTAAAGAAAATCGCAAACTTCGTAAAGAGTGTATTTATTTGATTATTATTTTTTATTTATTAATTAGTCAACAATCTAACAAAAGAATAGTACACCACTATAAAAAATAATAATACTCAAGAAATGGTCCAGTGATTCGTCCTCTATATTCATGAAGATGAGGTTAAGAATTCAAATCTCATGAAAAATAGGTTTATAAAACACAGTCACTGAGAAATAAAATCTGATAACTCTGACATGTAAAACCATTAATGCAAACTTGCAAACAGCACAAATTTTGATAGTTGAACAGTAGTGTAGACGCGAGATTTGGCCCATCCCCGCGTGGTTCTTTGGCCCATTAAGCCTCGTTTGACCGTTTGTTGACTTGCCTCGGATGCCATGTAGACGGCAGCATCGATGGCCGCCGACTACTTGTTGACGGCAAGCCTCATTGACGTTGACCCATCTTGGCGTCCACATCCATGGACGTCTGCATGGTGTTGGCGGCAATAGCGCTTGACGTTAACCTGGTTTACCTGGTCTGCACAACAACCCCGAGAATATAGCCCACTTGCGCCATTCTCTCGCCCATGCACCGCATGGGGCCGTTCCCAACGGACATATGGGCCACCTTGGCACCCCCTTGACCCAGTAAAAATCATATTTGGCCTCTCCCCATTGGTTGGAGCTTTTGTACTTGGATTGCCAAGTGTACAAGTGTGTTTCTTCACACTTGAGCATCCAAGGCTGCTGAGGTCCGACCCCACTGTCTATATAACATTGTCTTAAGCCCTCTGAGCCAGGGGGGAGAGGCTGGACGTCCACATGCTGAAGCTTTGAGAGAGGAGAGAGAAATTGCACCCAACCTTCCACAACTCCAACTCTTCTTTCTCTCAACACTTGGGACGTCTAGGAGGCTTCTTCCCGAGCTGGAGGAGCCCTGCAAGGAGCTGCCACGCCATCAAACGAGGATCTACACATCCCTCCCTCTCTCTTTCTTTCTTTACTCTTTAGTCATTTGCATGTCATATTCCCTTTCCCACTCACTCTAGGCACGTAGGTCCTTTCCCTACACACCTAGAAAGGGGTTTCCCAACCAAAAACGGAGGGAAGAAGGGTGGTCATAACACTTGGCCACCCATCTTCTCAAGTCCGCAATCGGTACGGGACTCGCTTTTTGGGCTTTTCTCTTTTCGTTTTGAACATTTACTACACTGCATTTGAGTCTAATAGAGCTTTGTATGTGGCAGGAACACCGTGAAGAAGACCGTGGAGCTCTCTTCTTTTGGCCGGCCGAAGGACGAGAAGTCGAGGCCCCCAATCTCCATCCGCTACGCGAGGCAGCTTCACCGACGCGACTGTCATACTTCCTTGGGCACAGATAAGGCCCTGGCGATCACATATCTCCACTTTCTTTGCTGGTTTTCTTTGTTCTCTCCCTAGTCAACTCAGTCAACAAAAGGGGTCAACGAAGTCAACCTTCATCCCTTCATCGCCACTGAGGGATCGTCTACGTTCGTCAGCCTCCGGAGGACATCCCCGACAGTCACCGGGGGTGCCGAGGGGGGGAACGGATCGTCCACAGTCTCTCTTCTGGCGATCACGGTGGGACCACAGTGCTGCCACAGTTTCACTCTTCATCCAGGTAAACGGCACTCGATCCTACCGTCTACCCAGGTAAGCGTCCAGATTTCCTGCCGTTTAGTTCCTTTCAGCATCCACTTATATTGTCGTCTACTTCTTGTTAGCGTCAGTCGATATTGCCGTCTACGGTTTCTGATGAACTGTGCGTCCATCTTCTTGACGTTTATTGTCACAGAAGCATGCTTTTTCACTATTTTTTTTATTGTTTTGCTTTGATTTTCTTTTCTGTTTGCTTACTGTCTGTCACCAACAGTCCTCAGTCACTGGGGGGTCATCTTTCTCACCTCTTCTAGCCTCCCCTCACATTCTAGGATCACCCTTCTTCGGATTACAACCTTTACATTCCGGTGGATTCCCTCACGGTACGAGGCAGGAGGACCTTTTACCCTCCCTCTTAGCTTGCCTATTTATCCGGGCTTGAGTCAGATTTGAGTGAACGGCCTTTTAAATCAAGTCAAGTTAAACACACAACTTTGATCTTTAAAAAGTTTGGGGACGTTGTTTGATAACGTTGTTTAGTAGAAATCTACATTTCTCACTTAAAACAGTGTAATCACTTCAACTCAAACCTTTCTAAAATCCGTAGGCTGTGTGCTAATAGACACTTGGTTGGACTCATCGAACATGGCTGATAATCCAACGTTTGAATATGAAGAAAACGTTCATGAGTTTGTCGGGATGGTTGACACTAACAACCACCCCGAAGAGTCCGTCCATTCTTCTTCTTCCTCTCAGGCTGACTTTGAGGGGAGTGTGAGCCTGAGGGTTAATCCCACTTATGCTCAGGACACCCAAGAGGATCCTGAATTCTCAAAACTCCTTTCCTGTTACTCGCCCGAGGACATCATTTCCATGCTCTCAAAGCATACTGTTCGGGCATCAACTTCCCCCTCCTCTCCATCCCTTTCTCCCTTCCAAGCTTCCTCGTCTAGGCCCATTCCTAGGCCTCCAACCCCTTCGTGGGCTCCCGTCTCTCCTGTCCCTTTCTCCACCCCAATTCCCTCCACTCCTCTACCTACTCATGTCCCAACTCCTTCCTTCTCCTATCCACCCCATGCTCAGCCCACACCCCCCACTCAATCCAAATCCGTCCCCCGTTCGGAGGTGGTGGGACTCGTGAGGAAGCTTCTGGCTGAATCACTGTCCCTTTCAAAACCTCATTCTCTCCAAAATTACTGCAAGCTTCCTAATGCATACTTCCCTTCGGGTTTCAAGGCCCCTAAGTACCGCAAGTACGACGGGACCTCTGATCCCCAGTACCATCTTGCCGGATTCACCATGGATTCTCACCGATGGATGTACGATCGGGTTCTTTTAGTTCACCTCTTCCAACAATCATTAGAAGGGGAAGCTTTGAGGTGGTTCACCTCTTTACCCGCCTCGGACCTCGTTAATTTCGACATAGTCTCTGAGCGATTCATCTCTCACTTTTCATACATGGCCACCCAAGTCCCTACACTTCCTGACTTGGTGGCAGAAAGGATGAAGCCGGACGAAGACTTTGTCACGTTCGCCAATCGGTGGAGATCCATTGCGTCTACGGCAGACATACCCATTCCGGAATCCCAAGCCATCACTATGCTGGTTACCAACACCACCCCCGCTCTCCGCTCTATCTTGATGTTGAGTGAGTTCCCCTCATTCGCACATCTTTACAACTGAGCCAGGGTGGTTCAGAGCCAAATTAAAGACTCCTCTCTGCCACATTTCTTCGAAGGGAAGCCCAAGGGACGTAAGGCTCCCGCGGCACCTATCACCGAGGGGGTGACCGTCAATGAGTCCGTCAACGCTTGCAGCCAACCGTTGAGGCCTCCGAACAAACCCTCCAATCCTCCATCCACTCCTTCCAACCCTCATCAGTTCCCATCTCACCCCTCCAAGCCTTACTTTGCAGTTCCCCCTCCTGCTGGTTACACCCGACCTGGTCCTAAAAGGTCGCATTACCCTCCTCTTCCTGAGACCCTCGAGGACGCATGTCCTGCGATGCAATCTAACTCCCCCCACAAAGGGAGAACACCAATCCGAGGGTGGATACCTCCAAATATTGTCCATACCATAGGGTCCATGGTCATTTCATCGACAATTGCTTTACCTTCCGTGACTGGGTCTATGACATGAATGACCAAGGTAGAATCAACTGAGATGATGTCAAGGTGGCCATAGCCAAGTCTAGGTACACCAAGAAGGACCTCGGCATTTTCAGTAACCCTCTCCCCAACCACCAAAGCAACAATCCCTCCTCCTCTAAAACCCAAGAGAATGTGCATACAATAATACACTTAGGACCCCGGGTTGTAAGGAGAGAGCAACAGTGGGGGGTAGAAAGCTTCGAGGAATGGTACCCATGTCCCACTGTAGATTCTCAAGAGCCCTCCATGTCAGTAGATGCCATTCTAGAGGAGAGACCTTTAGTGCTCATCCGACCTCCTCAGGATGCCTACCCTACAATCCTCACTTCCCCTACCTGTGAGTCATCTACCAGACCCCTCCAACTCATCCTCCCTAAGTCCCAGGAGGCCGTTCATGTCACGCTCAGAAATCGAATTGTTCCTCCACCTCCGCAACCATCCCAAGATGAAGAGGATAGTGGACCATCACCCCCGGCCGGCACCGAATATGACATTCTCCAACATCTGGATAAGACACCCGCAAGGGTGTCCATTTTAGAATTGATTCGGAGGTCACCGTTGCATCAATCCACCCTCCTCTAGTTTCTCCAAAAGATCATGGTCAATGATGACCTCCCTCCTAGTGGGGTCACCAACGCCATTCTATCCCTCACTCAAGGACCCTCAATATCTTTTTAGGACAAGGATCTTGCCACCCCCGAGTGTCGTTTGCTTCCTCTTTGTCTCACCATCAACCTCAACGGGGTTTCGGTAGACTCCACTCTTATTGACACCGGGGCATCTATTAATGTCTGTCCAATGAAGACTCTTAAGCAATTGGGTTTAGGAGAGGAGAATCTGGAGAAGAGATGCTTCACCATCGCTGCCTATAACAACTCCAAAAGGTTTGCCAAAGGCAAGATTTCTCTTAAACTGGAAGTCGGGCCCGTCATCATGTCTACCGAGTTTCTAGTTCTTGATGTCGATCCGGCTTACAAAGCCATCCTTGGTCGTCCCTGGCTAGAGCAGACTCTAGGGGTCCCTTCCACCGCCCACCAGTGCTTCAAATTCCCTTTCAATGGGCTGGTCATCAAAGTCAAGAGCATTCCCATCTTGGAGACCCTCAATGTAGTCACCACAGAGCAGATGCCGCACCTCTTCATTCCAGATAAGGGGAAGAAACCAGTTATGTCAATCTTTGATTTCCCCTCACCCTGTGATCTCAGCCAACCTCCCCAGCCTGCTGAAGAACCCCATGTCCCATGTCCCTCTGGAAAGGGTTGGGAAGTGATGGCCAATATCGGCTATGTTCATGGCCGCGGGTTAGGTACGGACGAACAAGGAGAGATCTATAGTGTCCAGGCAATTAGGAGGTTGTTACCCAAGGCTAGTCTAGGTTTCCGCCCAGACCCTATCTATCCGAATCCATTCATACAATATCAACCTCTTACCTGGACTCTGAAGGAGCATTTTGTTCAAGGGCCAACCCAGCTGGGAACCAGGGAGCCCCTAATAGAAGAACTGTCCTACTCTGAGAGCGAGGATGAAGAAGAAGGGGAAGAGAATGCCCAAATAGAGGACATTTCTGAAGACTTTGGCCTCCTCTCACTCTTTGGGTATGATCTCCCATCTCCATCATCTCAACCACCTTCATTTCCATCTCCTTCTATTTCTGTGTGCCTGCCACACAATTCAGTTCTTCCATCCATCTCTAATCCCCTTACTTCCCCTCCAGTCCTCTCTCCATTCCTCACCTGGCCGGTCGAGGCTACCTTGAGTCAGCAACTCATGGTTCTTGGCCTTGATTCCAAAAAAAAAATGCCAATTTTGAAAATTGGAAATGCGAGGTCTCCGTTGAGCACCCTTCCTCTGTGGAACCTCTTCCACTCGGCCAGGGGCCGACGCTTTCTGGCCTAAACTCCTTTTCTCGCCCTTCTAGGGGCACCTCCCCTGTACATAGTTTTGTACATATCAGTCTTGTAAATAGTGGTCTAGATTTTAGATTAGAGTCGGGTCTAGGGTCTAGTCTAGGGTCCGGTCTAGGTTTAGAAGAGTCTAGTCCCTCTCAGCCATGTGCGCGCAAGGAGAAAGGTAGGCAAGTTCCTGCCTGTTTTGTCATGGCTTTAGCTGAGAGGTGTGCTAAATTAAGTCAAGTCCCAGAGTTTCTTAAGGATCTTGCCCTCGTTGAGTCTGACTTTGAGGAAGGCGACTCATTAGACGACGGTTTAGGAGTTTATCTGCTAGATTTTGATGAAGAGGGTGAGCTGGGAGATCCTGGGTCGGGAGAAGAGGACCCAGTGAGCTCCTATGTGGATGGCACAAAGAGGTTCGACCAGCCAACCATGGCTGCCGACGAGCCCACCAAAGAGGTCAATCTTGGCACTGAAGAATCCCCAAAGATAGTGTTAATTAGTGCCAACTTGAGTGTTGAAGAAGAAGAAGCTCTGGTAGCTATTCTTAAAGAATTCTCCGACGGCTTTGCTTGGTCCTACGAATATATGCCGGAACTCGACACCTCTTTGGTCGAGCACCGGTTAGTCTTAAAAGCCGACGCGCAAGCCATCAAGCAAAAATTGAGAAGGCAACATCCTAAGCTTGCACTCAAGATCAAAGAGGAGATTGACAAGTTGCACAAAGCCAAATTTATTAGGGTTGTGCTATATCCACAATGGGTAGCTAATATCGTCCCTGTGATGAAGAAGGACGGTAAGGTTAGGATCTGTATAAATTTCCATGACCTTAATCGTGCTTGCCCGAAGGACGATTTCCCTCTCCCACACATAGATGTCCTAGTGGACAACACTGCCGGTTTTGAGTTGTTGTCATTTATGGATGGTTTCTCTGGGTATAACCAGATCTGTCTGGCGGAGGAAGACTAGGAGAAAACTTCATTTACAACGCCTTGGAGGACTTACTGTTATGTCGTCATGCCCTTCAGATTAAAGAATGCGGGAGCAACTTATCAAAGGGCTATGATGACAATTTTTCATGACATGATGCATGTGCACATGGAGGTCTATGTGGATGATGTCTTGGTTAAATCAAAGACTCGACATGGCCATGCTGAGGTCCTCCAGGCAGTTCTCCAGTGGTCTAGAGAACATAAGCTCAAGATGAACCCCAAGAAGTGTGTCTTTGGTGTCTCTTCAGGGAAATTGCTTGGGTTCATAGTCAGCAAGCGGGGAATTGAAATTGATCCTAACAAGGCCAAAGAAATAATCGACATGCCTCCTCCTAGGAATATCAGAGAAGTCAGAGGGCTAATTGGTAGACTTCAGTTCATTAGGAGATTTATCTCCCAACATTCAATCCGTTGTAAGCCCTTCTATGAGATGCTTAAAGGAGAGGCTAAGTTTGATTGGAACGATAAATGTCAAAAGGCCTTTGATGAGTTGAAGAGTTATCTGTTCAATCCCCCTGTTCTCGCTCCTCCGGTCCCGGGTCGGCCCTTACTGCTCTATATGTCAACCACTGAGGATTCTACTGAAGCGGTTCTGGCCCAATACGACGACGAGAAGAAGGAGAGAGCGGTGTACTATTTATCCAAGTTATTCAATGAAGCTGAAAAGAAGTACACCGCCATGGAAAGAACGTGTGCGGCCGTCGTCTGGGTTGCCCAGAAGTCAAAGCACTATTTCCTTGCTCATGAAGTGAAACTTCTGGCGCGCATGGACCCAATTCGGTACTTGCTTGAGAAGCCCGTCCTAACTGATCGGTTGATGAGGTGGCAAAGCTTCCTTAATCAATTTGATATCACCTACGTCAACCAAAAGTCAATCAAGGGGCATGCTATAGCTGAGCATTTAGCCCACCACCCCTTACCTTCGTGCTCTCCCGTCGATGAAAGTTTTCCCGATGAAGAGTTAGGAGCCATTATTGATGGTGAACCTTCATGGGTGCTTTACTTCGATGGGGCCCTCAATTCCAAAGGGTGTGGAATAGGGGAAGTCCTCCTCTCACCGGAAGGGGTAGTCATCCCGCACGCCCACCAATTAACCTTCCGAGCCACGAACAATGTGGCTGAGTATGAGGCGCTCTTAGTTGGGCTGAAAATGGCATTATTGCTCGGAGTCAAGGAGTTAAAGATAATTGGTGATTCACAGTTAATAATCCGGCAATCCCTCAGCAAGTACCAGACCCGGGACCCCAAGTTGAAACCATACCAAGAGTTGATAGGAAAGGTAGTCCGGCAGTTTAGGAAGCTCACACTAGTGCACACACCTAGGGCTCAGAACATTCTAGCAGATTCGCTTGCTTCCCTAGCTTCTTCCATTCCTATTCCTTTGGGAAGAACTTCTGAAACCGTCTCTGTCCAGAGATTAAGAGTCCCCTCCCATGTCGATCCTTGGTTTTCTCAATTCACGTCTCCTTCTCCATCCCTTCGGGTTCATGCGCTCTCAAAAGAGCCAGAAATTGACCTCGAAGATGGCCATCCTTGGTATTTTGACATTGAGAACTTTCTCAAAGATGGATCCTTCCCCGATTATGCCACCTCTGCCGATAGACGGGCCATTCGCCGCGTCTCGGAGCGTTACAAGATCATAGGTGGCATTCTATACAAGAAATCTCTCAGTGGGATCTATCTTCGTTGCCTTGATGAATTCGAATCTCAAAATGTTGTTGAAGCCGCTCACTCTAGC
Source organism: Colocasia esculenta (assembly GCA_014218235.1). Lineage (NCBI taxonomy): Eukaryota > Viridiplantae > Streptophyta > Magnoliopsida > Alismatales > Araceae > Colocasia > Colocasia esculenta. Next base: position 10,031,022 of record CM024757.1, on the reverse strand, counting down.
GAATGTGGTGGTCATGTTAATGGTAGAGCAATTGCCCAAAAGTTGCTAAGACACTATTATTGGCCCACCATGGAAGAAGACTGTCGTCACTTTGTCCGTCACTGTGCTAAATGTCAATTGCACGGTGACAAAATTCATGCTCCTTCCTCTTCTCTTCACCCTCTCATCGCTCCGTGGCCTTTCGCCATGTGGGCATTTGACGTGGTCGGTCCACTCGCGGACAGAACCGGAGAAATCCGTAAGAAGTCTTTCATTCTGACCGCCACAGAGTACTTCACAAAGTGGGCTGAAGCAGAAGCATTCATTGAGGTCAAAGCTTCAACAGTGGTCAAATTCATCAAGTGCAACATCCTTGCAAGGTTCGGCGTGCCTCGGGACATCGTCACCGACAATGGACCTCAATTCACTTCACAGGAGCTTCGCGACATGTGTGGTAAATATGGCATTAACTTGCATCATTCATCCCCATATTATCCACAAGGTAATGGACAAGCGGAAGCTATTAATAAAACTCTCATCAAAATTATAAAGAAAACATGCAAATCTCACAACAATGCTGATTGGCCAGACCGCTTAGTTGAAGCTCTTTGGGCTTATCGCACCTCAGTCTGAACTCCTACGGGGCAAACCCCCTATGCTTTGACATACGGATCGGATGCGATAGTCCCATATGAGATCTTTGTCCCTTCACTAAGAGTTCAATTGGACGCCGAACTTGACCCCGATCAACGTTGGGAGGCCTTGTTGGCACAACTTGAACTCTTAGATGAAAGGCGAATGATAACGGCTGAACATGCTCAAGTCTACCGTCAAAGAATTGCACGTTTTTACGCTAAAAGAGTTCTTGAGAGGAAATTTGAAGTGGGCGAGATGGTCCTAAAGCGCAAAATTATAAAGGCACCAGGTCCCAGGAGCAAATTGCAAGAAAATTGGGAAGGTCCGTTTGTTGTCAAAGAAGTATATTTAGGAAACGCTTATAGGTTGGTAGATGCCGAGGGAGTGGAGTTGTCATATCCATGGAATGCAGTCTACCTCAAGAAATTCTACCCTTAGTCAGTCAGTCAGTCCGTCAAATCGGTCATTCATCACTTGTTAAGGTGTGGGTCTAAATCCCCACTTTTCCAATTGGTCATTAGTAAGGAAGGGTTTCACACACCACACGATGTCAAGATATTACCCTCTAGCTAGAAAATCACAAGTACACTCGGATAGTCTAATCCAGTCAGTATATTTTCCCCTTTTCTTCTCCCACTCGGTTGTGTCTGGAAGTGGAGCAAACTACGAGTAGGGGACCATCCACTCCCATCTAAAAGGCAAGGTCACCATAAATAGGGGCAATCAAGAAAAGCAAAAAGGGGCAGAATCAAATCCAGCCTAAAAGGGGAAAGAAAAGCCAAAAAGGTCAAAAAAAGGGTAGCACAATGTACGTACCCGAAAAAAGGCTGACCAAGTTAAGGAGGTAGCAAAAAGTACGTGCCTCCACCCCTGAAATCAAATAAGAAGAAAAATTCCCCTATAAATAATTGTTGACCAAGTCTTTAGTATGAGACGTTGGTTTTGGAACAGAAAGTAGTCTGAACCAAATCCTTACATGGCTTCCTACTTATTTCTTCCAAATTCCTCCCTCTAGGGGCAAATTTGACTGTATAAGACCTTCCGTGGTGGAAAATTTCAAGAAGGCTAGGGGCAATTTCAAACATCAAAGAATTCATGCACAATCCTCCTTATTCATGACCTCTGTGGTTAAACAGATCACACAGACCTTATGCTTTGACATGTGATGAGTATGTATTTTAGAGTAAAAAAAAAGAGAAAAATAAGAAAAAAGAAAAAGAGAGTCTCTCGATGTATATTTTCACCATGTACATATTTTTACTTTTATTTTTACTTATTTTTAAAAGCCAAAAATAAAAAAATTCAAAAAAAAAACCAAAAAAATTAGTAGTAACATGTATATATACTAACATTCTCCTTATTTTCTTATCTAAATCAAAAACAACAAAAAAATCAAGAAAACAAGAAAATAAGAAAAAAAATGCATGTGCATATTTCCTTTCAGTTATTTTATTATGTTTCTATTTTTAATTAAAAATTAGCCCCTTGACCAGATCTCAAGAAAAGTACATTTTTTAGGCAAGGGGTTAAAGACAAACCTACACTAACTTTTTTCTTTTAAGTGTTGTGGATACACCCCTTGACCAGATCTCAAGAAATGTACATATTTTAGGCAAGGGGCTAAAGACAGACCTACACTAACTTTTTTCTTTTAAGTGTTGTGGATACAAGATGCAGGAACCAAAGAACAGAAGCAAACCATTCAAGTGCACAAAACTCACAAATTCCACAAATTCCACTATAATGATCAAGTTCCGTACATATCATGATAGGGGCATACCCCTGGTGGTACAAAAGGTCACTCCTCTCTACTCTCACCCTCGCTAGGCCTCGGCCTACGCGAGCTGCTGACCTACTCCTCCTCCTTCTCCCGACGCCTGTCTGGGACGGGAGGTCTCGTCGCAGTAGAAGCCTCTGGTCGTGCTCCCGCCCCTCGTCCGACGGACGGGTCTCCCAATGACACGATGTCATCAAGAGACCCGAACACGGACCCCATCCTCCCGGCCGCCTCCTGCTGAGTCTGTCACTGCTGCTCCCGGCGCTTCTTCAGCACCCGGTTCTTCAAAAACTCCAGATCTGCGACAGCCTGCACCCGGGCCTCGATGGCTCGTATCTTCTCGGCCTCCGCATCCCTCGCGCTGTCCCGAAACGCGGTCATGCGACCCTCCATCCTCGATAGATCTAGCTGCAGGGCCTCCACCTGCGCCTGGAGGGTCGCTACTCCTCCTGCCTATCGCTGCACAAAAAAAAGCAAACACGTCAAATCAAATCAAATCAAATCACAAGTGTTCAGGTTCGATTCAGTGTCTTACCTCGGCCTCGAGCTCCTGGATCTGCTCATTCGCCCTATCCAGGGCCTCCTGCAAGCGGACCGCCAGGTCCCCTCCGGCTGGCTGGGCGGACGAGCTCGCCCCCGCATCGCGGCTTGCCCGCACCCTCGATTGCTCTGCCCTCTGCATTCACATATTATGGTCAGTAATCAAATCAAATCAATTCCAATTCAGATCAAATTCAAACTGAGAAATGTTACTTACTAGTGACCGCACCTCCGCGCGGAGTCTCTCTAACTCCACCTCCTGCTCTGCTAACCGTCCCTCCAGGAGGCGGATCGCCTGCGACTCCGGCAACTGTCATTCACACTTCAAGGTTAGAATCAAATCAAATTCAAAATCAAGTGACAGAGGCTTAGAGATAGAAGTTCACTTACCACTCGCCGGTCAAGCCAGAGTCGTCCGGCGTACCGTGCCCGGTAGTCCTCCATGTATGCCAAGCTGTCGAGGAGGTCCATCTGCTGCACCACCTGGTCGCCTCCGGCCTGCCAATAGGCGACTGTGCTCCCGTGCTCCTGGCTCCAGTCGCGGTCCTCGGCAAAGAACCGGCGGAGGGAGTGCCCCTCCCTGCCTAGGGATGGTACCTCCATGGCCGACTGGTGCCAGCCCAGAGTCCGCACTACAAGCTCCAAGTAAAGGACCTCGCAGGTTCCCAGGCAGAGGAGGAGCAGGTGCCTGTCGAACAGGGGTCGGCCCGCCGCCACCGGCGGGTGCGAGGCGCCCGCCTCCCCCACATAGGGGGTCCAAACCACTTGAGAAAGGAAAATAAAACTGGTCAGTCGCATTAATCGAAAGCAGTATTTGAAAGAATGCAAGAGTTAGTTGGGAGTTTCATACCTGATCGTGCGGGTAATGGTCCAAGGCGACGCGCACATCCTCTGCGCGCCGGTCTGTCACCCGCGGGTCAGGCGTCACCTCCCACCGGGCCATGAGGGGGACTAGACTCCCCTCCCTCTATTCACCGCGCTCCATGGGGAAGCAGGTGTACCCCCAGATCTGCAAGGCAACCCAAAGAATGTCAGTCATGCAATTTAATCAATTGAATCAATGATGAGCATTAAAAGGAAATTTGCATACCTGAAGAAAGGGGGTGAAGCCCCCGGTGCTCTGAGAAGCCCCCGGTGCTCTGAGAACGCCGCGAGCTGCTGGGAAGAAGAGAGAACAGATGCCCCAGCATCACGGCGCCCCATGCATATCTGCCTACCTGCGCCAAGTCTCGAAGCAACAACACGAACTTGCAGTTCATCTGCGATGATTGTGTCGCGAACAAGAGCCGCCCGAAGAGGTAGGCGATGAAGATCCGGACCGAGCGCTCCTCGCTCCGGTCCCCTAAGTCCAGTGCCCCTCGTACTCCGGTGTAGAACTCCTCCAAAGTCTCCAGAGGCCCTCTCCTCCTGCCTCTCAATCCCACTGCCTCCGACAATGATCCGAGCAGGATGCTCCGGATCAGTCTCCTCCTGCCCGCCACAAACTCCAGGCCCAGCAACTCCACGATGTCATCATAATAATCACTCCGCTCCTGTCCCACTACCGGCTCTCCCTGAACCGATAGTCCGGTCAGATACGCCACGTCCTCCAACGTGGGTATCATGTGACCCCAAGGCATGATGAATGCCTTGCAGTCCTCCTCCCATCGCTCCCTCAGCGCCTCGAGATATGGTACGTCCACGTGGAATGGACGCACCGACAGCAGATGCCCGAACCCCATCCTAGCTATCCTGGTCTGCTGGGCCTCTGGCAGCGCCCTGTACCATGCCCAACCTAGGTCCCAGGTGACCCTGCTCCTCATTCGGCCTTTACCCTGCAGAAAACACAGAAAACTTGACGTCTGCATCGATTGCCGTTAATCTTACATTGGCGGCAAGGGGTATGCCGTCTACACATAGTCAGCGTCCAGGGTAAGGCCATCTAGTTCCTATGTCGGCGTCCAACCCATTTTCGTCACATTCACTTGGATGGCAAGGGTCTGGATGTTTATAGGAACCTGACGTCCACCGATGTGGACGTCAAGTTCCTGTGAAACCTGACAGAACCACCCCTGTTTTCCCTCCTTTTCACAGCTTACAAACACACATCCACAAGAGTTTTAAGGGTTTTAGGGGCCTACCTTGGGTCGTCGGGGTGCTTTTGCTTCCGTCTCATCCCCTCCTCCGTCGTCTCCGGCGGTATCCTCCGCCTCCGGAACGTCACCCACCGCCACCTCTTCCTCTTCCTCCACCATGCTTGCCTCCATCTCCTCCTCTTCCTCCTCCGGTTGACGGCGACTCCGGAGAACACTCTTTTTCCCTCTCGTCCTCATCAAGATCCCGAGCAAAGTGAGTAGGAAAGTGAAGGTTTAAAGATTGGAATGGGTTGGAGAGTGTGGAAAGAAAAAAGTTTTCTGCCTCTCCCGGCGCTTGGAAAGGTGAAATGGCGCCGGGAGAAGGCGTCGGTTCTAAAAAGGCAGTTTTCTGGTTTAACGTCAAGGTCTGGCCGTTCACCTTTTTCTGGCGTCAAGCCTTGGCCGCTGACGTACCCTTAACGGCCAGTATGTGGACGCCAATGTCTCTTCAGTGTCAGACCTCGGAGTATAATCAGCAACCATGTCTAGACGTCAAGTTTGAATTAGACGGCCAGCTTTGTGGACGTTTACCCCTCTGTCTCCTGGTTGGCGACCCTACTCTGGACGTCTACCCTGGGTTAGCGGCCATCGATGTGGACGCCTATCCTTCCGCACTCAGTCCTCACAACACACTCCATTGAACATCCTAGAGGCCCATTCACTCCATTCATCACACAATTCAACAAATCAAGCCATCTAACACAAATGCAAGCAACTTTTATTCATCTAGCCTTGTGTTACATTTATTGGAAATTGGGAAAAACACATCATTTTTCCCTGCGGGCCATATAAAAATCACAAGAAATGGGACGAATGGCATCGTTGAATTCCTCGTGTTTCCATATGTCCTCCCGATTTTCCTGCACTGCTAACCCCACTTTTCTGCTCACTGTATACTTTGTCCACGTATTCATGGCCTTCTTCATCAACTTCTCGTTCCGGCCGGTAACGATCACATCCCTGCAGTTGGATGAGGCGGGAATTCCCCGTGGGATTCCAAGCTGACAATGGCACCGGTGTGGCTGGTATACCACTATCAGATCAGCCCCGATCAGCCACAAGTCTCTGTCCTCCTTGATCCGAGCTCTAAACTCAATTGTCCTCATGAAGAGTGGCCTCTGAATGAAGTCGTCCATTACCAGGTATGCCAAGTGATCTCTCTAGGCATCTCTACTCTTCAAGTGTGCCGTCACACACTTGATTTCATCTTCCGGCTCATACCATGCCCTGCTACAGTGAACTGAACTCCGAAGGAAGATTCTAGAGGGGGTAGGTTGCTTTTCAGCATAATCAAACTTCAAATGAGCCTCCATCCATACCTGAAGCAGGAACAAGCTCCCGCATGTGCGTCCGCCTAGGCTCATTGTGGTGAGCGAACTGTACAGGTGGGCTAGCACTGCAGGGGCAAGTGACTGCTCGCGCCACAACAGAGAAAGAACTCCCACATGCTCATAGAGGATGAAGTCGCCACTAGTGGGGAACAGGAAGACTCCAGCTAGGCAAAGTGGCAGTCCTCGCGTCGCCCTCTCTCCGCCAATTTCCTTCGCATGCTGGATCAGCCACCAGGCCAGCCAGTCCAGGAAGATCCCATGCTTGTTCGTCATTCTCAAAACTTCCTTCTTGTCCCGTACAATGTCTGCAAAAATCTCTTCCCACGGGAGGAGAGGAGTAGTAGCGTCGTACTCCAAACACCGCCTCCATCCCAGAAAAAGCTCCACCTCCTCCAGCAGCAAGCTCGCCTCGAACGCCTGGAACACGAAGGTGTGCGTGTGCGGGTGCCATCTCTCCACCAGTGCTCCCAATGCATCGAATCCCCACCACATGTCCTTCATATTTTTTGCCAACACCACCATAAAATTCAGGTTCCACATGCCGATGTAGCATCGCATGTCGAGCGTAATGGCGTTTACCAGATTAACGAGCCAAGAAAAGGCCCGTACCTGGCCTTGGCTCGGAAATGCTGGCACTTCCTGCATGAGGGAGGGGTATTGTGAGAACATTGTTTGGGGCGTTTTAGCCCAGGAAGGACCAGAAGTGATCATTGCTTACCTCCCCATTGGCCAGTCGAGTGCTCAGATGGCCCGGAACTTCGCTCAGAATTCCCGGGTTCATGCCTGTGGATCGTTTGGTCGAAGAGGAGGCCATCTTGCTGTGTTTCTTCGTCTCTCAGCTCTCTGGTTCGCAGCAGGAGCAGGGAGAGATGGAGGTAGGAGATGATAGATTCCCCATGGACTCCCATCACCTATATTTTCGGCCTGATCCGCTGTCTGGTAGGCGTCCATATCGGTTGACGTTAGTGTCTAGTTAACGACAATATCTTTGGCCATTAACTGGGGAGCTGGCGGCCATCGATGTGGATGTTGATTCCCTTGAATGTTTTTAAAATTCTATTACTCATATGGCCATTATATTTTATCTTGTGCTTCAAGTTGTTTTGCAGATATCCAAGCACAAGTTGCGTTTCAAAGATCGGAACGCTCACGCGACCTTGAGCGTTACAGGTATGTCTAACATAGGACCCCACCAGAGGTGAATAATTTGGCGACCGTGAACCCTGAGTTCCCCTTTACCAAAAACCATGATGGGTTTGCGATCTCTCAGTTATTCGTATGGCCTTTAGAATTTTCCTCTGGTGCTAACTCGCATTTTTAGATAGGCAACCCACACCAGCATGCATCTTCACTGCTAACATTCTCTTACTAACACCCAAAAAAATGGTGATTTTCCTCAATCATCTGATTGCTCCATGGCTCCCCTAGCTTAGGTAGCTTACCGGGTCCACCCTTCATGACTATCCAAGTTGATATCAGGGTCTTTGTTGCCCCCCTTCTCCACTTGTCCCACCGTGCATATCACAAATAATCATTCCAGCCTTGTTGAGGTCATTTGAACCTTCGCCAGTCGCGAGCTTAATTCCGGACTTCAAGCTTTCCAAACATGTGATTCCAGTTAGAATCTTTTGATAATCTTTTGAGAGATCAACCAACTCCTTGTCTCCATGACCTCCTAAATTCGGGACCGACGTCCTGATTAGGTCAGCGAGCCCACGAGCTCCGGTTATGAGACCCTCTTGATTCAACCGTCATATTACAACTCCTTTGACTCAGACACGCCGGAAACTAGTCAAAGTCCGACACGGCCACGCCAGGGACCCTACCGTTGGGTTGCAGTTGTAGTTACACGGGTAGATCTCTCTTCCTCTTACCCACATTTGTCTCTCAGACGATACGTCATATGTTTCTAGCCTAACTCTTTCGTTTGGCCCGCTAGAATTCCTATCCTCGGAGATGGCCTTTCATCAAATCTCTGCGTCCCTTGTTTACCGAGACACCAACCTTTCAGTCCGCTCTGCTCCCTTGCAAGATTGGACGTCTCGGAAGGGCATTTGTAGATGCGAGATTTGGCCCATCCCCGCGTGGTTCTTTGGCCCATTAAGCCTCGTTTGACCGTTTGTTGACTTGCCTCGGATGCCATGTAGACGGCAACATCGATGGCCGCCGAGTACTTGTTGATGGCAAGCCTCATTGACGTTGACCCATCTTGGCGTCCACATCCATGGACGTCTGCATGGTGTTGGCGGCAATAGCGCTTGACGTTAACCTGGTTTACCTGGTCTGCGCAACAACCCCGAGAATATAGCCCACTTGCGCCATTCTCTCGCCCATGCACCGCATGGGGCCGTTCCCAACGAGCATATGGGCCACCTTGGCACCCCCTTGACCCAATAAAAATCCTATTTGGCCTCTCCCCATTGGTTGGAGCTTTTGTACTTGGATTTCCAAGTGTACAAGTGTGTTTCTTCACACTTGAGCATCCAAGGCTGCTGAGGTCCGACCCCACTGTCTATATAACATTGTCTTAAGCCCTCTGAGCCAGGGGGGAGAGGCTGGACGTCCACATGCTGAAGCTTTGAGAGAGGAGAGAGAAATTGCACCCAACCTTCCACAACTCCAACTCTTCTTTCTCTCAACACTTGGGACGTCTAGGAGGCTTCTTCCCGAGCTGGAGGAGCCCTGCAAGGAGCTGCCACGCCATCAAACGAGGATCTACACATCCCTCCCTCTCTCTTTCTTTCTTTACTCTTTAGTCATTTGCATGTCATATTCCCTTTCCCACTCACTCTAGGCACGTAGGTACTTTCCCTACACACCTAGAAAGGGGTTTCCCAACCAAAAACGGAGGGAAGAAGGGTGGTCATAACACTTGGCCACCCCTCTTCTCAAGTCCGCAACCGGTACGGGACTCGCCTTTTGGGCTTTTCTCTTTTCGTTTTGAACATTTACTACACTGCATTTGAGTCTAATAGAGCTTTGTATGTGGCAGGAACACCGTGAAGAAGACCGTGGAGCTCTCTTCTTTTGGCCGACCGAAGGACGAGAAGTCGAGGCCCCCAATCTCCATCCGCTACGTGAGGCAGCTTCACCGACGCGATCGTCATACTTCCTTGGGCACAGGTAAGGCCCTGGCGATCACATCTCTCCACTTTCTTTGCTGGTTTTTTTTGTTCTCTCCCTAGTCAACTCAGTCAACAAAAGGGGTCAACAAAGTCAACCTTCATCCCTTCATCGCCACCGAGGGATCGTCTACGTTCGTCAGCCTCCGGAGGACATCCCTGACAGTCACCGGGGGTGCCGAGGGGGGGAACGGATCGTCCACAAGTAGGCTTTTGAGAGGGAGATTAAAATTTTAGAACATGAGTTGTCTAGTGATTTTCATGTCGAAACATCATAAAATTACAACAGAAATATATCTAGATCTATGGGAAGTGATCTTCTAATTCAGTACAACGTTTTTCCGACAATATCTCCCTTTAATGATGATATGCCAAGGAGAAGGAGATGTTCACATATAGATTGGGAACTATGACCTTTTTTTTAACAAACAACCAAAAGATGGTTGTTGTGTCTTTTGATGTCTTTTTCTATTTTAGTTTATTATAAAAATGGAAATGACACTATGATCTCTACACATAATTAAATATGACATAAAATTTTAAGATACTTAAATATCTAAATAATATAATCCTTAATTAATCACATTGACTGGGATAAATTTTAGGGTAGCTAATAATATATAATTATATATATATGCTCATAATTAAATTAAATCTAATAAAATGAATTTAAATTTTCAATGATTGAAATCTCATTCTTTCTCATTCTTATTGTCAAATAAAAAAATTAATTTAAAAAAATGAACAAAGAATGAAGAGAGATAGAGATAAAAGAGACATTTATAAGACACTAGATGGCCACCAATGCGATGCATGGTATTTGTTTTAAGATTTTAATATAATATAATTATAATTACAGATTTTAGATAAAAAGTTAAAATAATATAAAATTTTAGAATGATAATTTTTCTCTCAAAAAAGTGCATGAACACAACACAATAAAAATGATAAGGATACTTCATTGCAATATAATAACACAACAAAATTTCATTTGGACTTCATACAAGAGGTGTACCCATTGTGAAAGTAAATTGAGATTTCCAACGTGGTGATCGTGCGATGGGATATTAAAAATGACAAATTAACCTTCTCAACTGCAATGACTAAAATGGCATGGCGGTATACAAAAAATGTCATGTTCTTTTTTAATATCCCACAGGTAACATCAAAATTGTAGTAAACTAAGTTTTTCCTTTATTAAAAATATTTATTTATAGAAGAAAAATCTATCAATCATCTTGATTTAAAATATAATTAAAAAATATGTAGTTAATTTTTTTCCTATTTTTATATTGAATTTTCCATATATTATCGATTTGAGGATCAAGAAGGTACAAAGAAATGAGAATATAATCACATAATTGTGAGAACAATTGGACATGTAAATATGTATTCTATGTTTTGCATCTGCAATAATTTTTGTAAGAAAAAATTCTAAGTAGTGGTATATGACTACTCACATTTGAGGTAGCTACGAAGCTTTCAATCATTTTTTGGTTATTAGACATCCTTGTCGCTATGTAAATCTGTCAATTTTAATTCAAGTTGTACTCAAATATCTATATCTTGAAGATAAAATTTTTTTGAAGAAATTGATCTAATTCATGTTTGTTTCTAATAATAAGATGAGTAGAAAATATTTTTTAAAGATTTATGAGTTAATATAAAAAGTTATGTTACTATAAAAATGTACAAATATGGTGAAGATAGATTTTAATTACTGTGGAGGCTTTTTCTTGTTCGGGCCAGAACCCGCTGGGCCTACACCTGAGAGGGAAGAAGACGATCGTCAGTAGCAGACGAAGATCTGCAAAACCAGAACAAGATCAGGGGGGCCTGGTTGAAGAACCGGGGAGAACCCTCCGATGCCAAAGTCAGTAAGGGACGTAAGAGGAAGGGGGTTCTCGTGTGTGAAGCGCAATGCTTGTGTGAGCAGGGGTGCCTTGGATCACGTACCTTGCATGGAGGCTTACCAGTGCCTTTTATAGGCTGGAGTGCTAAGGGAGAGGGACAGAACGTCCCTGATCAATGCCGCAAAGGGCGCGCCTGTTAGCGTCCTCCACGGGGGGGGGGGGTTACGCGTCGAGGCGTCCGTTGAGGAACCGGGCAGTTAACGCACCACTTGATCGTGGGGCGCGCGTGGCGTAGCCGTTGTAACTGTCGTAAGGTGGTGAAGGACCGCCCGGATTCGTCCTGGGAGGAAGGTACCAAATAGGTAGCCTACTCGGTGAGGCAGACCTGCTGCTCGGTAGTTGGTGCCCGGAGGCATGGCTTGCTGCCGGATGCCTGATGCAAGGAAGTGATGTCCGTTCCGAAGGGGTTTTCGGTGAAAGCCGAGCAGACCCTGTTCAGAAGGAAGGGCCTTTGTCCGATCAAGCTGTGAGGTGCCCGGAGGCGACTTTTGGGTCCCTCCGATGTCCGGATGCAGGAACTGGACTCAAATCCTTGAAGCTACTCTTGAAACGTCGTGGCGCCTTGCGATAGGGCCACGTTCGCCTGCCGAACTGGGTTAGGCCATGATGGGCCCAGTGCACGATGGTGGCTAGAAACAGCCACCACACTTGCCCCCCACGCTCTCAAGCGGCTCGGAAACCGGAGCGGTCGGGAGCGGCGGCTTGGCTGGACGTCATCTCTGTTTTAAATGTGGTATCGTCCTCGGAGATCCAAAAGGCTGAACGGAGGCATGGTTTGGGGATTTCCCTCGAACACAGAGCTTTTATGATGAGTGCGGGGGTCGTGTCGGACGCCGCGCGCTCCAGACGAACGGTCACCAGTGATGCACCCGAGAAGTGACTTGGAGCGGGGGGAAGCACCGCTTCTAGCCCGCTTCGAATTTCGTACCCCTATTTCCTTATAAGGGAAGAGAGGGGCGAAGGCGGGAGCCACATCTTTGAAATCTTTCAGAGTTTCCTCATCCCAGAGCTTTCGTGCCCCCTTCAAGCTCTCAGTCGTCTTCTTCCTCGCGCCTTCTTTTGTTCGTTGTTCCCTTCCGCAACTTACGACGATGGCAAGCAAGGGGAAGGCGGTTACGGTCGCCGGGGCGAGTGGAGTCACCGTCTCTGCGGCTCGCGGGCCACGATGCTGCCACTACAGCGGGCTCCGGGAGTGCTTTCGCATCGACGACGAGTACGAGATCATCGACGCGAAGGAAGGAGAATCGTACCTGGTGAACAAACCAGGTTGTCTTCCCCTCTCCGTGTATCATATGGAAGCGGGACTCCGGCTGCCGTTGCCGGAGGTGGCGAAGGCGCTGCTGAACCAATGGGGAGTTTCCCCGATCCAACTGACGCCAAATACGTGGAGATATATTTGCATCTTCGGCGTCATTTGCAGAATCAAGAAGATCCGAGGCTCGGCGGATGTGTTCCGAGCACATTTTAAGCTTTCTGCTTCGCGGTCGTCGGGGGCGGATGTCTACTACGCCAAGCATCGAACGGACAGGATGCACATACAACTGTCCGGAAAATATTCCAACAACAAAGGTTGGATGGATAGGTTGTTCTTTGTCCGGCGTCGGGACGGTGCAGAGTGGGGGTTCCCCACCGTTATCCGATCAGCGCAGAAGGATAGCTTCCCCAAGCTGATCCAAGATGAGGCGAGGGCCTTAGATAGCCTACTCCAGGCCGGCGTGAGGAATGGAGAGGGCTACTTGACAGAGTTCTCGCTTGTTCGGCATGGTCTGAGCAAACCATGGAGTAAGTGCTAGAACCTATTTTGTTGCGCGCCGGTTTAGTAACTGTGTTCTAACAACTTCCTCCTCTTTGCAGCCGTTGCGGAGTTGGAAGCCAGGAGGGATCAGGAGGCGAATGAAGATTTCGCCGAAAAGATCCCTGTTATGGCCCACATGGTATACGAGGACGATGATGTCGCTGCTGTTGTCCGGGTCCCCTCGGCTGTGAGGGTTGGTACTGCGGTAACGACCGCATTGGTGGCGCCTTCACCTGCCAAGGGACGCTCGGAAAACACATGGGTCCCTGAGAAGGGGCCCGAAAAAATTCATTTGAAGAAGAAGGCCACCATCAAGGTGGTTTCAGCAGGAGCTCGGCTTTCGTTAGAGGAGGGAGAAGGGGCAACTCGGCCTTCCGCTGTTGTGAAGAAGATGCCGACGCTGCTCGACGAGGGCGCGGAGGACGCAGACCAGCTCCGTGCTCGGAAGAAGAAGAGGCTAGTCCATGCTGCCCCTCAACAGAGTGAGGAGGGGATCGAAGAGGAGGCCGATGAGGCGCAGTTGCTGCTGCGCAAGAAGTGCAAGGGTGCTGGGTCGGTCGAACAGGAAGCACCGCGGATGCCCCCCGTGGTCCGTCCTGAGGTTGCGCAGAGGATGGCGACCGAGCTCGGGCTCGTCGTGGTAAGCGACGGGTCAGAGAGCTCTGCTGAAGAGCAGAGGGAAGTGTCCGCGCCACCGGGCCCCAGCGAGGGCCGCGAAGAGGAAGTTGCTCGAACAGCGGCATCGAGCACCGGAGGCGCCGAACAGGATGCTGATGGAGACGCTGCAGAGACCTTTGCTCGAAGGGGCGAAGATAATGAAGAGACCTCCATTGCAAGGGAGGGGACCTCTCCGCGCCTCGAGGTGCCAGAGAAGTATGTTCCTGAAGAGGCGGCTGCTTCGGCTACGGGGGCCACTCCTACAGGGGAGATGCCGGCCCCACAAAAGGAAGTCGTTGAGGTTATCGTGGCCCCCCTGCCCCCCACTAAAATGGTTGCGGGAGTGCAGACACCGTCAACCACTTTGGTCTCCACGGAAGTTGGAGAAGCCACGCAAAGGGCCAAGGAGATGGCCTTGGTGGCAGAGGGCCGCGGGGAGGTTGCTGATGCTACTGCTGGGTCTGCTAGGGGGGCGGAAATCTCCAACGAGCGACCAGACGCAGCTGAAGAGGTCGTCAGTTCTGGGGAGGACCGGAGACCTCTCTCCGTAGTACTTAAGGGGAAGTCGTCCGAGCTCCCCTCGCAGGCGATGCTGGAAGCTACACTGGGAAGGCTTGGGAGCGATGCTTCAAGGGTTCTGCCCCTGTGCCCGTTCGCATCCTACCTGGATAGGATGGCGCGGTGTCAAGACCTGAGCCTGGAGAAGACCCCCGAGCACTCCAGTGCGGCCTATCGCCCAGGGCACCTCTCCGAACATGATGAAGACGACAACGTCGACGTGGAAGGGTTGGTGGACGGCATCACGAGCTTGATGGTCCTTTTGAAGAAGCTCGCCTTACGTGCCCAGAATCAAAAGCAGATGTGGGAGGCGGAAACGGCCTTTTGCGACGATCTGGTCACCAAGCACCGAGCTCGCGAGGCCGAATTGCTAAAGGAGGTGAAAAGCCTCCAAGATGCCCTCCAAGCGTCCGATCTCAACCTGACCGTCGCCCGAGCCGAAAAGGAGGCAATCGCGAAGGTGTTAGCTGAAGCCAGGGCTCAAGGAGTGGCGGAGTACAAAGAAGGTCCTGACTTCAAAAAGGACCTAGAGCAGTTCGGAGCCCGTTGCTACAAGGTGGGCCTCAAAGCCAGAAAGGAGTTCGGGGAGAAGCTTGCTTGGACAGAGCGTGCCCGAGAAGCTTTCGAGGCTGCTGTAGGGGAGTGCCGGCGTCGTACCCAGGACGCGCGTTTGGACGGAGTGCACTTTGCCCAGTTCCAGTCAGGGCGAATGCCTCCTGCAGACGATGGCGCCGGTACCTCCAGGCGGGCCCCTTGAATATCCTTTCCTTTTTGTTTGGAAGCTCGGCCAAAGCAAGCTTTTGTATAAAATCTGAATATATCTTTTTTTTTTTTCAAAAAATGGCTTCGCTTTTTCTATCTCCTTACCTTGCAAGTGTTCTGTCTGAACTGGAATTCGTTGGTCGTTTAGAAGCGTTCGCAATTACTGCCCAGGTGGTTATAAACCGCGGGTGTTCTAACCTGGGGTGCTTGCGGAACATCTTCATACTAGGAGATGTCGTTACATTCTTGTAGACTAAAGATATAAGGATGTTTTGGACTTTGTCACTAGTCGGCCAGAAGAACTGGTAGGAGAGAAGTAGGATGCCGAACAGGAGGCTTTTATGAATAGTAAGCATTCAAATTAGATACATGCCAGGTTCTGGGTATGGCCCCGCCACTAGGAGTAGTTAGCTTGTAAGAGCCTTTTCCAAGGACCTGGATGACCTGATAAGGTCCTTCCCACTTGGGGGCGAGTTTGTCGGCTGCTCTTCGGGGATCTGATGCCGAGCAGCGGCGAAGAACAAGGTCACCTTCGAAGAAGCCCCTTTCCCGTACTCGGGAGTTATAATACTGCGCAAGGTGCTGTTGATAGGAAACTAGTCTGATGCTGGCATCGTTTTGGCATTCGCCAAGCATGTCTAGGTTTTCCCTGAGCGCGTGATTATTGGCGGCCTCGTCGAAGTGAGTTGTCCGGAGAGTGGGGAGAGCCACTTCCAAAGGTACAACGGCCTCTGTACCGTAGGCCAAATGGAAAGGGGTCTCCCATGTGGCTACCCGAGCAGTTGTTCGGTGACACCACAACACATTAGGGAGCTCGTCAATCCACGAACTACCAGCAGCTTCGACTCTCGTGCGGATCCCGTGCAGCAACGTATGATTGGCATTTTCGACCAGACCGTTGGCCTGAGGATGTGCCACGGAGGTGAAGTGGTTGTAGATGCCAAGTTCAGAGCACTTCTGCTTGAAGAAGGTTTTATCGAACTGCTTCCCGTTGTCGGAGGTAATCACCCTTGGGATGCCAAACCTGCAGAGGAGGTTCTTCCAAACGAACTTCCACGCGGCTTGTTCGGTGATTATGGTAACGGGTTCTGCTTCGACCCACTTAGTAAAGTAGTTGATGGCCACGAACAAGAACTTCTTCCGACCCTGGGCCTCTGGGAAGGGACCCAGTATATCAATGCCCCATCTCGCGAAAGGGCGAGGCTCAAACAACGTATGAAGTTGCTCGGCCGGTTGCTTAATGAGCTGTCCGAACTTCTGGCATTCTGGGCACCTTCTGACAAAAGACGTATAGTCCTTTTGCAGAGAGGGCCACCAGAATCCTGCTCGGATGATGCTGCGTGCCAGCGTTCTGTCCCCCAAGTGGCTTCCGCACAACCCCTCATGAACCTCTTCGGTAGCCGCAAGGGCCTCTTCAGGGCTGAGACACCGCAAGAGGGGTCTTGAAAGGAACCGTCAGTAGAGCTTGTCTTCTATGAGGGTGAATCGCTGAGAACGTAGTCTGATCTTCCGAGCTTCGCCCTACTTAGGGGGAAGCTTGCCTCGAAGTAGATAGGCCAAGAGAGGGTCCATCCAGTTCGGAGCTGGAGGGTTGGCCCCAATGGCTGCTACATCCACTTCAGTGCTCGGTGCAGCGAGCTCTTCAATGAATACGGAGCGAGAAGGGGCAATGTCACCTGAAGATGCCAACTTGGCAAGTGCATCGGCTCGCGCATTTTGCTCCCGTGGAACATGTATGACTTCGAAGTAGAGGAGACCTTCTGCTCGGCTCTTGACCTGTTGAAGGTACTGGGCCATTCACGGCTCCCTTGCTTCGAACTATCCGTTCACCTGGCCGGAAACCAATTGGGAGTCACTGAAAGTCCTGAGTCGAAGGGCTCCGAGGTGCCTCGCCATTCGGATTCCGGACAGTAGCGCTTCGTATTCAGCCACATTGTTGGAGGCCGCAAAGTGAAACCGAAGGGCATATTGGAACTCTAAACCCTCCGGAGAGGTGAGGACCCGGCCAGCTCCGCTCCCTGTGATACACGAGGATCCATCGACGTAGAGCTCCCATGGGGGCTCGTCGGCCAACGGAGGATCCTGCTCGGTAGGGAGGGTACATTCTGCGACGAAATCCTCCAGTGCTTGTGCTTTAATGGCCGTCCTTGGACGGTAGCTGATGTGGAATTCGCCTAGCTCGATGGCCCATTTAATGAGCCGGCCGGAAGCTTCTGGTCATTGCAGAATAGACTTCAGCGGCTGATCGGTGAGAACCGTTATTGAGTGGGCCTGAAAGTAGGGCCTGAGCTTCCGGGCAGCCGTGACCAGAGCAAGGGCGAGTTTTTCTGCTCGGGGGTACCTCCTTTCAGCTTCTTGAAGGACCCTGCTGATGTAGTAAACGGGACGCTGGGCCGCTCCCTCCTCTCTGATCAACACTGCACTGATGGAGTGCTCGGTAACCGAAAGGTATACCAACAAGGGCTCCCCGAGCACAGGTTTCGAGAGAATAGGTGAGGCTGTGAGATAGGCCTTCAACTCCGCGAAGGTGGCCTCACAGTCCTCAGTCCACCGTACATGCCCCCCTTGCTGTGAAGAGCCTCTGGGTCCTCGCAGCAATTTGAAGAAGTTGAAGTTCCTCTCTTCTGCTCGGGACATGAACCGGTTGAGTGCGGCTAGCTGTCCAGTCAGATGTTGGACGTCGCGTACCGTTTTTGGGCTGCTCATTTCAAGTATTGCTTGGATCTTCTCTGGGTTGGCCTCTATTCCTCTATTTGAAACGAGGAAGCCGAGGAACTTCCCTGAGCGTACTCCAAATGCACACTTGGCTGGGTTGAGCTTCATATTGTACCTTCGCAAAGTTGCGAAGGTCTCTTCGAGGTCAGAGATGTGATCGGTGCTCGGAAGCGTTTTGACCAACATGTCGTCGACATAGACCTCCATATTGCGCCCAATTTGCTGCTCGAACATCTTATTGACCAATCGCTGGTATGTTGCATCCACGTTTTTCAGACCAAAGGTCATCCTGGTAAAACAGTATAACCCCAAGTCTGTGACAAACATGGTGGCGTTCTGATCTAGAGGATGCATACTGATATGGTGATATCTAGAGTAGAAATCCAAGAAGCTGAGGAGCTCGTGCCCGGATGTAGCGTCTACCAGCTGATCGATGCGAGGCAGTGGGAAATTATCCTTGGGCGTCACTTTGTTAAGGTCCTTGTAATCCACACATACGCGCCATTTACCAGTGGCTTTGCGTACGAGGACCACGTTGGAGATCCATCTTGGGTATTGGGCTTCCCGGTGGAGCCCAACAGCTCGGCTTTTGACAACATGATCACGTATCACGGTTTGCCGTTCTTGGTTGACGGGTCGCCTCCTTTGCTGAACCGGTGGGACCCATGGATCTAGGCGGAGGCGATGCACCATTACCTCCAGAGGGATGCCTGGCAACTCATCGTCAGACCACGCGAACACGTCCAGATTGGCTAGCAAGAAAATTCTATAACGCTTATGCTCTGCTTCCGCTAGTAACGCGCCAATATATAGGACATGTTCGGGGTCGCTATCAACTTGGACTGGAAGTAGGTCTTCGGCAGGAGTTCCGCAGCTTGTGGAAGGCTGGTCGGTTGGTGGGGGAACAGGTGTTGGAGCCGCGAGTGGCTGCTTGTTCCTTAGAGAAAGGACATAACACCGTCGAGACTCGTGCTGGCATCGAGCACCTCACCGACTCCACACGGGGTGGGGAACTTCATTTTCTGATGGAGGGACGAAGGCACCGCCTTGATTCGCCCGATCAGACCTCTACCAAGGATCGCATTGTAGCCAGGCATGTTCCTGATGACCAAGAAATCCACCACCTTGGTCACACACTTTGGAGCCGTCCCAAGGGTGATCGGGAGGCGAACTCTACCCATAGGCCGAACCGACACCCCCGAGAAGCCGAACAGGGGCGATTCTACAGGGGTGAGCTGGTCGGTTTTTAGGCCCGTAAGGAGATAACAATCGTAAGCCAATACGTCGGGAGCACTTCCATTATCTACCAGAATCCTGCGCACATTACAATGATTAATGGTTGCCGAAACGACCAACGCATCAGTGTGCGGGGTGGTCACCCCTACAAGATCTTCGTCTGAGAAGGTTATGGCCCCCTCAGACTGTGCGTGCGCGGGACTAGGGGGATAAGGTGCCGGCCGAGGTATTGGCGGAATATCCACGACGTGCACTCGCCTTGCGTAATCGCGTCGGCTCTGAGTGCTCTCTCCGCCTGCGCCGAACCCTCCTGCGATCAGATTGATTTCCTGCCCGTTGGGCACGTTGTTGATCGGCTGCTCGGGAGTCCACTCTCGGCGTCTGGGGCGGTCTTCATTCCGGCGCACGAACCGTCTGAGGTAGCCGCGCTTAATGAGGGATTCGATTTCGTCTTTAAGCTGGCGGCATTCAGAGGTGTCGTGGTCGTGGTCACGGTGGAAGTGACAGTACTTCTCCTAGTTGCGCCGCTGGGGATCGGAGCCCAACCTTGGTGGCCACCAACATATGGTTCGTCCCTGATCTCTGCCAGGATCTGCTCGGGTGCCGCCGTCAATGGTGTGTAGTTGGTGAAGGGGCGTGGTCGACGCAGTGAGTCGCCGTTGCACCGCCCTTTCTTCCGATCGCGGTCGGAACCATTGTCGGAAGGCCTCTCTTGTCCGTCGACTCTCCGTGCTCTGCCCGGCCAGCAGCCAGACTTTCTTCACACTCCGTATGGCGTTGTGCAGTGGAGAGGAGCTCAGCAAGAGTGGAAGGCTGCTGCACTCCCAGTGTCCTCTGCAGGAAACCATCGCGAGTGCCCTGAATCAGGGCACTGGTGGCTAACGGGACATCGAGGCGTAGGATGCGGAGTGCCTCGGTCTGGAACCTCTTGACGTAGTCCCAGAGAGCTTCTCCCTTCTTTTTCCGAACAGCAAGAAGGGAGGCCGCGGTGCGCGGCTGTGATCTTCCGCCCATGAAGTTGTCCCGAAAGGACTTCTTCAGCTGGTAGAAGGATGAGATGGAACCTGCGGGGAGGGCTTTGAACCAAGCCTGAGCAGTTTCCTTCAAGGTGGCCGGAAAGGCCCGGAATTTGGCCGCATCAGATGCTCCGTGGAACACCATATACGACTCAAACCCATAGATGTGATCCGCGGGATCAGAAGTACCGTTGTACGGTGCGATGGCAGGTAGAGAGAGTTTGGGAGAGACCCGAGCCTCCAGGATCTCCGCAATGAATGGGGAGCGGAAGTTCAGGTCCTCTTCAGCCGGAGCCTTTCCCTCAGCACGCTGGACCATCGCGTCCATACGACGTTCCAGGTCGACGACGCGGCGCAAGCGCTTGGCCAACTCCTATTGGAATGGGCCGAGTCTGCACGGCCAGACTTGTAGGAGTTGGCTCCCACGACCGAGCGCGGCAGGCGCGAGATCGCCGCAGAACAAAGGGGCGAACGGCCGCGGCGCTCCGGGGCTCACTCACCAGACGTGGGAGCGCGGACGCGAACCTCCGCGGCGAATCAGCGTGTTGCTCCCCGCCGGGGCAGGAGGCGCGCGTGATCGTCGATGAGACGATTCTGCCTGGCGCTCCTGCGGAACAGAGGCTGCCGGGGCCGGCTGCCCGGCCAGTTGGGCCTGAAGGCCCAAGCAGATGCCCCCCGGTTGTGGTAGCAGGGCTACAGCGACGTCAACGGGGGAGCGCGTTGACGGAGTCCGTCTGCGACTGGCGGGACCTCGTCATACGGCTCCCTATGTTCTGGTACGAGGATCGTCCGCGAGCCATGACTATTGTTCCTTCCCACAGACGGCGCCAAAAGTGTGGATGCTTTTTCTTGTTTGGGCCAGAATCCGCTGGGCCTACACTTGAGAGGGAAGAAGACGAACGCCGGTAGCGGACGAAGATTTGCAAAACCAGAACAAGATCAAGGGGGCCCGGTTGAAGAACCGGGAGAACCCTCCGATGCCAAAGTCAGGGACGTAAAGGAAGGGGTTATCGTGTGTGAAATGCAGGGCTTGTGTGAGCAGGGTGCCTTGGATCACTACCTTGCATGGAGGCTTACAGTGCCTTTTATAAGCTGGAGTGCTAAGGAGAGGGACAGAACGTCCCTGATCAATGCCGCAAAGGGCGCGCCCTGTTAGAGTCCTCCGTGGGGCGGGGGTTACGCGTTGAGGCGTCCGTTGAGGAACCGGGCAGTTAACGCACCCTTGATCGTGGGACACGCGTGGCGTAGCCGTTGTAACTGTCGTAAGGTGGTGAAGCACTTGATCGTGGGACACGCGTGGCGTAGCCGTTGTAACTGTCGTAAGGTGGTGAAGGGCCGCTCGGATTCGTCCTGGGAGGAAGGTACCGAACAGGTAGACTGCTCGGTGAGGCAAACCTATTGCGCGGTAGTTGGTGCCCGGAGGCATGGCTTGCTGCCGGATGTCTGATGCAAGGAAGTGTTGTCCGTTCCGAATGGGTTTTCGGTGAAAGCCGAGCAGACCCTGTTCGGAAGGAAAGGCCTTTGTCCGATTAGGCTGTGAGGCGCCCGGAGGCGACTTTTGGGTCCCGCCGGTATCCGGATGCAGGAACCGGACTTGGATCCTTGAAGCTACTCTTGAAACGTCGTGGCGCCTTGTGATAGGCCACGTCCGCCTGCCGAACTGGGCCGAGCCATGATGGGCCCAGTGATTAAGGATATTTCATACATTCTCATCTCCAAGAGTATATTTTTATAACTTTCCCTATTTATTTATATTTTTGCTTGACATTCTATTTAAACAATTTTCTTTTCTTTTTTGGTATAGGTAAGTGCCGTAAATTTAAATTTCCTCATTCCTTTGTATTCAGCAAGTTGCTAAATTTATTCTTAGTCATGCTTAGCATGGTCTCATTCTGTAAAAAGCATCCTCTGCTAGTAATTATTTTCTTTCTATAAATACACTAAATACTTACTAAAAAATAAAAATAGAGGGTCGTAAATTTTTGGGTCTGAAAAATCTCTTATGATCCTTCTACGATTAGTTGCAAAGAGCCACAGAGATCATGGTACTATTTTGTGGAGTACATGATAACTTCTAAAATGTCAATCAAGAAATCGATAATCTGAAGTTACTTTAATTAATTACTTTTAGTTTTATTAATATAATTGATTAATTATAAATTTAGTCTTTCTAGTTCCTCTGGCCCACAATTTTTGTAAGTCATTAATTAATTAATAATTAATCATGTTTTAGACGTACATTTTCGACAACTCATATATATTTTTTGTGATGAACAATCTTAGGTAAATGCTTATGAGAGGCATTTTCATTCCTTGGATGAAAAGATTGGGTAACAACATTTTCTATCTCAAGACTTAATTAGAGGAAAATAAAAAGGATAAACTTTTTTTTTTCTGTATTAAGAAAGGTGGGAGGAGAGAGACGGGAAGGTTAGAGAGAGATTTGGGAGAGATGGGTTGGTAGTAGGTAGAGGAGAGAGAACAAAGAGAGTGGGGAGAGATTGCTGACAAAAAATTTTGAGCAGGAAACAGTTATTTTAGTGTTGTCGCGTGGCTGCTCTAAAAATTGAGAATTATTATAATAGTATAAATAGATTAGCTTTTAAGCCTCAAAAATTGAGGTGGAATGAGTTTTTAGAGAGATTCTTCATTAAAAAAAAAGCAAAAATATGTAAAAATGCACTCCCAAACAAAACCAATCCGTCGCGTTAGAAAGCATGCACATCATCTTCTTTTATTTTAAAAAGTAAAAATCTCTAAAAACGCACTCCTAAAACGAAACCAATCCGAAGCGTTAGAAAGCATGAACATCATCTTCATTTATTTTAAAAGAAAAAATCTCTAAAAATGCACTCACGAAACGAAACCAATCCGAAGTGTTTGAAAAGCATGAACATCATCTTCTTTCATTTTAAAAGGCAAAAATCTCTAAAAATGCACTCCCAAAACGAAACCAATCCGAAGCATTAGAAAGCATGGACATCATCTTCTTTTATTTTAAAAAGCAAAATCTTTAAAATACACTCCCGAAACGAAACCAATCCGAAGCATTAGAAAGCATGAAACATCATCTTCTCCACCAGAAGCGAAGCAGTGAACAAAAAAAATAAAATCTTAAAAATACACTCCCGAAACGAACCAATCCGAAGCATTAGAAAGCATGAAACATCATCTTCTCCACCAGAAGCGAAGCAGTGAACAAAAAAAATATGAAACAAAGCAATGGCGTAAATAGTTCAAACGCACACCAGTGGATCTGATTCGGAAAACCAACCAAGAAGCAGCAACACATGAGAACTACATACTACCTACAGATCATCCAGGGCGAAGAAGATCCAAGCACCCAAAGAAAACCAGATCGAAGATATCGACATAGGAAGACAAGATTAATCTATCTGAGGGACGAGCTTTGGCCGAAGAGATTATAGACGGGAGCGAAGAGTCCTCACCTAGTGGTTGGGGCGGCGAGGAAGGAGAAAACCTCGCTTGGCCAACCGGAAGACTATGGCGTCTGCTGGAGAGGGTTTGCGAACAACAGCCATATACCCTTCGCAGCCGCTCTTGGCCCCCTTCAGCGGCCACACGACTATTTTAAACCCTGTAACCTGTGGCATAAAAACCAATATGAATCCAAATACAAGGGGCATTAAGTATTTTTTAAAAAAATATAATTAGGCTTAAAATTTTGTACTTGAGATATTTGATTTGTGTTGATTATAATTCAACCTTATATTAAAAATAGTGAAAATAAATATATATTTATAAGGAAGACTCATTCCTCTTATTCTAAGAAGATTTTTATAACAATTCAGACAAGAACAATACATGTTAAAGGGCACACTGAAATTTTAAATCTCTTCAACTTAATAGTGTAAAGATGATATGACTATGTAAATATAAATGTAAATTTGTATTACTAAGTGATGCACATTGAAATTTCACAGCTCTTCAACTTGTTAGTGCATAGATGATATGACTACATAAACTTAGGTGTAGAATTGTATTACTATGTGACCATATGATTAAAGTACATGCAATTGTATGCTCCAAGGAGATTATTGATTAATTCTCACATGAAAGTGATATTTTCATGATTATGGTTCTTGACAAGGCTTTTTTTGTAATTTGGTTATTATATATTAAGCTGGTGAACAGAACTCCAAAATTTCACATTAACATGTTGTTTTAACGTTAGTATTTAATCACACAAATTTGTGTAATTCAATTGACAAATAGTTTTAAAGATTTATATTTGTTGTTAATGATTAATATAATCATGTGAACATTGCCTGTTAAGGTCAATAGCTTTCCTATATTTTTGAAATCAAAAGATGAAGATGGACAATAAATCTTGATATAAGTTCATTCAAGGACAATTGTAGGAATGATTAAATACTGAAATTATTGATGTGACGACTCGACTACTTCTAACAAAATATCATGTATGCACGGAGGATTTGGAATCAGAGAAAGAGAATGCCATAAAATGGAAGAAGATATGTGCAGAGTCTTCAAAAACATAATATGTTAATTTGTTTTAAAGAAAAATATGTTTTTTTGACACTAAGATAGTAGTTGCCATTAAATAAGGGTGAGAGTTACCAAAGGAAGTCTGTCTGAGCAACTAGTTTACATTGCATATGGTGAGCCTTAATTTTTATACGTCAGGTGGGTCTAAAACTTAATGACACCAATCTTCTTGAGTGACCACATAAGTTATTGCCTTATGTTTTTGTTCTTTAAAGTCGTAACAAGAAAAGTGGACACACTGTCTCCACTCAAAGTTCAAACACAAACTAACGAGTGGTTCAAGAGATCATAAATTGCATGGATCTTCATCTTTTCCTAAAGCATAATACACACCATTCTTTGAGTGGCCATTATAAGTCATTGCTTATTTTTGTTATTAAAGTTGTAATAAGAAAAGGGGGTACATTATCTCCATTCAAAAAACAACGAAAGAGTGGTATAAGATCATCAAATTGCATGGATCTTCACCTTTTCCCAAAGACCATATATCTTTGGACACCATCATCAACTACTAGAAAAGCATGTATTTTTCATTTTTCTGTACATTTTATCCATAAACTTATGCTGCATATCTCTAGCATATCTATACTAATATAATATCTCTTAATCTTGGTACTGCCATGTGGCAAACACCAGGACATTCTAATTCTCGCCTAATTTTTTTATATAAAAATCGAAATACATACACTTAAACATTCCCCTAAATATTTAAAATTTAAACAATTTTTAAAGATGAATTATTCACCTACTTAAATTAGTAACATCATACTTTATATTCTAAAAAATCTATTTATACTCCTAAACGAGAAAATGACATGCATTTAAGAAGAATTTGGGGTAATAATTTCTTACTCTGAATTGCCGCCTAAAACAGTGAAGAAATCCTTACTACACTGGGAAAATAATTGTAACCAGTGAAGAAATCTTACTACACTGGGTAAAATAATTGTAACATAGCTCAAACAATGTCAAAACATGGCGGTATATACTTTTTTAAACTTAATTTTCGCCTTCCTATTGCCTGGCCCTGCATTCTTCGTGAAGATAGTGTTGAGAGTCGGACTTTCTCGGCCCCAACACACAGCCCTGCCGCGTGCCGGCCCACATGCTTGCCTCCCCGTGAGCCCGTACGCCGTCCCCGTGCTGCTCGCCAGCTCAACGCCGGCGCCGTCGACCGCGCACACCTCAGCAGCCGTGCGCTCCGCCCCGTCCGCGTTTGCCTACCCCGCTCGCCCGCACCAGGCATCGCCGTTCCCTGAATACCCACCAGAGAACGCTTCGACATCGTTCCCGAATACCCACCAGCGCCCGCTTCAACTTCTTCCACTGGTAGGGCCACGATGAGTACTTCCCTCGCACCTCATCATCTAAATTCTAAGCGGTTCTCACGTAGCCACCGCCATCGATGCAACCCTGACACTGCTCAGAGGGCAGATGTTTGGTGGAGGACGATGCTCCAATGGCATGAGTAGTCGCACGGCATCCCCTACCACATCTGTCTTCCCCGCCGCACCTGCTCCTGTTCGCCCCACGTCCGCGCGCTATTGCCACTGCAACGTGCTGCCGCTCACACGGTCATAGATGGACCCAGAAAGAATTTCAGTGGGGTCACTCTCTTTAAAAAAAAAATCAACCAAATTAATGTAATGAAAAATTTTAGACTCATTGGGGTCACATGACCCCACTGATCCTTCATTGGATCCGTCCATCTCCTGTCCACCACCGGCTGTCGTCGCCTTCTCCAGCCATGCCCACGCAGCTTTCCCCCCACGGCTACACGGAACCACCGCCGGCAATCACCACTACAACCAGAACGTTGCCGGCAAGTCGGTGCCTCTTCTTCGCGATGGACACGGCACGGGAGGAACGACCAGTCCGACATCGACAACGACGGGCGCTACCTACCTTGACTCAGCATTCCCCTGCCCGAAGCCATTGTGCCGGGGCCACCTGGGGACGCTGGAGAGCAACGGCTCCGTCTACTCAACGCACTGCTCCTTTGCCCTGTTCACGTAGGATGCTGCCAGGCGGTGCCTCCACTGGCGGTGGCTCTTCTTCCGGGGCGACTCCAACCACGTTGACACCATCCGCAACCTGCTCAACTTCGTGCTGGGCTTGCCTGCATAGCTGTTCAGGCGTAGCCGGAGAAGGTGAGGGGACAAAAAACTTTTTTTGAACGACACTGTAGTTACTGTAGGAAACTTACGAAGTACAGTAGCTACAGTGAAAGAGAGAAAAAATATTATAAAATTTATCTATTTCTCTCTCAATTATTTTATAAAACACATGCATTATTATTAAGGGTTATGTAGTTTTCTTTTAAATGCTCTTATATTTTTAATAAAAATTCATTCATTTAAAGAATATTGTCTTTCCAGACATAATTTTTTCTTATTTTAATTTGGTTTGTATGATATAGTTAGATTATGTTATGCGTTAGAAAGTTGACCGAGAAAGATGAATAAATAATAGTCTTATTTTTGATTCTTATTCTTTCTATTTTAGTATCGCTATTTTTGGTGGCTATTTTCCGTCACCTAGGCCCATCATGTCAAGCCCATTAACTCCGTCCCATCCGATAGTGGCCTGGAAGGTGTCACCAGAGGCCACCGAGCTGACTCCCCGGCCTACACTGCGGTTATAACCGCCCCAGGTCACGCGCTCCATCATCAAGAGGCACGATCTGCCTGGAATCCCAACGGTCATCTGAGCGCATAACCCCCCCCCGTTATGCGCACCCATCAAGGCGCCTTCTCAGGCACGATCCACCAACGTTACGCACGTTGGCCTTGACACCGACGTCTATAAAAGCACAGGTATAGTACCATGCAGCGGTATGTTCTCTTCCTCACGCGAACACGCTCATACTCCGAAACCCCCTGTCTTGCAAGTTCTCCACTGACTTAGGCATCGGAGGGTTTCCCCGGTCTTCACCGGGCCCCACTGATCCTCTTCTGGTTTTGCAGGTCTTTGTCCTCACCGGCGATCATCTTCTCTTTCTTTCTAGTGGAGGCCCGTTTGGCTCCGGCCCAAACAGGATCATACCACCACACTATTATATTTGATTGAATGTTTATATGGATTAGATTAACAAAAGAACAAAATCTCACTTTTTAAATGAATTTTTCAGATAATTTCTATAGGGCGCACTCCATTAGGTCATATTTTAAGGTAGGTATATTTTGTGTTCTTACAAATTTATATGATCATAGCTTAGATAATACTTTAAATTGAACCTATTTTTTTTATTTATATGTTTCATTCATATAAGGGATTCTTTGTACAATTATATGTTGAAGGTTTCGTACTATTATATGTTCTAACTAAATTTGTATATTTAAATAATTTTTATTTTTTGTTGAAGGCATTTATTTACTCACTTTATATTTCTCTTATTGAATGCTTACATTGATTGGATTAACGTAAGAAGTTTAGTAGTTATTGCGCAATAAACTTTTCTACTTTTCGTTTTTAACAGTGGCCCAAGAATCTTTTGGTAATTTTTAAAGATATATAGGCAGAGAAAAAAAAGAACATGACATTTTTAGTATACCGTCCTGACCATTTAGTTATTGCACAGGCTAATTTGTCATGTTTAGTATACCACATCGCAGGAGCACTGCAGAAAGTCCCAATTTGTTTTCACAATGGGTACATCACTTGCACGTGTTCCAAACATAATTTTATTGTGTTGTTATTGCATTGTAATAAAGTATCCTGAGCAATTTTTTTATGTTGTGTTGTAAAATTTTAGAAAATTTTCATTATCTTAAAATCGTAATATTTAATATAACATTTTGACTAAAATCTGTAATAAAAATTATCTCAATTATAAAAATTATTTATTTATTTAAAATTTACAAAAAATTTCGTGCATCGCACAAGTAGAGATCTAAAAGCACGTGTCTTTTTTTTTTTAATCTAACCTCCTTAAGAAGCCAAGTTCGATTCCGTCCTACTTTTTTAAAAAAATTAATATGTTTTATGAAATTTAATTAAACAGATTTTGTTTTTATTTTCTTTGAAAAAAACTTCAAACTCATACATCAAAGTGTGTTTTCATTTGTTCTTCAAATTAAGATAATGGAATATTTTATTTCTTATATTTTATATTTTTTTTCTCAATACTCCTCTATTATTATTATTATTATTAATCATATTAAATCTAATTTTATAATTTATAAACTTATCATAATTAATATATATTAAAAAAAACCGTGCATCGCACGGGTAGAGATCTAGTAACATTATATTTCTCAGCCCTAGTGTGTACTATCATGGTTTCTGCATGTTGCACTGGCCAACTGATAAGGAAGGTCATGCGAAACTGCATTTAGTGCTCAATAATTTTGGAAGTTACACACGCAGCACTTAAAAACAAGGTACACAGGGATAAGGGATAAAATATCCAGAGCTCCAAGCATTTGAATTACAAATTTGAAGTGATGCTAAAGAGAACTTGGCTCACACGCCATGGGAGATGAGTGCAGTGATCACATTGGTGGCCAAATGGATCCGAGAAGCTGCCCAACTAGACTCATCACCTGCAAGAGCAACAGTAAGCACGGCCCAATGATGATTCATGAAACAATACAGCAAGGAAAAAGATGAATGCTAACACTAACAATCCATCCCTTCCCTGGGGAGAGTGGGAAATGGCCATTGTAGAGTTATTTCCAGTCCACTCCTCTCTTTCCACAATTACTCCAACAGGGCACAGCCCATTTCTCTTCCCTATCTCCAACTCCAACCTGTCATCTGACACCCCCTTCTACATGGGTTTTTCTAGTTCCAGCATCAGGAAGAACACCAACATCCTAAATCTTCAAACCAGAAAAATATAGAAGTATTGCTAAGTGAGGATGAGATGAATTGCCCAAATACCAGCTGGTTCGACAGAACATCTATCCCAGGTTTACCATCAGCCCGCACACCTCAGGCCCATTTGATTAACATCATTCGAGACAACAGACAGACTGAATTTCCAAAAGATGACGAATAAGAATGTTAAGGTAACTTTGCAGAATCTATGTTCTGGCAGAAGCAGGGTAGTTGTTTCTTATTTTCACCACACTGAATGCAAACTGGACCTAAATGTGGATGTGACTCCATCCTAAAATCATAATCTCAGATTCCCCAAGTGATAAGATATGAAGAGATCTTGACCAAGAAACTGATTATACCATTCTCGTAAACCAGTAGATTGTACCAGACAAAACAACATACAGCTCAGCAACTCAATGTAACAGTTTCTGGGCAAAGACAGATGTTCTACCGATCATTGTTAATGGAAAATAAATGTTCATATGTGATGGACTAAGTGCCTCCAAACTGTATGGAGTTTCTCCATATCATCCTAGAAGGACATATAAAGTGAAATATTACTAGAGGTACACTGGAAACAGTAGCCAAAATTATAAGCATGATAAATGTTATAGGAATAATAATACATAACTATCTAAAAAATGAGAAAACAAGGAATGATAATAAATTAACAGACATCCATAGTACGAATAACTTACTGGTCTCAGAAACAAAACAGCATTTCCTCCAAATGACAGCAAATGTACAACATTTATCTTGCTGTGACATGCTTACTCTTCACATTCCACAAAATGAAGATGTGTCCTTCCTCCAATTTATCAAAAGAGCAACATATATTGACTCCGTATCATAGTAGAAAGATGCCAAGAAAAATAAATTTCCACACGGAAATGGTGGGTTTATTGAAAATACATGAGATAAATGCATAATCAACAACTATATCACAAAATTTAAGTCATCAATAGCACCCTCAGGCATTTTCCTATGAAGACAAAATTCCTCTTAAAAGAACATGTAAATGAATAAACAGTTCCCTAGTGTCATCTATACAATTCAAAAATCTAGAATCTAATTTGTTCCTGAAGTTCTAGAAAGAATTTAATATGATTGCTCAATAGTTATGTTTCATAGCTTAACTAGGAACACTAAAATTTTTTTGCCTTCACATTGAAGACAAGCATTTCTTCACATGAAAGGTCTTCTTTAAATGATACTTACATCTCATGCATTTTAAACTACTACTGTAGGCAACCTCATTAAAACTGCAGGTGATATGACATGTTTTCACATGAAAATCAATTTTCTAATGACACTCGTGGCAATATGTCATCTCTAGCACAGAATATTTCACATGAAGTAGAAGGGAATCCCCCCCAAGAAAAAACTTCTAGTAAACCTGATTTTCCTAAAGAGAAATCTCAACAACCTACATCACCTTCATGTGCGCTTTGAAGATATCAAACTTACTTATACCAGATGCATTTTCATAAAGCAATTCACTTTGAATGTACATAAGTAGACAAGTCATCATTATTCTGCAATAGAGTTGACATTGACACCTAACATAGTGGTGCTACAGATCTTTAAAAGGAAATTGAATAAAATGCTGACTGGAGTGATGTTTTAGTAGATATGAAACATATTTTATAACTGATTGGTACTTCAAGTCCAAATAAGATGAGCAGGAAAAAGGAAATGAATGCATTGAATGCACATTCTTCTCATCAGTAATGTGGCTATATCTCCTGTTTACAATTAAGAACATAAAGCAACCACGAACTAGTATCCAACATCATTTGTAGCATTCTCAAGATCACCGTAAGCAACACCCTTTTCTCAACATACATTGATATCCTCTAGATTGTACATAACAGTCATATTTTGTAATTGGTATGTAA
Source organism: Colocasia esculenta (assembly GCA_014218235.1). NCBI lineage: Eukaryota > Viridiplantae > Streptophyta > Magnoliopsida > Alismatales > Araceae > Colocasia > Colocasia esculenta. The sequence goes on along the minus strand of CM024757.1, from coordinate 9,999,619 downwards.
ATGGCATAACAAGAAAGGGAGTTACACCATTAAATAAAAATAGGCACATAGGTAATTCTATGCTAAATTGTGTGGGAACAGCTTATGTGACAAACAAACACAAATTGTATGGGCCTTCAACTCTTCTGCATAACTATAGCTAAAGAGAGAAACTTTCCTTTCTTCTCCAAATATGGTTGTGCTCTTTGATATTCTAATATTGCCCAGACCAAGTGCCTCAGAGAGAATTCTGGCCACAGGGCAGAGGGATTCTGCAAGTGGCAGCGAGTAGTCTGCCAGAGGAGAAAATTGCTCAGCCGGGTCTCTCCGGAAGTCCTGATCAAAATGTCTGGATCTGGGCAGCCCGCCGTGTACAAATATTTCTCCACATCCTTCATAGAAAGTTCCACACAGCAAGCACCATGAGCAATATTACAACCATCTAAACAACCTTTTTCACTGTTTAACCTCTCTTTGCATGATTCTTGCACGGCACGTGTGATCTCATCAGTAGACGTGTAAGCAACGCAAACCGACAGCATGGGGCCGGAGTTCTTTGCTGTGACCGCCATCGCCTTCTCAGCCGCCAACCTGACGGGTTCGCTCAAGAGCTGCAACTTCCCCCAGAAGATGACTCTCACACCATACTTGGCCACAAGCCTCTCCTCCTTCAAGAGCTCCTCAATTTTCTCGAGCATTAGGTCCATCGTAGACTCGACCTCTTCGGGCTTCCTCCTGAAGTTGTCGATGCTGAAGGCATACACAGTCACATGATTGATGCCCATTTCGTAGCAGTATTGTAGGACGGACATGAGGGCCAGGAACCCAGCCCTGTGTCCGGCACCTGATTCCATTCTGTGCTTGCGAGTGAACCTCCGGTTTCCATCCATGATGAAGGCTACATGGGTGGGCATGGGCCCAAAGGATAATATGTAGAAGAAGCATCTCCGAAGGATAGCCACGATTCCCTCAAAAATTCTGGATGCGCTGAGGATTGCATAATCCCCCATTCCGCGGTTCCTGGAAGCCAAGATGCAAACTTTTTACTCAGTCCCGACATGACCGTGTAACCCACAGGTGGATATAAAAGATGCGGTGATTCAAAAAGTACTAAACAGACAAAAAAAGGAGAGTCGAGGCCAAGCGCCCGAAACCATGCGTCGAGGAGGTGGAGGAGATGGAGAAGGCAGGCAAGGAAGAAGTACTAACTATAGCTCTCTTGGATACCAAGACTGCAAGGCAGGGAGGGAAGAATTACTGATCATACCTCTCTTGGATACGGCGCAGCTGCTGCGGTCGCCGCTGCTACCAGCCCGCCGTGACCACCCACCGTTGCCACCAGTGCCCACCGAGCTCTCTTCCTTCGTTGTCTTCTTCTCCTTTTCCTTTCGTTCCTTTTGCCCCTTTTCCCTTTATCAGTGTTAGGGCAGAGCGGCCGTCCTCCGAGTCCTGTAGGCAGCCAGGACTACACAAGTCCACAACTAAGTCCCAAAGTTTTATAAAAAAAGAACTTAATTAAGGAGACACCCGTTCTTAAAAATGTAAATTATTTTTTACATGTATAATTATGAAATATCATTTTTAAATATATTTTGATCAGCATAATACTACAACACATTATATATCTTTAGACACTGGCCTATGGCCGAAAAACCAAAATGAATCCAGCTCACGTTAAAATATAATTAGGTTTACAAAATGTACTTGAGATATTGACTTGCCAGTGAAAAGATTATATGCCTATGTAAATATAAATAAAAATTGCATTACTACGTAACCACAAGCATCAAAGTACATGTAATTGTATGCACGATCAGATTATTGTTTAATTTTTATATAAGAGTGATATTTTCAAAATTATGTATCCTCGCAGGCTTCTTTTGCAATTAGGTCATTACATATTAAGTTGGTGAACACAACTCCACATTCAACATGTTGCTTTAACGTTAGTATTTAATCACACAAAATTACGTTATTTATTTGACAAATATTATTTTAAATGTTTATATTTGTTGTTAATGAGAAGTATTAATCATGTGAACATTGCCCTTTTGAAAGCCAATAGCTTTCTCTATCTTTTCGAAATCACAAAAATGAAATGGACAACAAATCTTGATGTAAGTCTCATTTTAGGACAATTGGAGGAGAGATTAAATAATGAAATTATTGATGTGATGACTCGGCCACTTCTAAACCAAATATCGTGTATGCGCAGAAGATTTTGGAACCAGGGAAAAGAGACTGCAATAAAATGGAAGATGTTGGGCTTTGGAGAAGTAAATAGTTTCAGGAAACACAAGTATGGTATTTACTTTGATATAAACTAGTATAATGTGGTGTACTTGTGTGATGAATAAAACACGGACTTTGTATTCTGATTGCTTTAGCAAAATAGACACACTCGGGGCATGTTTGTTATTAAGATAGATCTGAGATAGAATGAAAACATTTTTAAAAAATTTGAAAATATCTTCATTCTATTCCGATCTATTTTGATACCAAATATGTTTTCGTAGTGGATGGAGATGGAGGGACCTCAGATTAATCCTAGAGTTGGAAGATTTTTCTCCTCATGATTTTAGCCATTAGATCATTAACCTAAAGAAAAGCGCAAGCTTCGTAAAGAGTGTATTTATTTGATTAAATTTTCTTTATTTATTAATTAGTCAACAATCTAACAAAAGAATAGTACACCACTATAAAAAATAATAATACTCAAGAAATGGTCCAGTGATTCGTCTTCTATATACATGAAGATGAGGTCAAGAATTCAAATCTCATGAAAAATAGGTTTATAAAACACAATCACTGAGAAATAAAATCTGATAACTCCGGCATGCAAAATCATTAATGCAAACTTGGAGGACCCCGGTTGGGTCGATCGGTTAAAACTCTTGTTTGAAAGTAAGAGGTCCCGAGTTCGATTCTTAGAGGGGACTTATCTGATTTACATACAATCTTCGAGGTGTATAGATCCAGAGTTTTTTCGGTCAAGTGGGGTAAAGACAATACATGTACATGGAAAGTAGGAGATGCCAAGTTCTGACCTTAGAGTTCACAAACACCAATCCTTGAGCCCACAAAACCACACGGGGCGGGGTTTCCTCGTTACAAAATAATAATAATAATAATGCAAACTTGCAAACAGCACAAATTCTGATAGTTGAGCAGTAGGCGTTGTACACAGCTTCAAATCTACAGAGCGGATACTTTAGAAACAATCTCTGATATTCCTGATGACCCAAATATGGTCAGTAAAAAAAAAAACTACTCAACCGACTAGGTGCTGTTTGGAAATAAAATGAAAAAATTGTGATTGATTTTTGAGAGGGAGATTAAATTTTTAGAACATGAGTTGTCTAATGTTTTTCATGTCGAAACATCATAAAATTACAACAGAAATATATCTGGATCTATGGAAAGTGGTGTACGATGTTTTTCCGACAATATCTCTCTTTGATGATGGGATGCCAAGGAGAAGGAGATGTTCACATCATACCTTTTTTTAACAAACAACCAAAAGATGGTTGTTGTTACGGGGGTTTCTAGGTAGGTCGGCTAAACTCTAAGTATAGCCGACCACATCTGAGGATATTCCGACATCCAGCAGCTTTGGCTAATTGGCATGAACCTCACGTCCGATGAGAACTAGTTTGGATCGGCAGAGTCGACGAGAGTGGCGGCGTCCGAACTAATCAGGGTATTCCTGTCGGGTCGGACCTCGGGTCAACCGACCTCATTAAGGCCATTGGCCGACATCTTACCTACGGCCTCACCTAGTATGTCAGCTACAGCTCTGGTTTTTACGACTCGGGTGTCTACAGCTCGGCCCAGGCGGGCCTGTCTACCGCTCGGTCCAGGCAGTCTTGCAAATCCAACAAGCGAGAGCTCACATTCTTGTACCTCGGGTCATCGATGCTAGGGTCGCATTGACCTGGAGCTCGGCCCTCTCATGTGCCCCATCACAGCCCAGACAGGGTCAACAGGCGAATGAGGCAAGGGCCGAGGATCACGGAACCGCAAGTCACGGTCATTAAGGCCACGATCTCTGCGATCAGGCCTACAGGTGGCAACCACGATCATCGCAACTCAGGAGAAGTAACGGCACCCAATCCGACGAGAATCTCGGTAACTCTCCAGCGAGATTGGCGGATCGTCCAGCTCACACGTACGTGTCCTAACACTATTGAAAGGTAGACACTCCACAGGCCAAGGTACGCTGTTCTCCCCCATGCTACGCCATTCTGCTCGGCTAGCGACTGACTTGAGCGTCGGAGTGTCTCCCCGCCGAGCCCACTCGGCGGGCTTTGCAAGTCAGGTCGGAAGGTCGGGAGCAGCTTCGCACGTCGGCCAAGCGCACCTCAAAAGGATTCATCGGCTTGGTCGTCTCGGCTCCGTACGACGAGAAGCGCCTCAACGGTCACCTCGGCTGGAGCCGATCTATGTTACTATAACATTAACATTGGCGCCGTCTGTGGGACCCGTTACCAAAGGTTAGTGCGGTTTCCCCTTTCTTATTCTCAACAGAACGAAATAGCCCCTCGAGCATTTATCGCAATCGCCGAGGCGGCCGAAACCTGGCACAAGCGGCAAGGGGGCCGACCGAGAGATTGTAAGCCCCTACGCCTGAGGTCGGCTCGGGGGCCCGACTCGTCTCAAGTATCGTGAAGCCTCAAGATTCATTCGAGGTCGGCTTGTGAGCCGACGAGTTCCAGAGTTCGTGGTAATCCTGCAGTTCTTATCAACAGTCATCTCCGATTTGGGAAGCCCAAGCCCTCTAAACAGGAGGCTATAATCACACGCTTAATGTCCTCAGTCATGAGGGCGACGAGGTATGTCTGTCAATCCATTCCTTGGGTTTCTAGAAAGTCTTCTCGTGACATTTTCTCAAGAAGTAGGTTCTCGACGAGATCGCCTCGGCTGTCCAGAAACCAAGAAATCGACATGCGATAAAATGAAGGCGCGGTCGCTTCGGCACGCGTATATCGCAGCTCGTCCGAGGTCACTTCGACCCTCCGAGCTCTTGAAGGCGTGGTCCCTTCGGCACGCGTACATCGCAGCTCGTCCGAGGTCGCTTCGGCACTGCGAGCTCTTGAAGGCGCGGTCACTTCGACACACATACATCGCAGCTCGTCCGAGGTCGCTTCGGCACTCTGAGCTCTTGAAGGCGCGGTCGCTTTGGCACGTGTACATCGCAGCTCATCCGAGGTCGCTTCGGCACTCCGATCTCTTGAGGGTGCGGTCGCTTCGGCACGCGTACATCGCAGCTCGTCCGAGGTCGCTTCGGCACTCTGAGCTCTTGAAGGCACGGTCGCTTCGACACGCGTATATCGCAGCTCGTCCGAGGTCGCTTCGGCACTCCGAGCTCTTGAAGGCGCGGTCGCTTCGGCACGCGTACATCGCAGCTCGTCCGAGGTCGCTTCGGCACTCCGAGCTCTTGAAGGCGCGGTCGCTTCGGCACGCGTACATCGCAGCTCGTCCGAGGTCGCTTCGGCACTCCGAGCTCTTGAAAGCGCGGTCGCTTCGGCACGCGTATATCGCAGCTCGTCCGAGGTCGCTTCGGCACTCCAAGCTCTTGAAGGCGCAGTTGCTTCGGCACGCGTACATCACAGCTCGTCCGAGGTCGCTTCGGCACTCCGAGCTCTTGAAGGGGCGGTCGCTTCGACACGCGTATATCGCAGCTCGTCCGAGGTCGCTTCGGCACTCCGAGCTCTTGAAGGGGCGGTCGCTTCGACACGCGTATATCGCAGCTCGTCCGAGGTCGCTTCGGCACTCCGAGCTCTTGAAGGCGCGGTCGCTTCGGCACGCGTACATCGCAGCTCGTCCGAGGTCGCTTCGGCACTCCGAGCTCTTGAAGGCGCGGTCGCTTCGGCGCGCGTACATCGCAGCTCGTCCGAGGTCGCTTCGGTACTCCGAGCTCTTGAAGGCGCGGTCGCTTCGGCACGCGTATATCGCAGCTCGTTCGAGGTCGCTTCGGTACTCCGAGCTCTTGAAGGTGCGGTCGCATCGGCCCACAAATCCGTCCGGACTCTTGTGCGAAATCACTTCCATACACAAATACGAACGACGTGATTCTAGGCAAGGTCGCTCCGGCACTCCCCAGGAACCAAGAAGACCATATCCGAGCTCACGAGAGGTCGTGTCGGTACTCCAAGCTACCTAAACAAGGTCCCCTCGGCATACGTAGGCATGAACATCATGTTCGCTGGATGAGGTCGCTTAGGCACTCGTCAGGAACTTAGAGACGACGTCTGACGTAATCAGAAGGCGTGGTCTCTTCGGCACACGCAGAGGTCGCTTAGGCATTCATCAGAAGCCGAGACAACGTTCGATGTGTATTGAAAGAAGGGTTCAGCATACGTAGCGAACGTACGCGACATGAACAGAAACGTTTCGGCAATCACCAGAGACCGATGCAGCGTCCGACGTAACGAATAGCTAAAGCCGAACAACAACAAAGGAGCAAAGACAAAAGAGTTGGAAGTTTCTATTAACTAACGATAAGGTACATTGGGGGGCTGACCGCCATGTACAATCGCGAGACATTTAGTCAATTACGATGTCGTCAGACGCAACGACCAGAGTCTCGACAGTAGTAGTCTGATCGGGAGCAATGTTCACGGCAGCCACATCAGCACCAAGCACCGCCTCGGCCGTAGCAGCCTGCGCCTCGTCGGCGACTTCGGCTTGGTCAGGAGCATCTCCAGCGTCCTCGCCCGCAGCATCTTCCAAAACCGACAGATCATATTCGGGACGCAGTTCTCGGATGCGCTTGATGCAATGATCGTATCCCGCCTCGAAGAGCTTGTCAACCTCTTCGTTCAGCTCCTCGGAGTCGCGGTACTCTGCAATAATCCTTTCGCGCTCCTCCTCGGCCAGCCTCGAGCTCCGAGCCCTGGCCATTTCGAGCAACTCTTCCTTCGCGCGAAGAGTCTCTTTGAGATCCTCAGCTGCCTTGGTTACCCGAGCAACCTCATCCTCGGCTCTCTTCACCTTCAGCCGCTCCTCGGCCAGGAGATTCTCGATAGTTTTCGCTCTCTTCTCGGCCTCTTTATTCTTGCTTGCAGCCTCAAGGACCCGCTGGTCGGCTGCCGCCTGAGCCTTCTCGGCCTTCCTAAACAAGGCCCCGACCAAGTCCAGTTGAGTCTGCACGGAATCGTAGAATTCTTCCACGACCTCGTTGGCTCTTTTGGCCGAAGACTGAGCCAACTTTTCCACCGGGGTCGCCCGACGAGCCCATTCAGTGGCATTGATCCCCACGCGCACCGAAGGCCGTTGAGGGCTCGCGACATGCTGGTCTGCAGACGGTCGCTCCGGCAGCTCGTCTCGTCCCTGAGGTGATGTCGGACGAAGATCCGACGACCGACGTTTCGTCCCCCGACCTGCATCCTCGGTTTCCTCCCTCGAACGCTTCGGTGGCCTCGTGTCGCTCTTTTTACCACGCCCCGCAAATCTTTCCGTTGCTCGGTCGGCGAGCGAGGTATTGCGCCTGCGGCCAACATCGGGAACATCCGATGACTTGCCCTTGTCGGCCATCACTGTAAGAGGCAGAGTTAGCTTTCACTCGCAAATCACAAAGAGATAACGTCGGAAAGGAGAATGACCTTGGTCGGCCTTGGCGATCAATTTGAACAACCTGTCAAGTTGAAACATGTCGGGTGGATCCAGCACTTGTAGAGAGTCAAACTCCGCGAGCTCGGATTCGATGAGGTTTGGAGCTCGGAAGGCTTTTTGGTGAACATTCACTGCCGTCCAGGTGGTCGGAAATGGCCACCCCGACGGGCTATGAACAAAAACAAATTGCCTCTTCCAGTTGTGAACAGAAGAAGGCATTCGACCAAGGATTTGTTGGCCAGTCCCCGAAAGCTTTGACCGAGAAGCAATAAAAGAAAAGGCGTGTGGTCGGAAGGACCTTAGCCAAGGCACAGATCGCCAGGAAGCCGACAACCGACCTCCATGAGTTGGGGGTCAGTTGCGACGGAGCGACTCCCAGCTTGAAGAGGAGAAAGATAACGAAAGGGTGCAAAGGGAGGCAGAAGCCAGCTCGGACGGCCTCAGCGTAAATACAAACCCCGCCCTCGGCCACGTAGTGAGCACGGAGCTGACTTGAATGATACATGGAGTAACCTTCCGGAAATACAAGACCATGATGAGTTCTCATCCATTGGAGGGTCTCGTCGGTGGTTTCACACTGAGCGTCGGCAACATTGTCGGCCGGACGGCGAGCCCCAAAAGTGTGAGAAGAAGGTTCCTTGGGAACATAGGTCCCGGGATCAACAATGAAGCAATCGTCGGAATGGTCTGACGGCTCGTCGTCAGGCCGAGGAGAGTGAGACGTTCCCCTAGAGGAGACCACCCTTGCTATAGAGGAAGAGTTCTCGGAAGGAGAACCTCCAGACGACGATCCCTCTCGAAGATGAGGACTAGAGGAGGAAGACGCAGAACTTGAAGAAATCGCTTACCTCTTAAGGAAGCAAGCGAAGATCGAAAATAGTAGTAGCTCGGGCAACGGACGTCGGCGCAACCCTCGTTGGAACGTCGGCAGGTCGCCTGGTAGATGCTCGCGCACGAGAGCAAGGGTGATCGTTCGGCAGCAGACCCCCATATTTATAGGGCTGGGGGGCAATCAAATCTATCGGTGGAGAACTCACCTCCAAGACAGCGGTAGAGATGTACCCACGTGTCGTCAGTGGACTGGCCGACAAACTAATCACTCGGATCCTGATCCGCACAAGCAATAAGGGTCGCCATGATGACGCTCGGGACTCGAAGTGGCGAAATGATTACTGCGTGGTACGAAACGTCGCAGGGCGGCGCGCCAGACAAAGCGACGTTCGGCGGCTCGCCAAGAGACACGACGTTTCGGCAACTGACAGGTGATGCACCCCCAGGGCAGGGCGGCTTCTGACCATGGAGACATGACGTCCCGATAGGCCACGTGTGTCAGCCAAGCCACGTGGCAAGGCACGTGCTCCCAGCAGGAAGATTTAGCTTCACCTCGGCCCGCTATCACGGTCTGACCTGAACCTAGGGGGCCAGTGTTACGGGGGTTTCTAGGTAGGTCGGCTAAACTCTAAGTATAGCCGACCACATCTGAGGATATTCCGACATCCAGCAGCTTTGGCTAATTGGCATGAACCTCACGTCCGATGAGAACTAGTTTGGATCGGCAGAGTCGACGAGAGTGGCGGCGTCCGAACTAATCAGGGTATTCCCGTCGGGTCGGACCTCGGGTCAACCGACCTCATTAAGGCCATTGGCCGACATCTTACCTACGGCCTCACCTAGTACGTCAGCTACAGCTCTGGTCTTTACGACTCGGGTGTCTACAGCTCGGCCCAGGCGGGCCTGTCTACCGCTCGGTCCAGGCAGTCTTGCAAATCCAACAAGCGAGAGCTCACATTCTTGTACCTCGGGTCATCGAAGCTCGGGTCGCGCCGACCTGGAGCTCGGCCCTCTCATATGCCCCATCACAGCCCAGACAGGGTCAACAGGCGAATGAGGCAAGGGCCGAGGATCACGGAACCGCAAGTCACGGTCATTAAGGCCACGATCTCTGCGATCAGGCCTACAAGTGGCAACCACGATCATCGCAACTCAAGAGAAGTAACAGCACCCAATCCGGCAGGAATCTCGGTAACTCCCCAGCGAGATTGGCGGCTCGTCTAGCTCACACGTACGTGTCCTAACTGATGCGGTACAGACCGCGGGAGAGGGAGGGAGACGGGACAGAAGGTGGCTGGGGAGGGTTTTAGCAGGGTTTTAGGGAGAGGAAGAGGGCCGGGAGATGGAGGAAGTAGGGGAAGGGGAAATGGTGTTGGGGTTCGGAGGGTGATGTGCAACCGGGAGAGGGGGTAACGAGAGAGATGAACAGGGAGGGTTGAGGACAGAAAGTAGAAGAAATGGGGAGGAGGATGGAGGAGACGAGAGGGGGGGGGAACTCGGGAGAAGACAACACAGTCACACTCTCAAAGGCGGCGCCTCTATCACAAACATTCTTTCAGATTCTTCTATTCCATCCCATCAAAAGAGTCCATACAAGAGTATATATAGGACAAGCCCAAAGAAACCCTACTGTGCACTTTTCCCATGGGACCACAATGTCCTCTGAACAAAAAGAAAAAGACAGCCAAGTCCCACCTTTACAAATAAACCCAAAAGATCTCCAAAATGCATCTGAAAAAAAAGAAAACTCTCATGGGCCTCAAATGGGCCTCACAACACCTCACATAAATGTCACTAAGAATAGCACTCCTCATCTCCAAGCCATAATGACGGAATCGCTGCCGCGGGTCGCCGACGCTGGTAGACTCGAGCCGGGTCGAAGCGGGTCCGCGCTCTGGTGTCCTCACCAATCCTCCCCGCCTGGGAGGAACTCGACCCAGTCGAGTACGGGTCCTGGCCGCTCTGGTACCGCTCCAAGAGATCGGGGTCGATCTGCTGTAACTCCTCCCGCGTGACCCACGTGTCCTCAATAGAGGGCCTGCCCCTCCAACGAACCAAGTAGCGCTGATAGGCTCCACTCCGTGTAGTGATAATCTGCTCATCTAGTATCTGGTCGATCTGCTCATGTCGTGCTGGAATGGAGGCTACTGGTGGGCACTCGTGGGTGGGGTCACTCACAAAGGGGAGAGGAGGCTCGAACGGCTCACTAGGAATCGCTGTCGGGTCCTGATAGGCTACCAAATCCGAGACATTAAATGTGGAATGGATGCCGTAGTCGGGTGGTAGATCTACAACGTACGCATTAGATCCGACGCGTTTCAATACCTTGAAAGGACCTGCTCCTCGAGCTTGCAGTTTTCTCACGGCCCCGGAGGGTAGCCGCTCAGGTCTAACCCTGATCATCACGTAATCACCCTCGTGAAACTTTTGCAGAAGGCGATGTGCATTTGCTGAAATTGTATATTTTTCATTGCTTGCTTCAATGTGGCGACGGACACTTTCATGCAGACTTCTGATATGGGCAGCTAACGACTCGGCTGACTCTGAGACTCGGGCCTAGATGGGCATAGGGACAAGATCTAATGGCCGCCTAGGTCTATAGCCAGTAACTATCTCGAAGGGGCTCAAGCCGGTAGACCTATTGACTGAATTATTATATGCAAACTCCGCTGACGACAAGACCAAGTCCCAACCTCGCTCATGCTCTCCTACTAAACAACGCAAAAGATCACCCAGACTCCTATTAACTACCTCTGTTTGCCCATCGGTCTGGGGGTGATAAGCAGTGGAGAACTTGAGCTTGGTGCCCAAGAGGTGCCATAAAGTCTTCCAAAAATAGCTCGTGAATCGCACGTCCCGGTCCGAGACAATGGTCTTAGGTAGCCCATGCAAGCGATCAATCTCATCTAGAAAGAGGCGTGCTACCTTAGACGCATCCGAAGTCTTGGAACAGGGGACAAAGTAGGCCATTTTGGAGAATCGGTCGACCACCACCATAATCGAGTCGTGCCGACGAACCGTGCGTGGCAATCCCAGAATAAAATCCATGCTAATGTCCTGCCACGGACGATCAGGCACAGGGAGGGGAGTATACAGCCCGGTATTTTGCTTTCGTTGCTTAGCCAGAGCGCAAATACGGCACTGAGCCACGATGAGAGCTACGTCGCGCTTCAGGCTGGGCCAGAAGAAACGATACTCCACTAACTCAATGGTCTTGTTTCGGCCAAAGTGGCCGGCAAGACCCCCAGCATGCACCTCCCAAACAAGAAACTCGCGGACAGAGGTCCGCGGAACACACAGCCTATCCTCTCGAAAAAGGTACCCCCCTTGCAGGAGGTAGTCAGGATACTCCCGGGAGGGCCCGGACAGGAGCGCGGAGTGTATCGAGCCAAAATCGGGGCAAGGGGCATACTCGTCTTGAAGGCGCTCAAACCCAGTAACCTCCGTGTGGACAGTCGACAATAAAGTAGAACGTCGGCTCAGCGCATCTGCCACACGGTTCTCCACGCCTGCTCGATGCTTGAGGACAAAAGTGTATGCTTGAAGATATTCTACCCATCGACTGTGTCGAGGGTTGAGCTTTTTCTGAGCGTGGAGGAAACAGAGGGCCTCATGGTCGGAGTAGAGGACAAACTCCTGCGGTAGAAGATAATGTCTCCACTACCTTAACGCCCGAACTACCGCATAAAACTCCTTATCATAGGTGGAATACTTCATCCTAGCATCATTCAATTTCTCGCTGAAGTAGGCGATGGGATGGCCCTCCTGGCTCAATACTCCACCGATGCCGACACCTGAGCATCACAGGAGACCTCAAACACCTTGGAAAAATCAGGTAATCAAAGTACCGGTGCCTGAGTCATCCTCTCCTTGAGATCACAAAAAGCCGAAGCTGCGGCCTTAGTCCAGATAAATGCTCCCCTCCGAATGCAATCTGTGATGGGAGCTATGACGGTGCTGAACCCGCGTATGAATCGGCGGTAGAAGGTGGCCAAACCGTGAAAGCTACGCACATCATGAAGAGTCTGAGGCTCGGGCCACTCTACGATTGCCCTGATCTTTTCGGGGTCAGCAGAGACACCCTCTTTAGATACGATGAACCCCAAGAAAGTGACAGATTCAGTCAGGAAGGCACATTTCTTGAGGTTGCCGTAAAGGCTTTCATGGCGGAGGGTAAGGCAAACCTGACGCAGGTGGTCAAGGTGGTCACTCCTAGAGCGGCTATAAATCAGAATATCGTCAAAATACACGACCAGGAATACTCCAATGTACGGACGTAACACCTCAGTCATCAGCCGCATGAAGGTGCTAGGAGCGTTGGATAGCCCGAAGGGCATTACCAACCATTCATAGAGCCCATCTTTTGTCTTAAAGGCCGTCTTCCATTCATCCCCAGGTCGGATCCTGACCTGGTGATAGCCACTCCTAAGATCGATCTTTGAAAAGATGGTGGCCCCCGCTAGCATATCCAGCATATCATCCAAATGGGGAATGGGAAATCGGTACTTGACAGTGATACGGTTAATCGCGCGGCTGTCCACGCACATTCTCCAGGTGCCGTCTTTCTTGTGAGCTAGAAGTGCGGGGACGGCGCAAGGGCTCTTGCTGGTTCTCATAGATCCCTTCCTCAAATACTCCTCAACCTGCCGCTGCAGCTCAGCATGCTCAACGGGATTCATCCTATAGTGTGGCAGGTTGGGTAATGTGGACCCCGGTACCAGATCAATGGCGTGCTGGATGTCACGCATTGGGGGTAGGCCGTCTGGTAGTTCATCATGGAACACATCAGAGAATTCTTGGAGGAGAGGGGCAACATCAGCTGGGTGCTCCGAAGAAGCCTCACTAGCGACCTCGTCTTTCACAGGTCTCACTAACAGGACAAATACCTGGTCATGCTCCGACAATTCCTGCTCAAATGCCCTGGCAGTGATCAATTGTAACGGTTTAGTGAGGGGAGGAACACCCAAAAGTGAGGGACTAGGAGTGGGGGCGCTACCAGTGGTAGGGGCCCTCGAAGTGGGAACGCGTCGTGCGACGCTGGGGGTAGAAGGAGTAGCGGGCCGAGAAGGGTCCACCACACCCGAAGCACCTAGAGGGGAGCTCACCTGGGGAGTAGGGGAATAAAGGGAACTCGCCGGAGGGGTAGGTGCAGGGGGAGGAGAAGGATAGATGGTGATCCGCTGGCCCCCAAAATCGAAGACGCAGGTGTTGGCCCGGCCATAGAGGGTCGCATCCACATCATATATCCAGGGTCGTCCCAAGATGATGCTCCCTACCTCCATGGGCAAGACGTCACACCAAATGTTTGCTTCATAAGCGTGGAGCCGAAGCGGAATTAGGCATCTGGACTGAACGGGGATGGAGGTCGAGTCCACCCATGACACGTGGTAAGGATGTGGGTGGTTTTCTGTAACCAGACCCAAACGTGTGACGGTGCGGGTGGAGATGGCGTTAATGCAACTCCCGTTGTCCACAATAACCCGGCAGACTCTACCGCCCAAGCGACAGTAGGTCTGGAAGATAGAGGTGCGACGCCAGTCAGCACTCTCCTTAGGCTGGGCCAAGATGCATCGAACAACCCCAAGCCTCGTATCACTGGGCACTTCCTCGAGGCTCGGCGCATGGGCGGGATCGGCCAACTCATCCTCCAGCTGGTACTCTAGGGCCAAATCAGCACCCGCCGCATACCCCACTTCTTGAAGATCATGAGAGGATTCCCCGGGGTCAACTCCCTCAATGGTCAGGGTCCTCGTAGGACAAGCACTCTGGTAGTGGCCAAACCCCTGGCACTTGAAACAGCGGACACGGGAGCCGCCATCTTTGTTAGGTTTCGTATAGAGCGCAGCGGAAACGCGAATCCCACAGGTAGATATCGTTGCCGGCCGTCGGAATCGAACTAAACGAGAACCCGCGCATAGAGAGATCTCATCTTTACCTTTGCGGGGTTGCGAAACTCCCGAATCCGGGGAGGAGGTGGCGCATGAGGCGCCGGTGCTTCAAGCCGTTCAAGTGTCCGGCCTCTAGACGTATCCACGCGAGCTCCGGACACAGACGGGATCTCCTCGTTCTCCACGCGTCTCCCGGATCTCAGCTCCACCATGTGCCGAAGAGAGGAGAGAGAGAGTGGGGGGCGCCCTGGGAGAGAGAGAGGAGGGGGGGGGGGGCAGGGTTAAGCCTGGAGCTTGGCCCAGGGTTTAACTCTCAGCGTATATTTATAGACACCGCGGTTTTTCACAAAAACCCAGTCATTGTCTATAAAGTACACCTTGCCCAATCTGCTCGGAACTCTTATGCGTGTGACCCTCTAGGCCCAACTGCTAGTCCAGTTTTCAGCCCATTAAGCTCAATAACTCTTTATTGACTTATGGTAATTAATTAACATCTCATATTAATCACACAATCAATTATCGTCTCACGATAATTTACCGGGCTTCCAATCAAGTTGGGTGCCAAGCAACACCACTTGATCCTGGAAAGCATTGGGGTTCAGCAACCCATTCAAGGAACCTTTTGTATCATCAGTTACCACGTGACTATAATCCTTCGCTCGTACAATGCTCCCGAGTGCACTTAGGGTATGGTCAACTGTCAAACCCTAATGTGTGTACTCACTTGGTTTAGATGCCGCATAACTATATCAGAAAACTCATTTTCTGATAAGTAGTCTTGCCCTGGCCAGGGACTATCAGGCATCCTTCCCTAGAGCATTCACTCTCCTGTTACCGAGAGCGAGCGATCCCTTATTGACCACACAATCACCTTCGAAGGTATTCCGCTAGATCCGATCACTTGACTGATTAAGACCTCATGGCTAGAGATCTATAAGTCAAGGTCAAAACCTAGAAGTCCACCAACAAGGTGTCCTTGGTGTCTCAGGTCTAAGGACCAATCACGCCACTGTGACAATGAATCTAGCTGGTTGACAGTTAGGTAACATTACCATCCAGCGATTCATAACGGATCAGTTCAGTGGACTCATTCTCCAATGAGCACCTACAGATTCACCTTAGTGTCTCCACACAAGTGACTATGAGACCAGTCACCCTCATCATATGAGCAGGTGCAACCTATACTAGTCTAACCGGATATTCAATGTCCTTCTTGAATATCCTCCGACTAGGAACAATTAAGAATATACGTTTAAAGGATATTAATCTCATTGTTATGATCTCATCATAATTAATATCCATTGCGTATATTCATGGACTTCATAATGAAACGGTAAACGAATTACACATAATGAATATAAAAGCCTTATTATTATTATCAAAGAACAAGATTGTACAAGTTATGATTGGCTTGAGGACATCCATAACTAACAATCCTGAGGCGCGCCTCCTCCCATGGGTGCTTTCCCCTTTTCATCCTGCCGGGGGGGGGGGGGGGCGGGGAGCTGTGGGCGCGCGGGAGGAGCAGGCAAGGCTGGAGCGGCCTCTCTCGGGGGTAGGAAACGAGGGCGGGGCGGGGGTTCCAACGGCCCCAAAGTGGGTCCCCTCAGAGGTAACCCGGGAGCGGAACGCTGCTCGGTCGGGCGAGGGTAGGCTGGCCTAGCGCGCGGAGGAGACTCGCGACCTAGCTCAAATTGCTCCATCTCAGGAACGACCTGATATGCATGCTCGATGGTCGTCACATGTTGGCGGAACAACTCATGCTGATAAACACGACGAAGACCCTTCCGAAAACGGGAAAGGGTAATCGCGCCCTCCTCACGGGCCCCACACCTCAGGAGGTACTCGTCAAAATCAGCAATATACTCAGAAATAGTACGAGTCCCCTGGGTGAGCTCTTGCCAGTGGTCTATGAGACGATGCCGATAGGTCGCTGGGAGGTACTTCTCGCGAAGCTTCACCTTCATGTCCTCCCATGACTCAATGGGCGCTAATCCACGCTGCTCATAGAGGGTTTCCACATTCAACCAATATGTCTGAGCCTGACCAACCAATTTGATCATGGCAAAGCGTGCGCGTCGGGCATCAGACATTCCCATCCAATCAAAGTATCGGTCCATGCTGGCCTCCCAATCTAGATAAACTCTCGGATCCAAGGACCCGTCAAAGGTGGGGGCATCCACACGGACAAGGCGACGGTCGTCTTGATCATCATGGTCATCTCGATCTCTCGGGTGACGATACCGCCGAGGCTCAAACCCATGCTCGTCCTGATCCTCCCGACCTCTCGGGTATCGGTGACGCGGCTGCTCATACCCCACATGGCGCCGATCATCTCTATCCCGCGGGTGTTGGTAGAACCTATGATCGTGCCCCAAATCCACTCTACCTCCACGGTCTTCTCTCACCTTGCCACCCCTAGGGTACCTATGACGCCCCTGAGCACCACCCCACTCGTGCTCAACTTGCCTTTCCCTAGCAGTGACGGGTCTAAAGTCCGTGCCAACTTCCTCCGTGGAGTCATAGTCGGACACGTAGTCATCTACCCCTCGACCCGTGGGTCGTTCCGCTCTATGTGGGGGCTCTCCGGGGTCCCGGCGAGCAGGCCGGTTCCCAGGATCCGGATCCTGGGCTGGTGGGGGCCTCTCAAGGGCAAGGACACGCCCAACCATTCCCTGGACAACACGGGTCGACTCGGTGACCCGCTCCTCAAAGCGTTGCTCAGTCTCAGTGAGCCTCTGCTCCATTTGTTCCATGCGGACCATCAATTGATCCAACCTCACAACTACCTCGGGAAATGAAGGGGAACCTGTCTGCGAACCCGCCATGGGCGCTGAGGTATGGAACTCTATACCGCTACGGGTGGGCATAAGCTAAGAGACAATGAAACCCAACACCGCTAACCATGGAGGACACTCTAAATGCAGCAAGAAAACAGACATGGACATGACATGAAACTCCCCACAGCAAGTTAGACAGCTAAAGAGGACAACTGCCCGAACTGCCACAAATCGAAGCAACAGGTGTTCAGCCACAAGGAAGCAGCAAGCTCAATCAAATGCACATGTTCCGCAGATAGTTTCAAAGCGTGATTTACATGCTACAACAGAAAACTACAGCACAGGAGTATCGTCCCCCGAAGCATAAATAGCGTCGGATCCGAGGAAGTTAAGATCAGCCACACGGCTCAAGCAACAATCACACAACTATTTATCTTCAGATTTTGCGCTAACAGGATGTATGGTATCTCACTTGACACAGTTCGACAGCAATAGTATATAACTAGCTAGGATTCCTACCTCTCAAACACGACGGCAAATCAAACTGGATACGAAATGAGCAGAGAGGGAGAACGGAGAGAACCTTCAGGCCGACGATTCGTCGGAGAGGGAGACCCGCGATTGGGTGAGGGGCGCGGACGGAGACAGCGAGAGCATGGCGATCTCGGCAACCAGCGGGTCTGGACGCCGCACGATCCGGGGCGCGTGAGCAGGCCGGCGGGGATGTTGGCGAGGTGGAGTCTTGGGTCGCAGCGGTTGTGCGTATTCGTGCGGGAGTACCGGAAGATACACGTACAGTCAAAATGAGCCGCCGACGATCTCCGCACTTGGTCCGCTCATCAGTCCAACTGGTTACGCTCCGTTCGTTGCAGGCCAAGCTCGAGCAGGGGATGCGGGTAGGGGAATCCCACACTGGGGCAGGACGGGGACGTTGGTTGTCGTCTTCCGAGGTGGGTCCGTCGGGACCCGGGGAGTCCGATCGCGGAGCTGTGCCAGGACGGTCACGCGGCCCGCGACGCTGAGAGGGGGACCGCCGGCGAGGACTCCGGCGCGTCGAGCCGGTCACGGAAGCCGATCCTGGTGCGACGGTGCAGGGGGACCCGGGCACGGGTGGTGACCCAGGCGCACGGGTGGTGGCCCAGGCGCGCGTAGTGCCGGAGCCGGGGGTGAGTGGTGCAGGCCTCCTGGCGCGCGGAAGCTGAGGCGGGGAGGTCTCCGGATGCGGAGGTGGGGCCTGCCGAGGAGGCCGGAGTTGCGGCCGGCTGCTGGAGGTGGCCCGGTCCGGTGCGGAGGGAGTCTCGTGGAAGGCCTTGGCGCGGCGACGGCGGGGTGCACCGGGGGCGCGAACAGGGAGCCTGGGGCCGCGTGGGGGCTCGGGCGAGGTCGACCGACGCTGGGATCTCCGGACGCAGGAGCTCGGGTGGGTGTCCGGGACCTCCGGACGCGGGAGAGAGAGAGAAGAGAGGGCGAGAGAGTGCTTCCGCTGCGACTGGCTGGGGAGCAGCGGCGCGGCGCTGCCGGCACGAGGAAGCCGGCTCGGGGTGGGCGACCTCCCTGTCGCGGGGCGGCCCGCCTCCCTGGACTTCCGGTCGCGGGGACGGTGCTCGGGAGTGGAAGGCAACGCGAACCAAGAAGGCAGAGGAGAGCAGGGAAGGGGAGGATCGAGCGGGCTCTGATACCAGTTGATGCGGTACAGACCGGGGGAGAGGGAGGGAGACGGGACAGAAGGTGGCTGGGGAGGGTTTTAGCAGGGTTTTAGGGAGAGGAAGAGGGCCGGGAGATGGAGGAAGCAGGGGAAGGGGAAATGGTGTTGGGGTTCGGAGGGTGATGTGCAACCGGGAGAGGGGGTAACGGGAGAGATGAATAGGGAGGGTTGAGGACAGAAAGTAGAAGAAATGGGGAGGAGGATGGAGGAGACGAGAGGGGGGGGGGGAACTCGGGAGAAGACAACACAGTCACACTCTCAAAGGCGGCGCCTCCATCACAAACATTCTTTCAGATTCTTCTATTCCATCCCATCAAAAGAGTCCATACAAGAGTATATATAGGACAAGCCCAAAGAAACCCTACTGTGCACTTTTCCCATGGGACCACAATGTCCTCTGAACAAAAAGAAAAAGACAGCCAAGTCCCACCTTTACAAATAAACCCAAAAGATCTCCAAAATGCATCTGAAAAAAGAAAACTCTCATGGGCCTCAAATGGGCCTCACAACACCTCACATAAATGTCACTAAGAATAGCACTCCTCATCTCCAAGCCATAATGACGGAATCGCTGCCGCGGGTCGCCGACGCTGGTAGACTCGAGCCGGGTCGAAGCGGGTCCGCGCTCTGGTGTCCTCACCACTAACACTATATAAAGGGTAGACACTCCACAGGCCAAGGTACACTGTTCTCCCCCATGCTACGCCATTCTTCTCGGCTAGTGACTGACTTGAGCGTCGGAGTGTCTCCCCGCCGAGCCCACTCGGCGGGCTTTGCAAGTAAGGTCGGAAGGTCGGGAGCAGCTTCGCACGTCGGCCAAGCGCGCCTCAAAAGGATTCATCGACTTGGTCGTCTCGGCTCCGTACGATGAGAAGCGCCTCAACGGTCACTTCAGCTGGAGCCGAACTATGTTACTATAACAGTAACCGTTGTTGTGTCTTTTTATGTCTTTTTCTATTTTAGTTTATCATAAAAATGGAAATGACACTATGATCTCTACACATAATTAAATGTGATATAAAATTTTAAGATACTTAAATATCTAAATAATATAATCCTTAATTAATCACATTGACTGCGATAAATTTTATGATAGCTAATAATATATAATTATATATATGTATGCTCATAATTAAATTAAATCTAATAAAATGAATTTAAAATTTCAATGATTGAAATCTCATTCTTTCTCATTCTTATTGTCAAATAAAAAAATTTATTTTATTTTAAAATGAACAAAGAATGAAGAGAGATAGAGATAAAAAAGACATTTATAAGACATTAGCTTTTGGGCCTCAAAAATTGAGGTGGAGTGAGTTTTTAGAGAGATTCTTCATTAAAAAAAAATAAAAATCTCTAAAAACGCACTCTTAAACGAAACCAATCTGAAGCGTTAGAAAGCATGAACATCATCTTCTTTCATTTTAAAAAAGTAAAAATCTCTAAAACGCACTCCCAAAACGAAACCAATCTGAAGCATTAGAAAATATGAACATTATCTTCTTTTATTTTAAAAAGCAAAAATCTCTAAAAATGCACTCCCAAAACGAAACCAATCGAAGCGTTAGAAAGCATGAACATCATCTTCTCCACCAGAAGCGAAGCAGTCAACAGAAAAAACATGAAACAAAGCAATGGCGTAAATAGTTCAAATGCACACCAGCGGATCTGATCTGGAAAACCAACAAAGAAGTGCAGCAACACATGAGAACTACATACTACCTACAAATCAGCTAGGGCGAAGAAGATCCAAGCACCCAAAGAAAACCAGATCGAAGATACCGACATAGGAAGACAAGATTAATCTATCTGAGGGATGAGCTTGGCCGAAGAGATTACAGACAGGAGCGAAGAATCCTCACCTAGTGGCTAGGGCGGCGGGGAAGGAGAAAATCTCGCTTGGCCAACCAAAAGACTGCAGCGTTTGCTGGAGAGGGTTTGCGAACAGTAGCCATATACCCATCGCAGCCGCTCTTGGCCCCCTTCAACGGCCCCGCGACTATTTTAAAGTTTAAACCCCGTAGCCCGTGGCATAAAAACCAACATGAATCCAAATATAAGGAGTAATAAGTATTTTTCTAAATATAATTAGGCTTACAAATTTGTACTTGAGATATTTGATTTGTGTAGATTATAATTTAACCCTATATTAAAAATAGTGAAAATAAATATATATATTTATAAGGAAGACTCATTCCTCTTATTATAAGAAGATTTTTTTCTTAAGAAAAAAGATAACAATTCAGACAAGAACAATACATCTTAAAGGGCACACTAAAATTTTAAATCTCTTCAACTTATTAGTGTAGAGATGATATGACTATGTAAATATAAATGTAAATTTGTGTTACTAGGTGACGCACATTGAAATTTCACAGCTCTTCAACTTGTTAGTGCATAGATGATATGACTACATAAACTTAGATGTAGAATTGTATTACTATGTGACCATACGATAAAAAGTACATGCAATTCTATGCTCCACGGAGGTTATTGATTAATTCTCACATGAAAGTGATGTTTCATGATTATGTGTTCTTGACAAGGCTTTTTTTTTGTAATTGGGTTATTATATATTAAGCTGGTCAACAGAACTCCAAAATTCCACATTAACATGTTGTTTTAACGTTAGTATTTAATCACACAAAATTGTGTAATTCAATTGACAAACATTGTTTTAAAGAGTTATATTTGTTGTTAATGATTAATATTAATCATGTGAACATTGCCCTGTTAAAGTCAATAGCTTTCCCTATATTTTCGAAATCACAAAGATGAAGATGGACAATAAATCTTGATGTAAGTTCCATTCAAGGACAATTGTAGGAGGGATTAAATACTGAAATTATTGATGTGACGACTCGACTACTTCTAAACAAAATATCATGTATGCACAGAGGGTTTGGAACCAGAGAAAAGAGAATGCCATAAAATGGAAGAAGAGATGTGCAGAGTCTTCGAAAACATAATATGTTGATTTTTTTAAAGCAAAATTTTCTACACGTGTTGTTTTTATTTTTTGACAATAAAATAGTAGTTGCCGTTAAATAAAGGTGAGAGTTACAAGTATGGCCATGTGAACCTAGAGAAGAGTACGTCATACAACAACATCATGCAGAGGGTTCTTACAACCCAAGAAACTAAAGGCACGCTTCAATAATAAAAACACATAAAAATAAACAATTAATGGATAGTTCAACCGTCACATAGAAACGTCGGAGATCACCGGAGGTGATATTTGAGAATCCGACCGTGGAACACGGGGGAAGAGCTCGATGGAAAGAGCCAAAGTTGGTGCTGCCTAGAGGAAAGCTCAGGCGGACAATGTGTCTTCCTCATCTCCAGAGTCTCCATAGAAAGAAGCATAGGAAGATGAACATTTTGCTCCGATAAGAGTCATGCTCGCAGAACATTTGAGAAAAAATGTGAGATTCCACGATGGAGAATAAGAACATGGGAGAATATAAAAGGAGGGAAGGCCCCAGGCAATAAGAGGCTAGATACAAAGCAAGTTGAACTTCGAGAGTGACAGTGAAGATTTCACCAACACAATTGGTGACGAGTTTCCAACAAAATAGGAGAGCAAAACCTCTCCTAAATGGAGAGTAAGATCAGAAAAACCAAATTACCTTGTGAAGAGAGAACATATGATGTTGAGATCATTCGCATAAAATTGGAGATGGTTTACAAAATCAAGAAGGAAACCTTCTTGAACCAAAACCCCCCTCAAAATGGATTTAAGATCGTCGAGCCAACGAGATGGGAGGGGGACCTATTTAGGGGCACCCCTCCCCTCCTAATCGAACATGGAGGAGATCGCTGCTTCTCCTGCTCGTCACTATGTAGTGAATGGTCAAAGGGAATGAGACAGAGACAGTGAAAAATACATATGTGGAGTGACTGGGATCAAAAAATTCACAGAGCTTCTATCTCTATAAAAGTCTAGAGAGACAAACTCCCTTGAGATTTCTGCACATCTTATTACATGCTCTAAATACATGTGAGTACACAACGTAGTATTTAATTTGATATACAATAGTATAATGTAGTGTATTTATGTTATGATTAAAGCATGGTCTTTGTAGTCTGTTTGTTTGGATGAAATAGACACCTAGTGTGGGTGTGACAGAGGGATTCAAGAAAGAGTGGAGGGATTTTTCTTCCGGTGGCCAAAACCAATAAGTTATTAACCCCCCAAAACATAGTCTCTATAAAGAGCATATGTTTTTGATTAAAATTCCTTTATCTATTAATTAGTCCACAATCTAACAAAAGAATAGTACAACACTCAAAATAGTAATATGTAAGGAGTGGTCTAATAGTTAGCATTTTGGGTGCACTAAGAGTCTGTTTGATTGGTTGTAAAATATATTCATATGGATTTTTTTTCAAAAGAATAACATTTATAGGGTAATGAAAAGCATAATTTCCCGTTTGATATCCACATAAATGATTTTCCTGAAAAGACTCTTCGATGTTTGTTTTTCATTAAAATATTTTCTAGAAATAATTTCCATCGACGCCTTGCCCCTTTGTCTTCTTCCTCCCACTTCTTGTTCTACCTACTCCTCATCGGTTGCAGTTTTACGAGGGCGTTGGATTACTAGACCATGGTTATGATGCTCCTCGATCTGTAGGCCGCCGCTGGTGGAGGTCCTTGATGAGGAGGACCT
This sequence comes from Colocasia esculenta, assembly GCA_014218235.1. Classification (NCBI taxonomy): domain Eukaryota; kingdom Viridiplantae; phylum Streptophyta; class Magnoliopsida; order Alismatales; family Araceae; genus Colocasia; species Colocasia esculenta. Next base: position 9,976,149 of record CM024757.1, on the reverse strand, counting down.
CACATGGACCATCGGATCGGAGGAGCTTGCTAACCTTGCTTTCACTGGTGCCCATCCTGCCTCTGTCAGCCTTCACTTGCACCACCGAGACTCCCTCCTATTTGCCAAGAGGAAGAGGTGGGGAAGTTCCAGTAATGTAGAAAAGGAAATAATTTTAAGTGTCATTACAAATCAAACTAGATGAGGCTACCTGAGCCGAGTAAGAAAGCTAGTAGCAGAGTCCTCATAGACCGTAGGATGCATCAAAAGTCAGTATTGAAGAGAAGTAGTGGGATGGTAAGGGGCACTAGTTATTCGATCACCACATCATAGGCAAGGGCCTAGCTAGACACGACCCCTAGGCTGCTCGTTATGAGGCACACAAGCAAGCCAACGTATCGCTGAAGGCCTTGCCAACCTTCATCTTCTACTCTGACACACGCTAAACACTGCAGCAGCGAAGAGCACTGTCCACATCCCTCATTAGTTCTAGGTCAACACCAACAAGGCTTTGTGGCTTACGTTGAGCCAACAGAGGTTCCTAGGGTTGTCGATGCATTGGGCACCTCGCTTAAGAAGTAGGATTGGACGGGAAGGAATGTGGATGATCTGAGGTGAGGTTGCCACTAGAAGGAAAGCAAAAGATTGAGATTATGGCGATCAAATGGTGTAGAGCGAGTGAAGGGATGTGGTGTGAGTAGACGAGAGGATGAGAGGCATCGAGCAAGAGGTAGCAACCATGGGAGATATGATCAGTGCTCTCCGCAGCTATTGGGGCTAGTCAACTAGTGAAGCTAGTGTTCCACAATCATAGGAGACGGGGATCATCTACGCCTACATGGTGCTTGACACGAAGAGCAAAAAGAAAATGGAGAAAAATGGTGTACGAGGTCTCATCTTGGATGCCAAAATATGAGATTTTTAAGAATAATATTTTCATGAATTAACTTTTCAAGGGTACTAAATAACCTATTTTAGAAATTTTTTCTAGAAAATATTTTATTGTGTGAGATTTTACTGGTAACCGAATGGACCCTAATATGAAGTCAAAGTGTTCAAATCTCATAGGGCTTTTTAAATAATTAGATAATTTATTCATAAAATTACTCACGATTATATATCATGGTTTGTCGTATCATCGGGTGAGTCGACTCATGCCAGGGGAAGGTCGAGCCCCTGGTACGGTTGGGTCTATCGCGGATGGAGGGAGGGTGGCTAACAGAGAGGAAAGGGGCTGCATAGAGGAGGGGGGGATTAGAGGGGGAAGGGGGCGGCGAAGGTGGGAGGGGGTCCATGGAAGAGGGGGGGACTAGAGGGGGAGGGGGCCAGCGAAAGGGGAAGGGGTGCGCGGAGGTAGGGGAGGGTACTCAGAGGGGGGGGGGAGGTAGGAGGGGGTGGTCGGAGGGGGGGGGGGAGACCTAGAGGGGGAGGAGGACTAGTGGAGGGGGGAGAGGTGCGTGGAGGTGGGGGAGAGGACTTGGAACCGTGACAGAGGTGGGAGGGGTGTGCGGAGGTTGGGGTGTGCGGAGGTGGGGGAGAATGGATGGGGAGGGGGTGAGTAGAGTTGGGGGAAGGGACTGGAAGGGGCGGGGAAAGCCGTGGGGTGGGAACTGGGTTGCGTGGGGTGGAGGGGGTGGGGGGTAGGACGGGGAGCAGAGGGGGGAGTTACAGCAGGGAGGGGGCATGGCCGGGTTGGTAGTGTTATGCCCTACAATTTTGGTTTCTTAAATTATTTTTGTAGATTTTAAATGTGGTTTTTGTATGCTTTTGATTTTTCTAGTGTGTCCTAGTCAGGTCCTTGAGGGTGGTTTCGATTGTCGCCAAGACTCTCTTGACGTCAAGGTTCACTACCGTCAAGTTGGACTTGATGGTGGTATCCTGTGTCGTCAGTCCCCTATTGACGGCAATTTATGCCGCCATCAACCTGTTGTTTCCTTCTTCGGTTATGACTCCTTAGATGATAAGTATTAGGGCTTTAGTCTAATTCCTATCCCTATAATCGTAATCCTAGTAAGGATTTCTACCCCGTGTCTTGGTTAGCCTCTATAAGTAGGAGGGTTTAGCCTTGGGTTAGGGATCTTTTTGACTTGGTTAGAGTTACCCTGAGAGGAGGGAGAGAAGGTTTTTAGAAAGTGAGATTCGTCATCTTTGGTCTAGTTAGTGTTGTTCCAAGTTGGACTTTTGCTTCTTCGACTCTAGAAGGTGCTGATGTGCGAAGGTTAGGGCTTGGTGTGGCTTCATTGGTTTAATTCAATGTGGTTAGAGCATTCTGCAGGCAAGTAAATTAGGGTTTAAGTATGTGGTCGTATCCTATATATTGTGTGATTTTAATAGATTTTTATAAGTCTTAAAACTTCATGAATTTTAGTTTTGATTATCGATGTGAAAGTAGGGTTTTATGTGCATTGGAACTTGATGGCGGAACTGACTGCCGTCAAGGTCCCTTGGTGGCATAATACTATGCCGTCAACATTATCTTGACGACATTGGGTCATGTCGTCAACTATTTTTAAATGGCAATCGATCTCACCATTTAGTTCTTGCTTTGAAATTTTGATTTTGATTTTTATTTATGTAAAAAGCCTTGTGTTTAATCAAAGTTTGATGTATAGATCGTTCTAACATGTGTATCTAGTTATTTTAATACTACTGTGACTTCATGAAATATCTTGCTAAATTTATGATGATTGTGGCCATGATTTATAATTATTCTTTATGAAGAATTGTGTTAGAAATTGTTAGTTAAATAAAGATAATTCTTGTGTGCTTCGTTCCTGACTAGTTAAATCGTAATATTTTGTGGAGTTACTCTTGTCAGTCATGTTATCATGTGATTTTGATCTGAGAATTTTATGTCCTTGATAAATATTTATCGAAATATAATTTCTATGCATGAGGGTAGTATGTAAACTACATTAAATCATAGGGTCACCATAAAGTTATGAAAATTTAATAGTTTGATCTATGCATGAGATACATGTTTTGTTTTTTTTTTAGATCTTTCTTAGCACCTTGGATATTTATGAACTGTTTAAAGTTTTTCACGTGTTATACTTTAATTAAGTTTAAATCTGTGTAATTTCTAAAATTAACTGCATATTAAATTTATGAAACTCTTGCTTATGAATGACCGTTAATAACTTGTTACATGTTCATTGCTTTGGCATGAGTGCATGCATGTGTATGTGTAAACAAGATAAAGTGTTCATAAAAGATGTGCCAATGAGATACTACTACCATAGATTGCGTTGAACCGTACTATAGAAATATCCCTATAGGAAGCCTCAATTATGTTATGTAATACCCGAGGTAACGTGTCATGTGAAATCTTGGAGGTGAACAAGTTCCAGTGATAATGGTGGGGAGGGCTTCTCCCGATTCTGCAGGACCAAAACTTGATCGTTTTGCCTGATGATTAAGTATGTGATATGTGATCGTGTGATCTTTTTGGTGGTGGTTTGGACAATATATCTCTGCTCGTGATGAGATTAAAGTGAATATGTGAATAATGTGAAACATGATATGTGATCGTGACATGTGGTAAATGCAAAGTGAATGTGAACGTGTTCATGAAAGTGCAAGTGAAAGTGTTAGCCAAAGTGCTATGTGAAAGTGAATGTGACATGTGATTGTGTAAGTGAATCGTGAAAGCCAAGTGAAAATCATGTGTAAGTGCAATGTGAACACCATGGGTAAGCAACGTGAACAACAATATGAAGGGTAAGTATGTGATAGTGCGTGAAAATGTAAGTGCACATGTTATTATTTATTGTGTTAATTGACCATGTGTGTTAAGTTTTATAAATGTTAATACATGCTTCGTGATGAGAATACAAGTGATATATATGATATCAAGTGCATGTTGTATATTTGCTAATGCTCAGGCGCCTGGGCACGCATCATTTCTCCACAAAAAAAAAGAGTGCATGTTATATGATACGAGTTACCTTGTTTTCAAGTTATGTTGTCTGGCCTCATGCATGTTAGATTGGTTTAACTGTGATATGTCTCATGGACTATGCATTCACTTTTTCTATATATGATAATAGCTTAGGCTCAGGTTGTCCTCACTGGTGGAGCGAGAATATTCTCTCCCTTTGGAGGAGGGTGCACTCTCTTAATTTGAGACCTTGAGGACCTCTTTTATATATATAAAAAAAGTTATGTTATATGTAGAACGTGCATTTAGATTCATGTTTGCTTCTTGTGTTTATTGCATAGCCTCATTTTTATTGACTTTTCAGGATGTTGAAGATTTGAAAGTCGAAACGTTGACTTGATTCGTCGTGGAGCGCAAAGAGTAGACTTGTAGTTTAGTACCTAGTATGTTGTAATCTTTGTAATTTGAACATTTAATGTTATTTTAGAGATTGACTATGTTATGTACTTTGTCTCTATATAGATTGTGATATGTGGATTATAAGTTGATAAAAAGTTATTATTTATTCCGCTGCAAATTCCTTCTCTATTTGTGTGAATCTCAACTCAATTGTCTATTGTTGGGGTCTTCTCCCTTGTAACGACTTGTTCTCGTCCAATATGGGTTGGTATAACTGTACCAAATGGAAGCGGGTCATTACAGATATCATACTATTGTGGTACGTCTCTATCTGGCTTGTACCAGCAAGAGCTCGGTGGGACTGGGTCCTCGCGACGTGGCCAACCCTGCTATATATCTTTGCTTGTAAAGATTTTAATTTGACATATAAAGTTATTAAACTTAAGATGATGATATAATTGATCAAGTTTTATCAATATTTATTGGAGATAAAGTCTTAATAAACCATCTGACTTATCAAATCACCTTTTGAATTAACAAGTCTGGTAATTACGAGTTATCAAAGTTCATGAAGTTATCAAAATGGCCCCCACGAAGCAGGTTTATGAGGTATTTCTAAAAGGCAATTAGACTAGCTTCTCACTCAAAAAAGATATATCTATAGCTACTTCATATCATGTTTGGTATCCGACTAAATAGAGAATAGAATAAGAATATCTTCAAAATTTTAGAAATATCTTTAAAATTAAAATTATCTTCAATTTATTCTCGACCTATTTTAATACCAAACAACCACTAATCTAAAAAAAAAAAAACAGTTCAACACTCAAACAATAGTTCCAGTGTTGACTGAAAATGAAATCAACCCACAAGACAAAAGCAAGAAGCGTGCAGCTCTGGCTCAGCATGCAAATCAAATTGCACCTCAACTTGGAAGTCATGAAATGTACATCATATATACTTTAAAATGTCAAAAAATGGCAAGCAGAAAAAAAACACCTCAGTGAGGCATTTGCCTAGCATTTTTGGACTTTGTTTTCTCTCTGTTATTTCGAGGATAACTTTAAAAGATATGAATTATAAGATGGACATATAGCATAATCGCTCTTTTATGAAAGACTAACTATATTTTTACCGTTAAATACTTATGTGTCATCTTTTGTAATAGGGAGGTCCTTACTATAACAGAATTTAACGTATATTATAACGGGTGATAACCCTTGTTGTAATGAGTTATAGTTCTATTAGGGACTAACAAATAAGTCAAAAATCTGATAGGGACTCCTAATTAATTTGCCTTTTTTTATTTGTTAGAGCCAAATTTGATTTCAAAAGATGTATTAATAAATCAAATTCTTATGTGAAATAAAATTAAGGAGAAATTAATTAGAAGTCCCTGATTATAATAGAGAGATCTTTACTGTAACATAATTTAACATATATTATAACTAGAGATAATACTTATTGTAATGAATTACTGTTTTGTTAAGAATTAGAAAATAAATTATTATCCATTAATAATTTTAATTAATTTATCTTAAAATTAATTTCATTAAAAACAAAAATTATCGCGGTGTTGTGTAGGCACGTGACTAACCGTCCCGCTCGGTGCGGTAGCGTGCAGTCGTCGACTGTGTCGGAGATATTTCAGATCCCGCCGCCGATTCCGAGCAAACCGGCGTGGTGGGCGCAGGCGACGACGTGCGGGTGGGTGACGCCCTCCACGAAGACTACGTGCGCGGTTGCCCTGGGGGGCCGATGGCGCCACGCCCCCCTACCGCACCACCCTCTCCTCCCCCATACGCGGTGGTCAGCACCGCCACCATCGCCACCAGTAGCGGCATTTCTGGCAACATCCCTCTGGAGATCGTGAGCGAAGAGGAGATGGCCCTCATCGACGCCGCGATGGCCTCCGCTCGCTGCCTGCTCCAGGCGTCATCGTCCCACTCCTCTCGAGTCGGAGTCACTGCCTTCTCCGCACTCTCGTCCGCCGTCCCGCCTCTCCGGCGCTGCCCGAGGTCCTTACTGTCCACTGTTCCTGTAATCCGCTCGCAGAAGGGATCATCGTCGCAGGATATAGAGGATTCTGGTGTTAACACGACCCCGTCGAAGTCCCCCCTGCAGCTGTTTCGCAGCAGGAGAGCTCTCACGGTTACCGACCTCATGACGACGGTATCGACTACTGCCCTTTGCTGTCATTTCCAGCAGTAGATTGTTCCATTTTCCCTTTCAGCGAGAGCACAGTGGCCTGGATTACGGTCCCGGCCGTTAAACATGCTTACGAAAATAAAAGGAGATGACAAATTTTTTAGGTAAATTGGTTATAGGCTCTTGATATTTATCTGTTGGTGATTTTTCCTCTTTTTCGCTCTATCCTCTCTGGAGGGGCACATTGCCATGGAATGACTTAAGTCACCGAGGTCTAGTAAATTAGATAGACGCAATGTGAAGTTAGAAAGTTCAAGTTCATCCGCTAATGCGTTAGTTTTTTCATGATGTCTCTGCACTTGTTACTGAATGTTATGGCATTTAAGATTTTTTTTCTTTTTTTCCTGATTTTTGAATGCGATTTTCTTGATGTTTTGCTTGAATGTTTCTTTTGGAAATTAGGAATGGTGTGAAAAGCAAATGGAATTTATTCTTCTCCACGGAAAACCTAAAAGGACGAAAGCTATGAGGGCAGGTAGTGATCGTCATGCTGAACTTGAAAAAGAGGTAATGTTGGAGTTTAGTGGCATCCATGCAACTGTCCTTCTATGGCTCAGTTTCATTAATCTTTTTATGAACTCGCCTGCACTATTGTTTTATTTTATTTTCTAATTCCTTCAGTTCAGTGTTGTTTTTGTCATCACTTCTCACCACAGCATTCATGGGGCAAATTTTGTTGTTGGCTCACAAGCTACATATGCTACACTTAGCTTTTTCATGTCGTGGGCCACTGCAGTTGTCAAACTTGGTCTGATTCTTTGGAACTCAGCTGAACTTTTATCCCTGAATTTATTGTGATGTTGGCTTCCGTACACTGTTAAGACTGGATAACACAGCTTGTTTTTTTCAAATGGCCATTCAGCATCCACTTGAATGTCAACAACGATTCAGCAGTGATGAAGCTAACTATGCTGGAGGAGCGATCCTTTAGAGGAAACAGTGCCCATTGCTGTTGTCCTTTTCAGAGAGCTAATGATTATCTTACCGCAGAGAATATCATATCTTTTCCTTTTCTGAGAAGATATCATGTTCTGTTCTTAGTTCAAGATCTTGCTGTGCTAGAATTATAAAAATTTGCTGAATGAGAAAGCTTAGTAGATTTGATAATAAGATTTTGAAATGATCTGATAGTAAGATTGTAATATGCCACTACTGCTGTGAAGAGCCTGTGGAAGAGTAAAGGTTTTTTTTTTCTTCTGAAAAGTGGATGGTACCACTAAATTATATTAAAAAGGAGTGGGATGTACAAGTATAGGCTGACACTCTCGACAAAAAGAAGCTCCGCACCAAGACAGTTCACCCCCCTTACCTCCTCAAAAACAAAAAGAGGGAGGAGTTAGAAACATCCTCAGAACAAAGATGATTAGTGGAAGAGTAAAGGTTAGGAATGCTGAAGTGCTTACATATTGGAAGCTGTATCAACTGCCATGCCTACATATAGCATCATTGTACGTGTACATGTAAATGTATGTATGTATATATTTGCATATTAATCTTGTGATGTAAGAATGGTTTGATCTGGCTTTGTCCTCATCTTCTCACTCAGCAACTAAAATTTCAATAGACTTAATACCTTTCTATTTTCTTCTTCCTGCTATATGACATTTTTCTTTCTCCTGTTGTATGCCATTTCTTTGAAAGCAATGTTATGGTAATTTTAAGGAACAACAAAGTCTGAGGTAGTTTCCCATGGGAGATTCCAAATGAGAACGTGACAATAACATTAGTTAATAGATAGAAAACATAACCTATCAGAAACGCATACAGTCAAAGTCAATGTATATATGACGTTGGTTTTCTTTTCTTATCTTTGGAACAGGTTGTGCAAAAAGTTGAAATTTGTATCAAAACAATGGAGGACTCTTGGGCTGTAAAATTTCTGAATTTTGTTTTTGGTACACATCAATTATTGTTTGAAGGATTGACACGTGAACTACCTGTGTAAGTTCTACTTTTATGTTCTTATGAAATCTTATTACTTAGTTTTCTCCATATGCAAGTGGAGTTTTAGCTTACCTTGGATAGTTGCTGTAACTGTGCACTGACAACCAGAAGTGAATAGGTTGGTTCTATGAATTGACACATGATATGCACTGATGGTAAAAGCTACTAGTCTGTAAAGTGTTTGATTCTGAAAATCAAAATACATGATTTGCAAGTGGACATAAGGCATCTATGTATAAAACTGTTGATAGAAGCTGAATATTGATTACTGAAAATTTATGGTTCAAATTCAATGAAAATTTTAGGAGAAACAGCATTATCTGTAAAGGCTTGTATTATTTGTTGATGAAATGTGTAGATTTTTCTTTTTAAATGAAAAGAATAGTAGTTCGAATGTTATTTTAAATTCAGTATATAATGCACCTGATGCTCCTAAAATTATAAAAGATATGCAGTAGGGTTACTGTTATCCTCTTGCCTATTTATACTTGTAACAAAAATTTAAATCAACTAACAAAGGGTTAAGTTTGTAATAGAAGATGAAATAGGCCAAAAAATGATTTTCTTGCTATTCTGACTGATTGGAAGGTACTTAATGCCCATGATAAATTCGAGTAAAAAATAATCATCCAAATTATCTCATGCATTTGCCCGGTCAATTGTATGATCCTCAGAAGGTGTATCTTTTTTCTTGGGAAATTTTCATGGACCTGTGGCAATTGACTTGCTATATAAGTGTTTTTCTGAAGGATTCACATCCCTTGTGCTACTCAGACTTTGTCTGTCATAAAAATGGAGAAAAGTTGGAAATTCTGGACATGGTGGGTCATTCTACTCTACCTGGGTGGCTGGTTGGAGACACTGAACTCAGTGTGTGGTTTTATTATCTGGTCTGGGGAGCATTCCATGTTCCTCTACATAAAAAAATTGATGCAATTTTTTTGTAAATAAAAGGGTAGAGAGCAGAAATGTCTCTATGAGCATAATCTATTGCCTTAGCAAGGATTTAATAATTAATAGACGGAAGATAAACATTCAGTAGGAAAAACGCCATAAACTGAGTCAAATATTTTTTTTTGTTAAGCCAAATGGACGGTTACTTACAATTGTTTTGCTGGACTTCACAAAAATATTTCTAACTCAAGTTTACGGTATTTAGATTTCTTCTACTCCCAAGATGATACTACAATGAAAAATTAAAGGATTGGGTTATTAGAAAGGGATTAGTAGGCTGGTCCACTACACCTCCAAGATGTTGCGATGAAACATGGCCATTATGTAAAAGCTTAAAAAGGTCATGTTGCTGGTTGAACCCCACTAAAATACCAACTTGAAACAAACCAATCCACCACTTGACAGGCATGAAACAGTGCAAATGACTGTAGCCATCAAGTGTGGATTGAAATTAGTGGCCTCCATCAAACAAGGAGCCACACATGGACTTCAAAATAAATTAGACAAAATATGGGGTACATCCCCACACCAAATATAACATGAGTTATATACCTACTCTCTGAAGCCTCTTCCTTTGCTGAAGAACCTCTCCACCTGCTGTTCAGAGCTTCTCCAACCCTAAAGTGTCAAAGTTCAAAGTGTAGAAAGCAAGTGAAGGAAAAGGGAAGGTGGTGCTTTATGCTACGAGGGACACACATGCATTAAATCTCATGTATTTAGACCCCAATCTAAAGAGGGGTGTTTATTGTGTTTGTCATCAACTTAATGACAAAAGGAACTTGAATCTACATGCACATGTAATTCATGGAAAAGCTGTCATCAATGAGAGACCTTTCTAAAGGAATTCTGCCATCATATGACTCATCTGTCTAAAGGTGAACAGATCACATTTAAACAGGGACCAAGTCAAAAAGGGGCTGTAAATGAATGTACACCTCATCCCCTGAATTATTGTTCCTATGGTTATACAATTTAAAAAGAAACATTGTATAAAAAATCTCATAACAAAAGTGCACAAAAGTCCTCATGGGAGTTTTACACAAGAATTCTCATAACAAGTTTCTATAAAAGTCCCCCGTACATAATATTTAACTATAAAACCTTACAGAACCTTTATACCCCCACACTTTGCAATTCTGCCCAGACTGCTGGGAAATCACACATATATCCCTGTGAGGGCCAAGTTATAAATCAGCACCTTTCTGAAAGAAAATTGTGAAGATATCCTTCACATGTATGAAACCACTTTTGATCTAGACTTCATGATGCGGGACAACACACGGGACCACGCTAATCGACGTACTACAACTCTCCTAGACGCGATCAGCACCAAGCAATAAAGAATAGCAGAATTATACCAAGCAAACAAGTAAGCAACAGGAAAATAATCACGTCCACAGAAGTACGTAGCCCACAAAGTCGTCCCTCGCGGAGGGGAAACGCGGGACCAAGGTAGCTAAGGAGCCACCAAAACTAGGGTAGTCGTTCCACAGACAAGGTCCAAACGGAGCCTCCGGGAAATAGGTTCTCGCACTCACAAGCCGACTGTGACGCACGTCACAGGCTAGATGTCCTACCTCACAAGTCGGCGGCAGATATGAACATATACGAGAAAAGCAAGTAAACGACTAGAGATTAGAGTACGTACCTCCACGTCTGTACGTGGGGAAGAGTCCGACCGTGCCACGAATCCCGAGTACAAAATGAAGAATTTAAATATTACAAAATTAATTTAGCCCACTCCTCGCAGGGAGGTAACAGGCTACACAAATAAAACCTCGGGATTTCAGACCGGCAAACTTGAAAGGCACTGAAGGTGGTGTCTGTGTGGAACGGACTTGGCGAGGTCCGTTCGCTGGAGAGACCTGCTGGCGGACAGGGTTGGCGAAGCAGGCGTTTGGCGAAGGCCGGCGGTGGCGCTGGAAGAAGGCGACGCGGGAGGCCAGCGGCTGGCCGACGTGACGCAGGCACCAGGGGAGGCGCCGGCGCTAGCGCAAGCAGGGAGCGGGGTGGAGAGATCTGGGCAGGCCTCACGCGGGGGCGGTGCAGCGCAGGTGGGGTTCGCGGCGCTGATGGGGGGGCTCGCGGGCTAGGCGCAGGGGCTGGCGCGTGGCGAGGGCAAGGCTGACGGAAGCGGGGCGCCACGCGGCGCTGGTGCGGCGGCCGCAGGGAAGGGAGGCGCGAGCGGGTGCAGGGTGGATGCGGATGGGGCGCGTGGGAAGGGAGGAGGTGGAGGCGGCGCTGGGTGCGCCTGGGAGAGAGAGGAAGCAGGGAGGCGCAGCTGGGGGCGGGCGCGTGGAACGCGGCCGGGGCGCGGTCTGGCGTGGGGCGGCCCGGGCTGGGGGCGTGGGAGAGAGAGGGGGCGACGCGTGGGGGTGACACAGGGGAGAGAGAGGGAGAGGCGGCAGTGGCAGAGGAGGCTGGGCGCGGTGGCTGGCAGCGAGGGGCAGCCTTCTCGCCGGTCCTTCGCGGACGTGCTCCGTCGCGGAGATAGAAGAGGCAGCACCAAGCTTGTCTCAAAATACCAAAATACCGAATCTGTATTTCAAAACAGGGGTTTACATGTATTTAAAAGGGTTTGGACTAATTCCAACCCAAATAGAACTCCTAAAGACTTACCATACTAAACACTTAACTAATCCTAATAGGACTAAAATAACATCAAAATTCGTAACAGAAAATAAGTGAAAATGGTAAAGACACTAAACGGGTCCCAATTGGGCCATAACTACTGTCTATGGACTCCAAAAAATAACCTCTATACCATGGGCTCGTCGCCCAACCAAATTGACTCCTCTGTAGCGTGCTGTGCTCCTCGGCGGCGGTAAACTAGGTCCGGGTTGAAGCGGACCCGGGCTCTCGTGTCCTCACCAATCCTCCCCGGCTGGAAGGAACTCGACCCCGTCGAGTAAGGGTCGACGTCGCTCTGGTATCGCTCCAACAAGTCGGGATCTATCCTCTGAAGCTCTGCGCGTGTAATCCATGTATCCTCTGTCGTGGGACGTCCTCTCCAATGCACAAGGTAGTGGTGGTGCGCTCCATCTCTAGAAGTGATAACCTGCTCGTCTAGTATATGCTCAATCTGCTCACACCGAACAGGTATTGGGGCTGTAGGTGGACACTCATGGGTGGGATCACTCAGAAGAGGGGGTGAAGACTCAAATGGATCACTAGGTATCACAGCCGGGTCCCTGTACGCTACCAAATCAGACACATTGAATGTGGAACTAATACCATAGTCGTCTGGTAGATCCAAAACATACGCATTGGACCCAACTCGCTTCACCACCTGGAATGGACCAGCTCCGCCGGCGTGCAACTTCTTAACGGTCCCTGAGGGGAACCGCTCAGGTCTAACCTTGATCATGACGTAATCACCCTCCTGAAACTCACGTTGTCGTCGGTGTGCATCTGCTAATTCTTTATAACGCTCATTGCTGATCTCTAACTGACGACGTATGCTCTCATGCAGACCTCTAACATGTTCGGCAAAAGACTCGGCTGAGGCAGACACTCGCTCCCTATGTGCCAAAGGGACTAAGTCTACGGGATTCCTAGGTCTAAGGCCAGTAACTATCTCAAACGGACACATACCTGTAGACCTATTCACCGAGTTGTTATAAGCAAACTCCGCATGAGGTAACTTGAGATCCCAATCCCGAGGGTGATCCCCAACTAGACAACGGAGTAGGTCACCTAAGCTCCTATTTACCACCTCCGTCTGACCATCGGTCTGGGGGTGATAAGCAGTGGAGAACTTCAATTGAGTGCCCATCAGGTGCCACAAGGTCTTCCAAAAGTAACTCGTGAATCTGACATCCCTATCAGACACTATAGTCTTGGGTAGGCCATGTTTACATGCAACATGAGAGAAGAAGATGTTAGCCACCCGAGAAGCATCAGAAGTCTTAGAACAAGGGATGAAAAGGGCCATTTTGGAAAACCTATCCACCACTACAAAAATAGAATCATGCTTCCTAAGTGTACGTGGCAAGCCTAGAACAAAATCCATGCTAATGTCCTGCCACGGGCGATTTTGCACAGGAAGCGGAGTGTAGAGACCGGGACTTTGCTTCTTTTGTTTGGCCGTAGCGCACGTTCGACACTGAGCTACTATGCGTTCAACATCACGTTTCAAACTCGGCCAATAGAAGCGGTACTCTACCAGCTCAATACTCTTATTCCGGCCAAAATGACCGGCTAGACCTCCAGCGTGTAACTCCCACACTAAAAAATCGCGCACTGAAGTCCGCGGGACACACAACCTATCCCCACGAAAAAGATAACCCTCCTGCAAGATGTAATCACTATGGGTAGGGGAGGGTCCTGACTGAAGAGCAACATAGATATCGCTAAAGTCTGGGCAACTAATGTACTCATCTTTAAGCTTCTTAAACCCAGTGACCTGGACACTGACAGCAGTAAGTAAGCAAGCCCGACGACTCAAGACATCGGCCACTCGGTTCTCAACTCCGGCCTTATGCTTTAATACAAAGGTATAGGACTGTAAATACTCGACCCAACGACTATGTCGTGGGCTAAGTTTCTTTTGGGAGTGAAGAAACCGAAGAGCCTCATGATCCGAATAAAGGACGAACTCAAACGGTAGCAGATAATGTCTCCAATACCTTAATGCCTGAACTACCGCATAGAACTCCTTATCATAGGTTGAGTATTTCAGCCTAGCCCCATTCAATTTCTCACTAAAATAAGCCACAGGATGGCCTTCTTGGCTTAATACTCCCCCTATGCCAACGCCAGAAGCATCACATGAAATCTCAAACACCTTAGAGAAATCAGGTAGGCGAAGAACAGGTGCCTGAGTCATCCGCTCCTTGATGTCCTTAAAAGCAGAAGCTGCTGCTTTGGTCCAGATAAAATCCCCTTTCTTGATGCAGTCAGTGACAGGGGCCATTAGTGAGCTAAACCCTTTAATAAATCGTCTATAAAACGCAGCCAGACCATGAAAACTACGGACATCATGGACACTCTGAGGTTCTGGCCACTCGATGATAGCTCTCACCTTTTCGGGATCGGCAGAGACTCCCTCGCTAGAAACGACAAACCCTAAGAATATAACACGGTCAGTCATGAACGCACACTTCTTTAGGTTGGCGTACAAACTCTCTCGGCGAAGGATAAGGCATACCTGCCGAAGGTGATCCAAGTGCTCATCTCTAGTGCGACTGTAGATGAGAATGTCATCAAAGTATACCACAACAAAGACCCCAATAAGAGGTCGCAGAACCTGAGTCATCAGTCGCATGAAAGTACTAGGGGCATTTGATAATCCAAATGGCATGACTAGCCATTCATACAAGCCATCCTTAGTCTTAAATGCTGTCTTCCACTCATCGCCAGGCCTAACCCTCACCTGGTGATAGCCACTCTTTAGATCAATCTTAGAAAAGATGGTGGCTCCCGCCATCATGTCAAGCATATCGTCTAAGCGGGGAATGGGGAAGCGATACTTCACAGTAATTTTGTTGATGGCTCGACTATCCACACACATCCTCCATGTGCCATCCTTCTTAGGGGCAAGCAATGCTGGGACTGCACATGGGCTCATGCTTTCCCTAACCGAACCCTTCCTCAAGTACTCCTCCACCTGTCTTTGTAATTCTACATGTTCAGTCGGACTCATCCGATAGTGGGGGAGGTTTGGTAGGGTGGCTCCAGGGACCAAGTCAATCGCGTGCTGGATATCACGCATGGGTGGTAACCCATTCTGGGAGGTCCTCAGGAAAGACATCATGAAAGTCATCGAGAAGAGAAATAACCTCGGGGGGATTTTCTCGATCAGCTTCCTTGGGAACCTCTCTCGCCACTATGGCAAAAACTGTGTTAGCACTCCTAAACTCACGCTCAAAGTCTCTAGCACTCATGATAAGCAGCGTGCTAGATGGCAGCTCTTTCTGGATGGGAGGTGAGGCCTGAATACTAGAGGTAGGGGCATCACGAAGAGGAGGGGCCTCCTTCTTAGGTGTGAACGTGGGTGGAACAGGGACTAAGGTAATGCGACGACCATTATGCTCAAAGGTGCAAGTGTTGGACCGACCATGCAGAGTCGCATCCATATCAAATAGCTAAGGTCGTCCAAGGATGATACTCCCTACTTCCATAGGTAGAATGTCACACCAGATCTTGTCTTGGTAGGAATGAAAGTGGATCGGGACTAGACACCTAGTCTGGATCGGAATAGAAGTCGCATCTATCCAAGACACTCTATAGGGGCTGGGGTGATCAACATGTGTAAGTGCTAGGCTTTGGACAGTCCCTGTGGAGATTGCATTAATGCAACTCCCACTATCAATGATGACTTTGCATGCCTTTTCTCCCAACTTAATGAACGTGTGTAGGATGGAGGTTCGGCGCCAGTCATCCCCAACTAAAGGGCGGGTCAAGGTGCAACGGACTACTGCCAAAGTATGGGTGTCCTGGGAATCCTGGCTAGCATCTATAGGCTTAGAGTCGGCATGGAATGCCTCAACAAGTGCTGGGTCAGGCTCGTAAATCACCTCCTCAATGACTGGGGTGTCGTCCCACTCTACGTCACCCATGTACATGCTACGTGTAGGACACTGGCCGGCAAAGTGACCAAAACCACTGCAACGGTAGCACTGCTGGCGAGCGCCACCTCTCTGAGATGACTCACCACCTACAAAACTCTTCCCCTTATCATCCCTCCTGGCAGGAGGAAGGGGGCCCCGTGGGCGTGAAGGTGGGGCAGCTAGGGGTAGTGGTTGGTCTCTAGGTGGTGGGAGACGAGGCCGCAGTCCAGTGGGCTCCTGACGAGTAGTCTCCTGATGTGTACCCAATTGTCCTCTCTGAGGTGGAGCGGACTGGGTACGCTGGTCCGAAGTACGTGGAAATGTGGGTCTCACATGTGAGGGTGGCTGGTACTCGGACTCAAACAGCTCTACTTCTTGGGCTACCTGGTAAGCATACTCGAGGGTGGTCACATTCCGCCTAAATAACTCACGTTGATAGATCGGGCGGAGACCCTTCCGAAATCGGGATAGGGTCATAGCACTCTCCTCATGAACTCCACACCTCAACAAGTACTCGTCGAACTCAGCTATGTACTCGGAGACTGGTCTACTACCCTGTGTGAGACTTTGCCAACGGTCAATGAGACGCTGACGATAAGTCGCAGGAAGATACTTCTCGCGCAGTTTGGCCTTCATGTCATCCCATGTTTCAATCCTATCCTGATGTCGCTGCATGAGGAGACTCTTCACATTAACCCAATAAGTTTGGGCTTGGCCCAGCAGCTTCATTTTGGCGAAGCGAACTCGCCGACCATCAGTCATCTCGTACCACTCAAAATAGCGGTCCATGGCTGCTTCCCAGTCAAGGTAGACCTTAGGATCTAGAGAACCATCAAAAGTGGGGACATCTACCCGGACACTCCTCACAATCTGATCATCCCTATCGTCATACTCATAGAACCGTTGAGGCTTATACCTTGCGTCATGACCACGTCTAAGATCAGCATGTTGGCCTCTACGAGGGGCCGGTCTCCTATGGTGGTCATACACCTCTTCAAATACATCGTCCTCTGTCTCAGGGGTCCAGACTCTCCTGTCTTCGACCCTAGGGGCGCGACGAGCTTCCTGAGGAGGATCATTGTGTTCTATTGCCCGAGGTGCCGGAAGATGAGGTGGAACCGGGTGATGGCCTACTCGATCAAGATCCTCCTGATGGTTGACTACCCGCTGTGGGTGGTGGCCTTGTGGAGCAACCTCAATAACATCTACTCGACCTTGAAGTGTTACAAGTCTCTGGTCAACTTGTCCAAGACGTTCTTGGGTACTTTGTTCCATTTGATCCAACCTACCCATTAAGGCTTGCATCATCTCACTCAAAGTAGGTTCCCTAGGTGGACTTCTCCGTGGGTCCATTTGGCGATCATCTGCCATGGATTCGGGGGTATGGTACTCCAAACCTCTACGGGTGCGCATACACAACTCTAGGTGACTCGACCAGGGAAACCTAAGACTTTGACACTAGACTCACTCAGATGACATACCCTAGACACATGCTCTGATACCAAAGTTGATACGGGACAACACACGGGACCACGCTAATCGACGTACTACAACTCTCCTAGACGCGATCAGCACCAAGCAATAAAGAATAGCAGAATTATACCAAGCAAACAAGTAAGCAACATGAAAATAATCACGTCCACAGAAGTACGTAGCCCACAAAGTCGTCCCTCGCGGAGGGGAAACGCGGGACCAAGGTAGCTAAGGAGCCACCAAAACTAGGGTAGTCGTTCCACAGACAAGGTCCAAACGGAGCCTCCGGGAAATAGGTTCTCGCACTCACAAGCCGGCTGTGACGCACGTCACAGGCTAGATGTCCTACCTCACAAGTCGGCGGCAGATATGAACATATACGAGAAAAGCAAGTAAACGACTAGAGATTATAGTACGTACCTCCACGTCTGTATGTGGGGAAGAGTCCGACTGTGCCACGAATCCCGAGTACAAAATGAAGAATTTAAATATTACAAAATTAATTTAGCCCACTCCTCGCAGGGAGGTAACAGGCTACACAAATAAAACCTCGGGATTTCGGACCGGCAAACTTGAAAGGCACTGAAGGTGGTGTCTCTGTGGAACGGACTTGGCGAGGTCCGTTCGCTGGAGAGACCTGCTGGCGGACAGGGTTGGCGAAGCAGGCGCTTGGCGAAGGCCGGCGGTGGCGCTGGAAGAAGGCGACGCGGGTGGCCAGCGGCTGGCCGACGTGACGCAGGCACCAGGGGAGGCGCCGGCGCTGGCGCAAGCAGGGAGCGGGGTGGAGAGATCTGGGCAGGCCTCACGCGGGGGTGGTGCAGCGCAGGTGGGGTTCGCGGCGCTGATGGGGGGGCTTGCTGGCCAGGCGCAGGGGCTGGCGCGTGGCGAGGGCGAGGCTGACGGAAGCGGGGCGCCACGCGGCGCTGGTGCGGCGGCCGCAGGGAAGGGAGGCGCGAGCGGGTGCAGGGGGGATGCGGATGGGGCGCGTGGGAAGGGAGGAGGCGGAGGCGGCGCTGGGTGCGTCTGGGAGAGAGAGGAAGCAGGGAGGCGCGGCTGGGGGCGGGCGCGTGGAACGCGGCCGGGGCGCGGTCTGGCGTGGGGCGGCCCGGGCTGGGGGCGTGGGAGAGAGAGGGGGCGACGCGTGGGGGTGACACAGGGGAGAGAGAGGGAGAGGCGGCAGTGGCAGAGGAGGCTGGGCGCGGTGGCTGGCAGCGAGGGGCAGCCTTCGCGGCGAGCCTTCGTGGCAGGCTTCTCGCCGGTCCTTCGCGGACGTGCTCCGTCGCGGAGGAAGAAGAGGCAGCACCAAGCTTGTCTCAAAATACCAAAATACCGAATCTGTATTTCAAAACAGGGGTTTACATGTATTTAAAAGGGTTTGGACTAATTCCAACCCAAATAGAACTCCTAAAGACTTACCATACTAAACACTTAACTAATCCTAATAGGACTAAAATAACATCAAAATTCGTAACAGAAAATAAGTGAAAATGGTAAAGACACTAAACGGGTCCCAATTGGGCCATAACTACTGTCTATGGACTCCAAAAAATAACCTCTATACCATGGGCTCGTCGCCCAACCAAATTGACGCCTCTGTAGCGTGCTGTGCTTCTCAACGGCGGTAAACTAGGTCCGGGTTGAAGCGGACCCGGGCTCTCGTGTCCTCACCACTTCACTTTTTAAAGAGGATCTCGGCTACGTTATCAAAGGTATTCGGATTTAATCTGGTGTAAATAAACATCGACTACGGTCGATGGGAAAAGGGTCCAGTATACGAAACTCAAATTGCCTGATAAAATAATGCGCGGAATAAATACGCCAGAATATATGCGCAACCGTCCATCAATGAACATATGAAATTCCCGCATCAAGGGATTTTAAAGTTTTGTCTGTTACACAAACTGGCACGCCCATACATATAAGAAAGACTCCATATCCCCTAAATTCCGTGTGTTCCACATTGCTATATTGGCACACCAGTAGAGTTGTCAAGCATGCTAGAGAATCATTTAGGTCCTGTTTGCTTTTGAAATAATCTGTAAGAGAAATGCTGGGGCATTAACCTTTTTGGTGTTGAGGGATAACAGGGTTTCGAAGAATAAATGGTCGTAGAAAGATGCGTTGATGGTCGATTCTTTTTACATAAACCTTCAAATTTGACTGATTCAGTTGACAGACTTTGGATGAGTTGCTTTAACCTAACACTCTTGATGTTCCCCGCCCCCACATTACCTACCGGAAAAAGAAAAAGTAACTCTTGATGTGAAAGCATCTTCAACGTGGTTTCAACTTTCAAGGATTCCTGTTTATTACAATTGTACAGTGGAAAGCTTTTTTGCTGTATGCCTGTGTCTGAACTTTCGTTCCACACTTCAGGGACCCATGGCTGGATGCTTGGTTGGAAATATGGCGCTGTGTCCTTAATGTGGATTGAATGTCCTAGGGACTGGAAATCTGGCAATCTGGCTATATATCTCATGTAAAAGTCAATTAAAATCTGCTCATGATTCCTTGCAGGCGCTGTAGGTCATAGACTAGGAAAGGAAAATCCAGTTACATGGAGGACTGGCCATCATAATATCCTGTTGAGAATGTGTGTGCATATATTTAAGACCAGGAAAGAAATTTGGGTTTGGTCTAGGGAATCTCCATTTTCATTTAGCAATATTTTTATCAAGGCAGAAGCAGGCTACAAATGGTTCAGCCCTGATTCACATGATCTGATCATTTTTTTTGTTTTTATATTGATGGTGCAGACTTTTATTTTAAAGAAGACTGCTAAAAATTGTAGTTAGACGAAGAGACTGATAATTGTATTTAAACTATGACCAATATCTTTTGAATGTGCCATTGGGCTGTAACCAAGCTGGCATCGGGTATGCTCTAGGAGGACTTACCCAGGTTGAAAAGTGGGGTCATGGGGGGTTTTTCCGAATTTGTGAACAGACTCTGCATCTTTAGCATTTCCCCTCAGATAAACATCTTTTGGATGTGTTTTCTCCACTGTGTTATGTATTTTAACACAGCCCATTTGTTAAGCCATGCATAATTCCATTTAGATATTTGCCTTTGGCTGCATAGCAGTGTAGTTTTTAAAAATTTTAGTAGAAACTGGAAGCTGCTAATGACAACTCTGGAGCCACTTTGTTAATTATCCACACAATTATGTAAAAGGATCCAATAATGTCCTTTCCTATGATTTTCTTCTGGGAGGTATGCTATGTTGACTAAAATGGTGATGATTATTTATCTACAGGGAGCATTAAATATGGTTATCTACCTTTTTTTTGTTGGTCAGAGAAGAATAAAGGTTGCTGATCCTGCTTCTGAATTCATATTTATGCTAATACATTTTGAGAGTTAATCATCATTACTTTGCATGTTTGCTGATGGATCACTTTAGGTCATAATTCTAGATTAGGGATGGTGGAAGGTGAATGGGTGGTTGGCGTGATTGATGAAATACGAATGCCTTTAAATGAAGCTGTTCCGCGCCCTCTGTTGGTGGATACAAAAACCCGCTACAAAGCAACCCTTCCTACAGAAGCACAAATGCGGAATTCAAGGTATGAAACTTATTTAGTGAGAGCCAACTTTTCTTATGATTTGTAAAGGGCCAATTTTTTATTATGGGCTTCTTTCATAGATGAAGTCACATTGGACTTGCTTATTCTGGTGACATTGAATTTAATTCTCGAGTATTTTTCATGTTATGAGAAATCCAATTCTTGTGAAGTGCACTGTTTCTGCATTTCAGATTTCAGTTGATGTGTTATAAATATTTGTGGGACTGCATTGTTGCTGATAACTTTCCCAGTGGTGACTTCTACAAATGTTTTGACTTGGATCCTCAGTCCACATTGTCGGAAGATGTTGGAGAATATAGTGCAAGATTAGGTCTTCGTGCAAAGGTATTGTTCTTTTCTACACATCATCAATATTCTTGTACTTTGGACATACTGTTCGACTTATTGTCTTGTGTCATCGACATATGCTTTCCAACAAGCCTTTGTTATGATCCATTTATGGGAGATGTTACATGAGAGTACTCCAGAGCCATTAGCTGATAATCTTTAGTGCAGGTAGCTGTTTCGTTTCATATTTTAGGTCATATATGTTCGTGAACCTCATGTCCTTATACATAGTATCCCTTTTAAATATTGCCAATAAAATGTATACATTGTATCAAATACATTTTACTTTTTTTTGTCGCTTTATTATATAGATCAAAGCTAAATGTCTTATTTGGACATTATCGAAGTTCTAGCCAAGACAGTGATCCTATTTGTGAATAAGCAAGAACCTTTATCTGCCAACTATTGAAGCCACTAGTTTTGTCTCTATCAAAATTCTGCACTAGCACTAATTTACATATCTTCGCATGGATCTGTTTTAGCATTCCCTTTTTTTTTTCTTGAACTCCCGAGTGGTGTAACGTATGCAGCCATTTGATAATATTTCTATGGATAACAAGAGCGTGGTATTGATGCCTTGTGTAATTATATTCCCCTTTCATCAGCTTAAGGTGCATTTAGTTCGCCACTGTCTCGCTCTTTACTCACATCATGTTTTACTCCTGTTGCTTTTGCAGACATTGGAGGATGTTGTAAATTATTTTATCGATACTTGTTATCTGCTACCATCATCACAGGAAAAACTTATGTTGAGGTGATTGTCTTTCTTTCCTATAATTCCTGTTTATGATGTAAATGACGACTATATAGTATATTTCGTGTTAGCATTAATATTTGTTCGTCATATAAGCGCAGATATGAATACCAAAGAGACCACTCTTTGCTTAAAGAATACGTCTTTGACCATGATGCTAATTGGTTCAAGGGTCAAATTTTGAAGTTCCTTGAGTTCTGGTCAGGTGTTAGAGAAGCCAGCTTTGTCTCGAAGGATGAACAATGGAAATGCCAATTCTGTAAATATGCTTCTATCTGCTCCGTAACTGCGGGATCAGATTGTAGTTAGTGATGGGACAAGCAAGTCCATTCATTAATTTAAGTTCTCATTCCATTTTCATGAGACATTCACGATATATAAGATGTAGATTCTCGGCATAGATGGAACTTCCCATGTTCCGGATTCATGTGATCATTATCTGTAACAGTTGTTCCAATTCATGTTAAAATATGTTTCATCCCGCTCCAGTTGCTCGAACAGATATGAAACCAGTGCGACTGGCATACGTCTTGCTTCAGTATTCTCAGTCCGAAGGTATGCCATCTTTTTCCTCATCTTTGCGATGACTGCTTGCTGCTCTGAAACTACTCTTGAGTCCCGCAAAATTTTCCCACAAAGTTTTCCGGTGTGATGGTGTCTGTGTTTCTGAATAACTCCTTCCCGATGCATGGAATTCACCACCACGACAGGTCAATGTCATGTGGCTCTCCATGGGCGTTCTTTTAAACGTTACATATGATCGGATATCGTGTAAGATGGGAATACTTTGTTGAGAAATACTTATTATAAGATACGAACTTAAAATTGATGTGAATTTTTCGACTTTTATAGGTTACCGGGGCTCCTCCACCTTGTTGATTCGGCATATATCAAACATTAGCCAGATAAAGCGGGATCCAAGGAGGATGGATTCGCATGCAAATCCGAATATCCTCAAGGTCTGTGAAAAGTAGGTTGCACAAAAAGTCCAATAAGCTCTTATATTTTATATGTTAACATCGAATCCGACCTCGACAATTTTACGGATCGCCAGATGCCGTGGCCCTACTTGAATCTGAGTGTTTAGAACACGCACAGTGACGGATGAACCGAGACCGAACCGAGGCCTCGGAGGATCCGCATTGCAATCGGTGGATTGAGGGTGCACATCATGGGAACTGGCGGTGGGTGCACTAGCTGCTGGCGCGGCGCTCGCCGTGATTTGGCCATTTCTAGTCTCGCCGCCTAATTGGTGGCCTGTCGCCATCCCTCTCCACCACCCCCGCTTGTCGTTACCCCTGCTTCCTTTAACTTGAAGAGAAGAGTAGACATGTCTACGAAAGCAGAAGCTAGCAAAGCGCGAAATGAAGGGACAAGCCAACAAGAGATGATACTAACCGCGATTCTGTTCTCTCTTATAAAACCTAATCACTAGTACTGGGGGGGGGGGGGGGGGTTCTACCTTCGTTTTTTTTATAAAAGAAGACCACACCAATGTGAGAGGATGAAGAAGAAAGGGAAGGGAGCACCAGCTAGTATACCCATGTACAGTGTACACATAGCATGCAGGAGTACATCTATTGGCTCCCGCCCATTTTAAAAAACCTCAGGGACGGGTTGCCCACTCCCCAACCTCCAGATTCCTCCCAATATATGAACTGCCTTCTTCTCTTTCGTGATTCCAAATTAAACAACCCCTCTCCCTCTCTCTCTCTCATCCATATATATATATGAATAAGTGTCTGGTTGTAGCACCTCCTCCTTAGTAGCTTCTTTTTTTTTTGGGTCTTCTCGTAGTTTCAAACTCACCAAGAAGCTATAGAACCGGGGTGTTTGAGAGAGTGAGAGAGAGATGGGTTCCTTCGACAGATCAAAGAAGAGAATTCAGCTGTGGAAGAAAGCGCTTGTCCACTTCTTACTGTGCTTCTTGATGGGCTTCTTCATCGGCTTCGCTCCCTCGGGCACGGCGTCCATCTTCTCCAACCAGACGGCGGCGTACAAGGCGATGAGACTCCAGGCAATCTCGCCGGAGGCGGTCCACACAGTCGAGAGAGACCTCGAAGCCCAAATTCTCAACACAAGTACCTCCGCTAGTTCTACTGCTCCCACGCCCGAAGCCGCCGTGGAATCCCACGTCGCCTCCGACGAGCAGGAGGCGCCTGCAGCTGCAGCTGACACCAACGCCACGGCCGCCGCTGAGGAGGTGGAGCTGCAGTTGACGCCCCGGAGGCATCTTATCCTCATAACGACGACGAGGGTGGACGACCCCCTGCAGGGCGTGATGTTGAGGCGGCTGGGGAACACCCTCCGGCTGGTGCCCCCGCCGGTGCTGTGGGTGGTGGTGGAGTCTCACCGGGAGGCGCCGCGCACGGCGGAGATGCTGAGGAAGACGGGGGTCATGTACCGGCACCTGGTGTTCAAGGAGAACTTCACGGACTCGGCGGCCGAGGTCGACCACCAGCGGAACGTTGCGCTCAACCACATCGAGAACCACCGCCTTGACGGCATCGTCCACTTCGCCGGTCTCTCCAACATCTACGATCTCCAGTTCTTCGACGTGATCAGAGAAACCGAGTACGTATCCTCTCTAGTTTCTGAAATCTCTGTTTTTTTAAGAAAAAAGCTTTTAAGTTTAATAAGACAAAAGATATATTAATGGTGTAACGATGATGGAAATGAGGACATCTGATCATATGGCATGAAAGATTCTATACGATACGAATAATATGAAATATGCTACCTTAATTAACATACTCCTTTGGTCATTACCTTTCGTGGGATGTTCCAAAAGTATCATCGAGAAAAGTTATATACAATAAATACGAGATGTTGGGTGATCAGAAGGAGCATCCCAAGGAAGTGGATTACGTTAATTATTAAAAGTTAACGTTAGCTTTTCCCACACCACCAACATGACAGTGTCTTAATTAATTAGCATGCCCACAAATTCTCAGCAGTGCGGTAGGGTTCATATTTTACGTGGCAAAGTCGCCTTCCAACTCACTCCACTGCAGATATTGCTAAGACTACCCCACTAGAAAATTAACTTAGCTTAGAAAACCCCCGTGGCCAGCTAGCCTTTCCCACACCTTTCTCTCTCTCTCTCTCTCTCTCTCTCTCAGAGACACACACACACACACACAAACTCAGACACATGAACACACAAATCTGCTAATTCTATTAGGAAGTCGCATGTGCTCCCTGATAGGTAGCTTTCAAGAACACGAACATAGCAAGAACACTCGTTCATCAGGTCCACGCGCGGCATCCATTTTGGCATATATTAAGGAATGATTGGTGATGCACCACTTCAAATTCCATCCCCAACCCTTCAACACTCTGATATATATGGACATGGAAGCCGTGAAATCTAGGTCTACCTCACCGGACCTTCACAGTTTGCACGCCAAGTTGCCAACCCTTCCACGGAAGAAATTACTTGTCGGATACGCAATCATCCCATGGGGTCACTAATGGCGCAACTTAGATATGTCTACACATCCTCGAGGCTCACGTACGCTAACATCTGATCATCTGCATGCGCATGCGAATACTGGCACAAAGGGTGTTCGGGGCTTGGCCGGTGGCGTCGGTGTCCGCCAACAGGAAGCGCGTGGCGCTGGAAGGCCCCATCTGCAGCTCCTCCCGGCTCCTGGGTTGGCACGTTCCGAAGGACGATGCCGCCGGCGTTAATCCCCGGATCGACGTCTCCGGCTTCGCCTTCAACAGTTCCATTCTTTGGGATCCCGAGCGCTGGGGCCGTCCCACCTCCCTCCCTGATATATCCCAGGTATTCTTCTTCCCCTTCCTCTCTCTCTCTCTCTCTCTCTCTCTCCGGGCTTTTCAAATGTACGTATCTATACTATATGATCGTAACGTTTTCACACAGGTCTTTAAAATTCTTTTAAAAGAGTGAACTAATGCTCATCGGCCTCTTCACCATCAAATGCCCCATATCATTGTCGCTAGTTAGACGGTCCAACACGCAGAGATGTGCCCGGGCTTTTGTCTCCTACCATGGGTGTCCTCTCTGTACCCAACTCACAGTAGCACTGTTTTGGACTCAAGCCCACACTTGAAAGGCAGCAGGTCACCTAATCCACAGAGAGAGAGAGAGATGTTTCACCTCCTCACCCTCTCCCTGATTACTAACAGCTAGTATTAAAATGGAAACTAGTCCATGCCCCCCCCCCCAGCCGTGCAAAACCCCGGAATATTGCTATAAAGCTCATGAGGTCACACCCTCTTGGTCCTCTGGTTCAATCAATCAGTGACGGATTTAAAATTTTCATTTAGTAGAGGTATTCTTAAATATATTTTCTTTTCGATCTAGTAGAGTCACAGGACTCCACTGATCTCAAGGTGACTCCGTTACTGCGATCAATTATTATGCATGGTGGGGGTGGTGTTGGGTCTATTCTTTCGTTTTCTGCTCCCACTTGGCCCAATTCCACTTGCGAAGCTTCTGCCAACAACCGGGCATCACCATCGCATCATTGTTGTTGGTCTGTGTGACTGTGTATAGTGTGATTCTACACTCAAGTCCCGTCTATTTATTTATATATACTCGCTATGTGGTGGAACGTAGATTACTTTATCGGCATCAATGTGTTATAGCCGGTATCATTCTTAAATCATTAAAAAAGTGGCTAACCAAATTCAATTTAATTAATGGCTGGGCAGCTGTTTCTCTTTTCTTTTTTTTTTTTAAATGGAAGATCGTATCTATGGCTATATGTAACATCGACTTAATTATAGTAGATAATTATATATTAATCATTTTTTGTATATTTTATCTGATGGGAGTTTATTTTTTTTTTAATGTTAGGATTCCTTCAAGTTTGTGCAAGAAGTGGTCCTGGAAGACGAGAGTAAGTTGAAGGGCATGCCCACTCCCGACTGCTCCCGCGTCTTGATGTGGCGCCTCCACATGCTGAGGAGGAGCTGCTTCTTTGATTTCTCTGCATCATCTCCGTCGTCGTCCGATCAAAATAACACTGGAAAGAGATAGAGGCCGCGGGAGAAGAACACTTGTACCAATAAAAAATGGAGATAGAAGCCACGGGAAAAAAAATACCAATAGAAATTGGGAAGAGGGAATTAAAAAGAGTAGTTGTAAAGTCTTTTGGAATTTTGTCCTATAATGCCCACCCATTAATTTTCACATTTTTTCTTCTAAAAGCACTTCCTTTTATATTCTTATATTTTATTTCCGAACCCCTCATTTATGGGGGGATTGAAATTAATATGTATTTTTCCTCTTTAAATTTGATATGATTTCAGTCATTGCCATTGAGTTAGTTGAGCTGCACTTTTCGGAGGCTATTTTTCTAAGCACCGGGAGGATGGTTGTGAAAGAACTTACTTGCCACTGCTAGTTTAGGTTTCATCATGTGCCGATAACAAATAACAATTCATCTCCATTACCTAATTGGATGGAGCTCAATATTTGCAATAATCTATTTGCGACGTTGATTAATTGCTAAGGAGGAGAAGCTCCATCCTTACATTAATTGTCTGGTCAAAC
The DNA here is from genome assembly GCA_014218235.1 of Colocasia esculenta. NCBI lineage: Eukaryota > Viridiplantae > Streptophyta > Magnoliopsida > Alismatales > Araceae > Colocasia > Colocasia esculenta. Next base: position 9,948,566 of record CM024757.1, on the reverse strand, counting down.
AGCCAAGTTCACATGCACTATGTATATATATACATGATAGGGGAGTTTGATTTAGATGATGGTAATGTTATATATATATGTGGACGATTTTAGGATATTTTCTCACACATTAATTAGAATGGTAGGCCCATTCTATAATGCTTGTTCTGTTGGGGTACAGATAACATTAATTAATTTCCCACTTTGATTAGAAAATTACATTTGACTTTGGGAAATTAGAATTAAACAGCCAGTGGGCGCAAATGTTATTGGTCTTTGAGAGAGTATATATATATATATATATATATATTAAGATTCCACCTAATTGCATGTGCCCATACAACTATATATATATATATCTTAAAAAGATTCCCACATTGTTGGATTCGGAGCTAGCTAGCTAGTTTTCCCCCAATCCCCATTTAATCTTCATATAAAATCGTCTACCTACCGTCACCGTCCTTGACTAGATGTATATGATAATTTCCTAATCTCCCAAAAGAATCCAAAAAAGTTTAATTCGATCGAAACTTTTGATAGCTGAATATTGTTGGAACCGGGATTTTGGTGATTGTCCAGCCATTAATCTCTTGATCTCTAGTTTGATGGTTTCTCTTTAGCTGTGCTGATTTGTTTAACATTATAGTAATGAAAGATATTATACTCGTTTATGCGGTAACAAGGGTGAACTCACAGTTAAGTCCATTGAGCCCCTCTCTGTCCTTTTTACAAAACAAATGAATTTCTTGCATTAATGTGGGATTAGTTCCTCTTTTCGATACTTGAGAAACCACAACAAGAAGAAGCTACAAAGCACTTGGAGAGATATACATAGCAAGATTGCTATTTCATGATGATAAATCAAATTCTTGTGCTATTAACATATGAGAAATGCTAGTTATCCGAACACCCGGGTAACCAGTATGAGTGGATCGGCCGCGCGACCAACCAATCAGGTCGGCCCCACGCCGCATCCTCGTGGGGCCCATGCGCGGCCGGCCAATCAAGTCGGCCGCGCGGCTGATCCAGCTCGGCCAGTTATTCGGGTGCTCGAGTAACTAGTATTTCTCTTAACATATTCATCCTTGTATTAATAATCGAGATGTTACATATATATACAAGGGAGGAAGATTTTAATAATTTCTCATACTTAAAGTGTCATGTGATGTATGCAGCAAGTGTGGATCATGTCGACTTATTAGAAAGGCCCACGTCGCAGAAATGCTAGTTGGGATTAGTCCCATATAAGATGACAAAGGTTAATTTTACTCTGCCTTCTCCTCTTTATATGACGAACGGGGATATATGATCTAGACTTCCATCCATATTAAGAGAGGTAATCCCTCCACAATCTCAGCCTCCAAGTACCGTTGGATGCTAAGAATCCTAACTGGGATTGGAAAGAGTGATTATATCAACTAATTAACCGGTTTTATGATGGTGGCACGACTTCGATCGGTTGTTAAGAATCCTAATTGGGGTTGGAAAACTTGATTATCTCAAGGAACTGCATATGTTATGGTACTGTTTACAGTACGCTTTAACACCAAGAAGAGATCACTAGCAGTTCCACTTTTCCTTAATCTTGTTTCTTAATTAATTCTAATGGTATTGGATAGGGCCACAATCAGGTCATATGCTTCTTCTACATAACACCTCTTAAATAAAAATTACATGCAAATCTAACTTAATTCGGAAGTTCTAGAAGAAGGGGGCAAAATACGAAGGGTAATATTTAAAAGTGTTTTTTTTTTTCAAAAAATAACTCCCTTATAAGGCTAATTACAAAATTGCCTTATCTTGTTTATGTTTAAATTAACTTTCTAAATAAGTATAAGTAAACAAATAATAGAGCCATTAACTATATGGCCAGGAAACACATGGAAGAGCACTAGTATAGGGATATTTTGCTCCTATATTTATGTTATAGGATGAGCTTTCTGATGATAAAACTTTTTGAAAGAAAAACACTCCAAACAAGAATCCAAGAGAAGGGGTGAATTGGATTTTTTAAAACATTTTGCGCCAAAACGGTCTCGATTTGATTCAATAGTGAACTAAGTTATATGAGAGACAATGACAATCACCCGACAATTGGAGCGTAGGATTCTTAAAATAGTTTGTAGACAATCTTGATATAAAGTTGCTCCTACGTCCACACCCAAAACTCCTTAGCCGACTTCTATACCACTAGACACAAAGAGTACCCTAGTTAGCTTAATACAACCCCCTTGACACAAAGAGGTGTAATGACACCTCTATCCATGTAGATATAATGATGCTAGCTTGTCTTACACGTCACTAGACACAAAGATTCTAATTAGCCTAACACAAACCATGAATCAAAAATATCAAAGAAATATGTTTCTTTCTTTTACAAGAGAAAGACTCAAGAATACATCTCATCTAGAAACCCACACAAAGAAGACACAAAATATAACAAAAATAGAGTTTCTATAGAGCAAATATGATTGAGAACGAGTGGGGGATGCTTATTTCATAATCCCATAAGCAAAATTTGAGCTATACAAGAGTTCTTGAGAAGATCTAGCCTTTTCAAAGAGCCTTTCTACAGCCGTCTGGAATCAGAGTTGTTTTTTGAATATGGAGACTTCAAAACCCTAAGAATGACAAAATTGTGGAAATCACACAACACAACCAGCATTTCTGAGAGAATTCGATGCCTTTCTATTCATACATAAGGGCTATTTATACAAGTTATTTGAGTACCAAAGAACAACAAGGTGTCCTTACGAAAGGAGATCCCAAAACAAGGTAGGTGCTATACAGGGAAAAGGAGAATAAGAAATGAGATCCCCAAAACAAGGTAGGTGCTATACAAGGCACGAGATAATAGGGAAGGGGAATATTACAATGCAGGTAACGTCCTTAACATCCCCCTCAAATTGATGCTGGGTCCACCAGTAGCAATTTGCGTGTCAAGAATTGATGTCGAACTCTTGATAATGATTTAGTGAAGATATCGACAACTTGGAAATTAGAGGATAGATGAGGAAGAGTGATGATATGTTTGTCATAAGTCTCATGAATGGAGTGGCAATCAACCTCAATGTACTTAGTACGTTCATGGTAGATTGGATTGGCCACTATTTGAAAGGCAGTGGTATTATCTGCATGTAGGGGAGTAGCACCACCCTGAGAGAAACCAAGTTCCGAGAGCAACTGGCGTAGCCAAATAATTTCAGAGCAAGCAAAAGACATAGCACGATATTCAGCTTCAGTGGAGGATTTTTAAACTCGTTCTTGTTTCTTGCATTTCTAGGAAATTAGAGAATCACCAAGATACATACACCAGCCTGTTGTAGAATGTCGAGTGTTGGGGCAACCAGCCCAATCAGCATCAGAATATGCAGTAAGACGAAGATCGGAAGTGGCAGGGAAAAATATAGTGGATAATTCTGTTGACAGCTACCAAATGTAAACGACGAGGACCGGACATGAATTGACTCACAATGTTGATGACATGAGAGATGTCTGGCCGAGTAATAGTCAAGTAAACAAGGCTACCAACTAGTCGCCAATATTGTGTGGGATCAGAAAGAAGGTCGTCATCATCACGACAGTACTTGACATTCAGTTCTAAGGGAGTGTCAACAGGAGTAGAGTCTTGCAATCGAGCCAGGGAAATAAGATCTCTAGCATATTTATGTACCTCAAGTCCCAAAAAGTATGTGAGAGGTCCAAGATCCTTCATATGAAACGAAGCATGAAGAGATTGTTGAAGTTGATGAATAGTGTGTGAATTAGTCCATATAAGAATGATGTCATCAACATAAACAAGCAAGACAGTAATACCGGTAGCCGTTTGAAAAATAAACATATAGATTAGAGCTACTTGAGTGAAATGAGCCCAAAGAAGAGTCTGCCTGAACTTTTCAAACCATGCTCTAGGTGCTTGCTTAAGCCCATAAAGAGACCGGCGCAATCGACAAACCTCATGTGTAGAAGTAGTAGATAACCCAGGGTGAAGAGTTATGTAGACTTCTTCCTTGAGATCACCACATAGAAAAGCATTTTTGACATCTAGTTGGAAGAAAGGCCAGGATTGCGCAGCTGCAATAGCCAAAATTGTCTGAATAGTGGTCATCTTGGCAACATGTGCAAAAGTTTCATCATAGTAAATCCCATATTGTTTTCGATTTCCCAATGCTACCAACCGAGCTTTATATCTGTCCAAGGACCCATCGGATTTGAGTTTGACAGCAAACACCCATTTGCAACCAATGGGTTTAACCTAAGGAGGACAAGGAACAATATCCCATGTGTGATTTGACTGAAGAGCATCTAATTCCTCCTTCATGTTTGTTGCCAACAAACATGCTTCATAGCCTGCGTGTAAGAGTTAGGAATGGAAATAAAGGACAAGGGAGTGAACAAGGATGAATGATGGAAGCCATAATGTTCAGGGGAAAACCCATAGTGATAAGGAGGATGAGAGATTCTAGTAGACTTGCGTGGTGGTGGAGTGGCTAGAGGTGGATTGAGCATCAGGTCAGGTTCTTGGACAGGCAGCTCGCTTGTAGGTACCTCATCATCGTGCTCGTCAGTATGGTCGGGAGTAGAACCTGTTACCGAATGAGGGGGATCAAATGAAGGAAGAAGGGATAGAGAAGATGATGAAGAAGGAACTTTTGGTTGGGGGAAAAATATTGACTCTCTACAAACACAACATTGCGAGAGATACGAACCTTCTTAGCGGAGGGGTCATAGCACAAGAAACATTTTTGGTTAGGTGGGTAGCCAAGAAAGGCACACCGAGCAGAAAGCTTGGTACGTTCAGAGGGTGGAAGTTGAGCAAAATATAAACAACCAAATGTGGGAAGCCAAATATAGTCAGGATTGTCACCATAAAGAAGAAAGTAATGAGATTGATGGTGGAGTCCAGGGGATGGAAGATGGTTGATGAGATGTACAACAATAAAAATGGCTTCAACTTAAAAACTAGAAGGGATAGAGGACTCTATGAATAGAGTTCTGGCAACATCTAGTAAGTGAATTTTTCGTTCAACGACACCATTTTGTTGTGGTGTATAATGACAACTCCGTTGAGAGATAATCCTTTTGGAATCAAGGAATTTATAAAAATGATGAGACATGTATTCATCGCCAGAATCCGAACGAAGAATTTTGATGCATTTAGAAAATTGAGTTTCAATAAATGCCAATTTTTTTTGGAATGCCGTAAAGACCTCAGATTTAGCATGCAAAAAATGAATCCATGTGAAGGGACTATAATCATCAATGAAAGTGACAAAATATTTATGTTGAGAGTGTGAGAAAGTAGGAGCAATACCCCAGACATCAGAATGAATTAACTCAAAACAAGTGTTAGATAGACCAGCATGTGTGGGAAAAGGAATAACTTTACTCTTACCCATATTACAACTGAAACAAGTAAATGAGACATCATTCAAGGAAAAAGAACCATTAATTGAAAGGAGACCAGAATTCAACATGAACAACATTTTCTTAGCATTAGGATGTCCCAAACGTTTATGCCACAAGTGAGGTAAATTATTGGAAGAAAATTGACAGAACAAAGATAACATAGTATTCTTTCTAGGGCTCGCTGTTAAGTGAAGATGGAAGAGACGTCCATATTTAGGTTACTATGCAATCACCTCCCCCGATGCTTGATCATGTACAAGACAGCCAGAGCGAGAAAATGAGACAGTGCACTTGGTATCTACCAATTGTCCAACAGACAAAAGATTAGTAGAAAGACGAGCAACAAAAAACACATCATGTAATGGCAAGGAATGAGGAATGTCACCAACGACATCAATAGAAAGATGGTTCCCATCTACAATATGAACGTACAGGTCCACTATATTTCTTAACATTAGTGACATTTTTGGGAGATGAACTCATGTGATTGGAAGCTCCAGAGTCAAGATGCCAAATAGAGTTTTTGGTTCTACCTATAAGACCGAGTGCAGAGAAGGCAAAGTGGATCATTTGGTGAACCATCTCCAGAGTCAAAGTTGCTGATGCAAGAAGTAACCATTGGTGCTGAATTAGTTGTTGCCACATGATAAGTCTTATTGTTTCTGTTCTGAGGACACCGATGACATTCTGATATCACATGGCCAAGCTTTTTACAGTAGTTGCAAAATTTCTTCTTGCAATTGGTTGCAATATGACTAAATTCTTTACAGTTATAGCACTGGATGGTACTCATATCACGGTTTTGTGGCTTGTCTTGAGCTGCATATGCAACAGTAAAACTAGGACCATGTTGTTCTAGAGTTGCTTGTGGTGCACATCTTTGTTCTTCACCTAATAGTTCACTAAGACAATCGTTCATTGTGGGTGGAGGATCACGACTAGGGGTGTCAATGGGCCGGGCTGTCCATAGATCCAATGGACAGCCCGTGTTGGGCTCAATTGGGGCCTAAATGGAATGACTCATCCAACACCATTAAATCCTGTTTGATAACCCATTAATTAATGGGTTGGGATGGATAGACCCGTTGGGCCCAGGAACTTAAAAGGAGTCTACAAAATAGGCATGAACCGCATGACTTCTCCTTCTACCCCAAACCTTTGATAGACTCCTTCCTTCGTAGGCTCGCAGCAACTCCTCCAACCCCAAACTCTTGCATCGTAGGCTCGCAGGCTCGCAGCAACTTCTCCAACCCCAAACTCTTCCTTCGCAGGCTCACAGTAACTTCCTTCGGAGCCTTTGTCTACCTCCGCGATCGCCATGATGCTCTTGCCATTGTCAGCTGTGCAATTGCCAAGAAAACACGAGGTGGGTCATCTGTTGGGGGGCCTCCTCCCCTGCTCGTCTTCCAAATCACTTCCCCCATACCTTTCACCTCCATCTTGCGATCATCCTTGAGTTTTTTGGTTCTTCGATTGTTCTTGCCTACCAATCTAGGTTTTGTTTTGCGTTCTTTTGATATACTAAATCCTCTTGTAGGTGTCGGGCTTGTAGAGATATGAGGCAGCCTTGCTAAGATCGAAGGGCAAGACTAGGTCTTTTAAGGTTATATGGCATGAGGAATTGCATATCATTCGTAAGCTTCAGAACTTCACCAGAGATGCTGAGGTGGTGGGTCGCGGGAGGCAAGTAAGTCATGTTTCTTTTTAGAAGCTTTTACTTTTAGAGTGCCTCGCTTGGTGCATTTGGTGCGGAATTTGGACCCACTTTGCTTTGAGGTTTAGGATTTCGGTTTTTTTTTTTGCTTTGAGAGTTCTTTAGAAAGTTTCCAACTCATGTATTTAGCTTAGAAAATTTTGTTCTCCATGTATACTTTTTGTTCTTCATCAGATGGGCTTAGAGCTTAGGATTTAGAATTTTGTGTAAAATTTGAGAATTTTTTTCAAGGAGTTTCTATTTATTCTTCTTTAGTTGTGGGTGAATTACACTTCTTAGTTTCATCCACCGACGGTTTGGATCCCATGGTTTTCTTCAATTTTCTTTTGTTTTCTTTTTTTGCACTTGCCAGAACATGACCCACTACCCATCATCCACACCTTCGAGAAGGTGGCACGCTGCAGCTTAATAGGAGTTGGAAAGTCCTATGTTTGGTGGTTCTCTTGGAAACATGGATGAAAAATTTGTTTCTACTTTTCCTTTTGAATACAATTATTTAGCACATGAACCCTTTTCAAGTAGAAAAAAGGAAGCTTATTCTAAAGTTCATATGGTTAGATACTAATTCTTTTTGAAACGTGGTTAGATACTAATTCTGGAACTTGGAAGTTCAGAATGTCTAATTTCTTTACATAGTATAAGAAATCATGTCAGATCTTCACTGACATTTCTCTTAATAACTCTTTTTGAAGGTATCCAACAAATGTATTTGTTAAAGCTAAGATTAATTGTCTTGGATTGACATCTTTTCGATTTGCATCATGGTGTAGGTGCGTTAAATTTTCAAAAATGATCCATAATATTTCATTTACATATTGTAATAATTCCCACATTTTTGGGCTTTTGTATTGAAGTTTCTTTTAAAATATTACTATAATATTTTGGTATGCAGAAAGAAATCAATGTTGTTGTTCTACTAATTCAATGTTTTGGATCATTCATGTTGACAATGGCATGCAGAAAAAATCTCAAAAAAAAAATCCTTTGTTGTCCTGATGCATTCCTATGCTATTTTGTTGTTTTCTTGGTTTTTGGTTATATAACTTATTATCTTTCGATGTGTAGCTTGAAATTTCTATTATGGATGCAAACACAACTTTCAATGTTACTGAATTGGAAGCAAGCTTAAATGCTACTGATGTTGAGACATCCTCTTTAATTTGTCCACGAAAATGACTTTCTAAAGTATGGTTACATTTCACTGAGAAATATCTAGAAGATGGAAATAAAAGAGCATTATGTAATTATTGTAATGCTTCTTTTGCAAGCTTTAATAACATTGAGACTAGTCACTTATCACGACATATTAGTCAATGTCCTAAACGACCTTCACAAAGTAAGAGTCTACGATGTGGTCGTATCTTTAACTTTAAATTTGACCAAGAATTTTCACGTCTTGAATTAGCAAAGATGGTGATGCAAGAACTCCCATTCACATTTATTTAGCATGTGGCATTCAGAAAATTTGCAAGAATTCCTAATCCAGAATTTGTTAGTGTATCTCGAAACACTATCAAGGTTGACTGTGATAAGATTTATGAGGAGGAAATGATGCAGTTGAATGAATTTTTAATTCAAGAATGTGGAAGACTTAGTCTCATTGCTGATTTATTGACATCAAATCAGACGTTAGGATACATAAGTATCATAGTGCACTATGTGGATGTTGAATGAAAATTACAAAAGCAGATTATTGAATTTTCAATGGTCGAATCACCACACACTGGGTCTACACTTGCAAAAGTTTTTTTGAAGACTCTCTCGGATTGGGGTATTGACAGAAAAATTTTCAGTCTAACTTTAGACAATGCAACAAGCAATGATGTTCTTTGTAGATTGGTGAAAAGTAATTTTGTAGAGAAACAACCTCTTTTTCTTGAGGAATTTTTTTTCCATGTGAGATGTTGTGCACACATATTAAATTTGGTTGTGCACGATGGTTTGAATGAAGCTCGCAATGCAATTTACAGTGTTCAAGAGTCGGTGGAATATGTTAAAGCTTCACAAGCTCGAAAACAAAAATTTGAAGAAATTATGCAACAAGTAGGATTATCTGGAAAAAAAGGCCTTCCTTATGATACTCCAACACGATGAAACTCTACTTATATGATGTTAGATGCTGTTATTTCTTATAAAAAGGTTTTTATGGCATTAGAGACATGTGATACAGGTTTTATTTGTGCTCCTTCACTTGAAGAGTGGTCAAAGGCTGAGTTCATGTACAAATTCTTAAAGATTTTCTACAATGCTACTAATATTTTTTCAAAAACTGAGAAGCCAACATCAAATGTAGCTTTAGTGAAAATTTGTAATGTTCAGAAGTTGTTGAGACAAGAAATGCAAAATTCAAATGAATTTTGCGTAATATAGTTGCCAAGATGTAAGAAAAAATTAATAAGTATTGATCAGAGATAGAAGATTCTACATTGTTGTTTGCCATTGGTATAGTGCTTGATCCTAGGTACAAATTGATATTTGTTACCTAAGCATTCATGGAGTTGTATGTTTATGAGACTTCATTGTATATTACTCGTATCAAACAAACGTTGTATGATCTTTTTGATGTATATTCATGTCAACTTGCTTCATCAAGAATGAACGAAAGTAATCTGATATGTAAGAAAATGAGGAGTGGATAGCAGAGGTAAGTGAGGAAGTTGATATTTTGAGTGGGTTTGATCAATTCCTTCATTCACAAGTACTATTGCAAGACTCTAAATCTGAACTAGATCAATATTTGGAGGAAATTATTGTCTCTCGAAATTAAAAAAAGCTTTACCATTTTAGGTTGGTGGAAAGACAACATTGCTAAGTACCCAACATTATCAAAAATGGCACGGGATGTTTTAGGAATTCCAACATCTACAGTAGCTTCCGAATCTGCATTCAACACAAGCGGAAGAATCATCGACCAGTATCGAAGATCTTTATGTCCAAAAACAGTGAAGACTTTGATTTGTTCACAATATTGGTTGAGGGATAATATGGCATGTACATTAACATTTGTATATTGTAAAATATTTTATTCTTTCTTCTTTTACTAATTGACTTTTTTTCCTTTCAGAACTAATCTTATATTCAGATAATTAAGTTTTGTAAATGTTTGATGTTGTTGACGGTGATGGTTATCACTATAAAGGTACGCCACAAAGATTGATAATTACTTATTTTACAAGGGACGTCTGATTATATTTTTTCCTTTCATTTGTCATTCCTTACCGTGCCATGAGGACCTGAAAATAGGAAGGTCAATGAAGTTGCCTTTTCTCATCTTTCTAATTTTTCCTCTCTTTATGTTATGAGAAATAATCACTTTAAGATAAAGTTGTCTATTGGATAATGATGTTGAGACTTCCAATATCATTCCCTAGATGCAGTAGGTGTTGTGAGTTTTTTTTCTTCCCTTCTTCATATGCATTACATGTTGATCTCTAGTTATCATAAAGTTGGGATGGTAACCTTGCTCCTTTCACTTCAATAGACGGGGAAAATCAGGAACCATTTCTAATGGTTATGAAAGGAATTGAAGGATAAACTTGAGTGGGGAGATAGTCCAGTGTCCTTGTCTTTTGTTGATTGGAAGATAAAGTTACTGCTTGGTTATGGGTGGCTCATGCTACTTTTGGTTGACAATCGAAGCTCCATGTGGCAGAGAGCAAGATTTGGGAATAAAGAGCTATGTTATATTTTTTATTCTACAACACATTTTTGAATGAGCAATTTTAGCATCTTTTTACTTCAATTTTTTTTTTTCCTTCTTGGTGAATGAGTGGGAGAAGATTTACCTTCTACTTTACTTTTTCTTCTAGCTGATGTCCATTTGAGATTGACATCATGAATAGTGTTTGCTTGGTGTTTAAATGACACATACTAAAAAAAAAAAGTGCAGTCCAGTACGACAACATAGGCCTTAGTTTCTACACTCTCTAAACTTCTATGTTTTTTATTTTAGATTGCTATATCGCTTTTCTTGAATGCTTCTTTTGAAACTGTGTAGGTAACTCTATACCTTTGTTTGACAGAGGATGTTGCAGTATGAACTTGTAAAGAGAATTTCTACCAAGAAAGCTATGGAACATCCATATTTTGGTGATCCGGATAAGATTCATGGAACAAAGCTTTCTGGACGTGGGGGCATTGATAGATGATGACTTGCTTACCTCAAGCAATTACTAGTGTCATTTGGTTTAGTTAATTGATTAGATTGATGTGTGCACATTAGGATTGAGTGAAGGAAGAAACTGATCAACATATGTATATCGATAGCTAGACTAGCAAATATTTTATTTTGTTAACTGTCAACTATTCTGAATGCTCTTGTTCTTTGACTTCTAGATTTCATGAGTTTGTGGTTTTTGTTGAACAATACTTACATTTGGAGCTCTTGGTTTCTACCTTAGTTTGTGTATACTAGAACCCTTATTTTGTTCTCTGATGCTATGAATTGGGCTTGAAGTTTACTTGATACTTGCATCCCAGGGTGATATTAGTGATGTTGGTGCAGAAAGAGCTATAGTTCTGGTCTTAGGAATCTCTTCATTCCTGCGATGATGGCTACCAGAAGTATTGTGGGGGTCTGAAACAATTCCTTTTTGATGTTTTTTTATCAATGAGTTGTAGCCAGCATAATGTCAAATAATGTAAAAAAAAGAGTGTAAACTGGATCATATAAAGCTCTACCAGATCTTTGGCAACTCCAAATTATGAGGATGATGCTGACATCTCCAAATTATGGTGTTGTTATTTTTCCACTTGCTTGTTAGAATGTGAGCAAGGACATAACAACGGATAATTATACCTTGCAAAACCCAGATTGAGTGCCAAGAGATTTCGGAGGCATAGGACGACATTGTTCACATCCCCAAAAATTTTAGTTAACTTCAAGTTTTCTGTGTAATTCAGATACATTAATTTATCAATGGATGTAAAGCTTTAAGTTTTTTGTGTAATCAGATACATTGATATTTATCATCTTTTTTTTTTCTTTCTAATGATACATTAATGTTTATCAATGGATGTAAAACTTCAAGTTTTCTGTGTAATCAGATAGATGCATGGTCTATTCTGTTACATAAAAGTATATATGTATGCCCACTAGTGGCCCATAGTTTGCCATGTGGGATCTTTCACAGAGGTAGTGAAAAGGTGATAAAGCAATTTAGCCAAAGATGTAGTAATATTTCTACGATCTATTGGTAATCAATCTAAATTAAATTTTGACAAAATTTGATGATTTTTTCTTGCCAGAACAAAATTTGACAAATTTTTTATTTTATTTACAGAAGATAGTAAAAGATCTTAGCACCATAAATTTTGATTTAAAAAATTAAGTGTTTTTAGTTATTTGATACTAATAAAAGAGTTAAATGACTAATAATAAATTGTAATTGTGTGAATAATTTGTTGGGCCAGAATGGGCCCCAACGAGCCAATCTGGGTTTCATTTGCCATGATTCATTAGACTTATTTTAAGTTTGGGTTGGGCCATCTTAATCTTGAGCCGAGTTGGGTTAAGATTGGGCCAACCCAAATCTATCTATTGACACTCTTAATCATGACTCATGAGACTAGAGCGAATAGGCTCATACTCTCTACGCAGCTTCATAAAAAATTAATCCCTTTGGCTAATGTTATAAACTTTCTGAATAACTGACAAAGAATTAACATGTATAGTTTGATAAATCAGTTCGGTAAACTCGATCCAAAATTTTATGAAACCAGAATAATAATCTTGGGATTGATTTATTTCCCAGAGAATATTCAGCAATCTCATATGCCAACTGAAAACGTCTAGCTGAATTATTTTGATTATACACTCGTTTCAAATATTCTCACATGCCCTTAGCATTTTTGTAAGGACGAAGATTAAGAATGATATAAGGATCAACAGAACTCAATATCCAACTAATAATACGAGCATCACATGCTTCCCATTAATTGGCCAGTTTGACCGTATCCTCGGGTTTAGGGGAAGACCCATGTAGATGACCCCAAAGTTCTTTTCCGGTGACAAACATACGAAATTGAAATTCCCATGGGAAATAGTTTTTTCCAGTGAACTTAATTGGCAAAAACTCAGATTTATCAAGAGTGGCCATAAATCACTCCGCCCCTAAAAATAACCAAGAGAGAAGATCCAAATGGAGTTTTTTTTTGGTTATTAACCCAGTGACGGATGATTTTTTGGTTATTAACCCAGTGACGGATCATCCGCCACTGAAAAAACCCGACGCCACCTGGATTCGATCCCGGGTGGAAGCACCCCCACCCCACCCCACCCCAATGTCCATCCCGCCACAAGCGGGGGACAGAACCCAAGCAGAGTTGTTGGACGGTGCTACGACGCAAATGTATGAGCAAACTGTGGGCTGAAGAAAGAACAAGAATGCAACCGAGAACAGAGAGGTCGAGTGATTTTCTCACAGAGTTGGCTCTGATACCGTGACAAAAATGTGGAAATCACACAACACAACCAGCATTTTTTAGAGAATTCGATGCCTTTCTATTCACATATAAGGGCTATTTATACAAGTTACGTGAGTACCAAAGAACAGCAAGGTGTCCTTAGGAAAGGTGATCTCAAAACATGGTAGATGCTATACAGGGAAAATGAGAATAAGAAATGAGATCCCCAAAACAAGATAGGTGCGGGCACAAGATAACAGGGGAGGGGAATATTACAACGTAAGTAACTTCCTTAACAAAGAAGACACTCTTCTTCACTTTATCTCCATCCTAGAGACAACCTTCTTTGTCTGGGCACATCAATAAAATTTGAAATTTGTGATTTGACAATGACATCTTAGGCCTCGTTTGGAAACGTTCTCGAAGAAATAAAAATCGGTGAAAACCGATTTGGTAGGGACAAACGTACGACATTTGTTTTTGACATCGTCAACCGTGCTCACCTGCAAAATATCAAAAAATAAAAAAATAAAACACCGCCTTTTCTAGTTAGACACAACGCACACCATTTTTCTAAAAAATTTTGGAAGCGGCTTTTGAACAGCTTTTGAAAAAGTGGAGGAAGAGGCGATGTTGTATCTATCTCTCTCTTCTGCCGCAAATCGATAGAGCGCCACTTTCAAAGTGGGTGAGAGATGTTTGAAAACATGTGATTTTTGTCAAAACTTTTGAAATGGAAATTTTTTTCCATCGCAGTGCCAAATGCTGCCTTAGACTACATAATATGATGTCCGACTTTGATGTCTAACCACCGTAATATACCAAAAGTTGTTTTCTAAGTTTCTTGATTCTTTTATACCAGCAATGTGCAACTTGTAATTTACTAACTCCAACATTGCTCAACAACTAATTAGACCATATAATACTCAATTTTATAATCATCAAAATAAATTAGGAAAACTCAACATTTTTAGCTAAAATTAGCTTTTGATTCCGTTGTTTCATTATCTAACAATATGTTATGGTGTTCTACATAATGCTGGTCATTTCTTTACGCAGTGAGATCATATATGTCAATATATGTTCAATAATGATTATGTATATAAAAGATTTTTTTGGGTAAATATGCCAAATATTTACTTCTCAACTTTGATATATAAATTAATTTACGGACCAAGTGTTCATTAAATCACAAGGCATCAACTGGATTTGATGGGCAAATAGATCTAAAAAGGATAGGTATCCCACGCCATTTTTAATTTTTAGATATTTTTATTGGCCTCCAAATCCCATTATCCTCATGTGGATCACTAGGGACTTTGTTTGTAAGTTGAAGTGCCACAGTCATTACTTAAACATACATTTTTGTTGTCGGCCCATGAGTCGAATGTCTAGTATCCAACACCGTACCAAACTCGATTTTTAACAAAGCCTCCAATCCTGAGCCGTTCACAGTCTGGTAAGCGATTCAGATTGAACCATAGAGTAAGCCAAATCGAATAAATTAAATCTTTTTTTATAAATATTATAAAAAATAGTTATCGAGAAGGGAGAATGTGACCATAATCTATAAGAGTTTAATTTCTTACGCTGGATCTATTGAGGAGGAAGAATATGACTATAATTCATCATAACATTTTTTTTTGTTGGTAACGAAGAAATCTCGTCTCGTGTGATTTTGTGGACTCAGGAATTGATGTTCGTGAACTTCAATATCAGCACTTGGCAGCTCCTACTTTCCATGTATCCGTATTGCTCTTATCTTACTTGACCGAAAAAACTCCAGACCTACACACTTCGAAGATTATATGTAGATCAGATAAATCCCACAGAAATCGAATTCGGGACCTCCTACTTTTTAAGCAAGAGTTCTACCGATCGACCCAACCGGGATCCTCTAATCCATCATAACTTAATTCCTCTTATTAAGGGGAGAGAATATGATCATAATCCATCATAACAAGTCAAGACTTTGAGTACAGTTTTAAATTTAATTGTATTTTAACTTGAGATGGAATCACTTTGTTTTCTTTGTGACCATAGGCTATGTCGTCTAAGGAAGGAGATATTTTAGTACATGTAATTACGCGATAATGCTAAATAAGTCAAAATATATTTAGAATAATATTTTCATATTTATACGTGGAAAGAAATTATTTTCCTAATTATCCTTTTTAATAATGGGGTCTTCGATTTGTGATTTTTCTGATGAAACTTTCACACTTCGCCGGAGTCTTCCGGCCACTCGCAGAGCTCTCGTCGGAGCAAGGGAAAAAGGAACGAAGGAAAAGGGCACGACGACGACGAAGGAAGGAGAGCTTGGCGGGCGGTGGCGGCAGCATCAGGTGGTCAAGACCGACTGGTAGCAGCAGCCGCGACAGTGGCGGCAGCGCCAGTATCTGGTTAGTAGTTCTTCCCTCTCTGCCTTCTCCTCCTCCTCGACGCTCTGCCTTCTCCTCCTCCTCGACGCATGGCTTCTGGCGCCTGACCTCCCCTCTCTCCGTGCTTTTTGGAGGCACCGAGGGTTTATCTTGTATGTTTAGTACTTCCACAATCGCGCCGTGATTTATGTCCACCTCTAGGTTACTTAGCAATCTCTGAATCGAGTAAAAAGTTTGCATCTTGGTTTCCAGGAACCGCGGAAGGGGGGGTTGTGCAAGCCCCAGCCCATCCAAAATCTTTGAGCGAATTGCGGGTACCCTGAGAAGATGCCCTTTCTACACACTATCCTTTGGTCCCATGCCCACCTATGTAGCCTTCATCACGGATGGAAACCGAAGGTTCACCCGCAAGCAGCGAATGGAATCAGGTGCCGGCCATAGGGCCGGCTTCGTGACCCTCATGTGCATCCTCCAATACTGCTACGAAATGGGCATCAATTATGTGACTGTGTATGCCTTCACCATTGACAACTTCAGGCAGCAGCCCGATGAGGTCGAGTCTATGATGGAACTGATGCTGGAGAAAGTTGAGGAGCTCTTGAGGGAGGAGAGCCTTGTGACCAAGTATGGTGTGAGTCTCAACTTCTCTGGGAAGTTGCAGCTCTTGAGTGAGCCCGTCAGGTCGGCGACTGAGAAGGCGATGGCCCTCACAGCAAAGAATTCTGGCCCTATGCTGTCCGTATGCGTCGCTTACTCATCTACTGATGAGATCTCACATGCTGTACAAGAATCATGCAAGGAGAGGTTAAACATAAGGCTGTTCTGATGGTTGTAATGATGCTCATGGTGTTTGTAGTGGCGAATTGTCTGTGAAAGATGTAGAGAAACACTTGTACACGGCTGGCTGTCCTGACCTAGACATTGTGATCAGGACTTCTGGAGAGACCCGGCTGAGCAATTTCCTCCTCTGGCAGACTACGCTCAGCCCCTTGCAGAATCCCTCTGCCCTATGGTCAGAATTCTCTCTGAGGCATTTGGTTTGGACAATATTAGAATACCAAAGAGCACAGCCACATTCGGAGAAGAGAATAAATTTCTCTCTTCAGATGTGGTTAGGGAGTATAGTTGGGGGACCCACACAATTTATGTTTGTTTGCCCCCATACACTGTTCCCGCACAATTTGGCATAGAATTACCTCTGTGCTTATTTTTATACTATGGTGTAGCTTTGTTTCTTGATGTGCCAAGTACATGCTAATATAAAGAGAGGTGACTGTTCTGTACAATCTAGAGGGTTATAATGTATGTTGAGCTCATGAAAGTGGGCCTTGCTTAGAATGGTTCTTTAGAGTGATTCAAATGATACTGGATATTTTTTCATTGCTGCTTCATATCTTAAACTGTTACCAGGAGATATACCCATGCCACTGATGGGTTGTGAGTTTAGTGTATTCATTTCCTTTGCCTGCTCATCTTATTGGACTTGAATTACCAATCAATGACAATTATATTTCATATCTACTAGAGACAGCATAGATCAGCAGGAAAGCATGTGGTATCCCCTGCACCTTTAATGAAGTTGCCTAAATTATGCATTTAAAAATGCATGAGATGTATCATTTGCCAATGACCTTTCTCAAGGATGATGTAATGCATGTCCTTGTAGGTTAGATACCCAAGAATCTGCATTTGACCTTTCTCAAGGATGAAGTAATGCATGTCTTCATGGGTTTAGATACCCAAGAATCTGTGTTTGCTACAATGTGAATGCAATCCTTTTCCGGTGTTCTTAGTTAATCTATGTGCCATAAGTATTGAGTAATTATCTTAAATTCTTTCCAGAACTTCAGGAACAACCTATAGATCTGGACTTCTGACATTGTATAGATGACACTAGGGAATTGCTTATCTATTTGACATGTTCTTTTAACATGAATTTTGTCTTTGTAGGAAAATAGCCGGGGGTACTAATGTACTATGCATGACTTAAATCTTATGATAGTTGTTCATATGTGGATATTTCATTTTTCATGGTATTTGCTGTTACGATGCTGACTTCCGAGTCAATATATGTTGCTCTTTTGATAAACTGGAGTGACAACACATTTTATTCTTCATTTTGTGTAATGTGGAGAGTAAAGATATCATGGGAAAATCGATGCTGTACATTTGATGGTATATGGAGGGGCCATTGCTTTGTTTCTAGGACTAGTAGGTTTTCAATACTATGGATAACCGATAATTTATTATAATTTGTTTTCTCATTTTAAATACTTTTAGGTACTATATATTATTCCAATAAATTTGTAATGCTTGCAATTTTTACTCTTGTACCCAGTCCAGCAACCTCCAGGAATAATTGATTGATATGTCTTTCTAGATGATTTGGGGAACCTCCTTACAATAGGGAGACACAAAGCACAGTTGGCCTTGCTTCACCGCTCAATACAATGCCAGGAACTTTCTTGTCCCTACACGGTTTTGGCACAAACAATGTTTATTTATTTTCACTATTTTTTATAATGAAATGTTAGAGTTTTTTAGGCTGAACCAGTCCGGTATGGTATGGTACGTCCAATACCGTACCTTCCCGTGCAAAACCCAAGTCGATCCGGTACATTGGTTCAGCCAACCTTGGCACAAGGACTGCAGTGGACATGTATTCTCCAGATATGGACATTTACTTTCCGTTAACAATGATCAGTTGGTCATCTATCTTTGCCCAAAAACAATTATCTTGGGCTGTAACTCTGTAATTGCAATGCTCGTGTGTAACTGGGAGCTTACCTTGAGAATTTTCCATGATATGTCTTTATCATTAGAAATTTTACTCGCCACCACATAAACCAAAAAAAAAATTGGAAAAAGAAAAGGAAAAAAAAAGTTTACAGAAGGGCACACATGGTTCAGCCACTCCATCTGTGTAGTTAGAGTAGCATAACACAGGGTTGTGTTCTTATCAATCTGACACGGTGAGACTTTCAAGAGAATGTGCCCTTGAGGTAGATTTCTCCACACTTGGCAACTGAAACCAAGCGTGATCTCTGCTGTCTATCTGAGCCCTAGTAATATGTAATGAGACATTGACAAGAATGTTTGTCTTGCACGAAGTTGCTGAAGTGGAAACAACTGCCTCGCTTGTTGCATCTCTCCTCCTGAAATTCATGATAGCCACACTTAGTTATTTGTATTATGAAGATATTTTTGTTCAAGATTCTATTCCAAGAATCTAATGACATCCTCTCTTCTGTAGGATTATGTAACTTCACAGGCTTCCTGAAATTTCACTGGGCACTCTTCGAAAATGTTAGTTAAACTTCAATGTTACTCCTTATCTCATGAGGATTTTTATATGTAACAGTCCTTTATGTTGAGCCTCCATGTTGATTTTGATGATTGGCAAAGCAAATCTTTTGTCAGTCTTTACATCACTCATAGCATAAGAATAAATGTTCATAGAATTTAATTTCATACTTTGAGATATACGCTTGTGGGAAATTGTTCATACTTGTGAATAGGTTGATTCTCTGGTTGCATACAATAATAGTTCAAACTTCTTTTCATTGATGCAAAGAGTGTGCAAAGTGTAAGTATTCGAAATCAAGGGCAAGACCACGTTTAAGGGGACTGGAGGCTTTCACCGTTTAAAGCGGTCGACTGTTTTTGTCTAGGCAGCAGCCGTTTTCCCAGTGCACCTTATTTTTGGTATTGGCTGAGGTGGGCGACCATTTTTGTGAAACGGTCGACCGTTTTCGACGGGGCACCGATGGAATCTTTTCCGTTTTGCCTCGTGGCGGCGCCTTTATGCCCTAATCATCTTTCACCTATAAATACTAACATTCTCTACTTTCTTTGGCAGGAGAGAGCACGAGGAGAAAAAGTTTACCAGAACTTTCTGCCCCTCTCTTCTCTTTCTTCTCTTGCTCCTTGGGTAAATGGTGCTCTGAAGATTTTGATCCATTTTCTCTTGATTTTTTTGCAGGGGATCTGTGCCATTTTGGTTGGAGCTACCTGCCTCGTCTTTAGTCGAGATGAAGTCCAAGAGGTGCTGAAGAAATAGTTTGATGGTGAAGAACTGTCGTATGGTTAAGCATCAACTCCAAGGGAGGTTTGAAAGTTGATTTGCTGGATTTATATTGTTGTTTTTTTCTCAAGTATGAAGGTCAGATTTGCTTGAGAAGTGTGGAGGATTCTAGATCATCAACTTTAGTCATGAGGATTGAAGATCGAATGGACTCTGTTCATTCTGTTATGGTTACTATGAAGGGGGATTCTTACAACTTGGATTAATCCTTTTGCAAAGTTTTTTTTTTCTTTCTGAGCTTAATTGAGTGATTACTTGTATAAACACTTGCGATATACATTTGTGTGGTTTTAGTGGGTGTGAGAGTTTGGGGTGCTCATTGCATCCTTGGAGTGCTTGGGCACTTCGTGTGTGCGCGTGTGTGGTTGTAAGGTTTCTTGGCCAAGGTAGTGAAGCCTTCACAATTTGTGCCGGAGTGGATGTAGATCTCACTAGGGTGGGATCAAACCACTTAAAAAATTCCACTGTGCCCTATTGCTCCTTGATTTTTGATTCTCTGTGATTCACACACTCAGATGTATATATTTAGTGTTTCTGTTTTGATATTGTGATTAAAACTGTTTAAGGTCATCAGTGTTCTACTTCACTTTATCTTGCAAACGAAGGATCATCATATTTATCCGTGTGTGCTCTGAATTTTCTTCTGCCTGATACTAGATACTTTCTGTAGGTTTGACTGCTACAGTCTGCTGCTGGTTTGCAAGAATGGCATAATTAGTTGCATGGTTAGGATATCTTCATGTCCTATGTCCTTTTGAGGCATCTGGAGTAATGATTTTAAGATGCATTCACATCCACGTTTAGCCCTAGTTTGGATTCACAGTGGTGAAAAATAGGAAACAGCTACTCTGGTCACACCAGAACATGATGGATTCTGCAAATTTACCTCGACCTCTGTTGGTAGTTTCCACGTGCTCTTCTGAGGCCCCCAAAGGCAGCCGATGACCTCCTAAACAAGACCCTCTACTCTTCATCTCCATCTTCCCTCTGTTGTTTCTCCATTCTTTTCTGAGGGATTCTGTTGGTCCCTTCATCTTTCTTTGTTCTCTCCCACCTCTTACTCCATGGAAAAGACTTAGCACCAAGACCAACAGTGCCGCCGTTCCTGCAACAAGAAGCGGGGATCCAGAGAAGGTGGAGTCCAGCATGTAAATCTTGTAACTATATAAGTATGTAATTATATACTACGCAGTTACACATGTAACTATGTAACTACATAGAAATTTTATAAGTTTGTAACTATGTAATTAGGACTTACCTAATTACATACTTACATAGTTTTAGAAGGATTTATCTACTTATTTAATTCGTAATATACTAAAAGTGTGTAACTGCGTAAGTATATATTTACACAGTTACATGTGTAATTGCGTAAGTATGCGGTTAAGTATGTAAATCTTGTAACCGCATACTTACGCAATTACACATGTAACTATATAACTATATAGAAATTTTATAAGTTTGTAACTCTATAATTAAGGTTTATCTAGTTACATACTTACATAGTTTTAGAAGAATTTACCTAGTTATTTTAATTTGTAATATAACACAATTTTGACCCTTACAAGCCGCGCCCGCCTGTGCACTGACGCGACCAGTGGCGGATCCTGAAAAGTGGTTCAGTGGGGTCACTTGACTATAGGGGGGTCACTCTTAAATTCAGTGGGGTCACTTTATATAGACTTACATAAAATTTTGATCTATATAAACAAAAAAAAAGAAAATTTTAAGACTCATTCTAAGTCAGTGGGGTCATGTGACCCCACTGACTTAACTAAGGATCCGCCACTGGACGCGACCCTTTAAATTTTTTTTAAAATAATGAAACCGGTCTTTGAAAGACCGATTTGGAAGATCGATTTCCTTCTGATTTCCTTGCTAGAAGGAAATCGGTGAAGACCGATTTCTTTCCTGTGTGCATAGCATAGTTTTTTTAATTAAATTTGTGTCTTTAATTTTATATCTAAATAATATCTAATTAAAATAAAATTTAAAATATATATTAATTAAAAGGTGATACATTTTATTAGGATTTTAATTTAATTTTTAAAATAAAAATTTAGAAAGTAAAAATTATTTCAAAAATTAATAAATCAAACTAATCTCGATATCCGTACTTCAATAATTCTCAATGTTCATATTTTTAGAATCAACATTTTTTCTGATAATTATGATGGTTTTATATTCAATTGTATTATCGAAATTGGTGACGTCCTGTCGAGATGTGCACATCTTAACACAACATAAAATTCATGTTAATAATATGAGTGACTTTAAATAAAAAATAATCATAATTACTTTTAATTATTTTTTATTTAGAGATCTTTTATATTATTAACATAACTCTGATATTATATTCGCCCCCCCCCCCCCCCCCCCCCCCAAATGAAAAGTAAGATTTGTTACATGTATAACTGCGTAAGTATGTAATTACATACTTACACAATTACATGATTTACATACTTACACAGTTACAAGTACGTACTTACGTAGTTACACACTTTTGGTATATTACGAATTAAAATAACTAGGTAAATTCTTCTAAAACTATGCAAGTATGTAACTAGATAAGCCTTAATTACAGAGTTACAAACTTATAAAATTTCTATGTAGTTACATAGTTACATGTGTAACTGCGTAAGTATGTAATTACATGCTTACACAGTTACAAGATTTACATACTTACGCAATTGCACATGTAATTGTGTAAGTACGTACTTACGCAGTTACACACTTTTGATATATTACTAATTAAAATAACTAGGTAAATCATTCTAAAACTATATAAGTATGTAACTAAGTAAGCCCTAATTACATAGTTACAAACTTATAAAATTTCTATGTAGTTACATGTGTAACTGCATAAGTATGTAATTATATACTTACACAGTTACAGGATTTACATACTTACGCAGTTACACATGTAACTATGTAAATACGTACTTACGGAGTTATACACTTTTGGGATAATAGTTACACACTTTTGAGATAACGGGGGAAGATAACAGGCGTTAAAAATAGAGACTTAAAAATAAGTCCTGCATAAAGTAGGGACCAAAAGGCTGTTAAAAACCTGACATGGAACTGAAAATAATATCAGATCCCTGCCAGGGACTAATAATTAATTCTCCCTATAAAATATTATAAAAGATCATGAATCAATGTTTAATTGACACATGGGGCACTGCTCACTTTGCTATTTGCGACGGCAAGTCAATGAAGAGAAAGCTAGTGTGGCCCTTAAAAAGCTTAAGGGAAAAGAGAGAGATAGAGAAAAAAAAGCTGTGTCATTCGCTTATAAAAATTGAAGCCTATAATCTGAAAAAACTCAGTACTCTTTTATATCTGTGAAAAGAAAAGGGTAAATTAATTAAAAAAATTATTAAATATTTGACTTATTTTTTAGCCTTTGATAGAACTGTAATTTATTCTATGTTATAATATATCTTAATTCATGTTATATTAAAGACTTCTCGTATTACAGTAAAAAAATATTAATTAATTTACCCAACAGCACATATCTTGTCCGCATGCTCCACGGAGGGATGGACGGATGAAAGTAGAGTGCAAACCCAAGTTTGCAGGTTTGTTAATTAATGCCATCCACAATTTTACCCCTTTTTTTTATGGAGGCGTTATTGTTATTATTATGTTTTGTAAATTCTAGCTAGCTGCAAAGTTTGACTACATTTAACGTGCCTAGGTGTAATCGACGTGGAATGATGGTAATGATCTCTACCGTAATCATGAGTCGAAACTTGTGATCGTTTGCGTAATTAACTCCATATATCAGTGTCATAAGCAAATCTGACTTTGTATCTACATGCGTAGCCATTTCTTTATATAAGGCATAAATTAAAATTTTTCATTTTTTAATTTGTGGTTCCAAGAATCCCATTTTATTTGGGGAAGGGGTGGCGGGTGGGGATTTCTAAGACAGAAATGAAAAAACTATCCTCTAAATTAGGATCAAATTACATATCTAAGATGGTCTTGGTCGTTGAAAGAGTCATACTGTTTTTGCTCAGAGTAGGCAAATGATGTAAAGTAAAGAGTGAGCTGGATCCCAAGTTAACTTATTTGGTGATTAAAACTATGGACCAGCTAGCTAGTCACTTCTCCTCTAAGCCATAAGATGTTTTTTTTCTATCCACAAAGCATCGATCACATCCGACAGTGATCATTTGTGATGAGTAATTGGGCACTTACTTGACTTCGGATTCACCAACGAGATGATCAAGTCAATTCGTCACTATGTATAAAGAAGGCCACTTGACATTTGTGCCATGCATGAACCCACCATGCGTGTGTGTTCTAACCGATCTAAATTTGATTATCTAAAACAAAATCTTAAAAATAAATGTCAATTAGTGGATCATTGGAGATGTCTCTTTTGTCACCTTTTAACACATTAAACATTGTGGGTCTCTTCATTTTAAGAAGAGAAATATTTATTACAGAAACAATCTTGCAATAACAATGACGGATTGAAAAAAAAATATTTTATTAGACATATCTTTCTCTCTTTTCTTCTATTAATTAATAGAGAGAATTACTAATTAATTCTTAATTTTTGAAGACTTATTTTAAATTTTTTACTTACATTCTTATAGTTACAGAGATAAATGTGTAATTACATAATTTTCTAAAAGATTTACATAGTTGTCAGATACTTAAAAATAAGTCCCTAAAAATAGGGACTGATTAGTAATTTTTTCTAATTAATAAGATTATTTACTTACATTAATTTAAATCATCATTATTGTAAGATTACTCTTACCATAACGAAAGATGTGTGAAATTTCAGTGTATCTCTCTTAAGAAGTATTATTCCCTATTTAGAGTTTTATCATTAAAAAAAATCTTAGGAGAAGAGACATGTGACTTATTTATAAGTACATACTTATTTTCACTATTTTTACACAACCACCACTTTAATAAGAATAAGAGTGTGTGAATCTTGGTAAGACAAGACGCTCAAATAAAGCATATGATCTCTCGTTAGATTCTCACAGATGGCGCCATAAGATATGTGAATCTTGTTAAAACAAGATGTTTAGGATATATAATCTCTCGTTCAATTTTCATAGACAACGTCATCAAATTAAGGTGTAAAATTTTCGTGTCTCCCTCAAAAAATATTGTCATCAAATTAAGGCGTCGGAGGAGACGATCTTGTATATCATTTATAAAAATTAAAATCAAATATTAAATAAATAAGCTATTTTTTTCTTTAAAATTAAAAGCAATATGTTTTTCACTTAACTTAATTTGATGAATGATAGTTTGAATGTTTTGCTCAAATCGGTAGTCCAATTTGAACTCCGTCAGTTTCTACAAGTAACTCTCACATTCTCGATCGTGTTGGAATCATTGACAAATTAATCAGATCTACATTTTAGATGTGTGATGGGTTTGTGTAAATGTTTCCTGTGGTTTGTGTGATGAGATATTGTGATTTGTATGATGGATGTATTATAGTTTGTGTGATTTATTGTCATTTATCATGTGATTTCTTGTTATTTATGTTTATTTATATATATATTTTTTTGAAATTAACGACCGAATATATCGGTCGTTAGTCGGTCTCTAGAGACCAATTAGCGACTGAAATTAGCGATCGCTAACACAGCGACCGCATAAAAGTAGTCGCTGATCGGTCATTGATTTTAGCAATCATAGTTGCTACTGATGGTAATATGTCGCAATTTGAGACTGATTTTGCGATCAATGATTGTCGATCACAATATAGCGACCAGGATATTACGACCGAATCAATCGATTGTAATTTGATCGTTGTGTTGCGATTGAATTGCGACCGACATGATCGGTCGCTATCGTCATTTTTTTTTTTTTGCAGTGAAAAGAAATGAAGAATTTGGATTCAATATTTCAAAGTTATTCAAATAAACAAACCTAAAGTTTCAAACTAATTTCATCTAATTAGCTACATCCACATAAAATTAAAAGAGAAAAATAAGAATAACAAATAGAGGGACATAATCTGAATGGAAATATATCTTTGTTCAGAACGAGAAACACTTATTTATTAAAAAAATATCGAAAATATATAATTTAAGCCTATATCACCCTGACATGAGAGAGAGAGAGAGAGAGAGAGAGAGAGAGAGAGAGAGAGAGAGAGAGAGAGAGAGAGAGAGAGAGAGAGAGAGAGAGAGAGAGAGAGAGAGAGAGAGAGAGAGAGAGAGAGAGAGAGAGAGAGAGTGAATGGGAACCATTCCACTTGCATAAGGTGGGGACGTGAGTAAAACGGCTTCAGACCGAATCGAGAGTTAAATGGTTCTCAAATTTTCCTTAAAAAGGGGTGGGGGGTTCCGTTATCCGTGTCCGTAAGTGGGAGACTACTAAGATCCAGTGGGAAAGCACACCAACGGAAAACCGCGTGGGCCTGGACACCAACTTGAAGTGGGGGGCACGGGGCCTAGTCGCCTATGTGCCGCAGAAACCAACCACTGGAACAAGTAGATGGCTAGCTCTGCGGGTCATGAGGCCCGGGAGAATCTGCAACGCCCCTGAGGCCCACCCAAAAAGCCGTGTCCACCTCACACTCCCAGCTGGGGGGTGGTGTGGTAGCCATGACGACAGAGGCCAGAAGGCACAGTTTCCTCGTGCAGAAGGCCCAGTGCTCGGACACGCTTAAATCCACTAGCTGGCTTGTTTAATTAAGCTGCTCTCATAGATCGGACACGCTTAAATTATTCGTTTCTTTCTTCGAGAACTGTTCACTCGCTGACGTGGATTATGTAATTTTATGGACTAAAAAGGCCTGACAAATATTCAGCTTTGGTATTTGGCAAATTTTATTGGTTAGAAAGCAATCGCCTCCTCCACTGTGCTATATATGTACTCCATTAAAAAAAAAAAAAAAAACCTAACGTGGATCACTTGGACTGATCTTAATTTGCATAAACACTTTTCTTCTTTTTTATCATTACTTTTGCCGCAAGTTTAAAAAAAGGGTGTCATACAAGTTTATTACTAACATTTTATTGAGGTAATTAATTTCAATAGAAATAATGTGGTACTTGTCTTTTATATCCGTCAAAATAGATGGGGTACAAAATTTTGAAACTCTAATATGTCACCTCATAAAATAGAAGACAAACCTTTTGTAAAAGTACTTATTAACGTACGTAGAAGGTTTTTTTTTTTATTAGAATACTAGTCTATTACTTGAAATAACGTAGAAGATCTTCGTCACTAAAAGAGATAAAATAATATAATGTATAAAGAGATATACTAAAGTGTTTACATGAGCTTATTAGTGGTGTACATGTGGAGATTATAACTTTATAGAGAGAATGTATTACTTATTTTTTTGTAGGTGAAAGCATACATGGAGTAGAACCCCTGGTGAAAAAATACATTTAGTTAAAAAAAAGTGACACCCTGGTGAAAAAAATAAACATAGTGAAAAGCGTGACAGTACCCTAGTACTATTTCACATATATAATTAAGAGTACTATGATCAGATGTCGTAATTGCATGTATCTCGTATACCTATACAATACACCACCGTGATGCACAAAGCATGCAATATTATGTATTAATTATTTTTCATAAAAAATTAATTGCATTATAAGAATTAGAACTTCAATTGTAAACGATTACTACTCGAGATTAAAGACCACCAAGAAACGTACGTAAAAGGTCAGTTTCCTATAAAACAAGTGATAGTAGTTCCCCAGACAAGTTGAGATCGATCAGAGGGGGTGATCAGGAAGTGAGACGATAACCTTTGCTTTTCTTTAATTATATGGTAGGGAATAAGCCACTCCTCTCGAACAATAACTGTTGAAGAAGAGATCTGAACCCAAGTCCTCTCCCAGATGATCAGAAGCGGGAGTGAGCCATCATGATCATACCATGCGGTTCAGATAAGAGCCTTTGCATCGGAAGTCATGAACTGCATGTGCACACAGCTCCCCCATGCATGTTAACAGGGAGAGCTTAATTAGGTCTCCTCTTCTCCCCAATTAATCTTCACTAATGTCTATACTATCAGTGATATCTTCGGAAGATATCGAGAAAAAAGAATTGGCAGTACTCTCTGCAGATGTGAAGGGGCCGGCCGGGAAGAGGGAAGAAGAGGATACCGGCTGCTCTGGCCGCGGTTAACATATACACGGTGGCAGAAACCTGCTCCAATCTAGAAGATGGCACAGAGGATCCGGTTCTTATCACAAAGGTTGGGACAAATCCCACTCGAAGTGATGGGTACTCAACATTGCACCACCATTGGGCCGCGTCGTACGAAGGTCCAGACATGTACATGCATGTCCACAGAGAGAGAGAGAGAGAGAGAGAGAGATGAAGGACGTGGGACTCCATATGTGAACTGTGATTAGTAAATCGCCATTTGATGAGTTGGGCAGTCTCCACTTAGTCCTTCACCACATAGTCGTACGTCCTCCCCAGCAAAAGTCCAACGAAGAGGAATCCGGCCTCATGGTCTATTCGTTTATGATTAGGATGAGAAATATTAGGAGTGAACGGAGAAGACAGTACACATCAGGATTCGAGAATAACATACCAGCTGTGCCGAATTCCTTCTCTCTTTTGTGCTCCGGAGGTCCACACGGCAGCGACCTGCCCACACACTAGAAGATGTCCATACGAAGAGAGATCTAGTTCTAATTAGAGAGAGATATATAGAGATGGATAGATATATAAATAGAGAGAGAAGGTTTCTATGTAAAATTGATGGAGAAATACTATGCTCCCTAAACAACTAGGGAGTAAATAAAGTGAGATGGAATCACTTCCACTTATTTTTTTTATTGGTCTAAGAAGGGACATATTTATAATGTGTTCACACTACTCATGAAATATGAATATATATTAAATAAATCTCCAACAATATATTAAATATGTCCTCTTAAATTAATAAAATAAATAAATAAAAGTGATTCCACTTCACCTTAATTTACTCCTCGAATTGACGAGGGGGTGGGATACAATTGCATAGCTGCAATGTCATGGCAAACCCACCTTGTACCATAAATTTACCTTGAAACTTTGGAAAGAAGAAAAAAAACACGACTTTGGACGACCATGACCCATCTCTACCCGGAAGAAGTGGGGGATTTGGAGAAAAACAAAGACAAGTGTTCGCTTGTTATATGATGGAGACGAAGAAACATCAAGACCGGCCGGGGTCAAATTCTTTTGGGTTTACAAGCATTTCTTAAGTGGACATCCGCTTCAACAAATTAATCTTATTCAAGAAATGGTAATTAATTAATTAGCGATTACTTCTCTATATATGTACACCAAGATCTAAAATCAGATGTTCAAATCTCACATGTTATAAGGAATTTCTAAAAGATATTGTAACAAATAATTAGTTTCAACCAAAAAATATAAACCCCACATGCATTAACTATCTTACATGATATGATCCAAATAGCCCAATCACAAAAACTTCATTCAAATTTTCGCACCCACATTATTTATATAAAAAAAGTATATGTATACCATCCTGTGAGATAATTAAATATTGTTTTCTAATTTGACGTATGATCCATAGACACGTTTGAGACGTCAGCCAATTAAGAGATGGCATTTAAACATCAATCATGGAGCTTCGAGATTCCTTTGGACCTTATTGAAAATGGACAACAGCCAGTACAGGGGTAAGAAAGCAAGGGCCATATGACCCAGCAGGAGATCCACACGTACATCAGAACGCACACGCGTGTACACATCTTTTAGTTAACGACCCGGACCGGGCAGGGGAAAGACAGGTGGCGGCTGTCATGTCCGAACGAAAGGATCTAGAGAGAAGTGGGAAAAGAAGGGGCGCTTGCCGGGTCGAGGGGCCAGCCAAATGGGCCTCCACTTCCACCAACTCTGGGCCCATCCGAAAAGGGGGGTGGGGGGGTTTCGACTCTCGCAACACACTCTTTTCAGACACGAGTCGCTTTCGAGATGAAAACGTAAGGTTGTGGCGACGGAAGTGGGCTTCACCGGAAAGCAAGACTTCCAAAGATTCCCTCACTGTTGTGTGATTGGAGACAGCCCATAGATCTCACCATCAACTCTTTTTCTTTTCTTTTCTGAAAACATGCAGGCAACAGCGCTGGACTGTATACTTTTGGATAACCGATATTTATCACCCTTAATAACTAAAAAAGTAATTTAAGTGAGATAATTAACTATACTAAGGATATATGGTAGTAAACATAGATAACACTATCTTTATATATGTTTGAGTGGAAATAAAAATTATACATCGATCTTGTTAAAGTATGTACGGTGGGGATAGTAGAAGGTCTTTTACTATTCTTCCACTACCCAAAATCAACACATGAGAGTTTGCACATAAAATATTTAATGATATTTTTTTCCACTACATAAAAATTTACATTAATGTATCCTAAATTTATCCTCATCTCCATCAATGTCAAAGGAAAAAATAGAGAGAACAAAATTAGAGTTATCAATGTAAAAATGTGAGTAAAGAGAGAGAAACTTAATTTATCCAATTACCTATAGCTTATCTGATTATCAAAAAGGGACTTAACGTGATTAATTTATTGAACTTTGCACTTTTGTATCTGACATATTTGTTCGGAATAAAGATCACCAACGCTGGCATGCATGACTGGTCTATCGATCATGTGGCCAAATATTTATTGATGACTGATCTTTTCTGTCGAGTGATATTTGTCATTTGTTATCTATTACCCTACTTTTACTGCCTTCAATACTCAAATTCATATATAATTAGTAGAACAACAGTGGGTGATAAGGAAGAGCTAGCAAACGGTGGCTGTTTACGGGAAGGTATATGGGTGCTCCTGCAACTGAGGTGAAAGATAGTGATGGCATTTTAGCTACGGATCACATCGAGCTAGCGCAGACCTTTCATGGCCTCATGAGGTTCGTATTCTAGCTGTGCGTATACTACCTACTACTAAGAGTACCTACCCTACCTAAATTAACCAACCAATATGTGATGTGCATTGCAAGTGGCTATATATATATGTAGTGCAGCGATCGACAATGGTAATATGATGAGTATTGCAACTGGATACTGCCACCGTCCACAAAGCCCCAAAATTTCTAGTCACTTCATTAGTTCAGAAAATGTGCAAAATCATTGAAATATGGCATCAAATGCGGGGCATTACATTAAAAATGAAGGGGAACGATTCATGCTTGATAGTTGATAGGGAGAGGCTAAAACGTATAACTAGTAATCACCATGCTGACATCTTAATGGAAGACCGAGAAAGGGACGGCGCTTTCCATTTGGTGCGTCCATTGATCAAGATGGAGTTTTATTTGCCACTACAAAATTAACAAGTTAATTAGGATGCGTGTGGTCATCTAGGCCATTGTACTCGAGCTTCTTTAATAATTACGTTCGTAACATTTACACAGCTATTACGGAATTGGCATGCATCGTTAGGTACTACCCTTCTTTAATATTTTATATTTTCTAACATATACCACTGTAGAGTCCTCTTACTGTCTATGGCAATCTCCATGAGGGGCACAGAGAGAGAGATAGAGAGAGAAGGCTGTAGGTCAGTTCCAGCTGCTGAGGTCACATGACGCCACCTTCGCACAAAGTTTCTTTCCCCGCTAGTCCCTTTAAATCTCTTCTCCCTCCCTCTATTTATTAACCTCCATGGCCGCGAGGAGCTCCACACTCCCTTGCTCAAGCATCAGCGGCATCAGCACCACCATCACCGCCACCACCCTTCCTTCGATTACTGTGTCCTCTGCAGTTTTCAGAATTAATGGAAGGGAGCGACACCACCACCCTCACCACCTTCCCTCTCTCTTCCTCTCCTTCACCTTCTCCCAGCTCCTCCCCTCCTCCGTCCACTCCCCATGCCCCCTCGCCGCCTCCCATTGTGCTCAGCCCTTGTGCCGCCTGTAAGATCCTCCGGCGGAGGTGCGTCGATAAGTGCGTGCTTGCTCCGTATTTCCCGCCGAACGATCCCCTCAAGTTCACCACCGCCCACAAAGTGTTCGGCGCCAGCAACATCATCAAGCTGTTGCAGGTAAGATAGAGAAGAATTATTCGTGGGCCACTTTCTCTCTCTGCCCCTGCTTCCAGCCACGTCCACTGCCGTAAGGTGCAAGAAAGCCTTTGTTCCCCTTGCCGGAGCCCTGCGTCATCTCGATTAGGTCCTTGGGGAGTTTGGGTAGGATCATGTATAAATCAGGATACTTCATGCATCGCTTGTTAATTTCTGTGCAATCTCTTTCTAGAACGAGAAGATCACAGATAATACTGTGTTGATCTAGAGTAGTGGGTTCCCGTTAAATTAACTTTATAGTTTGTACTTTCTTTCAGGACCTCCCAGAGAGCCAGAGGGCCGACGCCGTGAGCAGCATGGTGTACGAGGCCAACGCCAGGATTAGGGACCCGGTGTACGGCTGCGCCGGGGCCATCTGCCAGCTCCAGAAGCAGGTCAGCGACCTGCAGGCGCAGCTGGCCAAGGCGAAGGCCGAGCTCTTCAGCATGCAGACGCAGAACGCGAACCTCGCCATCCTCTGCATGGAGATGGCGCAATCCTACCAGCCCGCCGCCCAGTTGGCGCTCGACAGCCTCGCCACCGCCCCCAGCCTCCTCCACAACGACGCCTGCTTGCTGGAGTACGACAATGGCCAAGGCCCCATGTGGGAAACCCTCTGGGCATGAAACAGGCTTAACCGCGTACGTGCCACCTACTGAGAGATCAGTAATCACTAATCAGAGGACCTGATGCACCTTTCTTCATCGCAAGCGTCGAGGTCGGCATAGCTAGGTAGAAGATAGCACCAGTACTCGAGCATGCTGTTCTAATATTCTTGTGTGAATTAGGGACTTATTTGCATAATAAATCTGATTCCAGCAGGGCCATTAGGAAACCAAGATGACTACTGTTAGCCAAAAAGTCTTCTCCCTAGCTAGCTTCAAAATAAGACGAGCTTTTCGACATCTGCCAGCCAAGAGGGGAGGAATAACTTATAAATTGTACATTTTTTTCCCGCCGTATATAGAAAGTTGATACTTGTCTATTTGACCCAATGCGAGATTGAGTTGCTTGTCAAACCATATGCAAGACTTGTGCACATTGTCTTCTTCTCTCTTTTCCCTTTTTCTCCTCAAGCCATATATTGTTACTAATTAATTATTCCCATTATCTTCGACACCAGTTAAACAATACCTTACAACCATCAGCGTCTGCATAAAGCCGCCCAAGAGGCCGACGCCGGAATATATAATAAACTTCCACTTGGGTTTGACATCGGATGTGGACGTCCATCTAACACTTGATTTTTAAAAGGAAAAGGGTGCAATGTCTATCGTCAAACCAACATGGTCATGGGCCGGCCTCCACATTAATAAATTAATTTCCGTAATCGCACCCTAGACTGCGGCTATCACACTTCGTTTCTGCATTTGCAACAACAAGATCGTTCCTTAAATGTTGGGGGTTTAGCATGATGAGGCCAGCACTGACCGTGACGGGATCCTGTTTGGTGAAAACCCAGCTTTGGATCTTGCAGGGGGTCTTCGTTGATGTGGCTTAACCAGGCCAAGTATAAGTTTCTGCTTACCAAACCTTGCGGACGGGGCAAACTACGGGAGAGAAGGTCTAGTCTGGTCGCCAACCCGAAACACACGATTTCTTGGGGCTGCACTAAGGCCAGGACGACACGTGTAATTCGTAGTAGACAATGCAACTGCGTCGACAGCGCCAGGAGGACTTAGTCTGGCCTCCTTCGTTCGTCGTCCAAATGTTCGTTTATTATCTTCATATGGATCCTATGCTCCAAACGTCCAGTACCGTGTATGAACGTCACATCCAAAACTCCATGATCAAACATATATCCTACTGCCGTTATTGTTGATTAGTTCTAATTAGCAGGAAGTCCAATACCATGTTCTTAATTCTTCTCGACGGGAAATCACCAAGCAAGATATGTTAAGTTTAATTCTGTGATTAATTTTATGTTTAAATTCTGTATTTAAACTTGTTCCGTTTCTGGGCGTTTATGGGAGGGTTAAAGGAGAGTGTGGGGGGGGGGCATTTAATGCTCCATGTGTGTTATGGCCAGTTAAGGCTATGACTGTTGCGGAAGGCTGTGTTATGGCCAGTTAAGGCCATGCATGTGCTACGTTTTTGTTTTCTTTTCTGTTAAATAAGAGAACCAGAAATCAGAAAACGCTGCACTGGTTTTGGCAGCACCATTCCCTCTCTTCGTGTGTGTGGGTGTTTTCTCTGTGTGTGGGTATTGTTTTCTAACATTTGGTATCAGAGCTTCGTTGGTGATCTGAGGCAAGATGTCAGCCCCACACGGCGATCACTCTCTGACGCCGATAAGGGAAGACCGACGTGGATCTCCGTCTCCTCCTCCGCGCCGACAACGGCACCGTGACGTTGGTGGCCGCGAGATCGTCGTTCAACGCGTCGTGAAGGAAGTCGGAGGATCAGCGGCCTACCCAACGCTGACGCGGACCAACTACAGCGACTGGTCTCTCATGATGAAGGTGATGCTGCAAGCGCGCGGCCTCTGGGACGCCGTCGAGACCGGCGGCGCTGAGCTGCAGGAGGATAGGATGGCGCTGGAGGCCATCCTACGCGCCGTCCCCCCGGAGATGATCTCCACACTTGCTGTCAAGGAGAGCGCGAAGGAGGCATGGGACGCTGTGAAGACCATGCGCGTCGGCATCGATCGAGTGCGCAAGGCCAAGGCACAGCAGCTCCGAAAGGAGTACGAAGGCATCGGCTTCCGTGATGGCGAGACAGTGGACGACTTCGCGATGCGGCTCACTGGGATCGTCAACCAACTGAGCATCCTCGGCGACCCGGAGCCGTCTCAAAAGGTGGTCGAAAAATTCCTACGTGTGGTACCATCCATGTACTCCCAAATCGCCCTCTCCATTGAGACCCTGCTCGACCTCTCAACACTCTCGATTGAGGAGGTGACCGGGAGACTCAAGGCGGTTGAAGATCGCTTCCCCGCATCGACTACCAAGGGAGATGACGGGAAGCTCTTGCTCACGGAGGAGGAGTGGATCAAGCGCATGAAGGAGAAGAAGCAAGGGGAGGGACCCTCTGGCAGTTCCAAGTATGGGAACCGACGCCGAAAACAAACGCGGAGGAAGCCTGATGCCGATGGCACGGGCGATGGCAAGCCTGGCGCGGGTCGTGACGTCTCAAAGGACAAGTGTCACAACTGTGGCAAGATTGGCCATTGGGCCAGAGAGTGCCGCAGCAAGCCGAAGCGGGCGGAACAAGCTCACCTCACGAAAGGCGAGGATGATGAGCCCACGCTCTTGATGGCAAGCGTCCACGTCAACTCCGACTCTCCATCGTCGCTGAAGACATATCCACTACAGCTTGTAGAGGAAAAGGTCTTCGCTCAGCTGGACCGGGTGGAGGAGTGCGACACCGACATGTGGTACCTCGACACCGGTGCAACCAACCACATGACCGGGTCCCGTGCTGCCTTCTCCGAGCTCGACTCCAACATCCACGGCACCGTCAAGTTCGGGGATGGATCTGTCGTCGACATAAAGGGACGCGGAACGGTACTGTTCGCATGCAAGACGGGCGAACACCGCGCTCTCACGGAGGTGTACTACATCCCGCGGCTCACCTCCAACATCATTAGCATTGGGCAGCTCGACGAGAACGGGTGCCAGGTGCTAATCGACGGCAACATCTTGAGGATCCGCGACCAAGAGAGGCGGCTGCTAGCTCGAGTCAAGCGCTCCCCAAACCGGCTGTACATGATCAAGCTTGACATCACGCAACCGGTGTGTCTGTCGGCTAGAAGCTCCGAGGATGCATGGCGTTGGCACGCGAGGTACGGTCATCTGAATTTTCAGGCCCTGCGCAAGCTCGCTCAGCACGCCATGGTGCGAGGGCTGCCACAGATCGCTCAGGTGGAACAGATCTGCGACAGCTGCCTCGCTGGGAAGCAAAGACGGGCATCCTTTCCGGCGCAAGGGAAGTACCGAGCTGAGCACGTCCTCGTCCACGGCGACATTTGTGGGCCAATCTCGCCGACGACGCCGAGCGGCAACCGCTACTTCCTGCTCCTGGTAGATGACAAGAGCAGGTACATGTGGCTCACCCTTCTCACCAGCAAGGATCAAGCCCTGGCAGCGATCAAGCGCTTCCAAGCTTTGGCGGAGGTGGCAACGGGGCGCAAGCTCAAGGTGCTCCGCACTGACCGCGGCGGCGAGTTCACCTCGGCAGAGTTTGCTGAGTACTGCACCGAGCGTGGTGTGCAGCGGCAGCTCACGGCCCCCTACTCTCCACAACAGAACGGAGTCGTCGAGCGCCGAAATCAGACCGTCGTCGCCATGGCTCGGAGCATGCTGAAAGCAAAGGATCTACCTGCGACTTTTTGGGGAGAAGCTGTCTCCACCGCTGTCTTCCTCCTCAACCGTGCGCCGACACGAAGCGTTGATGGGATGACGCCATATGAGGCCTGGTATGGCAAGCGACCAGCGGTGCACTTCCTCCGCACGTTCGGCTGCATCGCGCATGTCAAGAACGTGAAGCCGCACCTGAAGAAGCTGGACGATCGGAGCACGCCAATGATCTTCGTTGGGTACGAGCCGGGATCCAAGGCATACCGTGTGTTCGACCCCACCGACGAACGTGTGTACGTGAAACATAGCGTTGTCTTCGACGAGTCGGCTAAATGGGACTGGGAGACCCATGGCGCGGAAGGTGCGGTGATATTTAATGAACCATTCAATGTCGAGTATTCCACTATGTCTGAACCAGGGAAAAGCCGGACACCGCCCCGTTCCAGCTCTCCCACAGTTGGAAGTTCGCCCGCAGCAGTACCAGTCAACGCAGAGGTGCCGCCGTCAACTCCTGGCGACGTGGCGGGGACCCCTGCTACAAGCACATATGCGACCTCGAGCGCATCGACGCCCGCTGCCACAGGCGCGCACGCCAGGTCGCCCATGGCCACAGGCGAAGTAGAGTTCGCCTCGCCAATGTTCGATGCGGCGGCGTCACTCGACGCCGAGCACGATGATGCCCCGCTGCGGTTCCGCACCATCACCAACATCATCGGGTCATCTGCTGCTCCAGCTCCAGGCCATGCGTCACGTGAACTCGACGACGGCGACAAGTTGCACTTCACCACGGCTGACGAGCCGACCTCTTTCGGCGAGGCCGAGCAGCACCAAAGCTGGCGCAAGGCGATGCTTGAGGAGATGAAGTCCATTGAGGACAACGCCACCTGGGAGCTAGTTGACCTCCCCTCCGGGCACCGACCCATTGGGCTCAAGTGGGTCTTCAAGGTGAAGCGCGATGAACATGGTGCCGTTGTGAAGCACAAGGCGCGGCTCGTCGCGAAGGGCTATGTGCAACGTCCGGGGATCGACTTCGAGGAAGTGTTCGCCCCCGTGGCACGGATGGGGTCCGTGCGGCTGCTGCTGGCTTTGGCAGCACATGAAGGTTGGCAAGTCCATCACATGGACGTGAAGTCGGCGTTCCTCAATGGCGACCTGACAGAAGAGGTCTACGTGGCCCAACCCCCAGGCTTCATTTGTGAGGGACACGAGCACAAGGTGCTCAAATTGCGGAAGGCTCTGTATGGGTTGCGCCAAGCGCCGAGGGCGTGGAACTCCAAACTGGACAGCAGCCTCGTCAAGCTCGGGTTCCTGCGAAGCACCACGGAGCATGTCGTGTACGGGCGTGGAGAAGGTGCCTCCCGGCTCCTTGTCGGCGTGTACGTGGATGATCTGGTCATCACCGGATCAAATGAGCGTGAGATTTGCAGGTTCAAGGAGGAGATGCACAACATGTTCAAGATGAGTGATCTCGGACTCCTGAGCTACTACTTAGGAATCGAGGTCCATCAACGCGCGGACGGCATCACAATCAACCAGGCGGCATACGCGCGCAAGATCTTGGAGAACAGCGGCATGGGCGACTGCAACCCTTGTCAAGTGCCCATGGAGGCGCGCCTGAAGTTGAGCAAGCAAAGTGCAAGCCCGCCCGTGGACGCAACCAAATATCGGAGCATCGTTGGAAGCCTTCGATACTTGGTTAACACACGGCCCGACATTGCCTACGCCGTGGGATATGTGAGCCGGTTCATGGAGTCCCCTCGAGAAGACCATCTCGCGGCGGTGAAGCACATCCTGCGCTACATAGCCAGCACTCTCCACAAAGGTTGTTTCTTCGCCAAGAAGGAAGAGGAACAGCTGCACCTGCACGGGTACAGCGACAGCGACATGGCTGGCGACGTCGACGATCGCAAGAGCACCACAGGAGTTCTCTTCTTCCTCGGACGAAGCCCGATTAGCTGGCAGTCCATGAAGCAAAAGGTGGTGGCTCTCTCTTCTTGTGAGGCCGAGTACATCGCCGTCTCCACCGCAGCATGCCAAGGTGTTTGGCTCACACGACTGCTAAGTGAGATCAGCGGTAGCAAGCCTAAAGCAGCTGTGCTCAAGGTGGACAACAAGTCAGCCATCTCTCTCTGCAAGAATCCTGTGTTCCATGATCGGAGCAAGCACATTGATACTCGATATCACCATATTCGAGAATGCATCGAGGGAGGCAAGATCAATGTTGAATATGTCAGCTCTGACGAGCAGTTGGCAGACATCCTCACGAAGCCACTTGGCCGGGTCAAGTTCCAAGAGCTCCGCTCGAAGATTGGCGTCGTCGAGATCAAGTAGAATACATCAGAATTAGGGGGAGTTTGTTAAGTTTAATTCTGTGATTAATTTTATGTTTAAATTCTGTATTTAAACTTGTTCCGTTTCTGGGCGTTTATGGGAGGGTTAAAGGAGAGTGGGGGGGGGGGGGGGGGGCATTTAATGCTCCATGTGTGTTATGGCCAGTTAAGGCTATGACTGTTGCGGAAGGCTGTGTTATGGCCAGTTAAGGCCATGCATGTGCTACGTTTTTGTTTTCTTTTCTGTTAAATAAGAGAACCAGAAATCAGAAAACGCTGCACTGGTTTTGGCAGCACCATTCCCTCTCTTCGTGTGTGTGGGTGTTTTCTCTGTGTGTGGGTATTGTTTTCTAACAAGATATGCCTTAATTTCAAAGTAAGCTGTACGTTCGTGGAACTAAGAACTGACTAATTAACTGGTAATTTGCAAGAAGTGGTCAGGTTTGCTCCAAAAGCTAGAGCCGGAACCAAATCGGCGAGTTTTAATCTCAGAAAACTGGGCTTGAAACCCATGGCAATCGGCAACCTTAAATCATGCATGCACTTCCCCCATCATGACCATACGTACGTAGATTCCTGGGATGGTGGTATGCGGGGTTATCGGAAGAACGGCAAGAAGCGCTCAAGAGGAAATGGACGAACGACGCATCACGCAAGCAGCAGCTAGCTAGCTAGTTCATGTGTGTACACAGTACACACGCACACACACGATCAGCTGCTGGCGGTGTCGGCAAAGGGCGAATGGCCGCACAACGGCACAAGCCCATCTTTGCTGTCCCAAATATTCCCTTTGTCCCTGTTGGGATCCGGCAGAGTGCCAGAGCATTCAGGTCTTCTAGCCCTCACCATCCACACCGCATGCAAGCCCGAGTATTTCCACACACTAACCGGAATAATATTTGACTAACTGGGAAGGGGAGCCTCCTTCCTGGACCCAACAAATTTCTTAAGCACACCGAACTGTTGAAGGCCCAAATTCTAATACAAAATTTATTTATCTAGCTAAGAGAATCATCTACATAAAATTCTCATATATTTTTATTACGAAACTAAACCACAATTAACATCTCCCTAGCACTGAACTAACCATTTGGAAGCCCACCATGCAGCAGGGATAAATATTGTTCACATACGGATACGTTATATCATATTAAAAGTCTGAATTCTAATATAAAATTGAAGTTGAGAAAATCTTATACATATTGTAGTGGTCAGTTCTATCTACAACTGAGAAATGGGAAGAAACTTGGCCAAGGGACGTGAAGGACTTGCAAGAATGAAAGAGGAGGTCAGAGAGTTCTGATTTGGAGAATCGAGAGAGAATCTTTCGATGCCTAAATTAATATCTATTTGACATAAAGATCTTAAGGGGTTTTGAGAATAAGTGGAGTTTGTGTACCTCATGTTGAAGGTTCAAATCCCATTATATATAATGATGTTCGAACAGTTCATCCTGCAGTAGGCTGTAACGATCTATTACGGTCTGCAGTTTGACTCCAACAGAGGTGTTGGAGAGATTGTGATGTAGAAATTACCTGGATCATGAGAAGTAACCTCCCCAAACTTCTATTACAAGGAGTTACCAATCTCTGGAGGGACAGAATATTATTACTGACATGATGAGAGCGGTTACCGTACTCGCGAACGTGATCAGTGGGGTGCTCGGTGAGAGGAGCTCAAAGACCCAAGGACAATTGACAAGGCCCACATATATGTGCTTAGACAAGTGTTTAATTAGATCTGTTTGGAGATATTCGTAATATCCGAAGACATGTGGAGGACGCATAAACAGATAGAAAATCAGAAAGAGTTGTATTGGGCCTGTGAACCTAAATATGTTGAAAATCATCTCCTCACATATATATAGATATATGGAAGTGAAACTGGTGCGGACACTCGAGGACTTGTCCGTTTTGACCCGTCACGGGTTTACCGGCGTCGTCGTGCGGAGCCGACGTCACTTTGGTTGGACGACGGCACTCTACATGACTTTTGAGGACTTAGCGCATTTTATGGCAGGCCGAGATATGTTCGGCCCATTTAGGTGCCATTTAGTATATTTTCTGTTTTTTT
This sequence comes from Colocasia esculenta, assembly GCA_014218235.1. Taxonomy (NCBI): domain Eukaryota; kingdom Viridiplantae; phylum Streptophyta; class Magnoliopsida; order Alismatales; family Araceae; genus Colocasia; species Colocasia esculenta. The sequence continues at coordinate 9,907,837 of CM024757.1, read as the reverse complement.
ATGTAATTTTTGGGCTTTTATCAAATATTTTATGGAGATGGGTATTTTGGTAAAGTGTAAGCTCATCTCCCTTCTATATGTATGCATCGTCTCCCTACGGATGGACAGGTTAGAAAAGATTTGAAAAGAAAGAAACGACGTGAGTTCGGCGTGCCCAGTTTCCTGTCTCCTCCTCCCTTCTTCCCGCCTCTTCCCGGTTTCTTCCTCCTTCCCTTCCTTCCCCGGCTCCGTCCCCCATCAACTGGTATCAGAGCATCCTTCGATCCCCTTCTGTCTTCTCCCACCATCTCTACCTCTCCCGGTCGTTCCCCCATCTTCAGTCCTCTCCCTCTCTGTCTTCTCCCAGCTCTCTCTTTCACGTCTGTCCAGCACCGCGGCCCCCATCTCCTTCCGCGACCCCCCTGCGCCGAGTCCCCACTCCGCGAACACACCCCCCCATCTCCTTCCGCGACCCCCCCTGCGCCGAGTCCCCACTCCGCGAACCCCCCCCTCCCACTCCCGATCCCCTGTTTTTCCCCCTCCCGTCTGCTTCCTCTCTCTCAGCCGTGACCCTCGCCGCCGCCAGCCGCCGGACACCAGTCGCGGACCACCGCGGCCCCCGGAGCCCCCCCCTGCTTGCGACGACACCCCGGGGCGCGCCAGCCCTTCCCCAGAGGCCGACAGAAAGCGCCGGCCGCTGGAACTGCCGCCGCCGGACACGCCGGCCGCCATCGTCGCCGCCGGAGACCTCGTTTCCCGCCGGCAACTTCGCTCCCCGCCGTCGGAGCCGCTGCAGCCCCCCCCCCTCCCGCTGACTCCTCCCTGCGTGAGAGATAGGTAGAGGAGGAAGGAAGAAACCGACCCTTTAAAAGGGACCCGGTTCAGCCAGTTCTCCTCACCACCGGGTCAGCCGGTTCTCCGCACCCCGGTTCAGTGCTACAGTGCACGACGGTGCACTAACGTTCTTAGTGCACCGCCAGCGTGGAGGACTCGTCCGAGCTCCGTTTGACGTGCCGTTTGCGCCGTTGCGGTCGTCCCAGCATGTCCTATTCATCTGGGGCTCACTGACCGCTACTGGTGCCCGGATGAATCCGCGCGAGGTTGGAGAAGACGACGACGCGACCCCTGTGTACCTGTACGCACCGGTGTTCCCGCACGAGTTCGGTCAGCCTCGACGTCCTCGGACCCCACCACGTCGGTGCCCGCGACGGCCTGCAGTCTCGCCCCAGCGTGGACGTAGCTGGGAGCCAGTGGCTGCCCAGTTTGCCGCCTTGACGTTGACGCCGACCGACGCCAGCGGACGCCCTTCTACTTCGTCACCCCACACCCTCGGTGCGGATCCCCGCTCTTCAGCGGGTCAGTGAGTGCTGCTAGCTCTTCTCCCCAGATTTCTGCTTTCTAATATATGGTTAAATGTGTTCCCGTGCTTTGAGAGTTAGGATTGTCTAGCCCGTTATAAAAACTCATGCTAATCACTGTTGTTTGAGAGTTGTGCGAACCTGCCTGTAGCTCTAAATTGAGACATTTGAATGTGATTCCGTTGCTTTAGACTCTTGGTAATCTTCACTACTGTTGGCCTGTTTCGCTTTGACATTGTGAGGGACAACTCTCGGAGCTTAGTTTCTTGTTCTTTAATGTAATTATTCTCATGAAATTATTGTGAATGCCTAAATGATACTTCAGTAGTCGCTCATTTGCTGATTTTCGATCTAATGCATACATGTTAGAGTTGTTGAGTCGGTCCCATCTTGCATCAGTTTGCACACACTGCCACTTGTTAGAGGGTCTTTGCATTTGGTTTGCGTCATGCCCTAGCTGTGAGTCCTGTTTGCATGCCCACGCGTAGCGGTGCTGAGTACCACATATCGGCACTAATGTCGGAGTCCCGGGCAGATGCTCATGTAGATCCCGTAATGATGGAGAGGCTCAACCAACTTTTTCTTCGCATGGATCAGATGGAGCGTCGAGCTGAGGAGTGGTTCACTGAGTCAGAACGTACAGTCCAAGGGATGGCTAACCGCCTAGCAGTTTTGGAGAGATCGCCCGCCCCTCCCCCTGTTCCAGTTCAGCCCCCTGCCCCTAGAGATCCCCCTAGGGCAGACCATGTTGTTGATCGGCTAGAGGACGACCACGGGTACGATTCCTTTGGCGAGGTTGAGGGTGTCTATAGGCCTGCTGCCCGCACTCATGGGAGATTTGACAGGCAGTTAGACCATGAGTGGGATGGGGATCAGCGACATCATCGCCGTCCTTTAGGTCGGGGTGAGCGAGTTGACCATGACGGCCGAGCAGATTGGGAGATGGGTCAGGGTAGGCCCCGACACCCTAGGGTCCGAGGTGATCCCACGGTAGGTCAGAGGAGATTTAGGTGTCGGGAGGACCGTGAGGACTATGATGAGTGGAGGCCCCATCGTCATCAAGAAGATCAAGATGACCGGCGGATTGTTCGTGCTGACGCCCCCACCTTTGACGGGTCCTTGGATCCGAGAGTTTATCTCGATTGGGAAGCCAACATGAACCGTTATTTTGACTGGATGGGAATGTCTGACGCCCGGCGTGCACGCTTTGCCATGATGAAGTTGATAGGCCAGGCGCAGACTTATTGGCTGAATGTCGAGGCTCTTCTTGAGCAGCGTGGGTTGGAGCCCATTGAGTCATGGGAAGACATGAAAGTCAAGTTACGTGAGAAATATCTTCCCTCGACTTACCGACATCGCCTCATTGATCGTTGGCAGAACCTCATGCAGGGAAACCGATCTGTTTCGGAATACATTGCTGAGTTTGATGAGTACTTATTGAGGTGTGGGGCCCGTGAGGAGAGTGCGTTGACTCTATCCCGATTCAGGAAGGGTCTCCGCCCGGTGTACCAGCAGGAGTTGTTCCGCCAGCATGTGACGACCATCGAGCATGCTTATCAGGTCGTGCGCGAGGTGGAGCAATTCGAGCCGAGGTCAGGATTACCCCCACAGACTAGACCTACCTACCAGCGCCCGATGGATCAGCGTGTCGTTCCTGGGCTGCCCCCGAGGGGCCCTACCTCTCGACCTTTGGACCCCCCGCGTCATGACCCGTCCATTAGGCCACCACCTCAGAGGGATCCCGCCCCCGCTTTGCCTGCTTCACATGATCGTTCATTGTTGGGCGCTCCCCCTGGTAGGCGAGAGGATAGGGGGAAAGCCCCAGCTGTGGGTGAGTCCTCTCGTGGCAGTGGATCTCGGGATCGTTGTTTCAAATGCCAAGGGATCGGTCATTTTGCTGCCCAGTGTCCGTCTAGGGCCCTGACTATAGAGGGTGCTCATCTTGAGGAGGCCACCCCTGCAGCACATCATGTGAACTATGAGGCAGGAGATGACATGGCTGCAGAGTTTCATGCTGATGGAGAGCATACTGAGTATACTCAGATCGAGCATTCCCCTGCAGGCCATGGGGAGGAGCTTGTCAATGAGGGTAGGCTTGGAGTTGTCAGGTGTATTCTAGCTCAGCCGACTGAGTGTGATGATTGGCGTCGCACTTCTATTTTTCACACCTACATTCGTCTGGATGGAAAGGTGTGCAAGGTGATCATTGATAGTGGAAGTTGTATTAACGCCATTTCTTCTCAGGCGGTCGCCCATCTTGGGTTGACTTTGGTTGACCACCCTCGCCCATATCGTGTTTCATGGGTGGATTCTACTTCCATTCCGATTCGGATGATGTGCCATGTTCCGATCTCTTTTCCCCCATACTCTGGTAGGGTTTGGTGTGATGTCTTGCCCATGGAGGTCGGGAGCATTATCTTGGGGAGACCGTGGATATATGACGTGGATGCGGTTCTCTACGGCCGATCCAATGTATGCGAGTTTTCCCACGGGGGTACCCTTATCACTTTGCAGCCTTCCCGACCTACGATTTTGGCTTCTCATAGTTCAGCTCGGGATCGTGCCCCCACCCCTCCAGTGCCCACTACTCATGGGCCCTCTACTTCCCTGACCCCTGTCCCTTCCCCAGTTCCTCTTGGAGGCCTTCCACCGATGACTGACACGAAGCCCGAGAACACTTCTGTGTGCTCTAAACCCAGTCAGCGACGGGTTAGGCCCCCTTCGGCTAGCCCCACCCCTACAGGGAGTACGAGCACGGCCACTGTCTCTATCCTTGGTACATCACCTCCTGTGACCCTTCAGTTGATTAGTGCTCATGACCTTCATCAGGAGCTCGAGGAGTTGGAGTGCCTCTATGTGTTGATGGTGAGGCCTGTTGAGGGCGATGTTCTGAGTGACACACCCCCTGAGTTAGCCTCCCTCTTAGAGGAGTTCCAGGATGTTTTCCCTGATGATCTCCCGGACGGATTGCCGCCCATGCGTGACATCCAGCACGCCATTGATTTGGTTCCGGGATCCACATTGCCCAACTTGCCCCACTTCCGTATGAGTCCAGCAGAGTTTGCTGAGCTTCGGAGGCAAGTTGAGGAGCTCCTGAGGAGAGGTTTCATTCGTGAGAGCTTGAGCCCATGTGCTGTCCCTGCATTATTAGCTCCGAAGAAAGATGGCTCTTGGAGGATGTGCATTGATAGTAGGGCCATCAATCGCATCACGGTGAAATACCGTTTTCCCATTCCCCGTCTGGACGACATGCACTGTATTTTCTAAGGTAGATCTTAAGAGTGGTTATCACCAGGTTCGAGTTCGACTTGAGGATGAATGGAAGACGGCCTTCAAGACAAAGGACGGACTTTATGAATGGTTGGTCATGCCTTTTGGGCTATCCAATGCCCCTAGCACTTTCATGCGGCTTATGACTCAGGTGTTGAGGCCCTTTATGGGGATATTTTTGGTCGTGTACTTTGACGACATTCTCATCTTTAGCCGCTCCCAGGATGACCATTTAGACCACCTTCGTCAGGTATGCCTAGTCTTGCGCCGAGAGAGTTTGTTTGGGAACCTTAAGAAGTGTGCTTTCCTGACTGATCGAGTTGTCTTCTTGGGGTTCATTGTGTCTCGCGATGGCGTCTCTGCTGATCCTGAGAAGGTCAGAGCGATCGTCGAGTGGCCTGAGCCTCAGTCCATTCACGACGTGCGCAGTTTCCATGGATTGGCCACTTTTTATCGTCGATTTATTCGAGGATTCAGCACCATCATGGCCCCGATCACAGGCTGCATTCGAAAGGAAACTTTTGTGTGGACTAAAGCCGCCGCCGCAGCCTTTCGTGACATTAAGACACTCATGACCCAGGCGCCAATTCTCCGATTTCCGGACTTTTCGAGGGTGTTTGAGGTCTCATGTGATGCCTCTGGTGTCGGTATAGGTGGGGTCTTGAGTCAGGAGGGCCACCCCATTGCATACTTCAGTGAGAAATTGAATGATGCCAAGCTGAAGTACTCCACTTATGATAAGGAATTCTATGCGGTAGTGCAGGCCTTGAGATATTGGAGACATTATCTGCTACCGCAGGAGTTTGTCCTTTACTCAGACCACGAGGCCCTCAGGTTTCTCCACGCCCAGAAGAAGCTAAACCCTAGACACAGTCGTTGGGTTGAGTTTCTTCAGGCCTACACATTCGTCCTTAAACATAAGGCGGGTGTGGAGAACCGAGTGGCAGACGCGTTGAGTCGACGTACCTTTCTCTTATCCCTTGTCGGCGCGGAAGTCATGGGTTTTGAGAGGCTTCGTGATGAATACGTGGGTTGTCCTGACTTTGGTGTGATCCACACTGCCCTTCAGTCTGGTCCCTCCCGAGAGCACCCTGATTATATCCTTCAGGAGGGTTATCTTTTTTGTGGAGTTAGGTTGTGCATTCCGCGAACCTCTGTTCGCGACTTTTTGATTTGGGAGCTCCATGCTGGGGGTCTTGCTGGCCACTTTGGCCGGAACAAGACCATTGAGTTAGTCGAGCACTGCTTCTTTTGGCCTAGCTTGAAGCGCGATGTGGCTCGTATTGTTGCTCATTGCCGCACATGCGCCCTGGCAAAGCAAAGGAAGCAGAATACGGGCTTGTATACCCCCTCCCTGTGCCTGATCGTCCGTGGCAGGATGTTAGTATGGATTTTGTTTTGGGTTTGCCACGAACCATCCGCCGGCACGATTCCATCTTTGTGGTTGTTGACCGATTTTCCAAAATGGCCCATTTTATCCCCTGTTCGAAGACCTCTGATGCGTCTCGCGTAGCTCATATTTTCCTTGAGGGCATTGTGCGCTTGCACGGGCTACTGAAGACCATAGTCTCAGACAGGGACGTGCGATTTGTCAGCTATTTTTGGAAAACTTTGTGGCATCTGATGGGTACGAAGCTCAAGTTCTCCACAGCTTATCATCCCCAAACCGATGGGCAGACCGAGGTAGTTAATAAGAGTTTGGGTGATTTATTGCGTTGTCTAGTTGGTGAGCGTGAGCGTAGTTGGGACCAGGTCTTACCACATGCGGAGTTTGCATATAATAATTCGGTCAATAGGTCTACTGGCATGAGCCCATTTGAGATTGTCACCGGCTATAGACCTAGGGGACCCATAGACCTTATTCCTTTACCCATTTCTGCACGAGTGTCTGAGTCTGCACAGCCTTTGGCCGAGCATATTAGGAGTCTGCATGATAGCATTCGTCGTCAAATCGAAATCAGCAATGAGCACTATAAGAAAGCGGCAGATGCACATAGGCGGCCACAGGAGTTCCATGAGGGCGATTACGTTATGATCAGGGTCAGACCTGAACGGCTTCCTTCGGGAGTCGTGAAGAATCTGCAAGCTCGAGGGGCTGGGCCCTTTAAAGTGTTAAAGCGAATTGGGTCGAATGCGTATGTTGTTGACTTACCACCAGACTTTGGCTTCAGTTCTACATTCAATGTCTCGGATTTGGTAGCATATCGGGACCCAGCAGTGATACCCAGTGAGCCTTTCGAGCCTTTCTCCCCTCTTGTGAGTGACCCTACACCAGAGTGTCCACTTGCGGCCCCAGATACAGCACGGCGAGAGCACATTGATCATATATTAGATGAGCAGATTGTGACAGCCAGGGACGGAGCTTTTCAGCGCTACCTGATCCGTTGGAGAGGGCGGCCACCGACCGAGGACACCTGGGTTACCCGAGAGGAGTTGCAGCGGCTTGACCCAGACTTGTTGGAGAGATACCAGAGTGGACAGGACCCTTACTCGACAGGGTTGAGTTCCTCCCAGCCGGGGGGAATTGGTGCGGACACTCGAGGACTTGTCCGTTTTGACCCGTCGCGGGTTTACTGGCGTCGTCGTGCGGAGCCGACGTCACTTTGGTTGGACGACGGCACTCTACATGACTTTTGAGGACTTAGCGCATTTTATGGCAGGCCGAGATATGTTCGGCCCATTTAGGTGCCATTTAGTATATTTTCTGTTTTTTTTATGTAATTTTTGGGCTTTTATCAAATATTTTATGGAGATGGGTATTTTGGTTAAGTGTAAGCTCATCTCCCTTCTATATATATCCACCGTCTCCCTACGGATGGACAGGTTAGAAAAGATTTGAAAAGAAAGAAACGACGTGAGTTCGGCGTGCCCAGTTTTCTGTCTCCTCCTCCCTTCTTCCCGTCTTCTTCCTCCCTCCCTTCCTGAGCTTCCTCCCTGTATCCCGTCCCCCATCAGAAACTATATAAATTTTCAACATCTGAATCACCCTCCTAGTAAAATGTAAAATTTTTTAGGTCTCGAGGTCAATGCCGGGAGTGTGATCTACCCCCAACGCACTTCCTGCTTCTCCACCACCCGCACGCAGGTTATATCAATATGACGATACAAACAATGGGTAACATATATATGGTTCGATCGGCGAAGTTAGTCGTTCTCACTATTCCACACGTAATGGGAACTGTTCCTTTGACTCCTAAGTCGGACGCTTTGCGGAAATGTATACATCTATGTAAAGAAGATAAGACCCCCGAGCAACACGATCGACGGTTCGTCCCGAGGCAATACGAGGCGTCCAATTAAGATAGGTTATTCTGCGTGCCGATCTTTCTTTTGTCCAAGGAATGGAAAAGACTTGGTGTTCCGTATGAGTGGTACGTATAACGAACGATATATATATCTAGAGGCCGAGGAGGAAACGTGGGGCTCCGAAGCACTACTAGTGGTGGCGCAGGACTTGGTCTGCGGGCGTATGATGAACAATATCGTCATTTATGAACTAGCTAGCAGATAAGTTTCCTGTTCAATTCCTCCTTTTCCATTTATTTTTCAACTTGTAACTTTTAAATAAACCTTGATCATGCATGTGTACAAGAGGTTCATATCGTGTAAAAAAAAAACTCCCTTAATGAGGAAACAAATTAATTATCATCTTTGAGCCTCGACGATCGGCCATTATAATCTATAAATGTAGAATTGATCCGTGGGAATCAGACATATTAATATAGGGTGGAGCTAAAAAATTGCAAAAGAAGCTCGGAGACAGTAGTTTGCTAATGTTTTCTCCACTAATGAAGTGAATATATATAGCTTGTCACACCGGCTGATAAGATAATAGCGAGTTCATAATTGTTCATCCGAAGCCATGAGATCCAACTTTTGCATGCGGTGACGTGTAGGATTGAGGGCTGACTAGTGTGGAGGTATGAAATGGTGCAACATTAATATTAATGTTCGCACATAAGGGTCGTTATTTACATAAATAAACTCTCTTAGCATGTTTAATTAATCAAGGGAATATATACACACATGCATGTAGGAAGAGTTTCTTGGTTCTCATTTAAAGTCTATCATATCAAAGTTGGAGAGACGTCCAATCACGAAAGATTAATCTAGAAAAGATACCAAGCAAAGTTTCTAGAAAACGCATTGACAACTATATATATATATCCTAACCCATCTCACCACAGTCGCGTAATGTCATTTGCTACAGTGTATTATGCACTAATTACCTCTATCATGTTCACCTAGTCTATGTATTTATCCTGCTGCATTTATATATATACAAGAGGTCTATTTCATTAATGCTACTCCTTCAGCCCCCAGCCTAGCTACGTGCCTGTTTGACTTGCTCAGGTTATACAAAATGACCTTAAAATATTAATTAATTGTGGAATAACCATGAACTCGAGACATACAAGTCCTCCTTTCTAATATAATTATGTGGGCCTAATGAGCTTTCTCTTGACCACTGAACTAGGGGTGATTAGCCATTTAATTTGTGGTGACATCATCATAACCATTAGCATTTAACGCTAGTGGTTTTGACAATAAGAACAATTACTTCATTCATACGAAAGGTGGTACAGAGAAAAGCAGAGGGTGCTGAACCCTGCCAGAAGGAAACGGCGAACATTGTTGGAGAGGACCCAAACACGCCAACCTAGGACCAAAGGTCCAAACATGGAGAACCAAACCCAGATGATCAATACATAGAAGCCAGTCGGATGTCGCCGGCGATTGTCCAACCAAGGGAAACCACCAGACTCCGATCGGGGAAGCGGAGAAACGGGGCGAAACAAGGGCGCTAATATGTGAGACTTGCAGTAATAATTATAAGACGCACATAATTGCCGAAACATCCCGTCGGCAAACGTCGAGGGGCGGCAGGAGGAAGCAAACCCGTAGACCACTTGAACACTGCGGGAGGAGCTCGCCTAAGTTCGGTGACAAAGAGATGCGAACCACGGCTGAAATCTCAAACAGGAGGGCGTGAATACGAGCTCGCCAAGAAGAACGCCGAGCCGAAGGAGCAGAACAAGGGCGATGAGCACCGACTTCGTCAAGTCCTCCACTGGATCGCGAGATACTCAAACCAACAAACAACATACATGCACAACGAATAGAACAAACGAGACACAGAAACACCAACTAAGTACGACACCGATTTCCAACAATCGGAGAAGGATCGTCGGATCGCCGAGTCACCAGAGAAAGATAACCTCCGCAAAGATGAGGAAGACATCTTGACAGAGTAACAGAAACTTCCACCAAAGTGGGGAATCAAACAACGGCCAGGCCGTCGGAAGGAGCACTGCCCACGAACGGTGACAGAGGCGGGGGGAGGGAGCTCCTCTCAAAAGCGGAGGAAACCCCCTCCCCACCAAGCGGAGGCGGCTGCTGAGAAACCTAGGACAGAAAGACGGGCTTTCTCAAAAGCGGAGGACACGTACTCTAGAACCGAACGGTACCATTAGCATTTAACGCTAGTGGTTTTGGAACCTCAATATATATATATATATAGTTAAGGTATTGCGGCCGACAGCTCCATCGACGCCCGGTCAGCGGCATGAGAATAGTGCAATAGCTTAATTCACTTACTTCATAATTATTATTTAGCCTAGATATGGACATATTCTTGATGAGCCCCTCCTTTCAATTGCTACTCTATTTTAGATAGGGGTGCTTAAATTTTGATTCAAATCGATGAAATAGACCGGATCAAATCGAAGTGGCCGATTAGATTCGATTTAGATTGAAATTTAGTTCAACTCGGTTTCACAAATTATGAAATCAAATTGAATCATATAAATTGAATAAATTGATTTTTTAATATAATTATAATAATATTTATATAATATGCACATTATAAGTATTAAAAATGATTATATATATAATTCTATTCTTATTTTTAATATATAAATATTAATAAATATAATTATATTTAATTAAATGTGAAAATTCGGTTGAACCTCTAATTCGATTTGGTTCAGGTTCACATTTCAATTTGAGTTTTTGTCAATCCGAATCAAATCAAACAGTTGAACACCCTTAACTTTGGATGAGTAGAAAACATGAGGACTAAAATAGGTAATAAGGTTATTTGTATGGTCATTCTTGACCTAAATATTAATTGGTAACCAGTCGTCCCTCCAAATATATATAGACCCGGCCCTTTTCTCAATAGATAAAATTCCCCATACATTAATGTCGCTAAAAAAGTTACTTTATGCACCCGGTCAGTCTTGCTTTCACGCAAGTATGATCTTGTATAATTGTACTATATGTATCGCTATCCTTATTCTCTCGAAGACATTACTCCTAGATTTCCCCTTATGTCACTTCATGCAAACTTAAAGTTCCTCCATTTCATAGGATAGACTATCTTCCACTAATCAACATCGACGCAGACGAGCCTTTTTAATTGGAAAACTAGCATTTTACAATATCCGTAGGAACTCTTTTAAACCTGCTTCCTCTAAAATTTGGACCTACTATCTCCTCCAGAGGAGAATAAATTAGTGTACTTGAGTTTTACACTTTACATTTGTATCTTTTACTTCTCATTGACTAATGAAAAGATATGACACAATACACATATCTAATGAGAAGTAAGATATGTAAATGCAAAGTATAAAATTCAAGAATATTAAATTCTTCTCTATCCTGAGATATATACATGACTAACTACTGGACCACTTCTTAATGTACAACATATATACACAGCCACTTACAATAAGACCAGTACCGTCAATGGATTAATGTTCTATATGAAAAATGGTCTTGTGGTCCTCCAATTGCATCAGTAAAAAGCAATGGTTTTCACGCTTTCTTGTTCTTGCAGTGTGGTCCATGATTCCATCAGTGAAAAGCATGGTTTTCACACTTTATTTTTCTGGCAGTGCGCTTTTTTTAACTATTGAAAGTGACGTAATCCGTAATCCTTTACCATACTCCGACTGATTACTAACTAAGAAGCGCTTGATAACCTCATATGCGTGTGCATGTTTCACAGTTCCAAACGTGCTCCATGTCGCATTCGCATAACATACCACTCGCAGCACAGAGCAGGCTGGTACATTCATTTGCTTAGATCAGTGAAGTTGCTGGTGTTATCTTGAGGTGTACGATATATATAACGAACCGAGAGAAAGAGGAAGCAAACGTGTGAAAGGATGGTCCACACACTGCACACAGTACTCTCTGTCTATCAAAGCAAATTTACCTAAACAAAGCAAAGAAGGACAATCGATGATGGCGAAGAGCTTAAGACAGCTTTTTTCCTCTTTCTTTAAGGTGAAGGAAGAAGAACTATGTATGCCTAGCTTGGAGGTACTGGAAGCTGGAAAAAGAATGGGAAATGGGGAGTGGTTAGAAAGCCACATAGCTAGCTGAACATCGCAGTCACATTGCGTCCTTTCTTCTTCTGTTTGATGTGCACATTGTAGTTTTATCACTTTGTCATTTGAAAAATAAGATAAAAATATTAGATGATAAAGGTAAGACATCATCCTCATTACTAAAGAATCCCTACTAGCTCTAGTGACTCAAGTCAAACGGATTTGACAACGACAACGCAAACCTTTTTTTTTCTCCTGTGAATTCTGATGAAAGGAAATTAATGAAGGGTGATTCATCTATATATATGTCACCCATTTAATTTCCTGAGAGATAAAATTAAAGATTTTGTATCAGAGAAACGCGGGTATATATATATATTATATGTGACGTTTAAGTTGACTCCTCAGACAGAAGCCCCATTCTCATTGTAGTAGTCGTCACGGCCAAGATTGAAGACAGAAGGATCTCCACCACTTCCTCCTAAGTAAAATAATTGACACCCATCGTGGAGTAGTACTGGACCGAACCACGGTCGTTTGTGTCTCTAGCTAGCATTGGAAACTTCCCAGTTGACCCGTGTGTTTTTCACAGCTCGATGGCCCCGTTTCTCACTTGTAGAACGCAAATCTCACACAAGAAAGCTCCCGCGCGCCGATCTTGACGCAGGACCATTAACATGGACTCTACTCTACTCTCTCTCTCTCTCTCTCTCTCTCTCTCTCTATCCTGAGTGGAAGATTCAAGCCTAGCTAGTTGGAGAATAACGAATAAAGTAGATAGGTTTGTTCTTTTGAGAACGGTATTTGTGTTGCCGAATCGATTAACACACAACCACCCAAGCAAAAGATGAGCTGAGAATTTTGCTTTAATATGCATGGGATCTAGGAATTTCTTATTTTCCGCATCTTTTTGTTCTTCTTACGATCAGTTTTACGTCTAGGAGTGTGGCTAACTTCGGATCAAAACAAGATCGGAGCGTTCCTACTAAAATTGTTTACGACTCCCAGTTTGGCCTATAGCTAGGCCCATGAGAACAGAATTTGATCAACACGAAAAAATCATCATGGTTAGAATTATATATATATATAGAAAAATATTATAATGTGGCGGGGTTTTTGATACGGCTCACCATAGTATAACGCGAATCGTTGGATTTCAATCGAACGACGAAACGTTATAATACATTTGTGCTTGATGTTCGGACACTTTGAGTGCTTGGAATGCTCGTTACTCGGTGTTCGGTGATGTTTGGTATTCGATACTGTTTGGTGAATATAGACAGATTGTTAGATTAAAATTTAATGGTCTGCACTGATGATACAGCAAAATTGTACCCAAAAATCTCGTTGTATCATAATATTACTCATTATATATATATATATATATATATATATCGCTGCAATCCTGCATCAATTTGATTCTTCTACAAGCACTAAAGAAATGAATCCCCTGGCCTGGTCCACGATGGCAAGTCGCTACCTCCAAGCACCACAAAAACAGCAAACATGGGTATTCTGCCATGGAACCTGCACCTAGCTTCCTTTCTTTACAAGCTCCTCTCCATGCCGTCAAGCTCCACCTGCAGTATTAAAGCTGCCACGAACAGCTAGTTTAAAGGTTGCCCAGAACGCCGCGGTGTCTGCCATGCTCAGGTGCAACTAAGACTGGGGAAGTCCCCACCTCCATGGAGGTGGACTAGAGAGGTGAAGGTGTAGTCTCATGTCATGGGTGAGATAGTGAAGGAGATGATGGAGGGAGGGTCCCATGGTCGAAGTTCCAGGTTTCCCGTTTTGAGGCGTCATCAGGAGGAGGAGGGAAACCCAACTGTTATGAGAAAGATCTCCAGATCCTATTAGGATCGTCCTCCGTATAGCCATCCGCGCCCTTCTCTCCTCCTATATTTTGTACCATGCTACCTGCACATATATTTGCATACATGTGATAGGAGAGGCATGCCCTCTAATCCCTTTCTTCTCATTGTTCGTATCACCAACAAAAGATCTCAGACCTACCCTTAATTTGCGGTGAGAATGGCAACTTATGCTACCTTTTCACCCTTATCCTAAAAGCATGAACTCCTCAATGGTCGTATCCTTGCACATTTACAATTTTAGCATTAAAATTTTGCCAAAACGAGCACATAAAGGTCAAATTATCGGAAAACATCATGATCCTGTAGCTTCATTGAATGGTAGAGGTGATGTAGATTCACTCCATGGCTCATCCAACCTTCATTAACTGATCAATTTTCTGTCCAATTGTAGAGTTAGATCTGAAAGAGATTGGGAGTTAGGGAAAATGGTAGCATTAATATTCGTTCTATCTTAGTCTGCCCCCCGGGTAGGAAGTGGCCCAATACCGGCCGATGGGCTTAGCAGGTCAGCAGAGAGAGTACGTGGGTAAGGACTAAGGATCATGATAATATAGATGATAACTTTTATATTATCATTAAGATATATCAAACAAGGTCTCTAACGTTAATTGATAATAGATTTTATATTATTAGAGTAGAGAAAGTCTCACCGCACACCAAGGTGTGTAGTGAGACCCCGGCACACCCAATACAAGTGTGTCGGGTGGAGGAGGGAGAGGAGGCATTCCCCTCCGATGCCCGCCTGACACACTGCACACCCCAATCATGTGTGCATCAAGACGGGCCCTATTAGAGTAATAGTTTAGTCTAAAGAAATTTTGTAACTTTTGGAAAAGAGTCGACCAAAAGAAACTACTCTCATAAATACTTGCAAATGTAAAACCATATGCAAAAAAAACAAATTTATAGTAAATAGTATGACATTCTGAACATCAAAACTTCACAATCATCTTCGAGTCATCTTAGAATGAAGACTTGGTTATTTCAAGACAACCCGAACGACCCGCAATAAGAGTACTAAGATCTTTATTATTTTCGTTTGCCACAACTCATAAACACTTTACTATTCTGGCCAAAGATTTACAACACACACAGAGAGTATCCTTGTACGTCACGGATGTGGCAAGCACCCAAAACAAACACACACACACACACACTAATTATGGCCTCACACGCACTATCAATCTCAAGTTGAAAGTATAGATCTAAATAATATACTCAAGAACCAAAATATGCACAAAGTATAAAGCTCAAAAAGATGAAATCCCCTTAGTATGGACATCCATGTTGATGTGGATGTCCTCTTTAGTTTCCAGATTCTTATCTTCAAAAGATCTTCAAGTTCCACAACTCCTCCTTAGTAGATGACTATTTTATTCTTCAAAAACTCCATAGATCTTGTAGTCTTTCCTTTAGATCTTCAAGCATCCTCAAACTCTAACTCGACTACATCTCTCCAAACCTTCAAATCCCCAAAACATCACAAGTAAAGCACAGCTTGATATCTTCAAGACTCTTGATGTGGCACAACTCCCCCCTAAGTAGATGGCCCTTCAAGCTTCACAAAACTTCATGAATCTTGAATCTACACTTTCAGATCTTCAATCCTCTCCATGCTCCAGCTCGAACCCTTCTCATGTAGTCTTCAAATCTGCAAAAATATTAAAAAAAGTGCACAGAAACAAAGAGTATTTACATAGTCCAAACTGGCTATGGTGAAAGGGGGAAGGGGTATCTCCCAAGAACGACACAGAACATTCGCCCCTCTCACCCCCAAATTCATAAAAGAGGGTTAACTTATATAAGAGAGGACATTAGGATAAAAAAAAAACCCTCACTAAAAGTGGCCGATGTATGAGCAAAAAGTAGAAAACGATCGACATCTATCAACAAGGATGAAAAATAAGCTGCTCTGGGAAAAGTGGTCGACCTCTTTATTGGGGCAGTCAACCTCTTTGTACAAAGTGCTAATAACCTACTTGTTGTGAAAAACGATTGGGTGTTCTATTCTACTTTGTATTTGCTTTGCATTTGCACAACACTTTACACAAGCTCTACAAACATCAAATATGAGTCTGTGAATAACATACCAAAATTTGATATCAAATAAATATATATATATATATAACGTTCAAGTTCAATTTATTTATCAAAATTATTTTACCATCGTCAAAATCAACACCCAGGGCAACACCAATAGAATGCCAATTCAAAACTTTAGGAAAAACGCTAGGGTGGTCAAATCCCCCATGTAGCCTCACCGTCGATTGGCCCACACATGAACTACGCATTGTGTCTACCCACACACTTGCCCATCAATATATGAGACGTGACATCGCCACGTGCAATGTTCCTCAAATTCTAGAACCGTGTTGCAAAGAAAATAAAATTTGTCTTCTACAACCATTCATCTGAGCCAGCGATTTTTTAGTCTAAATATCTAACCATTCGGTGTCTATCCGAACAATTCCAAAAAAAAAAAAAAACACATATGTGGACTCAGAGAACCGCCGGGGCTTTGTTCCCATAATGGTGTGTGTTCCATGACAGCAACTGGCAACTTATGATGGATACACAGAAACATCTAATGTTACACTGAGGAGCATCTCAAACGAGCATTTGTAAGATCAACCAGGCTACGTATGAAACCCAAGTTAGGAACTCACACAGTCACACCTTCCTCCATAGCCGGGGAGCTGAGAGATTTGTACAGGACATCCACGTCCATGCACGATTGCCATAAAACTATAAATTTACATGGTATAATGCTCGACATTAGGTAAAGATCTGCAAAGAGAACAGGGGAACCATGCAGGAGCAGATAGACAGGTGCCGCCCCTCATTTGTCCATAGAACAAGACTCGTTAACGGTCCCTTACCAGGAAGGTGGTGCAAATGACCATCCTGAAACCAGGACTACTCAAGAGGTTTCAAAAGTTTCATCACCTAAAGTTCAAACATATAAACAAAAAGGAGAGCAAAGAGAAGAAAAAGGTGCCAGCCAAGTGATCTAGTCAATGAGCCACAGGACTTCCAGTCCTAGATGTCTCTATTTCTGGCCCTTCTTCCACAATACCCCAAGCTTCTTCAGAACATTGTTCTTCTTCTTCTTGGGGGAGTCATCATCCAAGTCGTCAGAGTAAGGTGAGCTCAGCAACTTCCCACCATACTGGAGGTAGTCCGAATCCATCGACCCAGACCTCTCCATCAGCTGCCCATTGTTTCCAGTGGCGAGGATAGACGCTGCAGCTTCCGCTGCTTTTCTCCACTGCTCGGACTGTATCCTCAGCCTCTTCAGCTCAGTCTCTATCTCGCAATTTGTGGTCTGGGCAGCCTCCAACTGTTCGGCCACAATGGCAGCCCTCCTGCTGTTCTTTTCTGCCTCGTCAGTGGCGTGTCCAAGCCTCGTCAAAGCAGCTTTTTCAGAGGCTTTGGCCGCCTCAAGCTCGGCTGTCGCTGATTCAATGGATTTGTGCATTTCTTCTACTCTCTTCTCTACCTCCTCTTTCAGCACCATGTTCTCCTCGGCAATGCCCTGCAGCTCAGTTTCTTTATCCATAAGGTTCGCCTTCAGTTCTGCCACTTCTGCCATTGACATCTCCAACTTTGATTCCAGATTCGGTTCTGTAGGAACTGCCTTTAGCCTTAATATCTCTTCCTTCAATCTTTCATTTAAACTCGAAATTCTGTGCAATTCAGTTTCCTTGTGAGTTAAAATCACCCTTAATTCAGTCTCTTTGTCCATTAGTTTTGACTTCAATTCTGCAACATCTGCCATGGACATCATTAGCTTTGATTCCATTTCGGATACTGGTTCATTAGACCTTAAGCTCTTTATCTCTTCCTTCAGACTTTCATTGAAGTCCAAAATTCTTTGAAGCTCAGATTCTTTTTCGATCAAGTCTTCCCTCAACTCTTCAATCCTATCATTATCTTGCTTTAGTGCCAACTCCTGTTTAGATTCCTTTAGACCAGGCTCAATCTTCACACTGTTTTGTAATTCATAAGCAGCTTGTGCCTGCATTGTGTTCTTAATTCTCTCCTCTTCCAACTTGGTGTCTGCCTCTTCCATTGCAGATTTCAATTGCTCCACCTCAGACCGCAAAGTATTTGCAATGTCCTCGGCAGAACGAATCTGCATCATGCTCTTAACATGTTCCTCCTCTAATCTGTTCTCAGCTTCTTTCAATTCAGATCTTAAGCACTCCACTTCTGAATACACAGCATTTATGTTGTCCTCAAGAGTGGTTATCTGGATTTTTGAGATTTCTAGCTCAGAACACACACACTTCAAAGAATCCAATGCCCCCACACCATCAGAGTGCAGTGTTTTAATAGTAGCATGGGCCACTTGCAATTGAATCTGAGTTTCACTGAGCAGTTCCTCATATTCAGCTTCAGATTTTTCATACTCATTAAGCTCAGCCCTCAGTGTTCCTACCACTGAGATTGTCTCTACCATGTCTTGTTTCAACACCTCTAGCTCCATATGTGCTTGCTCTGCCTGCTTGGCCTGAGCTCCCACCACAACCATTTCAATCTGTAGTTTAAGATTCTGAATCTCACTCATTGCAGAAGCAAGATCTGCTGCATCAACTGAGTTCTGCTTCTGGAGAGCTTCAAGCTTCAACTGCAATGCTCGTTCGCACTCCTGAGGCAGCTTCTGGAGTTCCTCAGGACCCTCAGATCCAGAAAGCTCCAGTAGCTGGCGCTTGGCATCCTCAAGATCTGCAGCCATGGTCGAGTACTGTTTCTTAGCATCATCTACTTCCTCCAGAGCTTGCTTCTTGCAAGACTCACATGAGCTTAGGAGTTCCTTCGTCTTCTTCAGGTCCTCTTGTGCCTGGATCAGCTGAGCCTCCAACTCTGACACCCTGCTTACACGTTTCTTCTGGACTCACACGAAAACATAAATTTTAAGTTAAATTGCAAGACTCCACTCAACAATATGAAGCAAAAAATCGGACAACAAATGAACAAAGACGAGGGAAAGACACATCCATGTCACCAAACAGGCATTTGTTAAAATGCTCTGCACCAAATGAAGTGTATGCACGAGCCAAAAGAAGTAAATTACACAGCAGTTAAGCTGCAGAGGAATGAAATTATCTAGAGATGCATGATGCAGATTCCTGATTTCAACAGGACCTAGAAAAGATCCAAAATTAAGCTGCTAAAACCCAATCTCTACTGGAAATATACTTGTGAAACATATCACCATGAAAAAATATTAAAGCGAGAATCAACATGGATGATACTTGGGGTTACTATGTACCTCAGAGGCAGGGCTTTTTGGTGTCTTCCAAATTGGTTTTGGACTGCTCTTCTCAGTTGGGGTCCTGGATGTGGAGCGCCTGGATGTGGCAGAATCAGATTCAGGTAATGCCACCTTGGGCTGACGAGTGGTTCGAGGGGTACGTGGGGAAGTCTTCTGTGGCACCTCAGAGGAACCACTCCTGCTCCAAATAAATGTGGGTAAAAGAAAAAATAAAATGGCATTATTCCCAAGTTATTGCAAAAAACAAATATATATATATATATATACACACACACACATATGCACGTACCTACATATATATGAACAAAGTTATACCTTGATCTAAACTAAGAACACAAGATTAATGATGTACTGAAATTCATGAAGGGTTGGATATGTTAATAACTAAGCGCTTTTCTTCTCCAAGCCGATTCAGTTGGAAAGTAGAATTCTAGTATCTACCCTCTAAGCACTTTTTCATCTCCAGATCCTCTACCCTCACAGCTTCACTGTTGTACATAGTTTCTTTTCAAGTATGCCGCTGTTGTAGAATCTACCATATTACCATTCCCAAGCACGACTTTAAGAACACTTTACTCAACCCTGAACCGAATGCTGGCAGTGCAAAGATATCTCCAAGTCTTGACCTTTATATTGACTGGCAGATCTGCCACATAAACCTTACAAGAGGATCAGACATGGAAATGATGTTTTCTTGCAGTTTATGTGGTTTACTCCTTTTTAAATAATAGCTGCCGAAGGCCTGGTACTTTTCAAGCCATCAAGTGCATGACACAACAGACGACCTGATACACGAAAAGCTTCACCATAAACAACCACCCTTGAATAAGTTACGGAGCCAAGTTCCTCCTTTGCAATAAAGACAACGCAATAGCGCCATGGCCAAACAGAAAGGTGGGCAAGCTATACTTGCCCGCACCAGATCCACGGTACAAGCAGCCGGGAAACACCTGCCGCAAATGTTGGTTAACTCCCGAAATTACGCAGCTGCTTGGAACCACGCCCATGGTTAATTCCCAGGAGAACATTATGACGAAGAACGACAGTTTTAGGACAAACAAAGGACAGCCTTGTAACAGCATCTTTAACCATTTTTTCAAGAAAGACCCATTCAAAGGAGGAAGAACAACTGTTTGGTCCATTCGGTGTTTGGCCCACGGCCACAGCCACGTGCTGGTGCAGCTCAGAATCTCTCTCTTCAATGTCAGGAGAAAAAAAAAGAGGGAAATTTACCGCAAAAAGGAAAAAAATTAAAAAAAAAACAGGGCACTGCTGCCCATATCTACTCCCTTCAGATGCATCTAGGATTCCATCAAAACGTACAACCCACAGAAAAAATTGATTGAAACAGCTAAGCAGAGGCAAGAAGACTAGGGTGCCACTATTTTTGCCACCTTTGAGAAACCCGGAATTTTAAGTTGATATTGACCTCATCCTGGCTATCCGATCTCAAATCTAAATGGACTGCTAGAAAGAACGATTTTTTGTCTATCTTTAACATTGTATGGTGAAAAGAAAGACCACTAAGAAATGAGGGGGGGAAGATGGTGAGTGATGAGAATCTCAGTTAAGAACAAAAAGTCACAACGAGGAGAAGGCCCACCTAGCCTTGGACGTCTGCATAGTTGACGTTTGGTGTGCTCCCTCCACAGACCAAAGCCCGCTGTTCTCTGCCAAACAAGAAGAGAAAATTATGAGCAAGACTAAAGGGACCTCTCAGGGGACACGCGCACCAACTGGCATGCGCACGGGAGCAGTGGCTCCGATGAGACAAGAAACAACTCCTCACAGAAGGAGAGAGGTCTCCTGCGCCTAGGCCAAGGGTGAGGAACCCAAAATCAAAATAGATGAAGGAAAAAAATTAAGTGGAAACGCGACAGATTTCATGGCTGCAACCCAGTGATGGTAATCGATGAGAAAACCCCCTCATATAACAAGGGACTAAGAAGAGAAGGTTGTGAACTTTTTTTTCTGAAGATGTAGTTCATCAAAGAGACCAGCTTTGGCAGCAGCATGGGATGCCCACTAGGGGATTTGGTTTTGCGTGGCGGTGGAGGCATTTATTGGCGCAGTGCGGGTGTCAGAGCATGGAGGCCACTGGGCGGCGCAGCGCCTCTGAGCAGCCAATGGGCACCGCCGGGAAACACGGGATGAAGAAATGGCAATGAGGCATATGCACAAACTCGGAGAAAAAAAAATGAAAAATCCCAACCTTTTCGGCCCTCTCGCTTTAACTGCGAGGGTTTGTGGCCGGAATGGGACGAAAGAACAAAGACCAGCACAACACAACCCAGAAGAGCGTTAACAAGATGCGTCGCCGCGGAGATCCGTGTACCTTTTGTCCTGACAAATCCAGGAATGGAAAGAAAAATAGGGCGAACGAGGGTGGCTGGAAGGGACAGGGGGTGGGAAGAGTGTGGTTCGCTTATCGTTCGCCTGTACGGCTCCATCTGCGATCTCCCATTTCCTCCGCTTCGAAGAGAAAGAGAAAGGGAAACAAGGAAGAAGGGCGCCGGAGGCCGGCATTGTCCCCCTGGCGAGGATCCCCGTCCAGGGAAGAGCCGAGGAAGAACGGAGAACCGCACAGAAGGCCGTCCGGCTAGCAATAGGCCGCCGATGAAGACTAGTCATCAAGCAAAGAGCTCGCCGAGAAGAAGAAGAAGCAGAGAAGGAAATGGAAAAAAAGGGAAGCTTCCTCTACTCACAGTTGTGGGAACCCAGACCTCGGGACGGGGCTAGCTGCGGTGGGTAGTCTCTGCTTGGACGCCTTCTTTTCTCCCAACGCCTCCCTCGTCCTTCCACCTCTGCTTCCGCGGCTGCTGCTGCTGTTGTTGTTGTTGCTGTTGTTTCCTTCCCACTTCGCCTCCACCTCCCGGTTTCCCAGGCCCTTGGTTGCAAGATCGAGAAGAAGAGGAGAGAGAGAGAGAAAAGAGTGGGGGAGTAAAACTGGAGTGGAGAAGCGTAGAGTCTGAGAGAGGAGGAGAGAGAGAGAGAGAAGGGGTGTTGTTGTCGGTATCGTGGTTCGTAGATACTGGATACCGCAAGTCGCCGTGAAATGTCGTTTTAGTCCTCGCCGGCGGTACTTGTGGACGAGGAATGGATAGAACTATACAGCCATGATTTTTTAGAAATATGTCTTTCTAAGTTGCCATATTTGTTTTCTACACTTAAAATTTTATTTGGTTATCAGAAATATTGCTAACTACGTCTGAATAACTACAATTATACTCTTCCGGTTCTTCGGTAGTCAATTTAACGATACAAAATGCTAAAAGATTATAAGGAATGTTTATTGCAAGGACATTCTAATGCAAGTGTTTTTTCGTTCATCCACATCTAACATAGATCAATATATCATGACCCGTTTTTTTACGAGTCTAAATTAAATATTTATAAGTCTAACTTAAAATTTTATGAGCTCAACTCAAATTTTACGAACTTACTTATAATTCAAATGTAAAAGTGCTCTTGTTCTAAGTATTTCTCAAATATTATTGTCAATGTAAAATATACGTGCATGGCCGTACTGTACAGTGCTAGGGATTTGACGAAACCATGGCACAGTCGATTCGATTCGGTCTACTTTGTTCTTTATATATTATTTTATTATTATTTTTTATAATAAAATCGTCCGAATTAAAATGTATCGATACGGTACACTTCGATCCTTACTGTGTCAGGACAAATTTGGCACGACCAAGTCGCCTAGCACGGCAAATCTTGATGTAAAATATTTGAAAGTTGCTCAGAGTTATCTTATCAAAAAACGACAGTCACATTCCTCCTAAAAAGCACAACCGAATGACAAACTAAACTACAATTGAGTTATGTTAATCAACTAGAAGTTTCAGTGCACATGTAGTCTTATTTTTTTGTTAGAAGTCAACAGTAAAGTCTGTATAGGTAATGACATAGGGGAACTCCAGCGGCTCATCTGGAACCTCGGGCTCAGCTGACGTCTCGACATCGTCTAAAGCTAATGACAGGTTCTCGACTAAGGATGAGCCTAGCCCGTCTTCGCTTAATCTGGTGTGGAGTGCACGACACGACCACGGGATCCCCGAGGTCGTGGCTCACGTAATGACCGAGACAATAACTATTGAGGTAATTATCGAGGATCGTACGCTAGGTAAGGGTTGTCGTGAAGGCTAAAGATCTACATGATCTGGCATGACAGTTATGGTGACGAGATGGCGACGGTTACGACGATGTGACACAATATTCGCAGGGTCATCTGACGGTTCTAATGGACAGCCTACCATTATAAGAGGGGAGACACTCGAACTCATAGACACACAAGAACTCTACTCTTGACTGACACACATCCGACCTCACACTGACTTAAGCGTCAGAGTGTCTACTCACCGAGACTCTTCGGTGGTCTTGCAAGTTAGGAGCTCGGAGTTAGTGGATCATGTCGGCTATGCTAATTCCTTTGGTCACCTCGGCTCAAGATGACATCAGTTGAGCAACTGCAACATTTTTGGCACCATATGTGGGAAATGACTACAATTTTCATGGCTCCTAAAGGAAAGAGCGTTAGCCTCATCGTCGAGGAGGAGGTTGTTTCGGTCGAGCCGGTCGAGAAGGTCGTTGCTGGAGGGTCAGGCTACGGTGAACAGGACTCCAAAACCTCTACGCATCTCGACCACGTGGAGCATATCGTGGGTCCCATGTAGCAAATGTTGGAGCGGATGATGGAGCAAAACTAGCAATTCCCCCAACTCATAGAAGCCCTAGCTCAGGCTACCACGACGGCCACTGGCCCGGGGCTCCCCACACCCTAGTGGTGCAACCTTCTCCTCCTCCACTACCTGTGTTGTCGACCAGCCGCACTGTCAATCCTACAGCAGCACAAACACTCTCGGTCCTGCTACCTCCTCTGGTGGGTTTGGCACCATTCCCCACCGCTCCAGCGATAGTGATAGACACAGGCTCACCGAGAACGGTGGAGGCCAACCACTTCTCTGCGAAGTCGATGCCTGTTGGGACAACCGTTGTCGGCCTCGAGCCTTGGTGGAGGGAGGATCTCCTGGAGATGAACAAGAAGATTGAGGCTTTCCAACACAGAACCCGCGCCCCCTCGATTCTAACTCTTCTCTCGTCCTCGCCCTTCATCGAGGTGATCATGTCGGCTCTGATTCCGCCGAAGCTTCAGCTTTCCAAGTTTCGGCGGTACAACTAAATGACGAACCTCGTCCACCATCTCGACAACTTCCCTAGGCAAGTTGAGATGGTGAACATTTATGATGTCTTGAAGTGTCGGGAGTTCATGTCGACACTTGACAATGTTGCACTTTAATGGTTCAAGGCGTTGTCGGGCGCACTCGGTCCGAAGCTTCACCTACCTTGTGCAGCGGTTCCTAGACCATTTCTACAACACAGTACAACATTCTCTCTGCACCGATGACCTTTGGCTAGTCTCCCAAAAGGAGTCTGAGCTCTTCAAGGATTATGCCAAGAGGTTCCAGGTCGAGGTCATGAAGGTGATCGACCTCGACCTTTGCACCACCATCAACATTCTCACGTGGGTGTGCTGCAACGCGCCTTTCGTCGCGTTGATTGTGAAGAAGCCCCCGGTTACATTGGCCGACCTCCTCACCCACATGCAGAAGTATGTGCAGTTGGAGTCAACTCTTAGGGCCATTGTCACATTGTGTCGACCTGTCAAACATGGGGCAACCAGCAGTGCGTCAGCCCCGAAGAAGACTAAGCGGGAGGAGGAGGTTCCCCGGTGAGACGCCCTGTGCCGTCCAAACTAGTCTCTCCGCCCCAATGTTTCATGTCAGGTCCAAGACCTACCTCAGTTTGGCAGGTTCCCTTCCAAGATCCTCCCCATTATTAAAAAGGTGTCGGGGTTTCGACGTCCCGAGCCCATGAAGAGACCCTCATCAAAGCAAGGCTCTGATAAGTACTATGACTACCATAAAGACTTCAAGCACACAACTGATCAGTTCTAGAGCCTGAAGACTGAGATCGTAAATCTATTGAAGTGAGGCATCATCGGCAAAGACGTCATCGACGGGAAGCCTAAGCCGACCGACTCTGATGAGGAGAAGGCCACTCCTCTTGTAATACCCCAGATTTTTTTTTTATGAAAAAAAATAAGAATAATAAAGTTATTAGACTTAAGCATTAGTTTTAAATTAAAATAAATGATATTTAAGCATGATTAGTGGTAACGAATGTTACCCCAGTGTCGTACATAGAGGTGTGCGCTTCCACAGGGTGACACCGGAAAACGACAACGAAATAAAAATCCGAGAACATCATAATTCCCAAAAAAATGTGGATAAATCAGAAATATAATTATTCGAATTTTTCGACGCACGGATTTTGAGATTAAGTCGACGCGACTATTTTTCGGGTGATTTTTCACCTAGTGTAAAATAAAATCTAAAAATTAAATAAAAATCATCATAATTAAAACCATCATATTAGCCTATGGTTGAAATTTGAACACAAATGAACACTATTTGGATAGGTTTACATAGGAATCATTGGGCCAGTTGATTTAAAGGCTAATTACGGTAACCATTTTCCTGGAATTTTAGTGGCATACGTGTAAGGCTCTTAAAGAGCCACTGCATCAAGGATTAGGCTATCATTACCAATACTTGCGTGTAACCAAGGTGATGGTTGCATGAGCTACGTGTTAAGGTAAGGGTTAAAAGATTCTTACCATGACACATTAGCCATCGACCTGTCGTTGTGCATGGAAATCTTTGGGATTATAAATATCCCCCAACCTGCTGCGTAACCATCTTTCCACCTTTCTCCCATTATGCTGCTACTGTGTGTGCAAGGTTCTTGAGTTAGATTAGTAGCTGGAGCTATTGTTTCTCTTGTCTCCTGTTTTGGCACAAGTTATGGCTGGAGTTCTTGTTGTGTGTTGCTGCTACTTGGCCTGCGAAGGACCCTCACTTCTCCAGTGCAACAGTATATCTGTTAAAGCTACCTTACATTGCAAGCTTTTCACTCCTTCCTCCGGTTTTGTGGGTTTTTATACTGAAGAGAAACTTACTCTACCCAGAAAGGTAGGATTCAATTCCTAATCATCTTCCTTTCCACTCATTGGATTGATTGTTTGAAGTGATCCTTATCACGTGTTTGTCATTCTTTAGTTCAGGAAGTATGATCATGGGAGGATTCTCTTCCTAACCTTTCTTCGTTCCCCTGTTATTCCTCCTTGAATTGCTGGTTAATGGTATGTGGTACCTTAGCATGTTATTTTCAAATCTGATAAGTCAGGTGATTTTCAAATTTGAAGAAGTCATGCTATTGTCCAAAGCTTAGAGAGGTTGTCCATGGTAGAAACCAGACCTTTCCTTATATTTAGTTAGTCCTTAAGCCATGGGAAGTTACACATTACTCCTTTTTCATTCCCTCAACTTGTTTAAAATCTGAAATCCTATCGGTTCCATGGTGTAGTGTAGACATAACCAAAACGATTCTTTCTTCTTCGTGAGATTGATTCATTGAGAGGCCATGGAAGTCTCAAGTAAGTGTACTTGATAAGTGATTAATGGAGAATGAGAAGAGAGTTCTGAGAGAAATGCTTTTCCATTCAATTTTCATTAAGACTAACCTCTTACTAAACATCCATGTGATTTATATTCCATGATCTTCTTCCATTTTCTTGTCATGTTACATTGAACTATAAATTTGAAATCATACTTGTTCCAAGTCCTAATCATGTTAGGAATGATAGAAGAGTTTGTTAATACCATTTCTAGTTGGTTTGGAGCAATTTTTGAAAGTTCACACTGAATATGTCGACAGACGAGCTTCTTGCTGTCGACATGAACCTATTTCCAGAACCCTGAAATCACCACTGTGTGCTACTGTCGACAGGCCCATAGCTTGCTGTCGACAGATGCATACAGAACTGAAGTTCTGTTTCTGGAAACCAGCCCATGTCGACAGCAAGCTTGTGCCTGTCGACATGTACTGACAGTGCCATGTTTCCAGCACCTGTTTTGCTCCATTCCTTGATGTCAATCTTACCCAATTGTGCCACCTAATAGTCCACATATATCTTGTGATTTTTACTACCTAAACACCTACTAAAATCAGTCATGTACCTTTCTTTTTATCATGAATTATTTCTCCAAAGTTCCGAGCAAAACTGACCTCGAAGGACTATCAATTTCTGAAATCAGTAAGGAAACAAAGTTCCTTCACTCTTGTGTGTAAACTTTGAATGAACCCTTGTGTATCCTTGACTCATTACAATGAAGAGTGTGTGATGATGACAAATTGAGAGTCTCAGATTCATTTAGAAATTATGCCTGGCAAATAAAGGGCTGGTTTAGTCCTGAGGGGAGCGCCTGAATTCGTCAGTGGCCGCGCGGGGGTGATGAGGACATCGTGGATGTTGGCATGCATCAATTCGTGCTTGATTAGTCATCACATCATGCTTGTGTGTGTGATAATATGTCTGATTCTAAATTCAAGTTTCATCCTGAGTTATTGATCTTGCTTCTAAAATTGTTCTTGTCCAATATGTGTTATCAAATTATCTTGCTTATTCATTTTCTTGAACACTCCATGTCAGAAATCTATACTTGTCTTACCTTGAATATATGCATCTAAATCCTTTTGAATTAGAGGAATTGAGTTCTACTGGGCTAGTTAGCTCACTCAATTTAACATTTTCAGGTGAACCAGATAGAGATATGGCTTAAGGGGGACTTGAGTGCTGAGAGGACCATCTTATCCAAGGAGTGTAGTCATCTTTTGCTTTCCTTAATACATAGAAATGAGAATGTAATAGGCTACAGTTTACTTTTGTTTGTTCCTCATTTAGACGACTGAGGAATACCATGTAATAAGTTCCGCTAAACTCGTTGTTTATATACAAACGTTATCTTAGTTCTTGTAATAAATATCTGTCATATTCAGTAAATGTAATTTTGCTGGAACGTGACACCTCTTTCTAAGGGAGCGGTGTTGGTGCTCGCTGGAGGGTCGGCTATAGGTGGCGACAGCTGGAGGAAGAGGAAGGCCTACGCGTTACCGGTTGGGCCGAGCTCCACCAAACCTGAGTTACACGCAGTGTAATTTCATTTTCGGATGAGGACTTGGTCGAAGTCAACATTCCCTCGACGACCTGCTAGTTGTTCATGCTGACGCCAATGGGTATGATATACATCGAATTTTAGTTGATAATGGAGCTACCCTCGACATGTTGTTTTATGACTGTTTTGTAAAGATGATCGAGTTGAGCGCGGAGCTCAAGCTGATTGCCACCCCTCTGTTCAGGTTTAACAGGTCCCCTGTGAATGCCGAGGGGTCGATTAAGTTAAATGTCACCCTCGGCACTCGAACTCGTCAGGTAGCGGTTGAGGTTGACTTCCTGGTTGTAAAGGTTAAGTCGACTTACAACATAATTTTTGGTCGAGGTTTTCTAGGAAAGTTAGGTGGGGTCCCGTCCACCTACCATCAGAAACTCAAATTCCTGACGCCTAATGGGATTGGTGAGGTTGCGAGGAACCAAGCCGAGGCCCGGTGTTGTTATGTAAATTCCATTAAGTCAAAGGAACCAGTAGTTTCTAAGTACGACTATGTCCTCGAGGAGAGCTCGGAGAGAGGCCAACATGTCGAGCAGACCAAGCAAGTGCATGTTTTCGGCAAAGAAGACAAGACACTTGTCGTTGGGGTCGAGCTCCAACAGATGGAGGGGCAACTGGTAGATTTTTTGAAGATTAGCACTGACGTCTTCACTTGGTCAGAACCGACCTGCTGGGAATAGATCCGAAGGTCATCCAACACTACATGAATGTTGACCCAACATACGCCTAGTGAAGAAGAAGAAGCGGCAGCAAGAGGCTGTTGATGAGGGTGTCAGGAAGTCCTGTGGGCAGGAACTGTTCATGACGTACTCTATCTAGAGTGGGTGGCGAACATCGTCCTAGTGAGGAAGGCCAGCAGGAAGTGGCGAATGTGTGTTGACTTCACTGACCTCAAAAAGTATGCCCAAAGGATGTCTTCCCCCTACCGTGCATCCACCAACTCATCGATTCCACGGCTGGCCATGAGTTCCTTAGCTTCCTCGACGCCTACTTGGGGTATCACTAGATCAGAATGGCACCGAAGGACAAGGAGAAAACAGCCTTCGTAACCGAGAAAGGTTTGTATTGTTTTATTCAAATGCCTTTCAGTTTGAAGAATGCAGGGGTGACGTACCAGCGGCTTGTCAACAAGATGTTCGAGTCTCAGATCGGCAAGACGATGGAGATCTACATCAACGACATGTTAGTCAAAAGCTGACGTGCAGAAGACCATGTTCAGGACTTTGCCGAGACCTTTGAGGTTTTACAATAGTACAGAATGAAGCTCAACCCTGAGAAGTGCATCTTCGGCATTCGAGTGGGCAAGTTCCTCAACTACCTTGTTTCAAGTCGAGGAATCGATGTCAACCCCGACAAGGCGTAGTCCATCCTCGATATGTCGCCACTGAGAACTATCAAGAAGGTACAAAGGCTCAACGGTCGAGTCACAGTAGATTCATGTCGAGGTCGGCGGAGATATGCAGACCATTTTTTGATGTGTTGAGGAGAGGCAAGTTTGAGTGGGACGACGCTTGACAGCGTGTGTTCGACGACCTGAAGGAGCGCCTAGCAAGCGTATCTACTCTCAGAAAACCTCAACATGGTGAAGAGTTGCTATTGTACCTCTCGGCCACCAACCACTTTATCAATTCTGTGCTAGTTCGAGAAGACATAAGGCAACATTTGTCCGTGTACTACACTAACAAGTCATTGCAAGGTGTCGAGCTATGCTATTCCGATCTAGAGAAGGCTAGCTTCTCTCTCGTCATGGATGCTCGTCGATTCGACCCTACTGCTAGGATCACAAGATCGTCGTCCTCACTAATCTCCCCATCAAGCAGGTGCTCGGTCGATCCGAGGCCTTAGGGAGGTTGGCAAAGTGGGCGATTAAAGCTCGGTGAATTCGACATCGTCTATAAGCCTAGGGTCGCCATCAAGGCTCAAGCCATTGTTGATTTTATTTCCGAGGGGACAGCAAGGCCAGCCAAACCACAAGACAACGAGGGTTGGAAAGCATTCGTCAACCGGGCCTCAAGCTCTCAGGGCAGTGGAGCTAGTGTTGTCCTGCACTCTCCAGAAGGCTTCGTCCTGAGGTATACAATTCGTTTTGTCTTCTCAGCTTCCAACAATGTCAAGGAGTATGAAGCCATCATGTCGGGACTCCGCATGGTGAAGTCACTAGGGGCCTCTCGGGTCAAGGTCTACAGCGACTTCCAACTAGTCATCAGCCAGGTTGCCAAAGACTTCGAGGCTCGAGAAGAGAAGCTAGCCTAGTACATGAACGAGGTCCTCAGAATGGAGGAAGAGTTCAAGTTGGCCGAGCTGCAGAAGATCCTGAGAGTCAACAACTCACAAGCTGATGCACTCTCAAAGTACACGATAGCTTACGAACATCATCTTGGGCCCGCAGTGCTTGTTAAGGAGCTTTGCGAGCCATCAGTCGGAGTTCCAGCCAACATCCTCAGCATGAGTGCTGGCCGACCTGGATGACTCCCATTGTGGAGTATATTCAGAATGGGCAACTTCTTGAGGACCGTGACGAAGCGCTGAAGACTCAACGATAAGCTCACATGTTCTTTCTGATGGGCAACATCCTTTACCTCAAGGGCTTCGCATATCCATATCTCTGATGTGTCGGACCCAACTAGGGCAAGGAGATTTTGCGTAAGATCCTTGAAGGTAGCTGCGGCAGTCATACAGGAGTCTGGTCGTTGGTTTAGTGAATTACACGACAAGGCTACTAGTGGCTGACAATACTGAAAGACGTTGAGGACTACATTAAGCAATGTCAACCGTGTCAGGTCTTCAGTAAGATAGTCCAACAACCACTGGCGACCCTTACCACCTTGTCGGCTCTATGGTCATTCACACAGTGGGGTATGGACATTCTCGGTCCATTCCTGCCTGCTTCAAGTTAGCGAAAGTTCCTCATCGTCGCCATCGACTACTTCACCGAGTGGGTCGAGGCTGAGCCGTTGGCAAAGAGCACAGACGCCAATGCATGGGGATTTGTCTGGAAGAGCATAATCTATTGGTTCGGAACTACCGAAGATGCTCATAACCGACAACGAGATGCAATTCGACAATGCAAGGTTTCGTCAGAACTGCTCTGAGCTCGACATTCGGCATCGGTTCACCTTTGTTGCCCACCCTCAGTCGAACGGGCATGCCGAGGTGACGAACCAAACACTTCTCAATGGGTTGAAGCAATGGTTGGATGACCTCAAAGGGTGATGGGCCAACGAGTTGGCCCACTTACTTTGGACATACCACGTTACACCTTGAGAAGTAACAGGAGAATCCCCTTTCACACTCACTTTCGAGGTGGAGGCAGTGACCCCGATGGAGCTGCTCGTAGTACCAACGCAGAGAGTGACGGGCTTCAAGCGTGAATGGAATGACCAGTCTCTCCGGGCTGAGCTAGACTCGATTGAGGAACGTTGAGACCCAGTTGCCACTTGGATGGAGATATACCAGCGAAGGATGAAGCAAACCTTTCACCGCCAAGGTCAGGCCAAGATGCTTTGGCATTAGTGACCTCGTCTTGGGCAAACTAGTCGTCTCGGATCCGAGAGTAGCAGTTGGTAAGCTTTCTCTGAACTGGGAAGGTCCATGCCGTATGGTCGAAGACCTCGGTCATGGGTCCTATCGGTTGACGGACCCAGATGAGTCTGCGATTCTGAGGACGTGGAATGTTGAGCATCTACAATGTTATTATGCTTGATGTGAAAAAAACTGACTTTTATTGAATTTTTTGTGTCCACCGGCGAGTCGCTTTATGCATCGCTCAGATACAACTGACAAGTCGCCTTATGCATCGTACGGATATCAACGACAAGTCGCTTTACAGCATCGTCCTATAGTTTATGACGAGTCGCTTTACAGTAACATCTCATGGCGAGTCGCTTTGACATCGCCTCCGATTAACGTCGTAGATGTCGAGAAAGTCAGCGATGAGGTCACTTTGGTACTCAACTGACTCCGATGTTATGAGTTAATGCGGAAATTTTCATTGGATTTTATCTCATCTAACGTCAGAGGCGTTAGGGAGTCAGTGCGATGAGATCGCTTTGGCACTCTCGGCTGGACTCGACCTCGTGAGTTGACGGAGACCATCCTAATGGGCATAGCTCCTCTGAAAACTTCACAGATATCGGGGTAAGGAGAGATCGCTTTGGCACTCTTTGCTCACCCGACCTATGTAGTGGATAGATATTATTTTGTGCATCGGCTAATGTTGTGAACGTCAGCTGACCTTCTAACGGTTGACCACATCGCAACGAGTTAGAAATGACGTAGTATCGCAGTCTCAAGACATCCTAGGACTAAACCGAGGACTCCGACGACTCTATTTCAAAAGCGTTGCAATTAGCAAAAGAATTTGCAACTGACAAAAAACAAACTTTTTGTACTCCTGGAAGAGGTTGTCAACTTCCTTGGTGAGCTCCTCAGACTTGCTGTACTCGATAACCGCCAGAGCTTGCTTGATCGCCACCAAGTCATCGACATCGGCCTTCGTCTTGGCGTGGGCAGTCTGCTCGACCATGAGGGAAGTGTGCAATTTTCAACCTCCTTCGCCAACTGCGCAGCATTCTCCTCGGCTACTGCTGCTCACTTTCCCTCTGTCGTTCAGAGCTGCTCCGTTGCCTCGGCCTTCTTATCTGCGTCCTTGACCAGCTTCAGCCTTAGTGCGGATCACATCGACCTTTTAAAGAAGGGTTTTGAGCAGCGCCAGTTGGTCCTATTGGGTGCGGTACAACCCTTCCACAACCTCATCAGCCTTTAACCCCAATGCTCGAGCCTTGTCTGTGGCAGGGACTAAGCGATCGCCCCATTCTCTGGCTGTCAATTCATCACTCAACCGAGGGCATCTCGGATGGGAGCGCTTCGATTTCGAGGGCCCATCGACCAAGGAGTCAGGCGATGCCGACAATTCGGCTTGCTTCTGGGACCAAGGCTGCTCTGATGTGGTGGAAGGAGGGGTGATGATCTCGACGTTAGCCTCGGTGTTGACCTCGACCACCTCTACTCGTGGCCTCTTTGATGGTCGGCTCACACTCTTCTTGTCAGCGCGAGCCTGGAAGCTCTTCGTCGCCTCCTCGGCCAAGGACACCTACCTCTTTTCGGTCATTTCTTCTACTAGGAGATAATGGCACATCAATTTGTTTCAAAGTGCAAATTTAAGCGGGGGAGATATCGGTAAAGTTTCGAACCTCAGCTGGATGTGCTGATCAACTTGAAGAGCTGCTCGAATGGCTTGTACAGGTCGAGGGCCTTCACCTTCTGTAAAGAGATTTAAACTCTGAGAGCTCCGCCTGGGTAAAGTACGGAGGAGACCTAAAAGCTTTGTCTTTGATGTTCACTGCCGACCAAGTGGCCGGGAAGGGCCATCCATGTAACACTCAGAATTTAAATAATAATAAAATATTGAACATTAGAAAAGATTTTGATTTTAAATTACCATAAAGGATACAAGAACATGATTATAATTGAATGTAGAATCTTTTCACATAATTTATGTGATTCTGGTATTGTCTTCAGATGTGCGCATCCCGACAGGGCGACATCAGAATTCGGTAACAAAAGTAAAATCTAACAATACCATGATTACCAGAAAAAAGTATTAATCTAAAAAATATAGCTATTCTGGATTATTGATGCACAGATATCCAGATTAAGCCGACATAATAATTTTTGGGGGCAATTTTCACCTGACGAAAAATTAATCCGAAAAATTAAACAAAAATCATCATAATTTGAATTATATCTCAATTAACTTATGTTTGAAACTTTATCTCAATTGGATGTCATTTAAGTATAAAATAAGTGACCCAAAGAACCTAAACGAATTAAATCTGAATTACGTAAGCCTACTTATGTAAGCAAATGGCAACGTGTTGTTGCTTGGCTGATCCTTATCTAAGGAGGCTCGTGGCAATAGGTGGGTTGGAGGAAGAGGATAAGGATCAACCATCATCCCTCCGTAGGACTAGCCATTATAAAACCCCCTCCCATTTCTTCTTCTTCTTCCTGCGTCTTCTTCTTCTTCCTGCTGCATCGTCTGCTACTTCTTCTTCTTCGTTTTCTTCACACTTCTTCTTCTGCTACTTCTTCTTCACTGATTCTTCTTCTTCCTCCTCTTCTTCCAACGCCTTCTGCTACTTCCTCTCTTCTCCACTGCTGCCTCTTCTTCTTCCACTTCTCTTTCCTTCCTCCACAGAACACCAACACTTCTTCTTCAAACCACCATTACCATCACCATTGTCCTAGAAAGAAAAGAGAGAAGGGGGTGAAGGAAGGAAGAGGGAAAGAGGGTGCAGAGGCAAAGAAGAAAGGAAAGAAGAAGGGAGAAGATAGGAAGAAATTGCAAAAAGGAAGAAGTGAGATGAGGAGCTTAGGGAACAAGCCCAACTCTAAAGTAGGTTCCTCTCTATCCATCTTAATTATTCACTTCTATTCAAAGTATAATTGGACTGTATGATTTGAGTATCTGTGATTCTGATTTTTACCGGAATCGGTCGATCGACTTGGTGTTTTTCTGTCAAGATTGCTTCTTCCAGAAGTGTCAGCACAGACTCTGCGAGATTGCAAACTTATGCCTTATTTACACTCCATATCATTTAAGTAAATATTATAATTTGATGTTTCATTTACTTAAGATATTACATGTAAATAAAGAAGTACCCCTCATTTGAATCTATGACACTATTGTTTCATGATTTGCACTGAAAAACTAAATCGATTGTTGTTCAATACATATTGATTACTGACTAAGTGCCACATCGATTACTATTTTTAAAGTCCACATCGATTACTATACAAACACATCGATTTCACTTAAATATCGATTTCGGTTCAACATCAATTTCATTTAAAATATCGATTTCACTTAAACATCGACTCCATTCAAACATCGATTTTGGTTCAACATCGATTTCACTTAAACATCGACTACATTCAAACATCGACTTTGGTTCAACATCGATTTTATTTAAAACATTGATTTCACTTAAACATCGACTCCATTCAAACATTGATCGATTTCACTTAAATATCGATTTCGGTTCAACATCAATTTCATTTAAAACATCGATTTCACTTAAACATCGACTCCATTCAAACATCGATTTCGGTTCAACATCGATTTCACTTAAACATCGACTACATTCAAACATCGACTTTGGTTCAACATCGATTTTATTTAAAACATTGATTTCACTTAAACATCGACTTCATTCAAACATTGACTTCGGTTCAACATCGATTTCATTTAAAACATCGATTTCACTTAAACATCGACTCCATTTAAATATCGACTTCAGTTCAACATCGATTTCACTTAAACATTGACTCCATTCAAACATCGATTTCATCTAAAACATCGATTTCACTTAAACATCAACTCCATTCAAACATCGACTTCGGTTCAACATCGATTTCATTTAAAACATCGATTTTACTTAAACATCGACTCCATTCAAACATCGACTTCGGTTCAACATCGATTTCATTTAAAACATCGATTTCACTTAAACATTGACTCCATTCAAACATCGACTTCGATTCAACATCGATTTCATCTAATACATCGATTTCACTCAAACATCGATTATGTTCAAACATCGATTATATACATGGATTACATTCAAACATCGATTACTATTATACTTACACATCATATTCCCACATCATATTTCTCGTGATGTATTTTTCCATTGACTTTTCGATAAAAGGTTAGGACTTAATATGTTAAGTAAGCTTAAGTACCATATCACAGAGCTATTCTCTAAAGCCTAAAAAGGAGTAGAAAATGCTACATGATATCTTCAGAACTTGTAAGTTTAGACCGTCTTGTAACTACGACCGGTGTTTCGACATGGTAATATCGTTTGGAAATTCCGTTTAGCATTTGATTTGCAAACTGACTTGATACATCAACTCCCGATTGACTTCTGAAAGAATTACACCTCGAATTTGGTTCACTATCATAAACCTCTCATATTGCATAACTGTGTTACACCTTGAAACTCCGATCATTTCCAACTCTTTTGAGATTCTTATACACAGTCTTTTACATGTACCTTATCCTTGAAACTCTAAAGTGTTGTATAACTGTCTGGGAACATAACAATAATGAATGTGTACTTACTGTTCAGGTCTTCGGACTCTACTGGATCAAGATGCTTATTGGGGCAAGTCCAAGTCCTTGGGAGGAACACCGAACTTGGCCACTGAATCGGACATGAGTTGTAAATGTCCCGCCGAGAATGGACATACTGAGTGTCTCAGCATCAGACACTACCTACTGCTTGATTGAGGAAAATTCAATTATATGTTAGTGTTTTCCATCAGCATGACATAACTAGTTTGCACTTACTGTCAGTATGTGTTCAATGGACTGCTGGATAGTGATTACATGTTTGATAATGATGGCATGTCGTTATGTGCCTGACACTCGTTATTCTGATTCGGTTCATTAATGTATCGATTTAATCTTGCATGGTTTAATACTGTACATCTTGATTTGTATTATTCTTCCCTTTCTTGAACATTGTTAATTGTTATCCTCGTGTGCAGCAAATTTTCCTTGACTCCAATATCTATTTCTTTGTTATTAGAGGATAAATCCTACTGGGCAAGACTGCTCATACCTACTCTTTTTCCAGGTATACATTAGTTCTAGATGGCGGGGCAACGAGAATTGTGTGCTGATAATGGTGATGTTATGAATGATAATCATGTTATTTTATTATCTTATGATCTTTAATTTTATATTAATCCATTATTATTTTGTTACAAAAAGGATAATTTGATTAAATCTTTGTATGTGCTTTGTTTGCAGGATAATGGACCACTCAACAAGAATTTGCTAATGGACCAGGATGGATAAGAGACAATGAGGAGAGATTCTAATTTTAAAATATATTTTCTCTTTCTCTCTCTTTCTTTCTAATTTTCAAAACTCTCTCATTTTAATCTCTCTCTATTTTTAAAACACTTCCTCTTTTTTCTCTAACACTTTATAAAACTCTCTCTCCCTCTCTCTCATTCCATTATTATTCTTTCCCTCTTCTCTCCCCCCCCTCTCTCCTTCTCCGATCTCTTCTTCCTCCCTTCTCTTCTTCCTCTTCCCCTTCTCTTCCTCTCCCCCGGTCTCTCTCCCGCACAGAAGCAGCAAGCAGCAGCAGCGCGGCGCCTGCCCAGGTCGCCTGCCTCAGCCAAGCGCGCAGGCACGCCAGCGCGCCTGCCAGGCCCCCCTGCTCCCCGCGCGCGCCCCGCCTGGTCCCGCGCGCACCCCGCGCCCAGCCCGCCTGCGCGCCCCTGCCTGCCGCCCCGCACGCCCGGCCCCGCCTGCCGCGCCCCCTGCGTGGCCCCCGCGCGCCCCACCCACGTTGCATGCATGCAACGTGGGCCGCGCCGCGCTGCCCTCTCTCTCCTATCTCTCTCTCACGTCTTTCTCTCCTATCTCTCGTCTCTATCTCTCTTCTTTCTCTCTCTCGTCTCTCTCAGTGCTCTCTTCTCTCTCTCTCTCTCACGCGCCGCTCCTCTCTCTTCTCTCTCCTCTATCCCCTCTCTCTCTTTCGTCTCTCTCTTCTCTCTCTCATCTTTTTTCTCTCTCTCTCGTTTCCTCTCTCTTTTTGTTCTTTATTTTCTAGATTTTCTTAGGGTTGTTGTTGATTTATTTCTTTTAGTATAAAATAATTTTGTCGACCATTTTGTTTAGTGGAATGCAATTTCAGATTTGTCTCTTTTTCTCTAATCCACTCTTTATCTCTCTCTCTATTTACTTAGTTTAATTAGTTTAGATTTATTTAGTGTAACTTAGTTTAAATATCACCACGTTATTTTCCTACATAAAACTCAAGGTTTTCAACTCTAAAATCTTTTTCCCCGTAGATTCGACTCGGCTCTCACAACTTAACTACTGTTAAAATATTTAGTGTATGCCGATAATTTGAGATTGTTAGTCACATGTTAAACGACGCATTTGTGGGCTATCAATTTTTGGCGCCGTTGCTGGGGAATTAGAATTTTAGTTTTGATAATCTTGGTGTTATTGGTATATATTCATGCTAACATTTTCTTTCTTTTTGTAGGTATCAAATAAAAAGTGAAAAATCTTGAAAATTGCAAAATTGAGGAATCTGTCAGAAAACTGTCGCTGAAAGCCGAATCTGTAGGTAAAAAGATCTGCTTTGTGAAGAAAAATCCGAAAATTGCAGGAAAAATCAGAAAAAAAAAGGGTAAGTGAGGTGAGTTTCCTTCTCTCACTCTTTCTATTTGTTTTCATTCCCAAAAGAACGAGGGATTGCGTTGGAGGTAAGTACTATTAAAACCCTCTTGACTGAGTTTCCTTTTCTTAGTTGCCATGTTTAGACAATTAATAAAAAAATTCAAAAAAAAATCAATCACTTGAATCTAATAAAAGATGTCATGTCAAGATTAGAAACTTTCCATCTTTAGGACATGCATCATTTAGATTTCCATCTTTAGGTATTTTTTCTTTTAAAAAGTTTCCTTTCTTGTCGAAGATTGCGGGAGGCAAGGTGAGAATCTCAACTTTCTTAAAATCATGATCATGCATTGCCATGCTTGCATAGAACCCCTTGCTTGATTTTGTGGTGTGCACATCATTTCTAAAATATTTTAAGGGTAGTTTCCTTAACAAGATAAGGTGGGGATTTGATCACCCTTCCTTAGCCCACAACCACAACTTCCTGCATCTTTTGCATTCCCAAACCCAATAAAAGAAAGTAGAAACTTGACCTAGGGTTCGCTTTGAGACTTAGGCCCAGTTGGGCCCACTATCAAGTTTGGAGACTGATGTCTAAGGCTAGAGGTTTATTGGCAAACGCCTAAGTGGACAAGTTGTTACTTAATTAGGTCTCTGTGAGAGCAGGGGGAACCTCCCACTCTCCCACCTCTTACCTGGCCAGTTAACGGGCTTGAGAGTGGATTTGAGTTAGGCCTCAGTTGATTAGTGAGAAATCAAATGTTTATATTTTAGGGAACCATAGGTGTCATAGGATTAATTGTTTGCTAACTTGTGTGAAAATATTTTAAAAAATCAAATATTTAAAAACAACAAAAAATTAAAAAAAAAAAGAGGATTTATGTAGTTGACAATCATGGTTATGAAATGGGCACATCATTTGGACAAATTGGATCAGCCCATTATGGTATTCACTCTCAAACTAACCCACTTTATCCTTCAACCTCTACTTACCAGTCCAATGGCTCCAAATGGACTCAAGTCTATCTGATTCATGGTCACCCAATTAAAGATCACATGTATGATTCAGGGTGGAGGAAATATGTTGACCCACTTTACATCTCATCACCTCCCTCAACCCAAGAACAGACCCAAACCTTTCAAGTGTTATCCACACCCACTCCTTACTCAAAAGTTGACCAAGGTGTCTCCCCT
The DNA here is from genome assembly GCA_014218235.1 of Colocasia esculenta. Lineage (NCBI taxonomy): Eukaryota > Viridiplantae > Streptophyta > Magnoliopsida > Alismatales > Araceae > Colocasia > Colocasia esculenta. The sequence continues at coordinate 9,868,260 of CM024757.1, read as the reverse complement.
GAAAATTGAGTTTACTCTATCAAGATCCTCAAGGGGAAATTCAAGGACCCTTTCTAGGTGCCGAAATCATATCATGGTTCGATCAAAAAAATTTGGCATTGATCTGCCGGTGTGCTTAACAAATGCTCCTGAAGGCACACCCTTCCAACCACTTGGAGAAGTAATGCCACATTTAACACTTAGAGATCAACCTATTGTGGCCCAAGCCCAAAGTCCTCCTAATAATTACTTTCATCCTTGGGTCCAATTTCAAAATAATATTCATGATCAAGGCCATGATGGGGGACAACATGCAGATCCACATTCCACTCACACATCTCCCTCACAATCAGGCCTATTTGATGACCAATTTGGGCAATTTATGCAAAAATTCCATGATAACCAAAAAGTCTTTGAGCAAACATTCACCCAACAACAACAAGAATTAGAGCAATCATTTGTCAAAACTGACCTCTTGATTACTCAGCTGATGGAAATCAGAAGGAGGCAAAATAGTCAGTCATCATGCCAACCCATTGACAAATATGAACATCATTATCTTGATTGTGACCAACAATTTGACTCTCAAATTCCATTCGAAACTTCTCAGTCCAATATAATTGTGGACATGCCCACTTGGAAAATGAGAGATAATTTTAATGAGTCAAATTAGGAGGAAATGGGTGCCACTAGAAATCAATCCATTATCTTGGCCCAACTTGAAACTAACCATCAAGAAGTCTCCATCCATGATGTCATATTTGAGGACAGCTCTAGTGAATTAGTTGAATTCGAGTTGGGGGGAGAAAAGAAATAGTGTCATCTAGATGTTGGGTCCGAGTTTGATGTGACATCGTTTCAAGTGAGTAACAAAGAAGAGGTGAGTGTGGAGAAAGAGCTGGGTGTTGTTATCAATCATTCTTATTGGGTAAGAGATGAATTAGAAATTCTACCTGAAGTCCACATTGACTGGGTCTCTTGTGATTTCGAGAAACATATGGAACGCCTACCTCTCCCTGATCTTGGCAAATCCAATATATTCATGGACAGGCTACCACTAGCTGATTGGTCAACTACACTTGAACCTTTTAAGCATCCTTGTGATGTAAGTCATATCCATTTCATTCCAGATCATGCTATTATCTTTGACACAAGTCAGCCTATGGAGTTCAAGCAATCCTCTGAGCATTCAACTCAATCTGACCACATCATGAAAGAGGATCTGAAAATGGAAGTTGTGGGTGAAAATGGTGAAAATAATAAAGTCCAAATTGAAGTGCTCAACACATACAAAGATCTTAAGTGTACAAATGAAAATTTCTTAATTGAAGATATTATCTTGAGTGCCTCAATTTCTCTATCACTTACTGATCTGCAAGGTACGTGTGGACCACTTGACCCACCATGGCTGGTGATGCCCTACAAAGAAAAAATTTGGCGTCAATTGATTGGGGGTGTTACGTGACCCTGTTACCCCCATGTGTCTGGCTGAAGACATTAAACTTAGCGCTTGTTGGGAGGCAACCCAATATTTTTAGGAAAATTGATTTCTATTGATTTCGTTTTTATTTTGTGTCTTAGGTGTTTGTTGGCCACTATCCTTTCATAAAGCTAGTGTGCAACCACCCGCATGTGATCATCAGGTTGCATCTCTCCTTTCTTAACTTACATTGGCTTTATTCTATTGTCATTACTTTTATGCCATTGAGGACAATGTCATTTAAGTTGGGAGGAGAGACAAATTGTATTTCAATTTTTTGTATTTTTGTCCCTAACATTGTGCTTCATGCTTCATATTTCATGCAAGATTTTTTTTTTACTTTTAGCTTGACTCATAGTGTGTACTTGTGAAGGTGGTAAGTTGAAGGGGTGAGTTAACTAGTTATGTTTTTAGCATCTTCCTCAAAATACATTTGAAATTTCATCAACATAAAAAAGTATTATTAAGAGCTATTCAAATGGATGATGAGAGTTTTACCTAACATTCAGGTTGATTGATTGATATTCTACACTTCTATTGACGACTAATCGTGGGAAAAAAGCTACCTGCCTACAAATAAATGTGAAAATATGTGCAGTAGTGAAAAAAAAAAAAAAAAACATGAAAATGCCCCTGTTCTTAGTAACCGGGCATGTGGCTCCTGAGGTAAGAGTTGAGGCTCGCGTCAAACGGTGAAGGGAAGTGCAGCACCATGTAAATGAAAAGAAAAAAAAATGAGCATGAAAAAGAGAATTAGGCAGAGTGAAAACTACCTGTAATTCGAGGATCGAATTTAAGGAGTGTAGAGTTGATATCATCCCTCAGTGATAAGTAAAAAGCTCATACATCCTGTTATTGATGCTCAAACATTGAACAAAAAAGTCATGAAATTTTGTGTGTATCTTGAGGAACTGTCTAATGACATGAACTGACATATTTGCCTTTGACACTCTCGACTGGAACTTGAAATACTTATGATCAAGCATTCTCATTCTTACTTTTTGTCATGAAGTATGATATTTTGAACTCTTGTTAGTCTCAATTATTCACTTGTGTGCATTGCTAAGGGACTAGCAATGAGTAAGTTGGGGGGTGTGATAATGGTGATGTTATTAATGATAATCATGTTATTTTATTATCTTATGATCTTTAATTTTATATTAATCCATTATTATTTTGTTACAAAAAAGATAATTTGATTAAATCTTTGTATGTGCTTTGTTTGCAGGATAATGGGCCACTCAACAAGAATTTGCTAATGGACCAGGATGGATAAGAGACAATGAGGAGAGATTCTAATTTTAAAATATATTTTCTCTTTCTCTCTCTTTCTTTCTAATTTTTAAAACTCTCTCATTTTAATCTCTCTCTATTTTTAAAACCCTTCCTCTCTTTTCTCTAACACTTTATAAAACTCTCTCTCCCTCTCTCTCATTCCATTATTATTCTTTCCCTCTTCTCTCCCCCCCCCCTCTCCTTCTCCGATCTCTTCTTCCTCCCTTCTCTTCTTCCTCTTCCCCTTCTCTTTCTCTCCCCCGGTCTCTCTCCCGCACAGAAGCAGCAAGCAGCAGCAGCGCGGCGCCTGCCCAGGTCGCCTGCCCCAGCCACGCGCGCAGGCACGCCCGCGCGCCTGCCAGGCCCCCCTGCTCCCCGCGCACGCCCCGCCTGGTCCCGCGCGCGCCCCGCGCCCAGCCCGCCTGCGCGCCCCTGCCTGCCGCCCCCGCACGCCCGGCCCCGCCTTCCGCGCCCCCTGCGCGGCCCCCGCGCGCCCCACCCACGTTGCATGCATGCAACGTGGGCCGCGCCGCGCTGCCCTCTCTCTCCTCTCTCCTATCTCTCTCTCACGTCTCTCTCTCCTATCTCTCGTCTCTATCTCTCTTCTTTCTCTCTCTCGTCTCTCTCAGCGCTCTCTCTCTCTCTCTCTCTCTCTCACGCGCCGCTCCTCTATTCCCTCTCTCTCTTTCGTCTCTCTTTCGTCTCTCTCTCTCTCTCTCTCTCTCTCTCTCTCTCCTCTCTCTCTCTCTCTCTCTCTCTCTCTCTCTCTCTCTCTCTCTCTCTCTCTCTCTCTCTCTCTCTCTCTCTCTCTCTCTCTCTCTCTCTCTCTCTCTCTCTCTCTCTTCCTCTCTCTTTTTGTTCTTTATTTTCTAGATTTTCTTAGGGTTGTTGTTGATTTATTTCTTTTAGTATAAAATAATTTTTTTCGACCATTTTGTTTAGTGGAATGCAATTTCAGATTTGTCTCTTTTTCTCTAATCTACTCTTTATCTCTCTCTCTATTTACTTAGTTTAATTAGTTTAGTTTTATTTAGTGCAACTTAGTTTAAATATCACCACGTTATTTTCCTACATAAAACTCAAGGTTTTCAACTCTAAAATCTTTTTCCCCGTGGATTCGACTCGGCTCTCACCACTTAACTACTGTTAAAATATTTAGTGTAGGTCGATAATTTGAGATTGTTAGTCACGTGTTAAACGACGCATTTGTGGGCTATCATGTGCTGAGAGATCAACACTTGTCATGTTTGACCTTTGAATTACGATTTGAGAATTATGTAAATACCTCAACTTTGAGGAATGACTGTTAAATCTATATTTTTATTGTTAAGTCATGACCCCGAGCAATTCCTACTCGAAAAATTTTAAACTTGTTCTCGATTTCCTGTTGGATCACGTCTCGACATTTATGGAAATATTAAATGGCGGGATGTGACAATCCACTCGGGCAATGAACAAAGAGGTAGTTCCTCTTCCAGTTTTGGATAGAGAAGGGGATTCTGCCAAGAATTTGTCGTTCAATTCGAGCTACAAAGTATAGCCAGCCACCAAACGCCTTCACTGCGAAGCAGTAGAGGAAGAGGTGTAAGCTGGGCTGCATTCCAGCTCGGGTGTAGACGACCAGGAAGTCGACAACTGACCTCCAGGACTTGGGGGTCAAATGCGAGAGAGCAGCTCCTAGGTGAATGAGAAGGAGAACAAAAAAATAAGGAAGAGGATACTGAAAGCCGACACGAATGGCCTCGGTATAGATATGGAAGTTGAGCTCCATCAAATGATGAGTTCGAATATTGACATGCACGATCAAGGAAGTCCCATCGGGAAAATTAAGCACTGGTACTGACGAAACCCATTGTAGGGTGTTCTCGTCGACCTCCATGGGAGCGTTGGCCACTAAATCAGCTTGGCTGTGCGACCCAGAGGTATGTGCCGAGGGTTCCTTGGGTTTATAGGAACCATGGGTGACTTTCAGATCATCATCCAATTCATCACGAACTTCCGGAACGAGTTCCACCACTTGAGTGTTGGGTTGGTCCATTTCGTTGGGATGAGAAGGCCTCGTCTCAGTTGGACCGAGGGTAAGATCTCGTTGCCGAGCGAGGATGACGACGAGGAAGAAGAAGAACTCTCATAAGATGATGCCTTAGAGGAAGAACCCTCTCGAAGACGAGGATTGGATGACGAAGAATCTTCATAATCGGAAGAAGCTAAAGGCGAACTCATGGCTTACCTCAGAAGGAAGCAAGCGAGGGAACGAAGAGCCTGAGAAGGAGGTCGGTTGCCGAGGAGATGAAGGAGGAAGCTCGTCGGTTGAAGCTTGTCGGCTGGAGTTCTCGCGCGCGGAAGCAAGATGTGTGTTTCAGACTTAGGCCTCCTTATTTATAGGGCTAGGGGGTCGAGCAGATCTGATGGTTGTGGCTCATCGCCTCGCCTCAAGCATCCAGATTGGACCAGGTGGCATCTCCCCATTGGGTCTCGACCTCTACCTCCACCAGACGCAGATGACAAAAATTGTAATGATTCGGGGGGGCAACGCGACGGTTGGCGTCATGCTCGGCTGAGGATCTGCCATAATGGTACTGGCGCAATAAATGCAGCGAGTGGACATGTGGAGAGTCACGTGGTCTGACATGAACCTGGGTGGCTAATGACGTGGGAGAACTCCAGCGGCTCGACTGAAGCCTTGGGCTCGGCCGACATCTCAACGTCGTTCAAAGCCGACGACAGCTTCCCGGCTAAGCCCGTCTCTGCTTAATTCGGTGTGGAGCGCACGACACGAATCGTGGGATCCCCGGGGTCGTTGCTCACATAATAGCCCAGACAATAACTGCTGAGGTAATGGTCGCGGATCGTGCGCTAGGTAACGGCTGGCGTATGAAGGCCACGATCTGTATGATTTGGCATGATGATTACGGCAACGAGATGGCGATGGTTACGACAATGTGATGCGATATTCGTGGGGTCGTCTGACAATTTTGCTCGGCAACTTGCCACTATAAGAGGGGAGACACTCGACACTCACAAGTACGCAAAAACTCTACTCTTGACAGACCTACATCTCGACCTCACACTGACTTGAGCGACGAAGTGTCTGCCCACCGAAACTCCTCGATGATCTTGTATTTCAAGAGCTTGGAGTTAGTGGATCACGTCAACTACGCTAATTCCTTTTGTCATCTCAGCTCAGGCCGACATCAACTGACTAACCGCAACATATACTAATAGTCTAATATGATAAACCACAAGAGTACACTAATAAAGATTAATTATTGATTAATTCACCCATTAATATAAAAATTAGTTAACATTAACATAAATTACTTCCGTTTAGCAAACATATTATAGTGTTTAAAAGGAGAGAGATCTGTGTACATATCTTTACGTAATAAGGTAATGTATAATTATATACATAAATAGTACATTCATAATTACATTTGTAAGATGGTTATTTTGCTAGAGTTCCTTGACGGTTTCAAATTTTTCATCAAAAGTTTTCAGCGGGCTCGGCGCGGACATATGACGAGCGGACCGGGTCTCGAGGGAAGAAATCAAGAAAAGGCAAGAGTGGAGCTGGTCACCGCCGTCCTCCCCCACTCCCCACCGCCTTTACGTGTAGATGTAGCTGATAGCCGTCACCTCACTTCATGGAATTAGGGATTTAAATAGATAGGTTCGGTTTCGATAGTTCAATACTATACTGTATTTACAAAAATTTTATATATAATATTTTATTCTTTTAACAAGTGGAGAGAGATATAAATACATCCGTCAATGATGCAGATATATATATCTACAAATATCCGTTGTCATCTTTAAAAAAAATGAATATCTTCATTTGACACGACAATGACTGATGAACTTTTAGTTAGGAGAATTATAATGACTATTTTTTTTTTTTGCAAAGATGTATAAAGCTAGAAATATTTAGAAGGGGGGACAATTAATAAGATTAATTGTTCATTGATACGTTAAGTAAAGGGGGACAATTAAAAAAGTTTTAAAAAATCTTTACATGTCCATCGACTTAATGCACGTAAGGAATTAAGGGACGTCATTTATGTAAGAAATTAAGGGCGGTGGGGGGGGTGCAATTCCTCCGGTCCATCACCGTCGGCCAATGTATTGATGTATATGAGCGTCGATAAAAATGAAATATTTTATTATGTTATTTTGATTGTTTCTAAGATATGTATAAGATTTGGTTTTAAAAGTAAAGCGATATATACATCAGAGTCACAAAAAATATGATTATGATAAATTTATATCACTTCCACTAACAAGAGTGATATAGCAACACTTCAAATTTTTTTCTATTTTTCTTTATAGTGTTAGTCTTTCAGATAATGTTGCGCCACATAATTATCAATAAATAGTGATAAGTTAGAACAACAATATAACTATATTAAGTGGTGATGGTTAAAAATCATAAATTAGAACAACAATATAAATTATTAATTTATTATTTATTAAAAACGATTCAAATGCACTAAATCTATACCAGACTCAAATATTAAATGGATATTTTGAAAATACTCGAATCTATATTCATATCCAATTATGTGAGTATTAATCGAACCATCACGGATTGAATGATGAGAGTAATCAGATTTACAAAAAAAAAAAATAGACATCCCTACATAGAACCTTTCAAGTTCTGATCAAAGACGAACCTCGTGCCAAGTAGTGCAGTAACCACCCATGCTTACCCATTGTTTCTCCTAAGATTTTCATGATAGTTAGACGTAAAAGACCAAACTGTACTGTGTCAATCGAACAAATTGCGCCATCCCATTACTGATCAGATCCTCCTTTTTAAACCTCAAACCCCTTTCTTCCCCACATGGAGCCAACCCCCCTCCTCTTCACACACATCTAGGGCTGTCAATGGGCCGAACCGGGCTGGACTTATATGAGTCCGGCCCAAGCCCGACTCATCATTATGCAAGTCCAAGCCCAGCCCAAGTTCGAGCAATGTCGGTCGGGCTGGGCCAGGCTCAATATTTTTACAAAATTGTAAAGTCCGACTAAAGTCCGGCCTAGTCCGAATACATATATATAAATTAAATTAATAATAAAAATAATATATTTAATTTTATAAAATATATAATCTCACTCAATTAAGTAGAGTTTTGATGTTACTTATTTAATTTGTTTGAAAAGAGAGTTTTTAACTTTTAAATAAATAAATTAACATAATTTTAACTAAGTAAAATTTAAGATTTGAAAAGAAAAAAAGAAAAGAGAACGGGTCGGACCAACCTATCGGGCCGAACTCAAAGCCCGAGTCTGGCCCATGGGACTAGTCGGGCTGGACTTTTAGGCCCTGCTAAAAATCTATGAGCCGAAAAGAATCTTGCGGCCCGTCCCAAAATCAGGCCAAGCCTAGGGGTGTACAAGGTTCGGTTCGATTCGGTTTCCTCTATTTTTGGAGGAAACCGAACCGAACCAAATTCATTCAGTGAACCGAACCGGTTCGGTTTGGTTCAAACCGAAATCCCATTTTTCTGACATTTTTTGGTGTTTTTCTGACATTTTTTCTAAAAAACATGGCAAAAAGATGTGTTTTCACGTGGAGGGCGCGCAACGCCGCCCTCCACTGCGCTACCATTTTTTTGTAAAATTTTATTATTTATATAATTATATATCTATATTCGGTTCATTTCGGTTTCCTAACCTGAAACCGAACTGAACCACTTGGCCCATGAAATCGAACCGAACCGGTCGATTCGGTTCGGTTCAATTTTACGGGCCAACCCTAGCCAAGCCCTTGGGCCTATCGGGCCAGCCCGACCTATTGTCAGCCCTACACACATCTTTATTTCCTCTTCCATGAAAGAAGCCCTCTTCCACCTCCCCATTTTCCATTCTTTTCTTTATTTTTTGTCCCTTTTTTTTACAGTTCAAAGTGATTTAGGTTCATTTGGAGTAGTTTGAAGCTTGATTTCATTCTGATCAAGTCTCTTTGAGATAAAGTTCTAACTATACATCTAGATTTTCTTCTTAATTATTGTTTTAATTTGAAGCATTATGTTGATGTTAATTCTCATTGCAAATGGTTAGAAACCATTTGCAACAAATTTTACCATATATTTAGGTATTTTAGGTTAGATCTAAGGTTTAGAATAAATTTGAATTTATAATTTTAATTTTAATTTTTCCCTAATGTTAGAATTGTTCTAATGGTGTGGAAACATATTGTAGGAACTTTGATCTATCATTTCTATCATTCACATTGCATGAATATTAATTTTAAAATTTAATATATTAGAAATTAAATATAATATTTATATGTCAATTTTAGATGCTTAAAGGTGTAGAAACATTGTAGGAACTTAAATCTACAATTTGCATCAATCACATTGCATGAATGTTCATTTTAAAATTCAATTATTTAAAATTTATAAGACAATATTTAATTATTAATTTTAATATTAACATGTCTATTTTTGGTACTAATGGTTGGTAGAGACTTACCGATGTGGTTTGAAATTAATATTGTACAAGTGGTTCAAATTCATATGTAATGTTTGCAATAGAGTTGGGATATTCTATGCAATTTATGTAAATTTGACCAATTGAAATGCAGATTTTATACTTGAATCCCTTACATAATATTAAATACTATGACAGTTGCTTTTCAATTATTCAATATTATAAATGCCTCCATAGAGAACACAATTGAATGACATAGAATGGCAACACAATAGAATGTTTGATGGCAAAAGATATTAGTGGCAGTGTTAACTCCTGCAACAAATGTAGTGCAAGGAGATCCATTGGACATTGCAGATGTAGACATTTGCTGAATATAACGATGATGTGACTCTTTTGTCATCTGAGCCATCACAATGCAAGAGTAATAAAGTTAACTCTTCAAGGGGTATCGAATTGAGATATTCTTCTCCTCATGGCGACAGTGACAACAATAGTGGTGGGCGCAGTGGTGGTGGAGGAGGGGGCATATATTTTACTGGTAAGGAGGATTTTACATATATTATCTAAGGCAACAGAGATCATGGCGCACCAACTATGTCACAAAGGTGATACAAACATGATAAGATAGGTTGGAAGAGTTTTGTGACATATAGCAACAACTAACATGACATGTTGTCTGATTTTGAGATATTGAATATATGGAAAAACACCTTGTTCTATACCATAAACAACTGTCATATCATGTTTTCATCATATTTCTCATCAAGGTGCAGAAGTATAGATCCACAAGCACAGTCTTACCGGTTATGGCTATTGGAGGGCATTATGGCTATCATGGTTTCTACATGTAGCTTCCTATACTTTCGTCACTTGAGTTTACAGTAGTGCGTCAAGAAGTAGTACAATAAATATTAATGTATATACTATGAGACATATCAAAGATGTATGTTGTATGCTTCATATTCTAGATTTTGCATAGAGAACATACATTGTTAGATTATTTGGGGATAAAAATTGTTGTGAGCCATAGGGGGATTATGTGAAAATATATGTTATAGATAATGAGTACTAGGTAATACATTTCTTAAATATGATGTGTCCATGAATGCATCATTGCTTATTTTCACCAATTATTAATGTTAATTTTTAATAATGTAGATGTGGAGCGATCGCTAACACCTCACCTGGATGCATGGTTACACTATGGAGATGCATGGGTACACAATTTGTAGGTGAAATTATTTCTTTTTTACTTGACAAATTAGATAGAATATGAAATAAGCAACATTAATATTTGAATTCTACAAAACAACCATCAATTTCTATTTAAAATATATAAAAAATATCGAACTAGATCGATATGGTATACCGCGTGCCATGAATGGTCGATTCTATCAAGTTTGTCCATTCGGAAAACCTTGATTTTCGTTTAGGCTTTTTTTCAATTTGCATATGTATCTTTCTTTTGCAAAAATTCTTCTTAAATATATGTTTGTAGAATTACTCCTCTTATGGATATAAAATCTTCAAAGGCCACATCGCAACCTACCATGATAGATGTCAAGAAGATGCTTAGAATATTCTTTTCACTTTTGCATAAATATTCCTATTAAAAGTGATGGTGAAAGTATATTCAAAACATATTCTCACCTTTTGTCGCAGGAATATAATAGGGACTTTGAGGGTATTTGTATTAATAAGAAGGCTAGATGTGTAAATATAAATTTAGGAAGGAATCTCACATAATAGTCTTCTAAGACGAGTATACATGTAAAAAAAATCCTTTCTGTTACACCTTTGCTTTTTTTAAGTTTTTTTATTTATTTTTTGAGGTAAGTAGTTTTCCTTTTCTTCGTACAAGGTCCGTTTAAAAATCATAAGTAATTCACTAATTTAGTCATTGGGAACTAAAACGCTACTTCTCTTTAAATAATAATTTATTTATTTTATATATTATTTTATCTAAATGGAACTACAATATTTCGTATTTATAAGTTAGCCTATCTAATTTACATATTACTTATAAACGTACACATCTCCAGATTTATTTGTTAAATACCCTACCAGAAACATGTAGGGAACTACTGTAGAGGGGTAGGTAGGGTTAGCTACTGTAGATTGCTGAAGAGGGTGTGGCAAAAACAGAGGCTTCGGTCATCTTCCTGGTTGAAACTCACGAAGGGGAGGGAGTGGCAAAGAACCCTTTGCTTCTGGACAAACTAGGTGGGGGCTGAGATTTTTGCAGATTCACTCCAAACAATAAAGCCAGGGGAATGCTGTTATGCTGGGATACGGGGACTAGACTAGTTGATATCATCAACTACTCCCCCCAGGTTGTTTTCATGGTTTTCAATGACCAAGAAATTGGAGAAGACTGGGTTCTAGCAGGAGTATATGCCAGTACAAATTGGAGGGAAAGAAGACTTCTTTGAGAGGAGCTGTACACAACAATACAAGCATACACAAATGTGGTAATAATAGGTGATTTCAACTGCATAACTAAAGAAGAGGAAAAAATGGGAGGAAGGAAATTCACTGAATCACAAGGAATCAAAGACTTCAAATTCCGGATAGATGAAGCAAATGTAACTGATCTGGGCTACAGAGGAGCTCCTTTCACTTGGTGCAACCAGCAAGAAGGGAATAGAAGGATATCTTAGAGGTTAGATAGGGCCTTCGCAACAACCACATGGAGAGGAAACTTTCCAAATGCGATGGTCACCCACCTTACAAGAGCAGGATCTGATCATGTACCACTTTTGTTGGACACTAATGGAGACCAAGGAAAAAGAGGACCAACTCCTTTCAGGTTCGAAGATTTGTGGCTACAAAGGGAGGACTGTTTGGAGGTAATAAAAGAAGCTTGGAACATAGAAACTTGTGGGGCAGGTCTAACAATGCTGACGGAAAAACTAAGAAAGAACAAGAACTACCTAAAAAGATGGAACAAAGAAGTAGTGGGAAATTTGCAACTCCAAATCAGCAGGGACCAACGGGAATTAAAATTACTGCAAGAGCAGGAAGTGAAGGACCCAGGAAACAAAGCTATAGAAGACAGGTTAAAAAGAGTGGAAGGGAGATTAATGGAACTACTAAAACTGGAGGAATCATTCTGGAAACAAAAGGCAAGAGTTCAATGGCTTAAAGAAGGAGACAAGAACACAAGGTTCTTCCATCTGTCAACAATCATCAGAAGAAGGAAAAATAGAATTGAAGACCTACTGAACAGTGATGGAAGAAAACTTTCAACCCAAGAGGAGATCAGTAAAGAGCTAAGGACACACTTCCAGGAGAGGTGGACCTCTCAGCGGGAAAACCTCACAGTAATTGACACATCTCTACCAATTAAAAGGCTAACCTTTGAACAAGCTACTGCTTTGGAGAGGAAGGTAACCATGCAAGAAGTTGAAGAAGTCATCAGATAATTACCAGGGGGAAGGCTCCGGGGCCGGATGGGTTATCAGGTAACTTCTATAAAAAGGCTTGGCAGGAGATAAGATATGATGTCTTCTATGCTATCCATTGCTTCTTAGCCACAGGGAGACTCCCTAGATCCCTCAATGCTACATTTACTGCTTTGGTGCCAAAAGTGGAGAAACCAAGAAGATCAAAAGATTTCAGACCTATCAACCTATGCAATGACATCTATAAAATCTTGGCAAGGATTCTAGTAAACAGACTTAGAAAAGTAATCAGTAACCTGGTATCTTTGGAACAGGCAGCTTTCATACCAAGCAGGTCCATAATTGACAATATACTCATAGCACAAGAATTAGAACATGCAGTGAAAAGGAGGAAAAGGCCCAGGGACTTAGTACTAATCAAACTGGATATGGAACAAGCTTATGATAGGGTAGAATGGAGTTGCTTAGATCAAGTGATGGAAAGGATGGGATTTGGGCAGAAATGGAGAAACTGGATACAAGTATGCCTTAAGACTACTTCTATGGCAACACTGGTTAATGGGACTCCCAGCAATTGGTTTAAACCTTCCAGAGGGCTGAGGCAAGGGGACCCACTGTCACCTTATTTGTTTGTGCTCATGTCAAAACTTCTATCAGCTGGCCTCCATAAAGCAAGTGCTCAAGGGAAACTACTGGGGTACAAAGAAAAAAACACTAGCTCTTCAATCCATCACCTCCTGTATGTTGATGATGTTCTACTCGTGGCCAAAGGAAATGCACCTGAAATTGAAAATTTTAAAGAAGTGGTAGATTCCTATTGCAGACAGACTGGACAAGCCCTGAACCTTAAAAAATCTAAGCTGGAAATAGGAGGGGCAGTGGACAGAACCTCTGTAAAAAATATAGAAAAAACTCTGAATTTGAAGAATGAGAAATCCATTGGCAGGTATTTGGGAATTCAGATAAGTCATGTAAGGCCAGCACAGAAAGCTCTGGAAGATGTTTGCAAGATTATGGAAAGTAAACTAAAAGGGTGGAAAGGAAAAACACTATCCATGGCAGCAAGAGTGGTATTGGTGAAGCATGTACTCACTGCCATCCCCACCTACTGGGCAGCAGTCACAAATTTCAGGAAAGGACAGGTGGAAATAATTGAAAAAATGTGTAGAGACTTTATCTGGAAAGGAAATAAGGAAACAAAAGGATTGTACCTTGTGGGTTGGGAAAAACTAAAGATGCCGATGGAATATGGAGGGTTAGGAATTACTGACTTGATGGATATGAACACAGCTCTCATGCTCAAATTAGTGGACAAAATAAATACAGGGCAAATAAATTGCTGGACAGAACTGGTCAGAGACAAATACATGAGGAAGAGGAACATGGACAAGAGTTACACTTCTAAACCCAGGTCAGATATTTGGGCAAGAATCAACAAGGAATACAGAAAACACCAGGAAGACTTTGGCTGGATACCAGGCAATGGCAAAGAAATCAGAATTCACCAAGATAGCTGGCTTAATGGCAGAGGACTCAAGGGATGGCCTGTGGAATTCAACACAAACTATGTAGAGGAGGATAGCAAATTAGATATGTTTTTGGACAAAGAAGGGTGGAATGTGAACAAATTGAGAAGGGTTTTCCCAATGTCAATAGTAATGGAAATACTCAGAATACCAATTGCAATTGACAGCTCGGAGGATAGAAGGTTATGGTTACCAGGAAATTATGGAAAGTTTACAACAAGAACTGCATACAAGCATATCAGAAAAAACAAGGTGGAGTGGTGGGGTTACACCGACACTTGCTGGACTGAAATCTGGAATTGGCCAACTATCCCCAAAATTAAAATTCTACTTTGGAAAATGGCTTGGGGAAGACTTCCAACAGGGGTACACTTAAACAAATGCAACATAAGAGTTGAGCCCACATGCCAATTATGTTTAAAGGAGCTGGAAGACCAAGAACATGCATTCATAAGCTGCAAAGGGGTAACCCAAATTTGGGAGGAAGTCAGAGTTCATCTGAACTGGAGAGACAAACCAAAAGGGTTACAAGATCTCTGGGAAAGAGTGTCAAAGACTAGTGACAGTAAATACAATCAGTCTTATATGAAATCTATCATTGCCTTTGTGTTGGAAGCTATTTGGAGGAGAAGAAACAGACATGTTTTTGAGTCAGAGGGCAGACCATATCATCTAAAGTTCAGTTCCATTTTACATGGAGCTGAATGTTTTGACAAAGCCAATAATCAAACTAAGAAGAAGTTAAAGATTGCCCTTGGGTGTGAGGACAGAAAGAGTAAAAAGGTGGTGAGGAGCTTCCCATAGCCGCATCCTCAACAATCTCCAAACAACAATTGGTGGGAAAAGCCAGAAAAGGGATGGATCAAAGGCAACTTTGATGGATCTCGAAAGGAAGGAAAAAGTTATGTGCACTCAGGAGCAAGTTTCATAATAAGAAACGATGAGGGGATCCCTCTTGCTGCAGGAGCCTCATACCTAAAACAAAGCTCAGTACTCAAATCAGAAATCCTAGCTGCAAGACACTGTATTGCCAGTGCAGAAATTTTTACGGACCAAAAGTTTGAAGGCTTAATAGTAGAGGGTGACAATGCTGAGGTGATAAAGGCTATAAAGGAACCAGGTAAAGCCCCCTTGGAAATCAGAAAAACAGCGGAAGAGATAAACTTAATGCTCAATAGATGGACGCATTACACAGTTCATCTAGTTGACAGAAGGGCAAACACTGCTGCAGATTGGCTGGCAAAACAAGCAAGGATTGCAAAATTCAACATAAACTGGACATATGTTATTCTTGAAGAACTAAGCAAGATCTGCAGGAGCGAAGCAACAGGGGAATTTTTCAGTGAAAGGGAACCACCTTAGTGGGGTGAAAACTGTGGTCCTTTTTTGTGAGGAGGTTGATTAGAAAAGTCTACTTGTAATAGTCAGTCGTTTTAGTTTTCTTGTTTCTTTGGAGCCGATAAGGCTCCCACCAACTACCAAAAAAAAAGAAACATGGAGGGAACTTGTTCATAAAAAATTTGGACATGTCACTAAATAAATAGAGCTTTCAAGGGTCATGAATAAATATTTAAAGTAGAGGTGATAATTAGTAAATATCAAGTATTATGATGATTGGCCAAATTATATCGTACCAACAACGATCATATGATCCAAACACGATCAGCACAAGGGGTCAACAAGGTCATTTGAATTGCTACGATTCGGGCAGATTGATCTCATACATACTAGATTCGAATCATGCTCGAAATGCAGCAATCCAAATCACCTATTGAAAACCCTCATTCTCCTCCCAATAACTATCACTAGCTCCCACCCGAATTCGACGTTCGTGCTAACATGCGCTTACATCTGGGTCCACTCGTTCAAGGCATATGAGAAGAAACTTTCGCCACTGCAATCCCAAGTGTGTGGGTAATCATGACGCCTCTTCCTTCTTCTCGATGGATTGCTCGGGCTGCTTGCAACCTCCTCTCCGACCAGCAACCTAACTCGGATAATTGCCTTAGCTTTAGCGTCACAAATGTCCAGTGGAGTGATCTCGCCAGGGAGAGTAGCGTCAGGCGCGTGGCAGAGGCCATCACTGAGACCATGGCGCCGGCAGAGAGCAAGGAGATGTCGAGGTGGGGATGCCCATACCCGAATTGGAGATGATCAAATTAAGCTACTAGTTATCTCTACTAACACAACGGGGAAGTGAGAAGACATTGCAAGTATGGAAAAACAAAATGTGTGTCCAGCTCAAACAACTACGATAAGGTACAGTACGGTTGGTGCATATCATACCACCAAGATCCCGTTTGCTTGGTAGTAAGAAGGTTGAACATTAATAAAGCTTCCTATCTATAAATACTTGTGCCGTAGGCTGCAAATTTCAGTGTTTATGCACTCAACATGGTATTAAATAAGTGAGTTAAGTAATTTTGTCACGAAAATATCATGAGAATTAAATAAAATAATTTTCAATTAACTTTGTAAATATCTTGAGATGAGGGGGAAAAAATTAAGATTTGAGCCATAGGGAATTTGCAACAAACTAGTTCCGCCATTGGAGATGGGCCCACCCCCAATGACATCACCCAGTTTGTTGCAAGTGGTTTGCAACAAAACTTCTCCAACTACTAAAGGCAGTAGGGTGAAAGGCCTGGGCCCACTGTCCGTCTCGTGGACCACCGGAGAAAGCCCACATCAGCTCAGATTTAAATGCATGTTTTTTTTTTTCATTCCGGAATCTAGCTTAGTGATGGGAGGCAACTTTATATATATATATATATATATATATATATATATATATATAGTTTAAGTGTCATTTATTTTTATTTTCCATATCCAATATGCTACTCCATGTATCTTTATTCCCACAAATGATAACTCTACTCGAACTCGTCTAATCTAGTTATCAAAGCAAGGTAAGGAAGAGAATTGGATCTCGAAGAAAGTAATCTCCCATTAATTCTTAGAGATGTGATACGACATTACCTTTTTTTTATTATTTTTCTCCCTACTCTTCTTATTTGTCGTGTACAAAAATTAAGCATGAATGTATTAGTAATTTTTTGGGTGAAGATAGTTTTAAAGAATAACAATATAATGCTTGCCTCTTATAAATTAACTTTAAAAATCCTTCGTTACTTTATGATAATTAATTTCATCTATGGCATTGTGTACCATTCGAATTAGTAAGGTATCAAATCGGTGGTCAGATACGAGTGTAGTTTCACTTTGCTTTTGGGAGGGGGAATCTAGGCAGTACTTGATACTAGTGGTCTTATGCAACATAACATAGAAAAAATTGAGGCAGATGATATTAACAAAAGTACATATATTTTCCCCTCAGAGGCGGCATTTAGGGAAGAGAAATATTTGGTGTTTTTTAAGGATGAGTAATAAAAATGAGATATATTGTCTTCTAAACAATTTTAATTTAATATTTTAAAAAAAAAGATAATAAAAATAATGTAGATTGCCCACGATATATATAATTAGAACTTAGAAGACACTAAATATTTCTCTTCACATGAAATATATAATTAAGATTTTGAACTATTGTTACTAGTTTTTTTTTTACATCTTCATTTAATCCTCAAAAGATGTAAGTACTTAGCTTATACTTAATCTTTGAAGGGTATTAGTGCATGTTAACTTAGGAAAAGAATATGTATAACTTGTGTGACTATTGAATTTGTACTCAGATTTGTCATGTTCTGAGTAGATCTGAGTGTCACTGCATTAAATTTTTTTGTGGTAAAAAAAATGCTTATGTTATTTTTTTTTTTCACACAAAAACAAAAAGTGAAATCTCAAATTTAAATATCTTTTTTCTTTTGAGTTGATTTGAAAGGGAAGCAACACTCAATGTCCCATGATTTATAGTCGAGGTCCCAACCTTAGCTGTAAGCGGGGTACTCATGCATTGGGCAGGGGGGCTCCCTCTAGCGAGAGAGAGAGAGAGAGAGGCATTATAGATGGTGGCGACTGGTGAAGGCTATACACAAAAACAAAACCCCCTCGGTGTAGCGGCTACCTTTGCGTCCACCACAGCTAGACTTCCCTGACGCCCCACAGTGCTGCTATTCCGGTAGCATCACGTCACACCATGGGGAAAGATTTAATCTGTTTATAAGCTTAGCTGCAGTGAGCTTCCTCCCGGTAGATATCTAAAGTAGTACATATGTCGAAGAGAAAGTGTTGCTGCACACTTCCTAAAAGAAGTGTACAAACTAGCACACCGTGTTGTGATGGCGTCATGTTATCATAACGTAGTACTAGACAACAAATCGTTGTCCGGTGTATACGTACACTCCCTCCACGAGATGTGCATCAAGATTTTCTCTAAATCGAATGAGTGCAGATAAAGTGCAAAGATGGATTGGATTCCATTAATTTTAATAGATGGGCGTCAAGTGTTCCAGATTTTTTTTTAAGTCACTTTTTATTTGAAAATCATTATTTCAGGTTAAAATATATATAAAACCCTAAGATATAATCATACGTACCAAAATATAATCATACATCAAATACATCTATAAATATTTGAATACAACGTTATTTTTACGGATAAATTTTAGTACTTATGATGATTATAATATTCTAGTGAACATCAGAATACAATCATAAATATTAGAATACAATTATAAGCATCACAATACAACTATCACACCAAAATACAATCTTAAGTATAACGTTGTATTCAAATGCTTGTCGTCGTTATATTTTGGTGTTTATATTTTAAATAATTTATTATTGTATTTTGATCTTTTGTATGATTGTGTCTTAATATTTATAGGTGTATTTTAACCTGAAAAATTAATTTCCAAGTTAAAAAGTGTTTTGAAAAGAGGAGTCGGGACACTTGATGCGTGTCTATTGAAGATTGCGGGAGTCCAATCCTCCTTTACATTCAGAGGATCTGGACTCAAATCGAATGGAGAAATGCCTGTCCTGACTGTGTCCATGGAATTCTAAGCTCAACTCTCTTATCTCTCCCAGGGTTCGATTTTTCACTTGGAAATGTATTACAGAAGCTCTTCCAACTAATGGAGCGACTGCATCCCGAATCCCTGGTATTAAGTGACAAAGTGCCCATTTCTAATCAGCAGCAATAGAGACTCTGGATCATTTGCTATTCAAGTACTGCAACTTGGTTATATAATGTTGCATGGCTCTACTCTCCCCGGGCTATTTATCTGATTTTTTTTTTTGGTTATGGCCAAAGCTGGCCGAGATATTTTATTAATAATCAAAAGATTCTGACAATCAGAGGCAAAGCCAAATATAAATCGACAGCAGAAAAAGAACTATCTAAAATTCCATAGAAGATCTATCCCACGAGTGGGTTCGTCGAAGAACAGTCTGAGGGCGTAAGCCTGATCGACGTGAGCAACGCTCTATGTCTTCTTCATCCGAATCCATTTCCGATGCCTCTTGATTAAATCGAAACCCAGACATGAAATATTTTCAACTTTAGCAAGATCTGCAACCGACGAAAACTTCATACTCAAATCTGAATTTGGTGCTTGATGAGGTATGTGAATAGCATGTACTGGACGCACAGGATTAAGAGAACGTTCACGGGTGATCGGTAAACAAATCCTAACTCCCCCCTTCAGCCTGGTCGTGAGATCCGACATCTAGAAGACGACCCACTGGAAGGGGGATTGGAGTTCACTCCCACAGTAGACTTCCCCACTGTGGATGGAGACTGACGCACCACCTGATTAATTAGAGAAATCTTTTGAAGAAAGGATTGAGGAATGGTCGTTAATGCAGTCTGCAGCATCAGGGAACGGCACTTTGTAGCTTGCCATTGCTTGGTATATTTGGGAGGCACAGTGTGCATTTTGCTTTGAAGGAGCTAAGCCTAAGCTTCAACTGATAGTAGCCAGTCAGGGATGTTCAAGAGTTCCAATTGCTCGCCAGCAAGCTTCCTCCTTAGTCCTTCCCCTCTTCCCCATTCCACTGCTCTTCTTGTTATAAATGCCATAATGGAGTGTTTTCGCCCTCCTTGGCAAGTCCTCTCTTTAATCGAGGAGTGCATCTCCCTTTCATCCAATCAGTGGATCGAGTTGTGTGAACTTTGTGCCTAGATATTGTAATGCAGCTGCTCATATCGCTGCAAAATTATGCCTAAGTTTCACTTCTTGGCTGTTGAGATCTACACTCCCTCCCTATTTCTATGTTGAATGTACTGAACTCTAACTATTAATATTTATCCTAGTTTAGTCCAAGAGCCTCGGCCCACTTTCATGACCAAAAAAGGACTCTGCCCATGGCATGGTTGGTCAGTGATGAAGTCGAGAGCCAGAAAGGGTCTGAGCAAGAAGACTTTCAGATTTTCATGTTGAAGGTTCAGATGTTGATGGAAATTGGAAAATTAAGTTGCAATTTAGTTGAAGTTGATTTCGATCTATAAGAAGTTAAGTATGAGGTGGGGTTTTTAAAGTCGACCCACTGATGAAGTAAAGGGAGTTGAGAGAGAGAATTAGGTGATCCAAGAACTTATGTCGAGGTGTGACACAAGTCTCTTCCTCCTTTATCTACAGTTGTAACTCTATTTTTGTAGGCTAAGAGGATGGAAACATAGTTTGAAATCTCCGATATTGGACACCTCCCTAGATTTTCTTCCAAACAATCATCTTTTTGAGATCTGCGAGGGCAGTTGCCAAGTCCATCTTTGGCCGTGCGCTAATCTCTCTAGAGACATGGGATTGGCCTCTCAACCCGGGCAGAGTTGCGATCTTGGTTGCTTGCCAAAATTCTATGCGCGGGCGAAGTTGGCCCTTGGTTTGGACTTGGATCCCATTTGACACTTGAACTGACTTGGGCCGATCTGACTGTGTTGGGTTTGTTGCTAAATTATTGTTGGCCGGATGGGCCGGAGTCGGACCATGTTAGGACAATCATGAGGGCCCGTAGGGCTGCCAACGAGTCAGAGTCAGAATCGGAAATGGCACTTTCCGCATCCATTTCCTATAAGAAAATCGGAAACGGGTCGGAACGGAAAGTAATCGGAAACATTTGGTACGATCAAATGGTAGATGTATGTAGTATTAGGAGTAATGGTAAAAGAGATGTCTTTGATAATAATAGGTATAATAAATACTACGAGAGAGACATGTTAATAAATGCTAGGTCGGTTGCGTCGGCTAGTCTCCAAGCATGATTAACCGACGACTGCCTGACCAAGTGACAAGCGGTCCCCAGGAAGAGTACGCTGACGACCTTCGTCGTACCTTTGTCTTTGGCTTAACAGTTTCACCCCCTCCGATTCGACTCTCGGCCTATTGTCCTCGGAGAGACCCGCATGGTCGCGCATGCAATCAACACAAGTCCAATCGCAGCCTTTAGTTGGGAAACGCTTGGCTGGACTTACTCCAGTCAAGCCTGCGTCATAATGGGTGGAAGGGGCCGAGAATCGCGACCACGCACATGCCAGATACGGCGCATGCACGTAAGAGGAAGTTTCCAATAAGCGGCAAGGCCCGGGATCGTGGGTACTGGTCGCTCCACGATAGCTGGCCCGAAGTATCCGGGACCTCTCCGGCCGTTCCTGCCATCCATGACTCCACCTTGCCGAGAATCAAGGGAAGGTCGTGGGCATGTCCAGGAACCACCTCTAATGACCCAGTTCGCTGGGTCCCTATAAAAAGGGAGAGACGCCCCACACGAAAAGGTACACTGTTCTGAGCACAAAAACTCCTAATCTCTGTCTACCCAATCTGACTTGATCGTCAGAGTGTTTCCCCACCGAGGTCTCTCGGTGGTTTCTGCAGGTCACATCTCATTCACGTCGGCGTCGGCTTCCCGCCTTCCGTCCCTTGGGTCTCCAACCATTCGGCTTGGGCCGATCCCACTTGCTCCAGCAGCAACATTTGGCGCCGTCTGTGGGAAAGCATCGAACAAAAAGCTTCTCCTCATGGCACCCAAGGGCAAGGTGGTCACTCGTTCATCCGGCGACAAGGTCGCCCCTACTACTGTGATTGAGGAGGTGGCCGGAGGAGGTTCCGACGCTGGAGAACAAGACTCGACGACATCCTCGCGCCTCGACCACGTCGAGCAGATGCTCGCAAGTCTCCAGCAAGTGCTAGTGAGAATGGAGCAGAATCAGCAGGCTTCCCTTGCCCAGAGTGAGGCCCTGGTTCGTCCTGTGATCCAAGCTCCAGGTGCCCCTGAAGACGTTGGGGTACCCGAACATCGCGCGGCCCCACCGGCTATGTCGACAAGTCATGCCGACGTTCAGCGGGCAGTGCCTACGATTTCAGCGCCAGCCCCTCCGCAGGTCGTCACTCATCCAGTGACACCGGCGACAGCTGCGGAACACGGGGTAACTAGGACCGAGGTCGCCGACCACTTCATGGCCGAGTCCACACCAGCCTCGTCAAGCGTGCTACCCGTTGATCCTCAGTGGAAGGACGACCTACAAGAAATGAACCGGAAGATAGAGGCTTTGCAGCGCGGAACCCGCGCTCCATCTGTGGCGACACTCCTAACCGCCTCACCATTCGTCGAGGAGATCACCTCAGCGCCCATACCAACAAAGTTGCAGCTCCCAAAGTTCCGACGCTATAATGGGACGACCAACCCTGTTCATCACCTCGATCACTTCGAGGGGCAGGTTGAAATGGTAAATATTTCTGATGCATTGAAGTGTCGTGCTTTCATGTCTACTATGGACGACGCAGCCTTGTAGTGGTTCAAAGTGCTCCTAGCTCGGTCCATCGTCAGCTTCCCCGACCTGGCCCAACGCTTCCTAGACCACTTCTACAACACGGTGCAGCATTCGATGTGCACCGACGACTTGTGGCTCGTCGCTCAGAAAGAAGATGAGTGTAGACACCCGGTTCCGGCTAATGGGTTGAACCACATTTCTTGTCACTTCAGTGGGCCCCTAATTGGTCACTCACCTTGAGCCCATCATCAGCCTTGATTTGAGCCCGTTAACAAGTTAAATTGCCTTGAAATCCCGCCCATACCACTTTGAGAGAGTCCTTAAGCATTAATAACTCTTATCCATTCATGCGGTTGGTCGATAAGTGACATAAAATTTCGATTTTATAGTCGCGACGCATCGTGGCGCCGCGTCTCTGAGTCGCGACGATCTAGGCTGCCGCGACAGTCCATGCATTATCCATACACGTGGGCAATACTGTCGCGACGCCCCGCCCTGTCGCGTCTCCATGTCGCGGCCCTACGATACACCGCGACAGCAGCTGCGCATGCAAGCCTCCGCAACTACCTCCTATTTATCCTCTCATGGCTTTATCTTTATCCCTAGGGAATATCTCAACCCCTTATGCGGGATTTGGGCCCTAGGGACTCTCCTTGAGGACTCCTAAGGACTCTCCATCCGAATTTGGGTGGGATTTATCTCCCATTTTAATTAATTCTCATTTTAAGGAGATATTCTCTCTCAAAGGCTCTATAAAAAGAAGGCCTTCTCTTTAAGGACAGAGAGCTCCGGATTTCACCCCGAAGGGCTGCCAAATTCCCCACTGATCTGGACTTAGCCATGCAGCCCTCCCATTTCCTCTCATTCCCTCACATTCCCACCTCGAAAGCTTGCTCATTTCACATCCATGAAGCGTGGAACGTGAGGAGGACGACCCCTACTTCATCCAGGAGCTTCTGCACGATCATTGGAATGAACATCAAGCCAGGAAGTCGCCCTAATGGGGCTCATTCTCCTCCCCTCTCCTTTTCCTCTATTTCTTCATGCATGTTATTTTATTCCTAGATAGGTTGCACTCCTTCCCATTCCCACGTTTTCCTATAACCCAAGGGGTTTAAAAAACCACCCCAGGTTCGTTCCCTTCATGTTGGTTTATTTCCTTTCATTTTTAGAATAGTTGCTACACTAATCATGTTCTAATAGGGCTTTTATTTGTTGTTTCTCTTTGATTGGCAGGCATACAAACAAGGTACTACGAGGAGCTCTCATCCTCTGGCCGGCCGGAGGAAGGGAAGGAGGTCTCCCATCCATTATCTCCCCGCACACAGAGAACGCGACGGCGGAGGGCGACGCGACATAGTGACGCGTCAGGATTAATTGACGTGTTACCAGTATTGTCGCGGTCTGTAGGATGACCGTGACACTAGGTCCCCCCCCCCCCTTTCTCTCTCCTTTTCCTAGTTAAGTTAGCCCGTGTTATTTTCTTATCATTAGGCAACTATCTAGGTGGCGATCACATCCATATTTCCATGCCCTTATATTGAACACTTGTTCGCGTGTCGAGGGGAAACACAATCCCTGTGATTACAGTGAGATGTTCCGCGACTACGCTAAACGGTTCCAACTAGAGGTGATGAAGGTGATAGATCTGGACCTGAGGACGACAGTGAACATCCTAACAAGGGTGTGTTCCAACGCTCTGTTCGTAGCCTCCATCGCCAAGAAGCCGCTCGTAAGTCTCTCCGACCTCCTCTCTAGAATGCAGAAGTACGTGAGGCTGGAGTCGACCCTCAGCGCTGCTGGGAGGCTCGGGCAACCATCCATGCAAGGAGCTGCAAGTGCGGAGTCTGCAGCAAAGAAACCGAGGAGGGAGGAATCGTCGCATGGAGAGAGGCGACGAGACTCGGATCGCCGACGAGAATCAGACTCTGATCGTCGTCCTGATGAGTCTCGGGGCGTCCGGGACCTCCACCGCTTCGGGAGGTTGCCTTCCGAGATCCTCCCCATCATCAAGAAAATGCCAGAGTTCCGGCGGCCTGAGCCAATGACGAGGCCGCCATCCGAGCGCGGGGCCAACCTCTACTGCGAGTACCATAAGGAGTACGGTCACCTAACCGACCTGTGCAGAAGTCTAAAGATGGAGATCGCGGAGATGCTACGACGGGGAATCATCGGGAAGGACGTCGTTAATGGAAGGACGAAGGCGCGCACCCCGGAAGACGATCGTGGAACGGTTGAAGGAAAAGAGGCTGTTTTGGTCCTCGCAGGGGGCTCGGCCAACGGCGGCGACAGTTGGAGAAAGCGGAAGGCATACGCGTCGGCCGCAGGTCTCGGCTCGGGCAGACCAGCGACAGTAGCCGGGGGAGTCATCACTTTTCTAATGAGGATGTGGTCGGCCTGAGTCTTCCCCATGACAGTGCGTTGGTGATCCACGCCGACGTCGATGGGTATGATGTACATCGTATCCTTGTTGATAATGGAGCGGCGCATGACGTCCTTTTCTATGATTGTTTCTTAAAGATGACCAACTTGAGCACTGAGCTCAAACCGGTTGCTACTCCACTGTTTGGTTTCAACGAGGTGCCCGTGAATGCCGAGGGGTCTATTAAATTGAAAGTAACATTAAGCACCCGACCATGCCATGTAACGGTTGAGGTCAACTTCCTTGTGGTGAAAGTAAAGTCGGCCTACAACGCGATCTTCGGTCGGGGCCTATTGGGAAAGTTAGGAGGAGTCCCTTCAACCTATCACCAAAAGTTGAAGTTCCCGACCCCTGGCGGGATAGGTGAGATCATGGGCAACCAGACCAAAGCCCGACGATGTTATGTAAATTCTATAAAGGCAAAAGAACCAGCAGTTCCAGAGTATGAACCTGACCTTATTGAAAATGTTGAGAGGCACGAACCAGCAGAAAAAACAAAGCAAATTGCAGGGGAAAAGGGGGCCCTCGTTGTCGGCGCTGAGCTCGAAGAGATGGAGCAAGAGATGGTTGATTTCCTCGGAAGGAGCGGCGACATATTCGCCTGGTCGGATGACGACCTGCCGGGGATCAACCCAGGGATTATCCAACACCACCTGAACGTGAATCCTGAGGCCCGACCAGTTCATCAGAAGAAAAGACCATTGTCGGTTGATCGGCAGGAGGCAGTCGATGACAACTTGGCAAAGTACCTGCGCGCGGGAACGGTCCGACATGCGTTCTATCCTGAATGGGTCGCAAACGTCGTCTTGGTGCGAAAGGCGAACGGGAAATGGTGAATGTGCATGGACTTCACCGACCTGAACAAAGCGTGCCCAAAGGACAGCTTCCTGCTCCCTCGCATCGATCAGCTCGTAGACTCCACGGCGGGGCATGAGCTCCTGAGCTTCCTCGATGCTTACTCAGGGTACCACCAGATCAAGATGGCGCCTGAAGATGAGGAGAAGACATCCTTCACGACGGAAAAAGGTCTGTATTGCTTCACCCGAATGCCGTTTGGACTGAAGAATGCAGGGGCGACGTACCAGAGGCTTGTCAACATGATGTTTGAGGAATAGATTGGGAAGACGATGGAAATCTACATCGAAGACATGTTGGTGAAGAGTCGACGAGCCCGAGGACCACGTCCGGGACCTGGCCGAGACATTTGACATACTCCGGTGGTACAGGATGAAGCTGAACCCCGAGAAGTGCGTCTTCAGCATGCGAGCAGAAAAATTTCTTGGCTACCTCGTTTCAAGCCGAGGAATCGATGTCAACCCCGACAAAGTGCAAGCAATCATCGACATGACGGCCCCGAGGACGATAAAGGAAGTACAACGGCTCAATGGTAGGATAACTGCCCTCAGCAGGTTCATGTCCAAGTCGGCAGAAAGGTGCAGACCCTTCTTCAAGGTACTGAGAAAGGGGCGGTTCGAGTGGACCGAGGAGTGCCAGAAGGCGTTCGACAAGCTGAAAGCGTATCTGGCCCATGTACCCACGTTGAGCAAGCCGATGGTTGGAGAGGAGCTGCTGCTATACCTTTCTACAACGGCATACTTAGTCAGCTCGGTGCTCGTGCGGGAGGACAACATGAATCACCTTCATGTGTATTACACAAGGAAGGCCTTGCGAGGAGCCGAGCAGCGCTATTCTGACCTGGAGAAGGTTGGGTATGCGCTAGTAATGGCAGCGTGACGACTTCGTCCATATTTCCAGGCGCACAAAGTCGTCGTCCTCACCGACGTTCCTATCAAGCAAGTTCTTGGTCATCCCGAGGCCTCCGGAAGGTTGGCGAAGTGGGCTATCGAGCTCGGGGAGTTCGACATTGCATTCAGGTCTCGGGTGGCCATCAAGGCTCAAGCTCTCGTCGACTTCATCTCTGAAGGAACAGCAAGAGTGCCCCAGGAAGAGGAAGATATCGTCAGAAGGTGGGAAATCTTCGTTGATGGGGCGTCAAACTCACAAGGCAGTGGCGCAGGGGTCATCCTCCACTCGCCCGACGGTCTTGTTTTGAGGTACGCAATTCGTTTCGGCTAACGTGGCCGAATACGAAGCGGTGATATCAAGGTTGAAGATGGCCAAGTCCCTTGGGGCAGCGAAGATCCTTGTCTACAGCGACTCCCAACTAATCATCAGCCAGGTTTCACAGGAGTTCGAAGCGAAGGAAGCCAAGCTCGCGTCCTACATGGCCGAGGTCTGGAGGTTGATGGGGGATTTCGAATCAGCCGAGCTGATGAAGATACCAAGAACCGAGAACTCCCAAGCCGACGCTCTGTCCAAATTCGCGTTGTCCTCAGTTGAACTGGAGTCGTCAGTCCTAGTAGAGGAACTCTGCGAGCCATCCATAATATCCGCGGAGGTGATGTTCACCGACATCGGTGCGACATGGATGACCCCGCTGGTAGAGTTCCTTACAAGCGGGCTACTACCAAAAGATCAAGAAGAAGCTGACAAGACGAGGAGGCGAGCGACGAGGTTTTTTCTCATCGGCAACGACTTGTACCGAAGAGGATTCAGCTATCTGCATCTTCGGTGCGTGAGTCCGAGCCGAGCAAGGAGATCATCAGCGAGGTTCACGAAGGCACTTGTGGATGTCATGCAGGTCCTCGATCTCTAGTCCTAAGAATAACCCGACAAGGTTATTGGTGGCCGACCATGTTGAGAGAGCCGAGGGTTATGTAAAGGGTTACCGCCAATGCCAACTCTTTAGAAAGATTGATCGACAGTCACCCTCGGAGCTCACACCCATAACTTCCCCATGGCCATTCGCCCAGTGGGGAATGGACATCCTCGGGCCGTTCCCTCCGGCATCGGGGCAGCGGAAGTTCATCATCATCGCAGTCGATTACTTCACCAAGTGGGTCGAGGCCGAGCCGTTAGCAAAAATCACTGACGCTAACACATGGGGTTTTGTTTGGAAAAACATCATATGCATGTTCGGCCTACCCCGAGCAATCATCACCGACAACGGCAAGCAGTTCGACAACGCCAGGTTCCGGCGCAATTATGAAATGCTCGGAGTGAATCATCGATTCTACTCGGTCTCTCATCCTCAGTCTAATGGGCTAGCCGAGGTGACCAATTGGACGATCTTAGATGGACTGAAGAAGAGGCTGCAGAATCACAAGGGCCGATGGGCCGACGAGCTTCTTCATGTGTTGTGGGCCTATAGGACGACACCCCGACAAGCAACCGGAGAATCCCCTTTCGCACTTGCTTTTGGTGTAGAGGCCATTACACCTGTGGATATGCTCATTCCATCCGAAAGGATCCTCAGGTTTAACCACGAGAGCAATAATATTTCGCTTCGCGCCGAGCTGGACTTGATTGAGGAACGACGAAGCAATGCATCAGCAAGGATGGAAGCTTATCGGCGAAGGGTTTAAAAGGAATTTCGACGCCAGGATCGGCCTCGGTGCTTCGGGTGGGAAGCCTCATCTTGCGGAAACTCGCCATCTCTGACCCAAAATCGGGCTGGCGGCAAGCTCTCGGCTAGCTAGGAGGGTCC